>OZ018375.1:85770560-87020560 GCA_963969555.1 Polydrusus pterygomalis
GGTCTTCGTTTTGGACATGTTTTGTTTTAGCAAAAGCCGCTTCGATTATATTTATATGAATTTACTGAGTGAGCTTGAAAAAAAAACTATCGTGAGTTAAATCATAAGTCGGTGTTATTAAGGCTCCTTTTATACTGGAATTCTGCATGCGAGATTCAGTATCTGGGATTCAGAATCTCACGTGAATTCTAACGAGATTAGGAATGCATACTTTTCTAATCTGGCGCGGTTTCGGCAATTTTGTGGAGATGCGATTAATTCCAGGGCCGCACGCTTCTGTTCAGTGTTAAAATGAATGCAGTAGAAGAAGCGCTGTTGCTATATTATTATCAGATTGTGTGTAAAAAAAAGAAAAAACGTTGGAAACGTAGAATGTGGGTTCATCCAATAATCACTGAACGTAATATACAGCAAGAGGATACGTTTTACTGTATAAAAATTTAAGAGAACACTCTGATAATTTTTTTAACTGTTTCAGAATGTCAATTCGGTCTTTTAACGAGCTACACAACATCTTAAAAGACAAAATTTATTTAGCCACTTCCACCCAGTGTGCCTGTTTTGTTGCTTTATTCGAATACTCTGCCGAAGTATCCCGTAAGCTTGGACGTGCCTGTATGGATGATATGAACTTGTCAGTGACGAAAAGAGTTTTTAAAACATCTATATTGAATTCTTTATTCGTAAACCTTACAGAAACGACCCTTAATACGGAGCTGGTAAAAGGCTACTGAACGAGAATCGCAGTAAAAATCCTTACATATAAACCAATGCTAGAACTGTCGGGCGGCTGAAATTAGTGCGATTCCGAAATTTAGAATTGCGATTCTGTTTCCGAGAAGACGCCCGTCTAAACGCTTTGCTTAAGCGCTACGTTAAATGTGAAGCCGAGATTCCGGAATCCGAGATTCAGAATCCCAGTATAAAAGGAGCCTAAAAATTACTTCTCAATCCGCTTTATATTACTTCACATTTTTTGTTATGTTTTTTGAGATCCGTTAAATATTTTGCTGACTGACTGTCCGACGATAGAACACAGTAGTTCGTTTTTGCTATTTTTTTAGCTCGTTTTAAGCCAAGAACAATAATAATTATTGAATCGGTGGTTTCAGAAACAACACGAGTCAGAAATTACGGTTGCTGTTGGAAAGCAATGACGGTTTCAGAATGAAACCGGTATTTGTTTGGGCTGCAGTTTCTAAGTTAAGCAGAGATTGATGCTTCTGCTTGGAATGCTGCGTTGACATATAAAAAAGGGGTTTATGAAGAAATGTCAATTTTAGCAAAAAATAAATTTATGTTTTTTTCCGAAATGACCAAGATTCAATTGGAAGGCACGTTTCTTCGCAGTCTGTAAAATATCTACATCCATTTTTTCTATCAATTATGGTAATGAGCTGTTAAACCATTTGCACAAACTATGACTTAGGCCTCTTTCACACTATCAGGTTCGCCGGTCAGGTTTTAAACCGGACAGAATCCTGAAGTAAAAATAAAAATATCCGGACCTGATCAGGTTTTCATCAGGTCCGGTATTGTCCTTATTAATAAACTTTAGTTCACGTTTCGATGATGGATCGTAATGCTGTTTTAGCTTTATAGTATTTGTATAGAAAGCGTAAAAAGCAAAGAAATGGTAAAAGGGGACTTAGGGTACACCCTCTACTTTAAACACGTGACGAGATTGGTGCTTTTCAAATTTTGTATGAGGAATTAAGAAGTAACGAAAAAATTTTTTTCAATTACTTTAGAATGTCTGTTTCGTCTTTTGAAGAACTACATACTAAATTACAGCCAGTTTTACAGCGTCAAAATACAAAAATGAAGAATTGCATTAGTCCAAAGAAATGCTTCGCTTAACTATCAGATAAGCGTTCACACCTTCCTCGCCAGAGTTAAAACAAATAATAAACTACCACAGAGTAAACCTGAAGACCATAACCGGACAAGTGTGAACGCGCCCAAAAGCTACAATACCCCACCATCACTTCGTCCGGCGTCAGGGAACCGGATGCTCCAGTCCAGTCGACCCATCCGGCTGCAACCGGTCGCCGAACCTGAACCTGATAGTGTAAAGAGCCATATTTAAACGAATGGTCCATTACTTGTCCGGTTTGCTTCAGGTTTGAAACCGGACCGGCTAAACCTGACAGTGTGAAAGAGGCATAATATACTTATTTATTTTTTATACTGCTACAACACTTATTTTATTAAATTGTTTCCTAATTATAAGTTTAAAAAATGGTAAGAAATAACATACTTGAAAAACTTGTCAATTAGTCGACCGACATAGATTTTGCGGAAGGTGATACTTCTTTATATCTATTTAGGGAGGCTCGTGTCACAATAATTATTGTTATCATAAATAACGTATATTGACCTTGTTTTCGAATATCCATAATTAGTTTAGTAAAAAACACTTTAAAATACTTAACACGTAATAATAACTACTTTATTTGGTTCATATGTTAAAATATCAAATCATCATTTTATGCAGTGGCGCATCGAGAGTTGGAATATGGGGGGGTAATAATAAATGATCAAAATATTTAGGACTCGGGAAAATTAGGATGTTGCAGTAATAGTATATTACGTTACAAGACCGGAAAGTACTATTTTACAGGACGAAGCAGGCAATTTCCAGGGCGAGCCGCCAGGCGAGTCCTGGGAGCCTGCGAGTCCTGTTAACGTACTTTTCGGTTGAGTGACGTACAATATTTTTTTTACAATCGACACAAGACACCAGTGGCGTGCGAGAAAACGTTAATAATAGCTTACTATATGGGTATAGTTTTAGCAGAAAACTCTAATAGTTGGGAAAATTATGTTTAATAATAAATACAATTTGGTACAAATGTTCTTAATTCTATTTTATCTATTAATATCTATTTGTTAATTGTTATATTGAAAGTACAATTTTGTGGTGTATTAAATTGTAGACATGACGGGAAATTTTTTGATTCATCTTTATAGGATGTTTGTGAAGTTATATCCACTTTTGATCCTCCGGCTTCCTGAATTCTACTGGCTATATCAATCTTATTTTGTAGAGACTGTTCAATGTAGCCTTCGGCAACTTGGGATGATTTCCAGCCGCCATGTCGTTTTAAATTAAGGATATCGCCTCCACCTTCAACTAACAGTGTCGCCGAACTACGTCGAAAACAGTGCCCTGTAAATTGCTCTGGGTTTGGTAATCCCAAATAGGATGCTATTTTTGATGGCGCTTTTCCTACTGAATGCAAACCTACTGGTTGAATAGTGCATTTTCCTTTATTATAGAAAAGAAATAGCCTGCGATGTGGAACACTAGGCGGACGTAAAGAAATATATTTTCTATATATATTTAGGTTTCGTTCCCCAACAACTATAAATGACCTGGGTTGGTATGTTTTTGTATTTGGAATTTTTACCGCCAACATCGATTCGTTATCTTTAACATCGTCAATTGTCATATTGGTCAATTCTTCACGGCGACACGCTCCAGCCGAACCCATTATTAGTAAAAGCTAAAAAAAATAAGAAATAGTTTAAATATATTTTTTTTAAACACAATATAAGAAAAGAAGAACTTTAAGAAAACTCGTATTATGTATTTAAGTACTTACTTTGATTAAAAGATAATCATTATCAGGGGCTTCCAGCAAAAATTTGTCAATGTCTTCTCTGGTAAGTACGTTCGATTTTTGGGGAATGTATCCAACAGATTTTCTCTTTATGAATGCTATCAGTTTATAATATTTGCTTATATCAATGTTTTCTTTTAAATTTAACATAGATTTGATCATTGAGTACAAGCTCCACAGTGTAGATGATTTTAATTTTTCGGATTTTTCAGCAAAATAAGCTAACAAAACATCCTCAGAAACATTTCTGACATTTTTTTCTCTACACCAATTTTTAAATACGCTAAACGTTTTTTCATACCGCACTCTGGACTTATGCGGCAACAAATCGTCTGTAGCTCTAGCAGCTGCCTCTGTTATTTCAACTGGAACGTCATTTTCTTCCCAATCCAAATTAAGTTCCATATCTAAAGTCTTCCACACAATTTTATAAAGCCACAAAAGTTTATTTATCAAAGTCAATATCGTACCTGACAGTTCGTTACTATGGAAGCAAGAAAACATAAACATGTCAAAGCCTACTTATAAATGAGTTTGGTTAATTTTTTTAAATTGGGAGCGGAACGCAACAAAAATTGACCGGTAAAGTACTTTACCGGTCAATTTTTCATTACTTTCCGGTCTAGACCAGCAAAGTGATATTTTCCGATCAAAAAATTGTCTAGAAAGTGCTTGCTTTCCGGTCGATTGAAAAAAAAAATTATTGTAACAAAAAAATTTTGAGGTGTACCAGGAATGTTAAATTTTCCTTTGAACTCTTAACTTAAAAAAAGTTAGGTTCTTAAAATACTGGGGGGGGGGGGGGGGATTAACCCTCCTCCCGCTTCCGTAAATGCTCCCCTAATTCGTATGGTTTCGGATGGATAAGTATCTAAATTGAAAATAGACTTGAATACTCAGAACGGAATAATAATATTATTTCATATGGATACGGAATCTGAAAAGGAAACGAAATGGTCATTTTAACTCTTTAACTTCATATTGACATTTTGAACATTATCTCGTAAGAAAAGCCGATTTCGCGGCTTTTGTTATGTAGTAATAAAAAACATTTTCGTAAATAACACTTACACACCTAGCAGGCCAATTTATGGTGTAATTTAATCCTATTGTGCTTCCATCAAAAACGTTTTGGACATCAGGGGCGTGCGGTGAGTAGTGCAAACGGGGAAGCACCGCTGCTGGCAGGCCCGTCGGAGGCAATGCGCCGCAGGCGAAATTTTTTTGAGGACCACGCCCAAATTTGGCAAGAATTCACCTAAGAACACACAGGTGTTTCAAGTAAAAAGGGGAGATAGGCACCGCAAGAATTGTTTTTTAGTTTGACGTAAAATAAAAAAATAAAAAATAAACCATGCACGTACATACCTTTTTATTTGTAATGTAATAGTATCCTTCTATCCACGCTGGCAAACTTGTCTATTACGTCTTCATAAAACTTGGGATTTTGAATTAAGTCTTTTATACACTCCTTCTCTATAGATATTAATGCTAAATTAGACAATCTGTCTTCACCCGTTGAGTTCCTAACAAAGTTTTTAATACGCTTTAAAGTAGAAAAACTACGTTCAACCGAAGCACTTGTAGCTGGAATTGTTAAAACTAATTGGCACAACTTAAACACTTCAGCGTAAGATTCCTCCAAACCAGTTTCTTTAAGAAAAATAAGCATTTTCACTGGGCTTTTTTGATTATTGACTTCCGCAGTATCATATAACACATTTAACTGCGAGTGCAAGGCCACCGTGTCAAAAAAATTGCCATAAATAAGTTTTAGGTTGTTAAAACCTTTTTTTGGAAAGTTAGGGTGCTTGTAGTTCTTGAAATTGCATAATTCAACAAATTTAAGTTCATTAAAATTTTGAAACCTAACTGTCAGTTGTTGAATGATATTATCCATTATTTCAATGTATAATCGACGATATGACGCTTCTGTATCACCAACATTATCCACCCTCATTCGTGTTCTTTTCGGTTCCAAACCTAAATGTATTGTTTTTTCCCAAAAATGTTGAAATTCGCCTCTTTTTGTATTTAATTTTTGCTGAAACGAATTGATATGTTGAACGCAGAAGCCAATGTCATTTGATTTAGTTTGTAAAATATCAAACAAAATGTCCGTGTGCGGAAAAATGCTTGAAAACACATTTAGCATAAAATTAAAATTAAAGTTATTCTCAAGCAACTGTAGATAGCCCCTTGAAGAATTTGCAGTTTCAGGATCCCACTTATCTTCGTTATCCACAATTTCTTGAAATAGTTCTATTAAGGGCACTCGATATTGCGACACAGTTTGTACAAGTCGTCCATTATAGTTCCATCGTGTATTAGCTACTTTTGGAAATCTTTTTTGAACTGTAATGTCTAAAGCATGAGTTCGTTTAGACGATTTTGAAAAAAAGGCAGCCATTCCACTTAGCGTCGAAAAAAATACCTTGCAATATTTAATAAACCCTACACTTTGTGATAAAACTAAGTTTAGTCTATGTGCAAAACAATGAACAAAAATTGCGTGTGGGAATTTGGCTTTAACTTTTGCTTGCACGCCTCCTAAATGACCTGCCATCACAGCAGCCCCATCATAACTTTGAGCGACAAGTTTTGCACCACATTCTAGCTCTTCAACGACATCACACACAACTTTAAACATAGCATCTGCTGTTCTGTCGGTCGTGATATCTAGAAATTTTAAAAAACGTTCTTGAACAGTTCCATCCAATTTTACATAGCGCACAACCACTGATAACTGGCTAAAATTAGTTATATCCGTGGTTTCGTCTAGCATAATAGACACAAAGGGCACGTCTTTAATCTCTTTTTTAATATTATCCAATACAATATTTGCTACGCATTCTATCAAGTCATTTTGAATCCTATTAGAAGTGCCTTGAAAAACAGTTGTTCCTTTTAAATGAGTTTTTAAAGGCTCATCATATTTTGCAAGCAGTACAATTAAATCAATATAGTTCGCGCTCGTATTAACGAAGAGTAAACAAGGCCAACAAAATAATTTTCCTAACGTGCTGCATGCAGTAAGCCATTTATATTTCTCGTACGACTCTGTATTAAAATGCCGTGTAAATTTTTTAGCCGCCTTTACTTCGGTCTCTAATTTAATATCTGGTGTAGGCCTACCTGTTTCAATAACTTTTTTCTTTTCTTCAAAGGAAAGCGCTGAAAATCCTTTTTCGAATAGCCTACACACAAGACAGATACACGCACACAGTACGATTTCCGAACTCGATGGGCCGGCACTTGGTAACTCCATAACAAAATAATCCAAGAAACAAAGTCAATAATGTCAATAATAAACTATTAACCACAAAACGATGAGAGTTCTATAAACTACACAATTTTCATAAGACAACGTCGGACGCGAGCCACGTGCTAGAATCTGCGCGAGACACTACACAATTTTAATAAGACTGTCACAGTCAGAAATATTTACCCCCACACATAAACGTCGGGCCACGTGCGAGATGCTCTTCCGAACGGAGTGCCTTACCAGCAGAAAAACTCGAGACAAATACGATCGCGCCCGAAAATTCCCGAATAAAAACGCATGGAAAACTTAAATCGTTGACAAGTTTCTTTGTCGCGGGTACAAACTTTGGCCGCTGCTCGTATTATTTAGCGATGGATTTCCCGAAATATAACGATTGCTGTCAGCCGATTGAGCCGATGTAATACGCGGTATGCTGCGATGGTGAGAGATGCATGCAGGGCCGGATTTGGTTTGGAAATTAGAAATAAATACTTGGATATTTCGATTGTATATAGATTAAATTATTTTAATATAGGTAATATTTGTTTTATCTTACGAGAGCGGTAGGGGAAGCAGTGCTTCCATCGCTTCCATGGACCGCACGCCCCTGTTGGACATATTCCCTTACTCGTGCATCGTGCACGGAACAACCGTTCATCTGAAACCAAATATCTTCATTCTCAGGAGCAACTTCAGGTTCAATTTTATGCTGTTAAAGTTCCAAAAAAATTTATTTTTCCGAAAAACGGTCCAATAATCCAATCTCCAAATATGACAGCCCGAACATTAACATGTTGAGGGTATTGAGTCTTTATTTGTACCTATCTGTACATTTTTTGTACTCCAGAATCTACAATTTTGGACATTTTCATCATTGTTCATTTTTTAAAGTCACATCAGCTTTACGGTTTTTGCTTGCAGCATTATTCATTAGACCCTCAACGAACATCTAAATGACATCATTATCAAAAAACCTTCAAATAATTCCCAGTTGATCACTGTACTTATTTATGGCCGCTCTGTATTAAGCAAATTATTTTATAAGAATTATCTAGTCCATCTGTATTATTTATTAGATTTCGAAACAGTCATGAGTAGGGTTTGCATACCGGGATCCCGGATTTTGAAAATCCCGGGATCCCGGAATATTTTTGTCCCCGAAAATACCGGGATTGAAGTATAGCAATCCCGAAAATCCCGATTTTTTTTAAACGATCAAATTTTAATCTGCTCTCGATAGTTCTCGGTTAACATTTATTTATTTGTTCTTTCTTGGCGTTTTATTTCGTTTTAACCAAGTTATTTATGGATCTATTGTTAATTATTATATTATTATAAGATGATACAAACGGTGATTCACTTTCGCTCAACTTTCAAGCGCTTACAGAATGTAAAAATTAACGTCGAACTATAATGTCTGAGATTATCTCATACCTTCAAAATCCTAGCACCCATCATGGGAGCAATTTATTTAGACACCCAAATTCTGAAGCCATAGCTCAATTTGTTAAAAATATATCAGAACATTTAAAAAAATATATTACTTCAGATTTGGAATCGGACGATGAAGGCAATATGCCTCTGTCTGAAATAAGAGAAAAGCCGACTGGCATTTTAACTTTAAAGCAAAAACTTCAAAAAGCCATTGGCTCTGTTACCACTAAAACTAAACCTAATTGGCGGCAAATATCGGAAAATCCAAAAGTTCCTCTTGAAAGTCTTAACGTAATTAAAAAAGAAAGTCCCTTTTTGAAAATGGAGGATTAAGAGGTTTACATTTGCAAAAGTGTTACGAACATTTACTGACAGTACCACCTACAAATGTGGAAGCTGAAAGAGCCTTTTCTTCAGCAGTGACATTTGCGGCCAAACTTAGATCGCACTTAAGTAACTCAACTTTAGACACGTTGGTATTTTTTAGAGCATATTTTATTTTTACTAAGCAGATCGTAAATGTTTAACAGTTTTTTTGTTTGCGCTTAAAAAGTTCTTTCTTTTGTTGTACGTACGTTCGCATATCTTAATTTTTTCATTTACAAAACGTTAATCTATAAAAATGGTTTTTATTTTTGAGTTTTTTAATAAAAAGTTTTGTGCCATAAGTCTGCATTTTTATTATTTCTGTTGCTACTTGCTGGTCTTAGATTTTTTAATATTAAATAATATTAATTATTAGGGTTGATACCGGGATTTCATTTTTAATCACGGGATCTCAAAACGGGATCCCGATCCCGAAAATTGGAAACCCTAATCATGAGACCAGGGTGTAGGATTTTCGTAGTCCCATTCTTTAATATCATGAGCTAGCAAGTTCCCAATAAGCTTTGATGCGAAGTTAATTATCGAGAAAGTTATTTGGAGTAACATCTATGCCTCCGGAATCTTAATCGGTATCATATGATGTTTGTAGGTAACATAATATTTATGTTTACTGTACATTAAAAATACTAATATCCTCACCAAGCTCACAACAGTCTTCCAAGCAGAGGTACTTGCCATCTTAATGACGGCCAGCATAGCAGGGACTGTGAAGAGTATATATCTACTCTAACAGCCAAGCTGCCTTAAAAGCCAAGAGTCACAATCTACCTCGTCCGCGAATGTGCTAGTGCTTTGGGGTGCTCTCAAGGAGGAAAGAGGTTAACCTGGCCTGCGACCCTAAACATCAGGGAGTTCAGGGCAACAAGATAGCAGATGAACTTGCCCGACGTGGAGGCGGAGCTCCATTCCTTGGACCTGAGGCGACCATAGGAACAACTAAACAGGTGGGGTCTGCACTGTACGATTGGGCTGAACATCGCTTCATGGAGCAATGGCAGATGGCTCAAGAGTGCAGACAAGCTAAGGCCAAACAAGACTAGACTACAGTGGATTCTAAACACAGAACGGTGCGTCCTGTTCTCCTTCCCCTTAATAGGAATACTGAGTGAACACGGCAAGCTGAGGAAGTATCTAGCTCTGATTGGCGCTGATGAAGACCCAAGCTGCGTTGGATGCCTAGAGGAAGATGAGACTTCGCTACACTTCCTGGGTACCTGTTACCTGTGAGGTCCTGGAAAGACTCAGGCATCAGGTGCTAGGATCGGCAGTTTTCCAAAAGGAATAAATTACTCTTGCCTGGAGCGATATACTTGCCTTCATAAGGAAGTCAGGACGTTTCGACAAAGGCCAAGGTGATTGGAGTGATTGGGGGAAGGTATGCTAAAAGGATCGTCGTTGGTCTAGCTACCAGGTTTCGGAAGTTTCCCTCAATTATTACTAGTACTATGTTTACTGTAGGCCCAGTGGACTTGTACATATTATTTTCTTCAACACTTTGTATCAATTCATCTATTGTCAGGTACCTAAAATTACAATAATGTGATTTGCCCACTCGCGTTTAAATATAAAAAGTTTTCTTAAAATATTTAATGTGTTTTATAAATACTTAAGACACGACGCGACGGTGTGAATTTTATCAAAATATTTCATATTTTAAAAAAGTTATCCAACGAACCGCAAGTTATGATGATAACTCATAACGTATATTTCACACAACCACAGACTTGTTGACTCATCAAACCAAATCATATATGACGGTAATTTACAGATGCATTTTTTTAAACATATAAAGTAGGCCATCTCCTATAAAGTCGTTAAAGCCCATATTTACTACAAAACAGAACCCTTTAAACACAAAAACCATTAAAGAACTAATTTCCGAGATTCTAAACAAATCGAACTAAAATTAAATCTCTTGACTGACATGATTGGTGCTAAAATTTTTTTTTAATTTAATTTTATTAGGTTAAAACATTTATTTTTAATATCATGGACATCAAAATGCGCATTTTTAATGCACTATTTGATTTTTAAAACAGTCAATTTAGTTCCAATCTCTAAGTCCTTTTAGTGGTAATCAGATCCTAACATTTCTTAAGTATTTTTTCATAAAATGAAAGATTTGTTCATTATTGAATAAAAATGTTTCCTTGAAGTTATATATTGTTTCGAAAAGTGGTATTTTTGCTAAAAGTAAGTATACTTTTACAATAAAATAAAAATATTTCACGGCTAATATACAGTGTGTCCACGAATAGAGTTTGGAAGAGGAAAAACTTTTTATTAGTAGGTATAGAAGAAAAAGTCATTCTTTATAAAAACGTCTGCTTGTGCTGAAACTACAATTTCGAATATCAGATTTGCGATTACTGTACAGGGTTCGTCACAAATAACATTTTTGGTTTTTTTGATTTCATTTAAAATAAATTTACGTAAAAAAAACAAGTATCGTTGCTTTCTTATATAGTCAGATCTGGTCTTAACGTGCGGGTCCAAAGGTCGCTGATCATATGCGTCAAATCAGACAACACAGAGGCTATCAAAATGTTGTGAGATTATTTACAAATATACCGAAGGAAGGAAAAAAAGGTTGATTATTTTAGCTATCGCGAAGATAGCTACATATACCTAATATTATTAGTTTTGTAAAAATTATGTACAGGGGAGTTGAAAAAGTTACAAAAAAATTATATAATCGTTAATTATATACCTACTGTACCCTTTAATTAAAAACGACAATAATAAACAGTGCAATTTATTTTAACAATTTTACTACTAAAACCTAAAAATACAATGGCATTTAGTCTGATAAACTATTTCGATAATGAAAGAAAAAGTGGAAATTCGCAAACCAATATGCAGGAAACCGTAATGAAAACACGGGGAATTAGTTTAAGGACTATGCAGAATAATGTGCATGAAAAAAAAAGCATAATATAATACCCAAGAATACTAAAAAATGTAAACGAAAAACACCGTTTATAATTATAGCCTAAAAACTCTCATCGTCCTCGTCGTCTGAGTCGTCTTCGAATGGAGCAATTATCATTGGCGCTACTTCGACATCTAGTACTTGTTCTCGATCCCACCAATCCCTTATTAATATTTCTGTATGTTCCACCGATTTCTTCCAGTACTCTTGTGTAATATGATCTAACGAATCTTGCCAAACTATTTGTACTTGGTCGGATTTAAGACCATCACCTACATGTTTTTCATAATAAGACTTTGCACCAGCCCATATTAATTATATTGCGTTAAACTGGCAATGATATGGCGGCAGTCGTAGAACCTCATGACCATATTCACGCAGTATTTCATCTACCGCGTATATTTTGGGTTTTTTAAGAGACTTTGCTATTGATAGGAGTTCCGATTTAGGCATATTTGGTAAAGGATTTTGGTTGTGTTTTTCCAGCTTTTCCTCCAAGATGAAGTAGGCTGTTTATTTAAAATTCTTGAATGATATGATGCATTATCTAATACAATTAAAGACGGAGCATCCAAATTTGGTATCAATTGAACTTTTAACCATTTTTCAAACATTTCGCAATTCATATTATCATGATAGTCAGCACTTTTTGATGTTGAAGAAAAAATTAAACTCTCACCTGCAACATATCCTGTTGCAGAACCGGCATGCAAAATAATAAAGCGCTTTCCCGTACCGCACCCCTTTTTCCTTTTAACACTTTTTACAGACTCATCTTGCCAAGATTTTGAACCACTTCCATTCGAAAATATCCACGTTTCGTCTAAAAATACCACTTTTCTAAATTTCGATTTGTAGTTGTCCGTCGGGTGTTTTGGAAATTGGACTTGAAGCGTTATCAAAATTAATAAAAAATTTAGGTTTTCGCTATAAAAATACTGTAACCGAATATTTTTATGTGAGCAGCCACAGATAGTGAGTCAGCATGTTCCGTTTTTAAAAAAATATACGGACAATTACAAATCGAAATTTAGAAAAGTGGTATTTTTAGACGAAACGTGGATATTTTCGAATGGAAGTGGTTCAAAATCTTGGCAAGATGAGTCTGTAAAAAGTGTTAAAAGGAAAAAGGGGTGCGGTACGGGAAAGCGTTTTATTATTTTGCATGCCGGTTCTGCAACAGGATATGTTGCAGGTGCGAGTTTAATTTTTTCTTCAACATCAAAAAGTGCTGACTATCATGATAATATGAATTGCGAAATGTTTGAAAAATGGTTAAAAGTTCAATTGATACCAAATTTGGATGCTCCGTCTTTAATTGTATTAGATAATGCATCATAGCATTCAAGAATTTTAAATAAACAGCCTACTTCATCTTGGAGGAAAAGTGATATTTATGAGTGGCTGGAAAAACACAATCAAAATCCTTTACCAAATATGCTTAAATCGGATCTCCTATCAATAGCAAAGTCTCTTAAAAAACCCAAAATATACGCGGTAGATGAAATACTACGTGAATATGGTCATGAGGTTCTACGACTGCCGCCATATCATTGACAGTTTAACGCAAATCATATTACACAAGAGTACTGGAAGAAATCGGTGGAACATACAGAAATATTAATAAGGGATTGGTGGGATCGAGAACAAGTACTAGATGTCGAAGTAGCGCCAATGATAATTGCTCCATTCGAAGACGACTCAGACGACGAGGACTTTTCAGATTTTATAAGCGACGATGAGAGTTTTTAGGCTATAAATTATAAACGGTGTTTTTCGTTTACATTTTTTAGTATTCTTGGGTATTATATTATGCTTTTTTTTTCATGCACATTATTCTGCATAGTCCTTAAACTAATTCCCAGTGTTTTCATTACGGTTTCCTGCATATTGGTTTGCGAATTTCCACTTTTTCTTTCATTATCGAAATAGTTTATCAGACTAAATGCCATTGTATTTTTAGGTTTTAGTAGTAAAATTGTTAAAATAAATTGCACTGTTTATTATTGTCGTTTTTAATTAAAGGGTACAGTAGGTATATAATTAACGATTATATAATGTTTTTGTAACTTTTTCAACTCCCCTGTACATAATTTTTACAAAACTAATAATATTAGGTATTTGTGGCTATCTTCGCGATAGCTAAAATAATGAAACTATTTTTCCTTCCTTCGGTATATTTGTAAATAATCTCACCACATTTTGATAGCCTCTGTGTTGTCTGATTTGACGCATATGATCAGTGACCTTTGGACCCGCACGTTAAGACCAGATCTGACTATACTTTAAATATAATTTTATATCTGGCCGAGTAACGATTTTGTTGTAAGAAAACCATTTTTTATTTGCCTAGTTTTGAGGTATTTTTATTATTACATGCTAAATTCTTTAATTCATTCAATCATAAATTATAAAACTTATTCAAACGTGGTACCAACGAGTTAGCACATAGTTCAACTCGACATCTGAATTCCCGATAACAGTTCCTAACTTGCTGTATTGGGATATTTGGCAATTTTGCAATAACTTTTTTCTTTCTTTCATGAGATCTAAGTTATTATTGAAATTGCTTTTATACACATGTGGCTTCAGATATCCCACAAATGAAAGTCGATAATTGTGAGATCGGGACTCCTACTGATTTGGACCATAGCATAGGTACCTTCCAATCCAGTTGTTCCGAAAGTGATGATTTAGCCAATCATCAAAAGGAATTGAAAATTAGAATTAAAAAAAAATCCAAAAAACAAAAACTGTAGTGTTTGACGAACACTATATAGTAGTCGCAAATCTAATAGTTGAAATTGTAGTTTCAACACTAGCAAAATTCATTTAATAAATCAAGGAATTGAAAAAAAGATCCAAAAAGCTAAAAATGTTGTTTGTGCCGAACCCTGTATAGTAATCGCAAATCTGATATTTGAAATTGTTCTTTCAGCACAAGCAGACGTAAAGAATTACTTTTTCTTCTATACCTACTAATAAAAAAGTTTTTCCTCTTCCAAACTCTATCCGTAGATGACCATATTCATTTTTAATAATTAATATATTTACCAACATTTGCCAAAAATAAAAGCGGATCGTTTATAGGTTTACTTAAATGCCTCACAAAGTTTATCTTTAAGTTTTAGAATGACCTAACTTCCAAATATTTTATGTATTCTGGGTACGGCGCAAACACAACTTTAATAATTTTAACCTTTGATAACCTTGATAGAAAGGTTATAGCTTATGAACTTGCCTTAATTATTATTATTGTTTCGTGTTGTATACTTATAATAGGTCTTTTAAATGCATATGTATACTACAGTAGAATTTAAAAAAATATGTAAATGTTTTTTATAATAATTGCCAATTCAATTTACATTCATTTATTGGTGACATCTCTGGAACTTCGTATGTTTCAAGACTGCATAATGTGGACACACAGTGATTGGAAAAACTTAAAATATTTCAGCCAATGCTTTTTAAAAATATTATTTCTGTAGTTAATAACGTAACTATTTTGGCACACTTTTAGTTTACATAAGACAGTTTTGAAACTGCAAAGACAGAATTTTTTTTTCATTTCTGTCCGTAAGTTCTAGGATTTAAAATTATCAAATTGTTTTGAATGAAAAATAATCCAAACAGGTATTTGTGATTACTCATAATTTTTAGAATACTTGTTTTTGAATTTTCAACAAAAATCCAACTAACAATCCTCTAAAATAAACCTTCACAACTTTACATTCATCACCATCTTTGATATTTACGTCTTAGTAAAGTTACTTTAAGATGTAAAAAACTTTATTACTTAGTAGCTTATTGATAGAAACAGTTGTCTATGATCAGCTATACTCTAAGTGTGTTCCGCGGAACCCTAGGGTTCCGCGATACCTCTGTAGGGGTTCCTCAAGAATTTAGAAAAAAAAATCAAAACACCTCTCTCTGGTCGAACGTTTTGACTCCGCGGCCGCGCGTAGGTATATTTATTTATTTATTTGTATTTGTATAAACATATGTTACAATAGCTGGTACAATATCTCATAAGTTTGGTATCAACATGTATACTTGTATACTTGTGAGCGCGCAGTCCCTTTGATAAAAGCCGCCTCTGAATTGTTTACAACGCAATTTTTATATTTCTCTTTTTATTTTTGCTTTTTGTTTATCAAAGGCGCCGACTCGAGTAATTTCGAGAATATTCGAGATCGAGTCTAGGACTAAGTATAAAAGCGGCGATCGCGCGTCGCGCCTTGTCAGTCAGTTGACGATTAGCGTTCGGAGCGATAAGTTCCTACCTACCTACTTACAAGCTCGCTAGCGAGAAACTAGTGTTCATTGTTCTACTGCCTGCTGTATTCTGTTGTCTCAGTTTTATACATTTCTTCATTGTACTAAACTTAGTCTCTTATACGCAGTAACGATTGTGCATTATGTAGACCCCACCATCCTGACGTGTAACATTATAAATAAAGAAGAATGGAACGTTAGCTTAAAGGTGTTAAACGTGTTGCAACAACATCTTCTAATGACGCTGAATGTGCAAAAGCAGTACGCGCGGAGAATATAGCAATCACCGATCCAGACGATGATGCCACGACGTCAAGCTCGACGGTTTCAAAGATAAAAAAAAGGAAGTATGATGAATCATATATCAGTTTCGGATTTGTTGATTCCAACGGCTCACCTCTCTGCATGCTATGTAGTAAACTGCTTCCTAATAGTTCCATGGCACCTGCCAAATTGCGCCGACATTTACAAACTGTACACCCCGAGTCTAAAGAAAAGAATAAAGAATTTTTTGTTCGTAAAAAAGATCAGTTATTGGAAAGTCAAAAAAATATGATGCATGTAACAAAAACTATCAACGAAAAGGCCACGGAGGCATCATATTTAGTTAGCTATCGCATTGCACAAGCAGGTGAAGCGCACACTATCGCTGAGAATTTAATAAAGCCATGTGTATTAGACATAACAAAATGTATGCTCGATGAAAAATCTGCAAAGCATCTTTCTACTGTGCCGCTATCAAACGATACTGTTTCACGGCGAATCCATGATCTGGCAAGCTACGTCAAACAAGAACTAGTTACACGTCTACAAAAAACACGATTCGCCTTGCAAATGGACGAGTCAACTGATGTCGCTGGTTTGGCTATCTTGCTGGTTATCGTGAGATATCCATATGAAAGTTCTTTTGAAGAAGACATGCTTATGTGTTCACCGCTGCTCACAAACACTACCGGGGAAGAAATGTTTAATAAAATAAATATATTTTTTGAAGAAAATAATCTCAGTTGGAACAATTGCATTGACATTTGTACAGATGGGGCCAAGGCGATGACAGGTAAAACAGCAGGAGCAGTGTCACGAATAAAAAATAAAGCGACTAATTGTAGTTCCAGCCATTGTATTCTGCATAGATAAGCACTTGCGATGAAGCAAATGCCGTCAAATCTAAAATTAGTTATGGATGAAGCGGTAAAAATAATTAATTTTTGTCAAATCACGACCACTACAATCCCGATTGTTCTCATTATTGTGTGAAGATTATGGCAGAAAACATAAAACACTGCTGCTCCATACAGAAGTGCGATGGCTGTCTCGGGGTAAAACTTTAACAAGGCTATTTGAACTTAGAGCCGAGTTACAAATATTTCTTTCAGCAGATACTTCTTTTAATTTGAAGGACCGTTTGTATGATAAAACTTGGTTGTTCCGATTGTCTTTTATGGCGGATATCTTTCAAAAACTGAACGAATTGAATTTATCATTGCAAGGTAAACAGACAACAGTGTTTCAGGCCTATAACAAAATAACTGCCTTTAAAAGAAAATTAGATTTTTGGATTATTTGCGTTGGTAAGAAAGAAATAGAAAGCTTTACGTCACTCAGTGAGTTTGTTAGCGATAACGACTCAGAAATGTTTCAAGATGATGTGTTTGAAGAATTGGTCCAATATCTCAGTTCGATGCGCGCATCTTTTGAAAAGTATTTTCCCGAAGAACAGAATACAAAAATGAAACTGAATTCATGGATTCATAATCCTTTTTTACCCAACTTGGAAAAGCCCGAAAGTATGTCAAACGAGATATATGAATCTCTTTTAGAAATGTCATCAGACACAAGTATGGAGTCACTGTTCAAAACGATGCCTCTCAACGATTTTTGGTGCAGAATCCGTGATGAATATCCAATGCTTGGCAAAATGGCTCTGAATATTCTTCTCCCGTTTCCAACAACATATTTGTGCGAAACAGGATTCTCAACCTATGCAGCCACGAAAACAAAATATTGCAATAGACTGGACGCCGAACCTGATATGAGACTTCAACTGTCTTCTATCAAACCTGATATCAACCAATTGATGAAAAATAAAAAACAGTTTCATACCTCCCATTAGTTAGATTTTTTTCTTTTTTAATATCTTCTATTATTGTACTTGCCATGTGGTAAAGTAAGTAATAATTAGTAACTGTTACATTGTACTTTTATTATGCTTATTAATAAAGAATACACTTTTAAAAACTATTGTTTTATTGTAGGGTTCCATCAAGTATTTTGCTTCCCAAAAGGGTTCCGTCACCAAAAAAGTTTGAGAACCGCTGGTCTATGTGGTTACGAATATACATTTTAATCACCACATGACGTCATAGCCTCTAAATATAATATCTGCGCCGTGTTCGATTGGGAAAGTGATTTGGATCGATCTGATCTTAATAATCAGTTCAGTGATCCAATGTGAAACACAATTTTTTTTATGTCAGTTGTTCGTTTGGATTTCAATTTTGACTAAACCTCATTTTATGTTCAAAAATTAGTCGAGAGTAGCTTGGCAGTATTTTATAAAGCGGGGGACTAGAGTAAAACAACTTTCACATATTTTATTTACACTCTTCTAATTCACGTACAGGAAATACTATTTACCTAGATGGATTCAAAAAGACGTGATTCATCCATTTCTATTTCTACATTACAGTTAATTTTCTTGAAAAAAGACATAATCAAAGAATACTAATAAATACTTAACGAAAATCTAAAAACAGAGACAGAATGGAACTATAACCTCCAAAACCATAATGTAAACGAAACTAACAACTGATCTGATTTTGGTGATTCTGTAATTTCCCAGGTTCACTTGGGATCACTTTGGCAGTAGGGGAACAATAATCATTTGCCGATCGAACATAGGTCAAATCCGAACACATTTCATTTGTGAACCAAGCAAAGGATTTAAACTAAATTTGAACAACTGTTTTGTTACCTACCATCCAGGAAACTAAATAATCCTTTATGATGAACCACTCTAACCAAGCCGATTCCTATTTCGGTCGGTGATCGTGTACGACCAACTACTAGCTGCTATGGCAGGTACATCCAGAAACTTCACCTAGTGTATCGCTTAGACCTTAGCTACCCTTGGAGATAAGTCTTCCGGTTTGAATGACAATCTTTTACTTTTAAATTATTTTCCATTTATACATTCTATGCACTTTCACACCTTCAAAATTATCGCCCATCCTTTCCTCGTGCAGATATAGGCTAAAGAACATAGAGCTGATAGAGTTGCAGCAGCACCTCCTAAAATGCATTTGGAGGTGTTGGTTGTAGGCCTCTTTGTTGACTGACCCCATTGAATTTTAAGGACTTTTAAATTTAAAGATTGCTTTTTGTAAACGGTCCTAGTTTTGGTTATTATGATAGAGCCTTCTCAGTTTTATTGAACTTTGCTGTAAATGATAAAAACAAACACCCTTTTCAACTGTCCATGCACATTCCAATAAGAAATTAGCCGAATTTCATTACCGTGGAGTCCAGTTCTTTTGGTCTCCTTATAAAATATCGAGGTTAGTTTTAAAAAACTGATTGTCATTATTGTGTTGGCAAAACAATTATTATCAGAATAAGATTCTTATGTTGATCCTTTGTTAATAAGTTTCAAATTTTTTAAAACAATATTGATTGTATTATATTATGATCATTGCAGCATTAAGTAGGTTAGAATTGGATAAAACCGGATAGGTCGATAAAACCGGGTACCGCCTAATTCTTCTAAATGTCTGCTGCCATCTATCGGATAACCGCCAACATTAATTGAGTAATATGTGCCGAAGCAGTAAGACCTTAACTGTTTTTCGGTGTACAAAACGCTATTTTCCTCTACTGAATAACTATTGGCCATTTTAAAATTTATTACACAACCTAATATATTACCTCTAATTTGGCCAACATTTTGAATATTATATCATAGTTTTACAAAACCGGGTACTCGATTTTGTCAGACCTGTTGTTACTTCCAGTTGCTGCAGCGTTTTTTGCTTTTAATTAACTACATGTCGCATTATAAAAGAAAAACTACTCGTCAGTCATGGAATTTATTCGCTTAATCCTGAAGTTTTTCCTGAGTGGATGTTTGCTCCCTCAGAAACTACAGAGCGAGAACTAAATAGACAATAAAATAAATTCACGACACCCAATTTGGACAAGGATTTAGGCGAAGAACTTGATAACAATTGTACTTCATCTACAAAGCCGACAGCTACACAATTATTAGTTCCGTTTTACCTCCACGTATCGATTCTTCCAAACCAAGCCGTAGCTCTTTAAACTCCCACACTGCAAATCATAATAACAGGTCTTCATCTTCTAAACAAGCCACCACTAAATCTGACAGTTTACAAGCAACATTCCTAAAATCAATATAGATTTTGCAGCCTCTTCAAAAGAGGTTTTTCCGATTCCTCAGGCATCCAGGAAGCCATCCAACAATAACAGGAGATGAGGAAAGGCTGCTGTAATAACATCATCTCCTTAGAAGTCTAAGTTGGAAGAAACTTTTCTCGTCCTAAAAAAATGAAAGCTAAATGAACAGGACAAAAAAGGAAAAAATGTGGTAAAAAAGGCCACACCAAAAACAAAATTTGTTCCGAAATTACCGATTGCCGATTCTGATAGTTTCGAGGAAGAAGATGACGGCGCCGATGCGTGTTTGTATTGCAACGAACTATTTTCAAACTCTAAGTCAAACGAAGGCTGGATAAAATGTGGGTCTTGCAACAAATGGGCTCATGAAGCCTCTAGTGCCTATAATGATGTAGATGAAGTTTTTATTAGCGACTTCTGTTCATAGATGTTTGATTTTTGTTCACATATTTTTAATAAATGTTTTATTTTCTTCCTATTGGCGTTTTTACATGGCATTAAAGTTACTACCCGGTTTTATCATACCGGTTGGACAAAATAGGATATTTTGCAATATTTTCATAAAAAATAAATAAAAAATATAGGTATATTTATAAATATTGACATTGGTATATCAAACTTAAGTCATTTAAGAATATTTCAATCCCAAACAATTTTTTGCTACTCTAAAATAGCACAAGAAATAGTCAGTTTTTGAACTGATACCCGATTTTGTCCAAGTCTCCCCTACCTAATATCAAAGTAGTTTAGAATTATTGTTCCAGGAATCATTTTGTTAAGTAAGATATAGGGCGCAATTATTGCTGAAAAAATGAATTTGACACCATTGCAAATGTCCCTACCAACTCCGTCATAAGCTCTTATATACAGATTTTAGCTAACTCAGAGAAACGGTATTTAAGATATTTAAAGCGTTCCAGACTTTTGTTACACAGTATATAATCATATCTAAAATATGATGCAACTGATTCATAGAAATTCTATTAACACAGACCAGGGTTTTATGTACACTATGAGTTACTGCTTGAATTAATAACATTATTAACATTTAGAGTTCATTTACCCTATACCAGGAGTAAAAATTTTCAAGATAACTGTCCAATAGGCCACAGTTCACATTAATGCAAAAGCAATTAAAAATCATCAGTAAACAGTAAATGCTCATATTGTTAAATTTGATAGCATAGTAAAAACAAATAAAATATATTGCACCAACGCGACTCCACCTTTTGGTCCTAAATTACTCTCCAGCTAAACATTTTGTTGATGAGAAAGGATTTGTTGGGAAGTAAGCAAATACGCCCGTACTTCCATCTTTTCATCATTTTTCTTAATCCCAATGTATGTAAAATATTAACAACCGGATATGAGATGCCCACTGCTTCAACTTTAATGTAATGATGGGCTAACCCCATATTGAGATCACTCTGGGGTAGTGGACGCTCTGAACGAGGTTATGGCTTTGCTTACATTTCAAAATCCAAAAGCTTATAGTGAATAAATATACCTAGTTAAAAAAACTAAAAAACAGGCTTTAATAATCAATCAAACTAAAAAGCGGAAAATAAATATAGTTTAAAATATTAAGAATTTCAAGAAGTATTTTAAACTTTATTTATTTTCCGCTTTTTAGTTTGATTAATTTATTAAAGCGTGTTTTTTAGTTTTTTTAAACTATATTTATTTTTCATTTTTTAGTTTGAGTTATTGTTAAGAAAAAAAATTTTTTTGAGTAGATTGAGCTAGGTTAGTAGATTATTGTATTGTCAGCGGTCTACAAAATTTAAATAAAATCTGACCGTTTAAAGTGGGTCAAAGTTGGTTACAAACAAACATACATACAAACCCGAACAAACGACAAAAATTTTCAACATTTTTATTTAAATTTTTCTCTATTCTTAGCGACAATATCTATACGACACCGCGTTTGTTTCATTACTATCGGGTATTGTAATAATTCTGACATATTGACAGGTGTCAAGTTTTGACAAGAGAATTTTTTGCGTATTTTTTTCAACTTTCCACCGTCAATATACATACGACCTTATAGTTTTTTCATTAATATCATTTTTTAAACGATTTGACATATTGACAGCTGTCAAATTTTGACAGGAGAATTTTTTGCTTATTTTTCCCGAAGTCTCCGCATCGAATACTATACGACCCCATAATTTGTTTCGTCAAAATCGCTTCTTCGTTTTATACCTAATCGCTGTCAAAATTTGACAGGAGAATTTTTTGCGTATTTTTTTCAACTTTCCACCGTCAATATACATACGACCTTATAGTTTTTTCATTAATATCATTTTTTTTAAACGATTTGACATATTGACAGCTGTCAAATTTTGACAGGAGAATTTTTTGCTTATTTTTCCCGAAGTCTCCGCATGGAATACTATACGACGCCATAATTTGTTTCGTCAAAATCGCTTCTTCGTTTTATACCTAATCGCTGTCAAAATTTGACAGGAGAATTTTTTGCGTATTTTTTTCAACTTTCCACCGTCAATATACATACGACCTTATAGTTTTTTCATTAATATCATTTTTTTTAAACGATTTGACATATTGACAGCTGTCAAATTTTGACAGGAGAATTTTTTGGCTTATTTTTCTCGAAGTCTCCGCATCGAATACTAGCCGCGTTCGGCAATTACCTCAGACCGCTTGGATTGATCTAAATCGTTCGTTTATGACATCTAAATGGAGGGGAAATAAATCTCGACAGTTCGGCAATTAAAATCGGAGCGCTCCGAGGATAATCTTTTTGCTCGGAGTATTTTGACCGAGGAAAGCGATTAATCTCAGCTGAATTTGTGAGGTTAAGTTTGATGTTTATATTTGGGTTTAAAATTTTGATTGTACAAAGCCTTTATTTTTCTGTGATTTGACTGAAAATAATATGCAGGAAGTGGAACTATATGACATGGAAGAACAAAAACGCTATACCATGTTTATTTGACCATAAATACACAGAAATATTCTACATGTTCTATATAAGACATCCCAGCAGGTTGACTTGGTTATTCCAAATCGATCAGCGACTGATCTAAATTGAAAATACACATTAGGCAAGGCTAAGGAAGGCATAAACTCTGGTGGGTTTTACCTAAAACTTTCCATATTTGATAAACACCAGATTGCTATCATGGTCTGTTTATCCAATAACATTTCCGGATGGCCAGCACCTACAGCTATCAATATTCCCTCTGAAACTGCATTTAATTTATTAAGCAAGTCTTCAAAGGTAGTTGGGGACAGTCTAAAGTGCTGTCTAAACTGGTGATGTGCAAATCGGGGTACCGTTTTTTCGGCAAAACCGTCTACCTTTTCCAAAATCTTGACGTCTTCCTCATTATCGTCTTCAAACATTAGTTGATAGCCTCCTTCAATTAAGGCCAATACAACGCTAGGAATACTCATTTTTAGTAACTTAAAAAAAGGGAAAACAGGTTAGGTTTCTTAGATCAAAACAAAACAAATATTACATTTTTGGCTTTGACAGAGGTCATCTGTTAGGTACCGTTCGTTTATCACAAAATTCTCCGACCCATCTGAGGTCACGTGACAAAATATCCATCGCATACATCATTGCCGAACGCGGCTACTATACGACCCCATAATTTTTTTGGCAAAATCGCTTCTTCGTTTTATACTTGACAGCTGTCAACATTTGACAGGAGAATTTTTTGCGTTTAGATTATCGTATTGTCAGTGGTTCTAGATAAGTGTACAAAATTTAAATTAAATCTGACCGTTTAAAGTGGGTCAAAATCGGGTTTAAAGAACCCGAACAAACAAACAAACATACAGGTGAAGCTAATAAAAGCGTGTTAAAAATGATGGTAGAGAATGGCAGAACAAAAAAACAATTATCAAATATTCAAAATAGGGGGGGAGTCCAGTCAGTACCCTCTGACCCTCCTACTTTTTAGTAACTTCCGAACTATATCGTTTCAGCTTTTAGCTTTAATTATTTTTTGACTCTTATAAAATTTCGATAAAATGATGCGTTTTGGAGATAATTTGAAAAGTATGGGTCCTTAACTGATGCCAACGGTAAACTCGTAATTTTCAAATGCTTAACCAAGTCAGCCGTTGTGGCATTACCATGGATACAAGATATAATTAAGTAAAACTTTGCAATAGGTGACAATATCGAAACGACAGTGGCGTGAAGATAAAAACCTGTTGTATTAAGCCAGTTAAATGAAATTATTTTATTGTCCTACTAAGAACTTATTATCGCTAATCATCTTCACATAACAGTAATTTTATCAGAAATTTTATATACACACGTACGTTAGTATTCACAATTTTATGAAAATAATTTGTTTTTTATCTTGTTATGATGTATAAAATTTATTTAATAAGTAATAGTAGATTATTGTATTAAGAACGAGTGATAACAGTGGCTTTTTACTGTTATATGAAGAAGATTAGCAATAAAAGTTCTTAGAAAACGGTAAAATAATTTCATTTAACTGGTTTAGTAAAACCTGTTACGCCACTGTCTTTACATTATTTTTGGCTAGTTCCTTGCTTTCGGCATTGTCATCTATTGCAAAGTTTAACTTAATTATATCTTGTATTTATGGTAATGCCTATGGAGGGCTTTAGGTTAGGAGTCCGATCGCAATACATTGTTTATGGGCAAAGTTTTGGATCGGTAAAGCAGCTTTAAAAATGGCCGTCAGGGGCGCATGTGTTCCTTTAAATCTGTAAAATGCATTGGTTCTTATGGGATAATCAACTGTTTTATTGAATTTAGTTAACTAAAACCCTCTACAGGCTGAGATATGTATATATTATATATAATAAAGCTTATTTTATTAATTATTGGATAAAAATACCGCTGACGTCTATCAAAACCTGTAAAAAGTCAAACACTTGACGATCACTGCGCCGCGACCGGGAAACAGCCGAACTAACTACTAAACAGGGACGTAAATTTAAAGAACAGCCATTTTCGATCGGATTCCTTCCTAAAGCCCTCCATAGTAATGCCACAGCGGCTGAATTGATTTAGCATTTGTAAATTATGAGGCTTTGGCATTAGAAAAGGACCCATACTTTTCAAATTATCTCCAAAGCACATAGTTTTATCGAAATTCTATAGAAGTTAAAAAATAATCAAAAACAAATGATTACCTGAAAAAATGTAGTTTGGAAAGTCACTGGCGCAGGTACTAAAAAATAGGGGGGTTAGCGGGTACTTAATCCCCCCTATTTTGAATATTTGACAATTATTTTTATTACCTACCGTTATTTTTTGAACCGTCGTTCGTCCAATATCCAGTTGTTGTGTAAGAGGATACTGACCAATATAAGGATTCTCAGTAATATTGTTGAACGTTGATTTCATTTTCTTCGGTGCATACTTACAGGTTTTCTTCGGTCTTTTTTTTTATAAGCCATACTTCCTATAGTTTCAAATCTCTCCATTAGATTTTCGAATGTCTTTTTATCAGGGTGTCTTAGCGCTGGGTATCGTTCTTCATAAATTCTTGTAGATAATAAAGTATTTTTATCAATAGCACCAAAAAATTATTTTTTCTACGAGTGACCGCAAAGAATCTACTTTGCGCACACTTTTGCATACGCAAAGTAGCACTTTCCCGCACACTGTGCGGGAATTTTTTTTTCCCGCACACTTATTTTAAAGCAAAATTACCATATTATAGACGCGTTTTTTTCTTCTATTTTATTATTTTTTTAGATATTTATGCAAGAATATTGTAACAAGACAAAGTTGACAGGTGGTTTATGTGTTGCCTTATAAACTATACCGAAGTATTGTGCCGTGCGGGTCAAAATTTTTTTGAAATCTGCATTATTATATTTTCCTCTAATTTTGTTGAAGTTAAAAAAAAACAAGTATTTTTGTGTCAAATGCGGTTTGTTCCCTTAGCAACCAAAATACATTGTCATACAACGCTTTCATGTCAGTTTAGAGGTCTTCTTCAAAATTTTCACTAGCATTTTCACCTATTTAAAATAAAAAAAACTGTTTTAAAAATGGATATCACTGAAGAAGCTTCCAGAAGATGTCCTAGAAGCCGCCAACATGGCTAGTTTGCAATTGCTGCCTGCCAAATCGCGAGAAAAATACGAGAGACAGTACGAGTTGTTTTCCAAATGGTGCGAACAAAGGGGGATAAAAACGTTAAAGGAAGAGGTACTTTTAGCCTACTTTCTTAAGTTAAGCAAAGAATTTAAACCTAACACAATGTGGTCAAAATATTCAATGCTCAAAAATGTAATAAAAATAAAAAGAAACATCGATATTGGTGAATTTTATAAGCTCACTGCATTTCTGAAAAAGCAGAATATTGGGTTTAAACCAAAAAAAGCAAAAATATTTACGAAGGAAGAAATATTCAGTTTTATTAATTCGGCACCAGATGAAATTTACCTTTTAATTAAAGTTGCCACTATTTTTGGACTTGCCGGCGCATGCCGAAGGGAAGAGCTAGCAAATTTAACCACTGCCGATTTTGAAGATAAAGAAAACCTCATAATTGTCAAAATTAGGAATTCAAAAAATCATACAGCAAGAAACTTTATAATATCGGAAGAAATTCATAACGGAGCCTACCTGCAACTGTACAGAAAATACAAAAGCTTACGCCCGATAACGTTAAACAACCGTTTTTTCTTAGTCTACAAAAAAGGTAAATGCGTTTCACAATGTGTTGGAGTAAATAGTTTCGGAAAGATGCCTTCTGAAATAGCTGCCTTTTTGAAACTGCCAAATCCGGAACTCTATACAGGGCACAGTTTCAGAAGGTCATCAGCAACGTTACTGGCCAATTCTGGAGAAGGAATCACAGACATAAAACGTTTGGGGGGTTGGAAATTTACTGCGGTAGCTGAGGGATACATCGATGAGTCCACAACTTATAAAAAAGGGCTGAGCAACAAAATTTTAAGCTGCAGCCCTAAAAAATGTGAAGCAGTTCCAAGTACTTCAAAGAATGGATCCATTTCTTCCTTTTGCAACACGACAGTAGGTACTGATGAACCAGGAAATGACATCTACTACAACATTTTCACCTCTAGTTGCTAGATCTGCAATAAATGTAGAAAAAGCGACCAACTGCACATTCCATATTAATGTAATTAATAATAATAAATAGGCAATTTAGGTATAAGTACTTATAAGTTGTTTTTGATGTCAATAAAAATTTAAAATTAAAAAAATAAATAGTTATTTCACTCGTAGAAAAAATATTGTTCCTAACACGTGCGCAAAGTAGTTTTCCCGCATTTAAAGCTTATCCGAACTCCGCTTCGCGTCGTTCGTCTAACTGCTTTCGCGTGCAGGAAAACATAACTTTGCGCACTGAATAGGAAAACTACTATTTTTCAAATAATTTGCAAAATACATTGCAAAATAAAAACTATGTTGACTACGATCCGCGGAATATTGTGGGGATTTAAAAAGTGCAAACATATTCAGAGCGTTCTATTTAAAAAAAGGACATTTTTTCTTGTTCCGCTTTTTGAGCCACCATATAGAGCCACAAATAATTTTACGTTACTGCCCTTCAACTTTTGTATTAACATTTTTTAATGTATTTGAAATGGTAACGGAGCTATTGTACTTTGCCACACTAAACGGCCACCCTGTATGTAAAATAAATTACTATTGAAACAATTTGTTGCTTTACTGTTGTCGACTACCTTCATTTCGTTTGAAGTGTACCAAAATGTTGTGAAATATTGCTAATATTATGGGGATATTTTATTAAACTTAGATCACAATTCCATAATTTATTTTTCAAATTTAAAGAAATAAAACCACCACGTTGTAATACTTTTATTCAGTAGTTTATACCTAACAATATCTTTTTAAATTTAATTTTTTTTTCCAGCTTTAATTTTTGGCGGACAACTGGAAAACGCCCCTGGACCTAATCGGAGCAAATATATAGGCTGTATCGATACTCAATGTAATGTTGTAAGCGTTATTAAGGATGCTTATGAAAATGCGAGGTTCCTATGTGATCAGTACTATTTGGCTTCTCCCGATTTGATAATCAACAAAGCTGAACATAATGGTAAGTAGACGTTTCAAAAAATTAATGGTTTCAGGCCATAGACATTTACCTTTAGATACGCACAGCTTATCAATAATAATAATAATAATATCTTTGTGTTTGTTTGAAGGTTGTAGACAATGATGTATATTGAGTAATAGATGTGTTTTGGACTTCCATTGCCTTTAGTTTTTCATATCACAACGTTTCAACCGGTAAGTAACTCTAGTCGTCTTTAGGTGAATACTAAACAAGTTACAAAGCTACGAGCCTATTTATACTACCTAGGGGGGGAGGGGGCGGAGCTAGTGACGTATGATCGAGCGCAGTCGTGAGTCATCTGCTTACGTCACCATGATTATTCATCTGCTTACGTCATCCGCTTACATCATCACGTTTGAATCACTACTCAATCTGAGCCTACACCTATTTAACAAGGGCTTCCAAATATTTCTTATATCTGCAGAAGGTTTACTGAAACAGTCAGGGTTCTGGGTTATGACAGCTGCTTCTTTGAATTTTCTCTTCCGCCAATGCTCTTCTTTAAGTATAGTTTTTGCGTTTGCCCATTGTAAATGATGGCCGTGGGTCCAAGCGTGGTCTGCTGTACCGGATCTGTTCGTTTCTCCTTTCAGTGTATGGTTTCGATGTTCTTTGATATTTGTTTGGAGAGGTCGTAGGCTTTCACCAACATAGGATTGTCCGCATTCGCACGGACAACAGTACAACATCCGAACAGTCTTCAGCTCCAAAGATTCTTTAAGAAGCCACCTGACGAAGACAAAACCAACAAATCAAAAGGACACGAAAAATTGTGTAATACCTTGCGTATGCGGACAATCCTATGTTGGTGAAACCCTACGACCTCTCCAAACAAATATCAAAGAACATCGAAACCATACACTGAAAGGAGAACAAACAGATCCGCTGCAGCAGACCACGCTTGGACCCACCGCCATCATTTACAATGGGCAAACGCAAAAATTATACTTAAAGAAGAGCATTGGCGGAAGAGAAAATTCAAAGAAGCAGCTGTCATAACCCAGAACCCTGACTGTTTCAGTAAACCTTCTGCAGATATAAGAAACATTTGGAAGCCCTTGTTAAATAGGTGTAGGCTCAGATTGAGTAGTGATTCAAACGTGATGACGTAAGCGGATGACGTAAGCAGATGAATAATCATGGTGACGTAAGCAGATGACTCACGACTGCGCTCGATCATACGTCACTAGCTCCGCCCCCTCCCTCCCTAGATAGTATAAATAGGCTCGTAGCTTTGTAACTTGTTTAATATTCACCTGAAGACGACTGGAGATACGTACCGGTTGAAACGTTGTGATATGAAAAACTAAAGGCAATGGCAGTCTAAAACACATCTATTACTCAATAATATCTTTATTGTCATAAAAAATCATTCACAAGTGAACATTGACAACGTCAGTGGTAAAATTACTAAGCTAACTAACAATCTTACAGTACATAGTTAAACAATAATTATATTCAAACTGAAGAATTCCTTATTACATACATATACCTACAGATACACAAAAATTCAATAAAACAAACAAGACAAAAAATAAAAACTTCAAGAAAAAATAAGGAATAAAAGTAACAGTTTAAAAACAAAAAACCGGAGCAGCAAACTGACACTTCACTAATTATGATTGCGTTCAGAAAAAAAAACCTTAAGCGTGTAAAATTCTTTGTCAATTAAAAAGGTCTTTAAGTGATGCTTAAACAATGCACTGCCCCGAATGGCCCTAAGATTATGAGGTAAAGAGTTATATACCTTAATGCAACTCATGTGAGGACCCTTATGAAATAGAGATGTTCGGTGAGCAGGTGTTAGCAAGTCATTTCTGCCCCTAGTATGAATATTATCATAAACATCTCTATTTCGAACAAAAACACTAGGATTAGACTTGACAAATACAGCACAGCCATATATAAAGAGAGATGGCACAGTCATAATGTTTAACTGTTTAAACTTACCTCTACAAGAATCCCGATAATGCATCCCCAACATAATCCTTACCATTCTCTGTTGCATCACAAAAACTCTATGTGCATTTGCAACCTAAGCACGGTACCAGAACATGATACTATATGCAATCACAAATTGCACACTGGACATATAGAAAATTCTTACAACATTTAAACTAACTTAGTGATGCAAAAAACGAACAGCGTATGCTGCCTTGCTGATTTTATTTACAACAGCGTTGACCTGTTGTGTCCACTGTAGTCTCTCATCCAAAGTTACTCCCAGGAATTTGACAGATTGTGCCTGCTCTATACTCTTTCCTTCAATAGGGGCGTATAAAGATTCATTAGATTTATTTCCTCGAAAAACAATTTAACAGGTTTTTTTGGTATTTAAAATAAGATTATTGGCTGTAGACCATTCTAATACACCTGCCGCAATCCCAGTAGATTTTGTTGATAGTAAAATCTTACTCGCACAGGACACTATGCATGACTTATCATCAGCGAACTGATACAGAGATGAAATGTCAATTTTTTTGTTGAGATCATTAGCAAATATCAAAAATAAAATGGGTCCTAATATAGAACCCTGTGGTACGCCCTTTTTAACTGTAATAACCTCTGAGAATGCTGTTTGTTGATCCGAGCTGACACAAACCGTCATCTTCCCATTTGACAAATTTTAATATGATTTAATAAAATTATTGGTCACACCGCGAACACCATAACACTCTAACTTGCGCAACAATATGTCATGATCAATCAAGTCGAACGCCTTACTCAAATTAAAGTATAGACCTGATACCATCATTCCTTTATCTATTTGTTCTATTATATTGTTAAGCGACTGAAAAATGGCTGTTATCGTTGACCGCTTTGGCAGAAAGCCATGTTGACCAGCATAGAATAAATTATTAATAAAATAGTTCAACAATCTAACATGAAACACTCTCTTAAAAATTTTCGAGAAAACGGATAAAGATATTATTATTATAATCTTGTTCACAAACAAAAGTTAAGTTTTACGGGTGAAAAAATACGTCTGAGCGCACGGCTCGCCGGTCAGATGCCTTCCCTCCCAGCAGGATTGGACATGCGCACAAACCTCTTGTTATCGGCCTGTCCAGCCTGTCCTTCTTTAGCGACATGCTCAAAATACACTCCAGAACCGGCTCGGCGCCATTTTTGTTGTTGTGTTTTAAGTTTTCTCTGTGGATTCCTGTTGTTTTGTGTAGTTTAGTGAATTGTGTTTGTGCTTTTAGTGACTCGGATACTTAGATTGGTATATAAACAGTGACTAGTAACAGCCGTTATATTATGGTATAATTATGCCCAAATAGGGGTAAAATACCCAGTAATTCGTATTTTCAGTAAGTATACACGAAAAAAGTATGCCAAACTAAAAATAAACGCAGCCGTTGTTATGTATTTTTTTAGCAAATAAAGAGGCTTTCTAGTACTAAATTTACTTCATTTAAAAATTCCATCCTGTATGTGGTGTATCGTGGCTTCTCCCCTAATCAGTTGTTACCCATGATCTGGTAGATAGATGAAACCATAACAACTGAGCCTATTGACAAAATCGTATTTCATTCTGAAGTAAATCAAGATCCTAATTGTGCCCCTCCACATTGTTTGCCCAACTTACGCTGTTAAAAGTATTATCATGATGTGGGAAATTTAAATATTTGTCTAAAACCTTATAAAAAGTATGCAACGTAGCAGTAAGAGATCTACCCCCAAAGATAAGGCCATGAGGACGTTGTTTCATTCATTTTCGTCCGTGAAAAAACATGAATGTTTGCGATTTATCGAAAAAAACATTTTAATAGAATTAAAATTACAAAACAAATCGCAAATCTAATTATTCTAAGCTCACACTTTAACTAAAACCAAAAGTAAAAGGTATAATCAAGATCGAGAGGCAACGGCAAAATAATTATTTTACAAATAAAATTAAGTATAAAGAAATTAAACCCACAGTCGTCTCCACAAATACTTATATTAAAACAGTTAGATTAACTTGGTGTACATGTTTCGGTACTAGGGAGTACCATCATCAGCACCGAAGGGCTAAAATAAATATAAAAAGAATAGAAAGAGGAAGGAGAAGTCAGATTAACGTACTTACCCCAAGTGCCACTATTACAAGCAATGTAAACGAAATGTAAAAGATTTAAAAAATAAAAACTAAAAACTTGAATAAGACGAGGACATTTTGATTGTTGGACGAAAACAGATTAGAAAGTTTAAAGTAAAATAAAATTCTAAAGGAATTAATTTTCTTCCTCTGCCCTACATCGTAAACAAATAACAAGCTGATTGTGATTGTACTGTTTGACTTTCAGTACAATCACAATCAGCTTGTTATTTGTTTACGATGTAGGGCAGAGGAAGAAAATTAATTCCTTTAGAATTTTATTTTACTTTAAACTTTTTAATCTGTTTTCGTCCAACAATCAAAATGTCCTCGTCTTATTCAAGTTTTTAGTTTTTATTTTTTAAATCTTTTACATTTCGTTTACATTGCTTGTAATAGTGGCACTTGGGGTAAGTACGTTAATCTGACTTCTCCTTCCTCTTCCTCTTTCTATTATTTTTATATTTATTTTAGCCCTTCGGTGCTGATGATGGTACTCCCTAGTACCGAAACATGTACACCAAGTTAATCTAACTGTTTTAATATAAGTATTTGTGGAGACGACTGTGGGTTTAATTTCTTTATATCTATACAGCTCCACTTTGAGATAATGGACTACTTCCGCAAAAAATAAAATTAAGGCCTAATACGTCGATGCACCGACAAATATCAAATGGCCTCGATGCTTCGCCTAAAAACGATACATCGCATTGAAAATATCGATGTTTTCGATGTATAACGAACATCTCCATTTGCGTTTGGTGTTTCTTTGTGATTTCTTTGACGGTGGTTTAAAATTTTCTTAATTTTTTCGGTTTTGTGTATTAATTGCTGTGTTTGTAGTATTTTGTTACATTTTCTAAAGGCTAATTAGGATGAGTCGCAAGTACCAAGTATGCGAGAATTCGAAAATAATAATTCTACAGTAGTAGTGGGTGAGTAAATAAAAAATTAAATTATTTGTAGGTTAGTAGCAAGGTCACATTCAAAGGTAACTCCGGCGTTATTCCCATTACCTGCCCCACGCAGCTCTTCACCTCTCTCTCCTACAAACGATGTTGTCAACACATTTTAATAGCGTTTATAAATGACATGTACCATCTATAGCTCCAGATCATTGGTTGTTACATTACAAGAAAATGAAAGCAGGCATACAAAACTCTGACAAAATCCGGATTATACTTAGAAAGAAGTGATTTAAGAATAAACATAGTACATTTTCAATTTAAATTAATTAAAGATATTTTCAAATTCAAATTCAAATTCAAAAACTTTTATTTGTCAAATAGCAAATATTACAATTTTGTGATTGCAATAAGTATTATAACAATATGACAAAATGGACAAATACCGCGATTATAAAAAAACCGATAGTTCTGGAATGCATATTTATGCACCCAGAATGGTACTGCCCATGCATGTATTAATATCTAAGATATTTATTAAGATAATATAATAATATAAAAAAAAACTTTAGCGAAACAAAACAGTATCAACAGATGATGATTAAAAAAAAAAAAATATATATATATATAACCTTTGTGGCATAGGCTGAGAGACACAAGTAGAGGCGCAGGAGACAAGACGCACGCCAGCCGCCGGCAGCGGCCGGTAACCCCGAGAAAACAAAACCGCGACAGGGCGAGAAGATAGACGTCGTGTTAGAATTAACCAAAAGTAGGCAGGTTTATGACCAACATTATAATATATTATAATAACAATAATAATACTCGTATGACCTACCTTTGTTGTTGCATTAACATGTCTTTAATGTACTTACCAAATCGGTAAGGAGATAAATCCTTTACGTAATTTGGAAGACTATTCCATATGGAGGGCGCTACAAAGGAGAAAGACTTTTGAAAGAGGGCTGTCCGATGAGGTGGTATTTGGAAGTCGTGAGTATTTCTTGTAGCATGGTTATGATCAAAAGGTACAAATACGTTTTTTAAGTATGGTGGTTTACCACTCTTAATAATTTTATACACACTAAGGTACATATGGTAACGTCTGCGATTTTTCATGTTTAAGATTAAATTATTATTTAGATAAGGAGTAATGTGATTTCGGTATGCAATATTATATGAAAACCGCATGCAGCTATTTTGTAGTTTTTGAATTTTATTTGATATCTGTAGTGTTAGCGAGTCGCCATACACTATGTCTCCGTAATCGAACAACGAAATTATCAGACTCTCGCAAAGAAAATATTTTGTTTTCGGTAGTAGATATTTTTTTAAATGATACAAAGCTTTAAGGCGCATATAAGCTATTTTTAGTTTATTATTAATATGTGATTGAAAACTGAGACTAGTGTCGAAAGTTATCCCCAAATTCTTTGCTTCAATTGCGAGAGGAACTCGACTATCGCCCACTTCAATATGAAATTGATTCGACACCTGTTCCCTTATGTTTTTGTTACTATTAAAAATTAATGCCTGAGATTTTAAGGCATTTAATTTCAGGTTATGATCTGTTGAAAAACGTTGGATGCTCGCCAAGTCCGAGTTAAACCTATCGAGAGACAGCTGCAAATTGTCATTTATAAAAGAAATATAAATTTGGGAATCGTCAGCATATTGTTGAACTTTAGAAAAACGAACACACTCATGCATATCGGCTACGTAGAGAGAAAAAAGGAGCGGTGATAGTATTGATCCTTGCGGTACGCCACTGGTAATAGGACGAAACTCTGATTTAATGAAGGTAGAATCCTTCTTAATACCCACACAGCACGATCTTTCCCTGAGAAAGTTTTTAAAAAAGTTTATGGAATCTGCTGAAAGACCGAAGTAGTTTAATTTTGCTAGTAACATATTATGATTAAGAGTATCAAATGCCTTACTAAAATCCAACAGGGCAAGACAGGTGCTCTGCTTGTTTTCCTCATTATGACGGATCTCGTTCAAAATGTTAACTAAACTTGTAGAAGTACTGAAGCCCTGCCGAAATCCTGACTGACAATCCGGAATAATATTGAAAATGTTACAGAAGGTTGTAATTTGGTTATATATGTGTCTTTCTAAAATCTTTGAAACAGTTGGTAGAATGCTAATTGGCCTTAGATCTTTTAGTTCTTTTGGGTCAGGGGTTTTGGGTAAAGGCATTACGATTGCTTTTTTCCAAAGAACAGGGTAGTCATTATTTAATATGCAACTGTTAATAATATTAATTAAAGGATTAATACAATATGGTAAACAAAATTTTAAATCTTTAACAGCTATACCGTCTTCCCCTGTTGCATTTGTTTGTATTTTATTTAACAGTAGTTCTACTGTTTTCTGGTCAATTAAATTGAAATTAAGCTCCCTTTTTACGTTGGCATGCCTGTGAGAGTTATAAAAATTTATTTTGTCAAAAGATGTTGTATCAGGTAAAGTAGAACATGAGAGGAAAAAATTGTTTATTTGTGACGGATTCGAGATTTCTTCGGGTAATTCTACATTGTCATTATGGTGCGTAAGATTTAGTTGTTTTGAGATACGCCAAAAATCCCTTCCTTTTTTCCCTGACATTTCGTTAAAATAAGAAATTTTTTCCCTAATTATAGCATGTTTAGTATAATTTCTTAACTCTCGGTAATATTGTAAACGTGCAGGGGTTTTATTTTTTAAGTATTTAATGTGAGACTTATCACGTAATTTTATTAGCCTTTTAATGTTCTCGGTAATCCAGGGAGTAAACGGTTTTTCTTCTATTGTTCTGGTACGTTGGGGGGCGTGTTTATTTAACAAAGATAAGATGTTTTTATTAAAAATGTCAACTTTAACATTTATATCATGTATATTGTAAATGTCATACCAAGGAAGTTGCATTGCGTCATTGTGAAAATGTTCCATATTAATTTTGTTATAGTCACGAAATTGGATTATTTTTTTATTTTTATTTTTTTTTGGTATTTCAAAAGAGGCATAAATAAGATGATGATCCGTTATTGTATCAGATATTGGTATTGATCGTGATTGTTTTAATTGGAAATGGTCATTTGTTACCAATACGTCAATTAAACTCGAGGTGTTTTGATTTATGTTTACGCGAGTTGGTTCGGTAATCACCTGCGACAAATCAAATCCCTGAAATATGTTCTGTAGTTTAATTTTTGAGGGTGAGTTTTGCATAAAATCTATATTTATATCCCCTAAGAAAATCGTGTAATCATAAAAAGGCACAACTTGACCGAAAAAATCCTCAATAGAGTCCGTAAATTGATCGGTGTTTAATGAAGGTGGTCGATAGATACACGTTATAAGATATTGTTTGTTGCTAATTTTAAAAGTGATATTAATATACTCGAATAGGTTGTGAGTATCAAAGTCGATATCGATTTTTCTAACCTTTATATTATTACGTACGTAAAAAGCCACTCCTCCTCCTCTCGCCTCCCTATCTTGTCTAATAAGTTTATAATTGGGAATATGAAAAGTACTACTTCTGTCGTCCACTGAAAGCCACGTCTCTGACAAGGCTACTATGTCAAAATTGTAATCCTGCATGTAATTAACAAATTCATCAAAACCTGTTTTTATTGATCTTATGTTTAAGTGAGCTATATATAATGTGTCCTGTTGTCTAGTGCTTAAATTATTTTCTGAAAAACTTGACGTCCGCTCGCCCAGATCGTAGTCATCCGACATCACGAGATCCCCACCCCCACCAGCCGCAGCACCCGCCCAATCCCCAACGCCATCCCACCAGCACCCCAAACAGCCCGCCACTCAATACCAAAGTCAAAAATAAAGTACCTAAATTGTTTAAAGTTAGTTGTTTACAATGTCTTGCTTCTACCAAAATTAATATAAAAACGATAAAAAATCTGTTCGGCGCGATGACCGTCATACAGAGAGCACTTGCGGTGCCGCCAAATTATAAAATTTATTAATATAAGGCCTTTACTGATTGGAAATAAATTCGTAATTTGTATTGTTTTTAAATTTATTAGTAAGAACAATTTTTTTATATTGTTTGTATATTTTATAAACTCCATAACCCGGATATAATATGCAGACATAAACTTGTATGATGCAAAATAACTGATTAATAATTTGTAATTTAAATCTTTAACTACTACTCTTAGTGTCTATAAATAATATGACCTTAATAAAATTAATTAAAGTTTTCTTTAGGAGGAAAGATAATAGTTACCAATAGAATGGGACATGGACGCGACATTCTGTCCAGGAGATCACTTAATTTCATCAGATTACCCGTCCGCGGGAATAGCAAGGTCTTTGATTTCACTTTCATTTCGAATTAGCCTTTTACCCCCGTCACTTTCAACATACACCAATCCGTTAAAAGTCCAAACCGATTTGCCCATCAGGGCTCGAACTTTTTTAAACAAGGTAAGGTTTTCACTCGTTAACATTTCCACAATAATTTTACCCGAACCTTTAAGCAACTTTTTCTTAGTAAACACTTGATCGCGAAGCCATTTCCGGCAAAATTTTACTGCAACTGGCCTTGGGTGGTCAGTCACCTTAGAATTATCTACTTTTTTGCCGATCCGATAAACGTAGTTTAGGTCTGATTTGTTTATGTTTTGTTGTAGTTTATCTTTAAATAACTTTATTAAAACCTCGTACAAGTCATGGCCATTCTCCTCCTTGACACCGTGTACAATTAGGAAGTGGCCATTTTTTTCAAGTTCAAGTTGTCGGACTTGCCTCTGAATCATGGAAACTGACGCCTTTATGTTGATGACGTCGTTACTTAGCGATGACAAAGAATTGTTGATTTTTTGCTGGAATTCCATCAGTTTTTCCAAAAAACTATCAGATTTCCCGCCAGAACCATCTACTGAGATTGGCTGAGTATTTTTAAGGGTTGTGAATTCATCCTTAAGCACGTTTAGTCCTGAATTAAAGTCTGCCGCCATTCTTTCTAAGCGTACACTTAGTTCCTTGGTACTGACCGTTTTAGCCATTTTTTGGAACTTCTTTTCTTCACAGCACTATTTCACTTGTTGGCAAAACACTATTTTTAAGTATTTAATAAGCCTAATTACTTTTAAAATATTAATTATTTGGGAGCACACTATTGAGTTGCTATCTCATCTGAAGCGCCATCTAGTATTATTATATTTTGTGACTGTATATACCATTGAGTGATCATAAAAATAAATTAAAATAATGTAATGTTTAGAGTAAGTTGATTATTGATTATCATTTTGGGTATGCGGTAGTTTAAAAAAAATGGTAATTCACATCGTGATTATTATTGAAATGACCTAAATTACGAAATTCGTTGCTCAATAAATTTATTTTTATTGAAATTCGATGTAATTAAGAATTTGCAAATATTTATCCACGACATGTATAGTTTTATTTTGATTATTTATGTCGTTAATTACGAAAACTAAAACACATTTGTTGCTTAAATATATTTTTATTAAAAGGATAAACAGGGTGTTATTTAAATACGTAGACAAGAAAATCCGACGGATTTTCGGTGATAAAACTGTAATAATAGCAGTAAGCATACCATACCTATGTTCATTTTTTTCTAAAGCAGTTCAGCTTGATTACATGCATAAATCCACATCTCGGCTATAAAAAAATATTATTTGTAAGTACTTCAGTAAAAATGCTAAACGTAGGAAACAATAAAAGCAATGATATTTTATACAAGCCCCAGGATTGATACCAAATTTCTATGGAACAAGAAAGAATTATCCAGGATCCTAAGGAGCACATTTTAATAATATATTCCGATATATGTATAGGGTCTTTCGCAAATCGTGGCACACATACATTTTTTAAAATGGAACACCCACTTTTTTATTCGATTCCCCTTACTTTTGATATAGAGTTTAAATAATAATTTATACAGGGTATTTTGAAATTTATGTCAAAATTGTTATAATTTCACATCTATATCTTTGTGGTAAATTGCAATAAAAAAATTATTTTGTCATTATAAAATTTATAATATGATCTAATTTTATTATTTTTATTGCGTAGTTGAATTTGTCGTCTTACATGTACAGGGTAGGGCAAAAGTCAAAACTCTCATTTTCCTAATTTTTTCAATGGAACAAATGCCCTATATTTTTTATAACTTTTATAAATATATTTTGCTGTTTTAATTTTTTTATTAAACATACCCATAATCACTGCTTTTTGAGATATTTCACTTTTATATTTCTACTATCGAAAATGGTAAGAAAGTAGCCATGGAAATGTAAAGTAACTCGGTTCTAACAAACAGCTCATTATAACAACTTGATACGTAGTATATTGTATGAAATTAGTGTTACATTATTTTTTTACATCAAAATAATATAGTGTCCGCGGAAAAGTCTGCACCATATTTAAAACTTTTTTATGCGTTTTTTTTTGCAAATTTGTTTTTGGCATTAGGTTCTGCATGACACAAAACAAAAGCTTAAAACTTTTGACTTGTGCCGTGCGTTACACCTGCCAAATGTCATTAAAAAGTTTCAAAGGGCGAAAGTGTCATTTTTTTTAGAGATACGAAAAAAAGTTAGAAGAAAATATTGCTTCTCATCATATTTTGAGTGTAGGGGAGAGCAAGGCATAATGGCATAGCAGGCAAAATGACATATTACCTGTTTTCGGCCCAGTTCGATTACATTCGTGTTGAGTTCTCTACTACAAAACACATCTTAATACCGCTAAGATCGTTAGTCGTAATAAAATAGCATAGTCGATCGTTTGTTGTTTTCTAGAGAGTTTGTGTATTTTCCTATGTAAAATATCAAGATAAGTGATTGTGGAAATATTTTTGGTTAAAATATATAAGGTCGCTGCCAATGTTTTAGTGTTAACCCACAACTATTAGCCCTCTAGTTTTAATATTACACTAACATTTAAATGATTGAATAAAATTATAACCTAGAAAATATATTTATTCTTCATATTGCACATTGGGCAAAATGACATAGCACTGTGTCGTTTTGCCTGTATAGCAGTATGTCGTTCTTAATTTATTCATATTTTGTTTCAATATTTTTTTTTTTATTTCGTTAATGTACCGGGTGGTCAAATAAGCGACGACGTCGGCTTTATCTCGGAAACCATTAATCGTACAACTTTCGGAAAGATTTTTTTATGAGTAAAGTAGTCAAGAGAAATTGCTGGAAATTACTTTTAAGCTCCTCATTTCGCCGCAAGGGGGCACAATTAAAAATTGTTTTTTTTAATTCTAAATTTCTCCGAAAATTCCCATATTAAGGTATAACTCTGATTACATCATTGGAAAGCTTAGACAATTCTGCATTATTTTGGTTTAAGGCTCATTGACGTACCGACCTTGATAAGAGTGGGAGAAGCTATTGAAGGTGTAAACATTAAAATCGCTGTAACTTCTAAACGACTTATCCGATTTTACTAAATTTAAGCTTGTTTGGAAGGAGAAAATAAGCGTCTTCAATTGCCGCATCCAACAGTATACGATAGTGTTTAATAAAATTGCTAGAGGGCGCAATTTGCAATAATAATAGTTTTTTCGATTTTATCCCGAAAATTCAAATCATACGGTATAACTATGACATCATAATCGAAAAGTAGATGAAATTTGCAAGAAAAGATGTGAAGACCGCAGTTCGATATCTTTGTTCGTTTCAGAGTTATTGCCAAAACAATAATTTTTAATACAAATTGCGCCCTCTCGCGATTTTATTAGAAACTATCGTGTACCATTAGATACGACAATTGAAGACACTTCCAGACAAGCTTAAATTTAGTCAAATCGGATAAGTCGTTTAGAAGTTACAGCGATTTTAATGTTTACACTTTCAATAGCGTCTCTCCCACTCTTATCAAGGTCGGTACGCCAATGAACCTTAACCAAAATGATGCAGAACTGTCTAAGCTTTCCAATGATGTAATCAGAGTTATACCTTAATATAGGAATTTTCGGAGAAATATCGAATAAAAAAAACAATTTTTAATTGTGCCCCCTTGCGGCGAAATGAAGAACTTAAAAGTAATTTGCAGCAATTTCTCTTGACCACTTTACTCATAAAAAAATCTTTCCGAAAGTTGTACGAATGGTTTCCGAGATAAAGCCGACGTCCTCGCTTATTTGACCACCCGGTACAACAAACATAAAATATAAAAAATAGAAACTACATTTTACGCTTACATCGTTATTTTTCTTTTACTTACTGGACAGTTAATTTCATACAACCATGTCATTATGCCTTTAAGGGAAAAATTTGGTATGTCAATTTGCCTTACCCTATAAGGTTAAATGGTTTTTGTAATGCTTGTTATTTTTTGAAATTTTTCCTAAATGTTGCAATTCTTACAAGTAAAATATTTTAATTCACTTAAAACGTTAAGAGGCCATATTAAAAAAAAATTATAAAACCTAATATACCTTTTGGTTTAGTAAAAATTGATTTTCAAAACATAGTATGTTTGCCTTGCTCTCCCCTATACCCAAATTTTTGTTTAAAAAAAACTTTTTAATTTTTTTGGAAATTCAACTTTTAGTAACTTTCTTTTTTTTTACTCTTTTATGTCAGTTTATTTAAAATACTTATTTCGACTAACTAAGACTGACTACATTTTAAAGTATAGTTTTCGCATAAACCGATTTTTATAGCAAAAAAATTGCGCCTCTGGACTTTTTGTCTTGTTTGCCTAGGGCAAATTTAAATTTAAACAAAACTACGAAGCTTCTTTTTTTTTAATACATGATATCTTTTATTTAGTACATTGTCTCGTCCCATGATATATTCCCTCATTACGAAAAAGTCCGTTAAAAATAGCTCATTAAGTGAAATCATTACCAAAACAGTGAATTTATGAAGAACATGTTTATATATTAACACATTAATTGACTTTGCAAATTACATAATTTCTTTTAATACATATTTTGTTTTAGATTTGGAAAAGGAGCAATTTATTAACATAGTCTATGTACCGTCACATTTATATCACATGCTGTTTGAGTTATTTAAGAATTCCATGAGAGCAGTAATGGAATATCACAATTTAAGTACCGAATTTCCTGCAATTTCAGTGACAATCTCTAAAGGAAAAGAAGATATTTGTTTAAAGGTACCTAATGCAATATTACCTACATAACGAACACGGAAAGTACGATTAAACATACGGTGTATTTGACCCACACTGCTAAGTAAATCACACGAGTATGATAAGTGATCTTCCTGGAGAATTATTTACAGTATTTTTCCCATAGATAGTCCAGAACAATATTAATATATACACTAAATAGGAATAGGTATTTATACAGTGTCACCAGTCAAGTCCGCATCATATGGGATTTTTTTTTATTAATAGCTTTATTCAAAATTTGACTTTGTCATCAAGTTATGCTTCGATCGAGATGAAAATTAAGCAAAAAAATAGTAGTCAGGTGATTCGCATTATCTGTCAAATTTTAATTTCAAAAGTGGGGTTATTTCTGAAAATATCAAAAAAAGTTATTAGAAAAAGTTTTTTTAAATGCAGTTTCTAGCCGACATGCAATATTTCAGCTGCATCAGATAATTTTGATTTTTTATCCACCACTAAAATTTATTTTTTCGGCAACCGTCCGCGAAGTACCCACTTCCCGGACGCTTTTCCTTTGAGAAAGTAGCATTTCTCCGGCCTAGTCCGGGAACTACGTGCCTAGTCCGGGAAGTACGTACTTCCCGGACTAGGCCGGGAAGAATCACATCAATATTAGCAATTGCTCGAATTTTAATATAAATAAGAATTATAATGTTTCTGTTAGTACCTATCTTCTGTTCGAATTTCAATATTTAATACAAATAAGAATTAAAATGTTCGAAATTTTGTTCTACAAAGAAATATAATAAAGAAATGTGTCTCATTGATTTGTTATTCTACACGGTTGCCGAAAAAATAGTGTACGCAACATGTCCGAAAACAGTTTTTTGGACTCGCAGACTTCCAGGACTCGCCTACGGCTCGTCCTAGAATTTTGTCGACTCGTCCAAACAAACAGTATTTTCCGGACTTGTAACGTAAATTACTATTTCACTTAAGAGCAGTTATCACTTGCCGCATTTAGGTAAAAAGAGTGACAAAATACAAGAAAACTATTGGATAGAATTGGTTAAAATTTTTATTTTAGCTCCGAAATTTGATACTACATGACTATATCGCCTTCAATTTTTTAAATTAGAAAGCAAATTTTCAAAATGAATTATTTTTTTCAAAATTGATAAAATGGAGGTGATACAGTCATGTAGTATCAAATTTCGAAGCTAAATTCCAAATTTTAACCAATTCTATCCAATAGTTTTCTTGTAGTTTGTCACTCCTTTTTACCTAAATGCGGCAAGTGAAAACTGCTCTTAATGAACACTTTACTGTTGACACTGTGTTCTTTTTTGTCTTAATATTAAGGTGTATTACTTTCAGACACAAACTACGTTTTCAAAAATACTTATTTTATGAAGTTACCTTATACAGGGTCAAAAACAAATAAACTTTGCATCATATGCGACCAAATTTTAATAGCCCAATTTAGATTTTGTAGAAAAACACATTTAATATGGCGCTACTTTAAAGAAAATGTATCTGAAATAAAGCATTGTCAAAACTGAGAAGTTTTATGTAGGTTGCGTTGAGTCTTATTTTGCAAAAGTGGTGCAATTTACAAAATAAAGGTAAAAAATCAAGATTATATTATGCAGCTGAAATTTTGCATGTGGGCTAGAAACTGCATTTAAAAAACCTTTTCTTATAACTTTTTTCGATATTTTAAGAAATAACCCCACTTTTGAATAATTTTTTTTTAAATTAAAATTTGACAGATAATGCGAATCACGTGACTACTATTTTTTTGCTTAATTTTCATCTAGATCGAAGCAGAACTTGATGCCAAAGTCAAATTTCGAATAAAGTTATACATAAAAAAAATCCCATATGATGCGGACTTTACTGGTGACACTGTATGTATAACCATTTGGCATTTGAAAAGAATGAATTTTTGCGTAACGAACGTTCTTCAGCCCCAACGCTAGAGAGTTTCTGTAAAGTGATACAAGTCATATAAAACTTTATTTCCCAATGACAAATTTAGTCCTAATTAATTAAAATAACATCCAAATTAACAGGATTTTTTAGCGTGTTATTGATATAAAAAACTGCATTTGTAAAGTACAGTTTGCGGTAGTAAAAATCCTAAATTCTGGTTCTAGTACGTTCGTGGATATTCGGAAAAAGCCGGAAATTCCCTATTAAGGTTTTATGTTTTCTGGTCTTATTGGCAAGGATGATGAAAAAATAATTTTGCTTTAATGAACAAGTCCAGTTTTGTCTCTGTAGCCAACCTGCTTACCTAAAATAGACCAGACTTCAACAGGGTGCCATAAATGACAAGTGACTTAGCCACGATGCGGCGTGTTTATTCTTAGAGAAATTTAACTAGGTACAGGGTCCTGCACCTCACCTCCCGTCTTCTATAGCAGCTCACTTATTAATTAAGTTAGGATTTTAATATTTTGCAGACCTTACCTGTATCTTGGTGCGCATTTCAGGAAAATATTTTTTTTCATACAGGGTGTTCCAAAAAAAGTGTGACGTCATAAGGATGTATTTTTTTACACGCCATATATTTTCTTGCTTATTTGGGTGCCTCCTATAATTACCTACATACCCCTAAAATTTTATTAAAATCGATTCAGTATTATGCCTCTTTAATAAAATTATACAAAGATACTTACTAAATAAATTCAAACAGTCTCGTTAACCAAAGTTGACTAATACGAATTGTACAGGGTGTCCAAAGTTTGGTGTCAGTCAAACTTTGCAAACTTTAAAGCAGTTTATTTTTCTTATTTCAAATAGGAACCCCTGTATCTTTTTATGTCATTCGATGCAGAATTAAAAATCAAACATTTGTCCTAAGTACAACCCTATCGCAATTTCTAACGCATCAAGACTTATTTGCAGAAAACTCATTTTATCAACTATTCCAACAGTCATTATTATAAATAAATATCGGAGGTGGCATTGAAAAACCATTTATTGGTATTAAAGTTTATTAAAGTGATAAGAGACTATTTTGACTTTAGTAATCTAAAAGTGTCAAATATTTTTAAATTATGAGTAATTATTAACTGGAAATGATAATCGTGGCTATGGTTATCCTTTAAAATTCGTTGAACTCTTGAAATAAGAAAAATAAATTGCTTTAAAGTTTGCAAAGTTTAAAACTAAACTTTGGACACCCTGCACAATTCGTATTAGTCAAACTTGGTTAACGAGACCGTTAGACTTTATTTAATAAGAATCTTTATGGCGTGTAATCTACACCCTGTATGAAAAAAAATATGTTCCTGAAATGCGCCCCAAGATACAGGTAAGGTCTGCAAAATATCAAAATTATAACTTAATTACTAAGTAAGCTATAGAATACGGGAGGTGAGGTGCAGGACCCTGTACCGGGTGGTCAAATAAGCGAGGACGTCGGCTTTATCTCGGAAACCATTAATCGTACAACTTTCGGAAAGATTTTTTTATGAGTAAAGTGGTCAAGAGAAATTGTTGGAAATTACTTTTAAGTTCCTCATTTCGCCGCAAGGGGGCACAATTAAAAACTGTTTTTTTAAATTCTAAATTTCTCCGAAAATTCCCACATTAAGGTATAACTCTGATTACATCATTGGAAAGCTTAGACAATTCTGCATCATTTTGATTTAAGGCTTATTGGCGTACCGACCTTGATAAGAGTGGGAGAAGCTATTGAAAGTGTAAACATTAAAATCGCTGTAACTTCTAAACGACTTATGCGATTTTACTAAATTTAAGCTTGTTTGGAAGGGGAAAATAAGCATCTTCAATTGCCGTATCCAACAGTACACGATAGTGTTTAATAAAATTGCTAGAGGGCGCAATTTGTAATAATAACAGTTTTTTCGATTTTATCCCGAAAATTTAAATCATACGGTATAAATATGACATCAGAATCGAAAAGTAGATGAAATTTGCAACCAAAGATGTGAAGACCGCAGTTCGATATCTTTGTTCGTTTCAGAGTTATTGCCAAAACAATAATTTTTAATACAAATTGCGCCCTCTAGCAATTTTATTAGAAAGTATCGTGTACCATTAGATACGACAATTGAAGGTACTTCCAAACAAGCTTAAATTTAGTAAAATCGGATAAGTCGTTTAGAAGTTACAGCGATTTTAATGTTTATACTTTCAATAGCTTCTCCCACTCTTATCAAGCGAAAGTGTAAACATTAAAATCGCTGTAACTTCTAAACGACTTAACCGATTTTACTAAATTTAAGCTTGTTTCGAAGAAAAAGGTATGTACCTTCAATTGTCCTATCCAATGGTACAAGATAGTTTCTAACAAAATTGCTAGAGGGCGCAATTTGTATTAAAAATTATTGTTTTGGCAATAACTCTGAAACGAACAAAGATATCGAACTGCGGTCTTCACATCTTTTCTTGCAAATTTCATCTACTTTTCGATTATGGTGTCATAGTTATACCGTATGATTTGAATTTTCGGGATAAAATCGAAAAAACTATTATTATTACAAATTGCGCCCTCTAGCAATTTTATTAAACACTATCGTGTACTGTTGGATACGGCAATTGAAGGTGCTTATTTTCCCCTTCCAAACAAGCTTAAATTTAGTAATATCGGATAAGTCGTTTAGAAGTTACAGCGAATTTAATGTTTACACCTTCAATTGCTTCTCCCACTCTTATCAAGGTCGGTACGCCAATGAGCCTTAAACCAAAATGATGCAGAATTGTCTAAGCTTTCCAATAATGTGATCAGAGTTATACCTTAATATGGGAATTTTCGGAGAAATTTAGAATTTAAGAAAACAATTTTTAATTGTGCCCCCTTGCGGCGAAATGAGGAACTTAAAAGTAATTTCCAGCAATTTCTCTTGACCACTTTACTCATAAAAAAATCTTTCCGAAAGTTGTACGATTAATGGTTTCCGAGATAAAGCCGACGTCCTCGCTTATTTGACCACCCGGTATATCAGGTCTATTTGCGTATCCCGTAACCTTTCCACCCAAGTAATTAAACTGACAGGCGGTGGGGGGCAAAATAGATAAATCCAACTAATCTAAGTAAATATTAAAAAGTTGTGTATAGTATAAAATAAATTTTGAAATATCGCAGTAATGAGAATTTAGTTTGGCTTTTTTGCAGGTTAATAGATTGGATTATTTGGTTTGTTTTACATTTAACTCAATGTGTAAAAAATCCTATTTGAACCCCGTAGCTTTTAACCCACTCAACTGTAGTGATTAAGCAACAAGTATTGATAAAATATTCGTATATATCATTAAGCCAACATAGCCTAATCTTTTAATTATTATAAGCAATGGCACAATAAATGTTTATATTTGTATACTAATCTCAATCTCATGTCGGGTGATGATAGCTTTCGAATTTATTTTTTGTGCAAACTGTCGATAATACAATAAGTATTTGTAGGCTGTGATAAAGTAATCAGGGAATTAGTAAATAATAGAACTGTAAAAGTAGATTTTTAAATTGATTTTAATTTTTAATCCGATTGTCAATATGATTGCTGTAGATCCAAATTAATAATAATAATAATAATAATTATTTAGCATTTAAATAGCATTAAAATAAGGGATGAAATGAAAAGGAAATTGTTGTCAAACTTTAATGAGGAGGATAACCAAACTTTTAAAATCTATAGAAATAATCTAAAAAAAATAATTGTAAAATGTAAATATGATTATTATAAAAATGAAGTATGTAAAGCCGGGAATGATCTTAAAAAAGTTTATAACTTAATAACAGATGCCACAAATAATGCTCAGAGTAGTCCAGATAATTCTCCTCCACCTATTTTGAATAATGATTCAGGTGCATTTGCAGGCTTGAAAGACTTAACAAACTTTTGCAATGACTTTTTTGTAAATGTAGGGGTACAGATGCTAAATAAAATTCCAAAGGCAAAAAATAACATTCAAACCTCTATCAATCAATTGACCTCTATGTATTTAAGACCAGTAAAACCAAATGAAATAATTGAGAAAATTATTAGCTTAAAAAATAACTGCAGTCCTGGTATTGAAAAAATAAGTACAAAATTAATAAAAAATAACCACCTATACCTGCTCGACCCCCTGGTTCATATAATTAATTTAATTTTCAAGAATGACACTGTTCCTGATCAATTTAAAATATCGGTAATAACACCCATATATAAATCAGGTGACAAGACAAAAGTGACTAACTATCGACCTATAAATTTAATAAATAACTTTGCCAAAATTCTGGAAAAATGCATAAAGGATAGGCTATTACATTTTCTGCAATCAAACTCGCTATTATCATCAAATCAGTATGGTTTTTTGAGTAATTTAAGTACCTCAAATGCACTCCACCACCTTACAAAAGAAATAACTGACAAACTTGACATTAACGAGAAATGCATAACTGTTTTCTTAGATCTGGCAAAAGCATTGGACACCGTACCCCATCACCTACTCCTGGAAGTTCTGGAAAATAATGGGGTGAGGGGTGCGGTGTTGGATGTCTTTAAAAGTTATCTGCATGGGAGAGTACAACATGTGAGGATTGCCAATGTTTTGAGTGACCCATTTAATATTAAAATAGGTGTCCCGCAGGGTACAGTGTTGGGTCCTGTACTGTTTTTGGTGTATATAAACTCTCTAACTAATTTAAAACTCGAGAATGCAACGATCGTTTCCTATGCAGATGACACTGCCCTAATATGTTCTTCAAAGGCATGGGATGAAGTAAAACAAAACGTAATTAATGGTCTGGAGGTCATTCAAAACTGGTTAAATAATTTTAAACTAACATTAAACCTAAATAAAACCACTTATATTGCTTTTTCAATTACCCTTGCAAATCGGCCAGCCTTTGATTCCATTCAAATAAAAAATTCAAATACAATAATCAAGGAGGTTTCACACACTAAATATTAAGGAATAATCATAAACAAGCATTTGAAATGGAATCACCATGCTCTTAAGTTAACATCAACAATTAGAAAGCTATTGTATAGATTCTATACCTTAAGAAATATCTTGAACGGGGACTTGTTGGTGTCTATATATAGAACCATGGTGGAGTCGTTGTTAAGATATGGTATTGTGGTATGGGCGGGTATGTATGAGACGGCTATGCACCCTCTGAGCATTGTACAGAAGTATATTTTAAAAATAATTGACAAAAAAAATAGACTTTATCCAACTAGCATGTTGTATTCTAAAAAAGTTTTTGACATAAGGTCTCTATATGTCTTGGAGACTAGCATTTTTGTCTATAAAAATAAAGATCTAAAAAATCATATCAGTCATTGCTACCTAACGCGAAATAAAGCAAATCATTATATAAAACTACCCAAAAGTAACACTAATATTAACTTAAGATTTCTTAATTATTTCGCTCCCAAGATTTATAATCTCATACCCCTGGAAATAAGAAATATCACTAAAATTCATATTTTCAAAAAAAAATTTAGATCTTACATATTTGAAAGGATTCACATATTTAGGAACCTATTCTGAATTTCGGTTATGTGGGTCACTTCTGTAGTCTGGTAGGTATCTACTCATTTATGTCTATTTATTTATTTATTTGAAAACTGTTCATTTATTTGAAATTTAAACTTATAGGAAAATTGCGGCTATTATACATACAGGTGTTTAGTCATCTAGGTGATAGGTAGTTGCATTTTTTTTGTGTAAAAAATGTATCTTAGTATTTATTACTTAACAAAAACATTGCAGAAGAGATAACTTTCAGCTATTAATATAACTACATCTAAATTTAACGATTGAAATGTAATATATCCTAAGATAATAAATGTGGTGGGGGTACAGGGGTACTGTTCCCACCGAAATAATAATGAAAAAAATAATAATTTATAATAATAAAAATAGCCCCTAGGGGCATCCTAGCTATGGGAACAAACCCGAACAAACCCCTAATACAAAACCAAAACCTAAGGTATGACGGGGCCGCGCCGAAAGATAAAGGGCTCTACGTTACACAGTCGCTAACGGTAACCTTTCGAAAATTGATCGCCCTTCGGTTGTAATTAGCCTTCTGGTAGCATCCAGGCCCTGCTGCTGGTTACGGTCCCCCTCCAAATAAGTTTATCTAAATACAAAAACCCTAACGAACCAGGAAAATGAGTCACAAGCCCGGTTTCTGGTCATCAAAAGACAAGATGGACAGGATTTTTATAAAGTCAGTCCGTTTGGATTAATAGGTGAACTTAAACAAATAAAGAAAATAAAAAGCGTACTATTAGTAGAAACAGTATCAGCTTGAAGTACAACAACTAAGAAGGATCATTGACATACAAATATCGGTAGATAGTCATGTGGCTTTAAATACTTCCAAAGGTGTAATTACGTGCAAGGATCTCTTAAATTGTACAGAACAAGAAATACTTAAAGAACTGGCAACTAAGGATGTAACTGAGGTAAAGAGGATTAAGACAAGAATTAATGATCAGTTACAAGACACTCCTTCCCATATACTCACAACTTACAAGTCTGAAGCTCCCTAGTTCTATTACAGTAGCTTTTCATCATCTATCTATGTACAAAACCACAGCTATGCATATGTGGTAAATAGTCGCATATAATGCGAAACACGTGTAACCAATTGTTAATGTCAATACACAATTTGAGACCGAGACATTGTCTTTTAATTTCAATTAACCAACATATTGTAATATTATCTTTAGGTAGTTTTACTAAAAACTGTACCGAGAATAACAACTGCCGCGCCGGTAGATTGTGGTTCGGATCCCACGTAAGAGTGTAGGTCCCGTCTGACTGACATTACCCAGACGTAAAATGGGGTTGGAACAAGGGTCGCACTGGCTTACTTACTTGACTCGCCTTCCTTCAACTACTACTATTACTATTAGGAGGTTTTGCTAGAATCGTTAAAAACATTTACAATAAGTTCATAATTTTTTATGTGTTAGTTTGTTTATCGAAATAGTATTAAAAAATTTGGCGATAAACATGTTAGGCTCCATTAATTTGAAGATATTTGGAAGGGGATTGTACATATTTGCTATGCTATTCGTAAAGCTTCTGTTAAAATTCGTGGTTCTATGAAAAGGTGGTGTTATGAGACGTCTGGAACGAACGTTAATATTATGTACACTGGAACGAAATATACTTTTCTTATACAAATAGGCGGGAGTTTTAAAAGCAATAATTCTGTGATACCAAACCGAGTGGACCCTCCTACTGCTCTTCATGTTCGGCCACTTTGCCTCATTGAATTCATAAGTGATTCTTTCAAATTTACGAATTCCATATACATATAAGCCGAAGACAAGAATTTTGTACTTTTTGTATTCTATTTCTTTTTGTATTGCTTGTTAAACAGTTACCATAAACTACATCTGCGTGGCTGAAGATTAAGAGCACAAGAGAGTCACACATCATCTTTTTGAGTCCTACCGACAAATCATGTCGACTAGAGTAAAGTAATTTTAGTCTGACAGAAGCACGTCGTATGCAGTTTATAAACATTTTTCAAATCTTAAAGAATTGTCCAGTAGCTACATACATTGTTTTTAATTTCCAGCTCGGTAGACTCAATTTTTATATTAATCTGTTTTTTTTATGTTATTAACATCATTCTTTGGACCGAATAGCATCAGACAAAATTTTGAGGATTCGGGAACAGGGAATGCTTAAAGGCAAAGGATCTAAGACTTTCTAAGTCGTTATTTAATCTTTAACAATATTCCAAATTTTATTTTTTAAAAGAACTACAATTGGGCGTCATCCGCGTAATACGCATACAACAGTGGACTTATAACTGACCCCTGTGGTACGCCATTGGAAATAGATAGTTCCGCGGACACATTCTCTCCGATCTTAACACACTGAGACCTACCAGTAAGTTTCAATATCTCTTTCATCTCTTCTTGTAAAGGCTCTTTCTCTGCCGTATATTATCTGTCATATAGGTAATTTTTAGAATTTAATTTTATATTAGGTAAATGACGTTTGCTATATAAAAATGTTAGGTTATATTTTTTGAAATAGTTTCTATAAAAAGCTTCTTTCTGTAATCCAGCTTTGTATTTTAATATAAAATTACATTTTAAAAATATTTATCCAAACCAATATTTTTAAGTTTATGATGCTGTCGGAAAATTGAAAGAACCTTTTAAACTTTATTGGTATTTTCTGGCTTTTTCGCTACAAACCGCTATGTGTGTCAGCGCTCTAAGATAAATGGAGTTTATTTCTTTTACGCGAAAACCATTTATTGGACTAACATTAAATCATAGAGACCAGTATTACTCAGAAATTATTTGAAAAATAATGTTTTTATTACCCCTGACTGAAAACTTACTCTTTTCACACTAATTTGAGTGTGGAAAGTTTATCTTTAAAGCGCTACAGCGTAAAGTAATTGTGTTTATGCACTGGCGCGAAAAGTAAATTAGTTTTCATTTTCATTAAATTTTTTTTGTAGATGTCTGACCAAGGTGGTGGCATTTCAAGATCAGTAACGGATCACCTGTTTAAATACATGTACTCCACTGCACCTCAGCCGAGCAAATCGGACGCCCACACTGTTCCTCTAGCAGGTTATGGGTATGGTTTACCGATTTCCCGTTTGTATGCTAGATATTTTCATGGAGATCTCATATTATTGTCCTGTGAAGGTTACGGGACTGATGCAGTTGTTTACATGAAGGTAGGTGGTTAGTTTTAATATTAAAAAAAAATAATGGTAGCGGCTTTTACTTGATGGTGGACATACATACATTTAGTGGTACACTTCTCAAGGTTAATCATGTATAAAAGATAACTATAAATGGCTTGAATGCAGGAGTAACTTCCAAAAACTTGCACATATTAAAAATATATAATTAGTATCCAATTTTGGAAAGGCTGTTTAGGGAGGCATTGACAAATAGTATGCCGGTGTTTTTTTTTAATAAATGCACAGGAACTTAAAAAAAAACACTTTTTTGAAACCACCAAAATTGCCACAATTTACTTTAAAATCCTTGAAAGTAATGATATTTTCTAGTCTATCTAGATGTCATCTCTCCTAAGAATTCTAGAGAATATGTGTTTGTTTTAACAGGAAAGGGGTCGTAATTGCACAAAACACGAAAATAAACAAAACTATGACCGGCTGACTAACATTTTCCTTGCTCTACCAGCTCCAGAATATGTCTGTTTTTCTTCTTCATATGTCAAAAGCATAAAAATAACTATTCTGATTAACACAGCATCTGGAGATTATAATAATTATATTTACATTTTGGTTGTACACAAGGTATTTATTGTGGGTTTCCGGAGTTTGCAGGTATATTGTTAGGGGTTCTTTATTCTCACTTAATAATGCGTTATTATTACCTGCTTAACAAACTCTATACAGGGTGGTCCTTAAGTACATCAAGAAAATCTAGGATATGATTCCTGGCATCAATTTAAGTTGAAAAGTTCATATGGACTTATGCCCTAAAATGCTTACCCTCTAAGATACAGGGTGTTAAAATATTTTTAAAAAATAATTGTTTTTTTTAAATTTCGAAACTCCTTGAAGATACGGTATTGAAAATTGATGTCGATTGACTTCGTATTAAACTGCACTTTTTGGTTAAAAAAGGGTTTGCCTACTTCCACCAGTGGCGTGCATGAAGATACCATCAATATTTTTTTTGTGAAAATATGTGATACGCCACTGTTTTTTTTTAAACTCTGATGCATTTTTATGCATTACTGATATAAGCGGAACAAAAGTTGTCTCTACTATGTTTTTGAAAAAAATGGTAGTTTTAAAGGAAAATGGAAAATATTTTAACACCCTGTATCTTAGAGGTAAGCATTTTAGGGCATAAGTCCATATGAACTTTTCAACTTAAATTGATGCCAGGAATCATATCCTAGATTTTCTTGATGTACTTAAGGACCACCCTGTATACATGGTGTCCGGTAAGTATATGGCATACTCTCGGGAGCGTATAGGGGAGGTCAAAATAACTCTACTTTGTCATATAAAAAATCACCTAAAGTGCCCCTTAATGGAGATACAAGGCCCCCATGCAGCGACTTACCTTTTCGGCTCTAACTTTTGAACGGACACCTGTAATTTAATGAAATTTTAGTATTTTGTGTAGACCATAGAGACTCATAAAACCGTACGTCATTATTTATTTTACATCGTCAGGGAAGTCAGGACCGGACTTGCCACCACACTCGTTGGGCCAAAATATTGACAGGTGTCATTTTACAGAGCTAAAAACTGATTTTTTAAATACTTTAGTTATTTTTATTTAGAAAAGGTACTCTCTACCTTTGTCTCGATGGAATTAGTGCTTTTCGAGAAAAATAAGGTTTTTGTATATTAGGTTTAAGCATCGATTCGAAATTTACTTAATAATCAAGTTTATTAACATAAGCTATTTGAACACAGTAACTAATCAAATAACTTTAAGATTTAAAAGAAGACTTATTATATCTCATTAATGCTCATTTTACTATAATAAATTAAGAAATATTGCACACCAGTATGCATATTAGGTAAAAAAAATGCAAATAACTGCATATTTTAAAGACAAACAAGGCGCCTATTTTGGCTGAATTTAAGTGCATATAATCCGCCCTTTAACCATAAACCTGTATTTTATTTCTACTTAAATCTTAATGGTTTTATGCACATAATTCGTAAATGTAACTCTTACTCTACCTAATTTTAAGGTCATGTATTAATTAAAATCACTGTAATAAGTACATCCCAATTTTTTGCTTACTTAAGTTTTTTTTATTACTTGTATTTTAAAATTTAAGTACCAGCCAGTACCGTAATTTTTTCTTGGTACTTAAAAGGTACTTAAAAAGCACCGATTTCAAGTACTCGAACAAAATGTACTTACGTACGTACGTACAAAATTAACGTAACATTAAGTATATCTACTGGACATTTTATATAACTCTACTGTCTGACCACATACTATTATTTTTTATAATCAATAGACCAGGGTCGATCATTTTTGAAACCAAAAAAAATAATAGTAGGATGAAACTCATTGGAAAAGGAAGAGAATATAACAAAAATGAAAGGAAAAATAATTTACTGGCGATCCGAGGTCGGGAAGTGGAAAGGGGTGAGTTTTTAATGGTAGAAAACGTTTTATCTCGATTTCTGGCAAAACTACAAGTCCTATGGAAAAACGTTAAATAGCAAAGTTGTAGGTAATAAAAAGACCTACAACTTTTGTATTTACACTTTTTTCACATAACTTCAAAATTTATGTGAAAAATTCAAATAACCAAGTTTTTGGTTTTTTATTTTTATCTTTTACAAAAAAATTTTTTTTTTCACGAAATTTGGTGAAAACTTACCTTTTTATGTCCCAACATAACTTCAAAATTTATGTGAAAAATTCAAATAACCAAGTTTTTGGTTTTTTATTTTTATCTTTTACAAAAAAATTTTTTTTTTCACGAAATTTGGTGAAAACTTACCTTTTTATGTCCCAAGTACCCTATAATTTTTTTGATTTAAAATATTTATTTTTTCACCTTATTTTGACTTAATATCGAAAAAGCACCCTAATTTTGAATCGAAAATTCTCACGTCAAAATATCTGTTTTTTTAAAAAAGTCGGTGGGCTTTTTGTTCGTTGAAATCTCTACTTTCTGATGGTGTAAAAAAAATATACATTACTATGGTAAATGTTCTCAAAAAATGCAAAGAAACGAAAAAACTCGAATCCGAAATTTTTTTTTTAATCATTATGTCAAATTTTGAGCTATTTATTAAAATTTATACTTTAATTACTCGAAAAACGTAAGATTCCATGTTACATTGATAAACAAAAAAATTACAAATCCATCAAACATAAAGATCGCAAAAAATATGCGAAAATAGTTGTTCTAAATATAATTAAAGGTAGGATTTAAAGGGGATTTCATCACATTTACCATAGTAATGTATATTTTTTACACTATCAGAAAGTATAGATTTCAACGAACAAAAAGCCCACAGACTTTTTTAAAAAAGCAGATATTTTGACGTGCGAATTTTCGATTGAAAATTAGGGTGCTTTTTCAATATTAAGTCAAAATAAGGTGAAAAAATAAATATAAATTTAAAAAATTACAGTGTGTTTGGGACATAAAAAGGTAAGTTTTTACCAAATTTCGTGAAAAAAAAATTTTTTTTGTAAAAGAAAAATAAAAAACCAAAAACTTGGTTATTTGAATTTTTCACATAAATTTTGAGGTTATGTGAAAAAAGTGTTAACACAAAAGTTGTAGATCTTTTTATTACCTACAACTTTGTCATTTAACGTTTTTCCATAGGACTTGTAGTTTTGTCAGAAATCGAGATAAATCGTTTTCTACCCTTAAAAACTCACCCCTTTCCACTTCCCGACCTCGGATCGCCCGTAAATTATTTTTCCTTTCATTTTTGTTATATTCTCTTCCTTTTTCAATGGGTTTCATCCTACTATTATTTTTTTTTCACTTTTTACCATTTTCAAAGGCTTCATTCAGCTCTGGTCTACAAGAAAAATATGCTTTTATGGGAAAGAAAGAAAAAAACTAAAAGTCTTCCTCCACAAAATTTAATAGAATAAAAATTCTTTAGGGGTCATGTTTCGAACGTAAAAACGATAAATTTTATGGAGGAAGACTTAGTTTTTTCTTTGTTTCTCATACTTTCAACTCCACTTTAAGCATGGACTATTTGGAATTTGGTTTGAGGTGCACCGTCTTTCGGAAGAGACGTTAAACTGTGGGTCCCGTGTCATGGATGTTGGCACGTTAAAGAACCCTACCCTCGACAAAGAGGGATTCGGCAAAATTACCAGATAGTGTGTGATAAATTCCCTGGCGTCGGTGATTGGCCTCGTTGCGGAAATAGGCCGACGTAAAATTAAAAAAAAAAAAAAAAAAAAAAAAAAATATATATATATATATATGTACCTATATGTTTATATGTTAATTAACCGTTTACAACATTAGGTCACTACGTCAATAATAATTCCTATTGGAAAAAGTGTCTTAAACTTTGTAAATACCTATGTTGTCCTGTTTTAGGCTCTCTCAAATGAAGCAAACGAACTACTGCCCATCTTTAACAAGACAACATCCAAATTCTATAGAAGTACTGTTCAGACCAGTGATTGGTCAAATCAAGCAACGCATATCGGGGACAGGCAGATAAGTACACACACTAAGAAACATCAGCTGCCTCAATCTGCTCACGAAGCTTTAATCAGAGCTCTTTAATATTAGATAATTTTCTTTAGTCTTAATTTCTGTGTCGAGTAGAAAACTCTAGTTGTGTAAACTATTTGAATGTTTGACAGTGAAAACCAAATGCATGTCCCAAGAAATCTCTATGATGGGCGGATTAATTTTAATAGGCATTCTTCGACCACCTGATATCCACCGAATATTCTTCGTATCGTATTCACAGAACTATAAAAAAGGAAGAACACCTAATAGGCTGTTTAAATGGCACACTAATATCTCTGTAAGTTGTGGTTTTTATGGGTTGCCATCCACTAATTTGAGTTGGCAGCATCATTCCAATCCAACTGACTAACTTCGTAGCGAAAGACGTGCGCCAACTTTCAAAATACATGTTATTTGGGTTTGTTGAAAGGTAAAAAACAGTTTACCATAAACAATTTAAAATTTTTTTATGATATTTATAATATAAACAAACAATGCACCTATTGAGATTCATTACCTGTTGAAAGAGATATCCTATGACGCACTTTTCTCACTATTAAAACAATTATGCACTAAGTACTGTTTTGAAAGTTTATACCGGGTGTTTCTCAAAAGACGTTCACCCCTATAACTTTTCTGTATTTATAGATATTAAAATGAAATTTTGAGATTATTCATAAGAGATGAGTCCCCGGTCCGGTTTGACCGGAAGTGACCTTGACTTTGGTATTTTAAATGGGACATCTTGTATATTTTTACTTATTGGGATTCAGGATAACATTTTTAGTAAAATTACACCTCACTTGTCATTTTTTGACGTGTTGTAACATTTTTATGTTTATTTTTTATTTTCAATCTAGAGTGCTACAAATTAATTAAATCTGTTAATTTATAGTCAAGTAGTATATGAAAATTAAAATTATGTCATAATAATTGACTTTCTAAGTTTCACAAGCGTTTAAAAAATGAAATTTTGTTTTCTTGACGTTTACTCCATTTTTCCAAATGGAACGATGGTAGTTCACTAGGATATTTAAAACGAGCATTTTTTTTCCAACAATTTGATACCATACACTCCTATGCCATTTTAAAATTGACACTGAAATATTTGCCCTAAATCCCAATCGCAAATTTAAAAGCGTTATGCATAATTGCCGCCCTCTCGTTTCTAAAGACATTAAAGGCGGCTTTGAAAAACAATGAAATAGTTTTGAAAAACAATATGGCTTTAATTTAAAGTTATAATGTCATTAGTTTATAAAACATACAATACATACAATCTTTCGGCTTCAGAAGTATTTTTCTGGTCACTCCAAAAATTAGGAGCATATTAATTTGTTCATTTCTAGTAAAACTAACCATTTTATCTGATTTACAATGTAAGTTTAACATAAAAATGTTATAACACGTCAAAAAATGACAAGCGAGGTGTCGTTTTACTCGGAATGTTATCCTGAATCCCAATAAGTAAAAATATACAAGATGTCCCATTTAAAATACCAAAGTCAAGGTCACTTCCAGTCAAACCGGAAGTGCTAACAAATTGAAAATTATGCCAATAAATGCAGACTCATCTCTTATGCATAATCTCAAAATTTCATTTTAATATCTTCAAATACAGAAAAGTTATATGGGTGAACGTCTTTTGAGAAACACCCGGTATATCACAAAAATGAACAAAATGCTTGATTAGCTCGCCGTGATTCGGCGAGACTCGCGTTTTTGGTTGGCGTTAATAAGTATAATTCCAAATGGTTACCAACTTTTTCTAGGGAAAAAAATTAATTTCCCGACAAGAGATGATATGTTAATAACACTGGTCTTATGGGGATTAAAAATTCTACTTTTTTATAGACCTGTGATTACAACGCATGCGTCTGTAACACCATTATGGTTAAAACCACAAAATGCATTTTGAAATATGCAGGGTTACCAAAAATTAAGATCCAGGAAACATTTTATTTTATTTTAAATCGACAATTTATTAAAGAAAAATCACGATATTATAATAGGATTAACAAATTGTATGCAGACCATAAACAATTTACCTTTAGATAAGCAAACAATAATCACGAAAGTGGCAGATTTATGGCCTCGCGCATGTAAACAAAGCTAGACACTATTAGACATGCGCACTGCAACATTATCATTTGACGAATGGGAAAATAGACAGGTCCGGGCTTTAAAATTTAAATTCTTGCCAGAAAATTGGAATTTCTTCTCAATTTTTGATCAAGTTGGGAAAAAAGGTAGTGATTTCTGGCATTTTTAGTAGTTGCAAACCTATCAGATTTTAAGGATATAAAATTGTTTTTAAGGTTTTGTTTTCAAAATTTGTTAAAAAATGATTCGTCGTCGTGTTTTTAGTTCGAAAAGGAAGAGAACAAGAGCACGTGAATTAAGCTAGTCTTATAAAATCGAATATAAAAACAAACAAAACCAGTACAATAGTCAATCTACGGTGTTATGGCGTACCTAACCTCAAGTCAAATATTAGTTGGTACCTATATAACCTGTACGTGTAAAACATTAAATATTTTTCAAGTCATTGTTTATGTTCTGGAGTCTACTTGAGCATGTCGCTAAAGTAGGACAGGCCGATAACACGAGGTTTTTGCGCATGCTCAATGGTGCCCAGAGGGAAGGCAGCTGACCGGCGAGTGATGCGCTCGGACGTATTTTTTCACCCATAAAACGTAACTTTTGTTTGCGCAGGAGATAAGCTGTACGTATCTAAAGGTAAATTGTCTATGATTTAGACACATTCTTACTCTGACAGTGATAGGTGCGGTTAAACTGACTACTGATAATTTTATTTTATTTTACTTAAATTATTCATAAGGTCAAACATCACTTTCTGCAATTTTTTTTTACATATTGGTTTAAGATTATTATTTTTTTATGTAGCTAGTTTATAGTTTTTTTTCAACTGTCAAAGATTCAATTAGCATCTAGCAAAAAACATCACACTAAAGTGAGAATTTAGGTAGGTATAAGGAAGAGAATAGATTATATCTTTATACATTTTATTTGCTGCCTGGTATTGTAACTTTTTTTCGAAACTTAGGATGCCTATTTTAAATATACAAGCGCAACCGAAAATACAAAAACCAATTTACATTTTACGGATTTGTAAAATTTACAGAAAAGCAACCTAAGATTTTAGTTATTTTATCGATTTATGGCATGTACTCTTTAGTATAGTATAATTTTGCATATACATACATTTTTAGAATGAAATACAGTCGCTTATGGACATGTTGCATGTTGCATATAATAATTTTGTTGCTGGGAAATATGTTTCATTTATGTATTTTTCTGTAGATAATAACAGTCATAAGTGTCATAACGTTAATATTTTTTATTGCATAAATATGTTCAGCCACATCCAAAAATAACATGTACAGGGTCTTCCAACGAGGACTGAACAGGGGCTCATTTTTGTCAATCGGATCTATTGGGTGGCCAAGCATAGGTTCCATTTCTACCAATCCATTCTTCATGGCGTCCATTTAAATATTGAGTAACCTCACGCACGGCATGCGGAGGGGCCCCGTCATGTTGCCAAATTAAATGTTGATATTCTTCCAATGGTTAATCTTCTAAAAAGTTCTTAATTTCGTTTTCTAAGAATTCGTAGATCTCTGTCCATTTAAGGTCCCGTTAAAAAATATTGGTCCCAAAATTCTATTATTTTTTATGCCACACCAAACATGGATTGAAGTCCTTCCTTGAAATTTAATTGTCTGACATTTTCTTGGAGTGATGACTATTATGTCTATTGAAAACCCCCGATGTTGTCAATGTGGCTTCGTCAGTCCATAAGATATTTCTGAATAAATTAGGGTCTTCGTTTTCTTTCCGAATCACAATTTGGGAAACAAATTGGAAGCGAAGTTCTTTTTGTGCCGGTGTTAGATGTTGAAGTGGAAGGATATGATAAGACTTAAATTTATGATTTCTTAAAGTCCTGTGAACAGTTCCTTGGGTAACTCTTCTGCGTCTTACACCGCCGCCGTATTGAACGTCCCGAACTGCGTCCGAAATTGATTTGGTTGGATTCAGTCGAAAATAATTCACAATGGCACGGTCTCGATTTTTATTCCTTTCTGGATTTATTTTTCTGTCATGTAATGTTTTATTTTCCTCAAATAGGTTCTTTATCCTTAGAATAGTATTGACGGATATATTTCTGTGAAAATTTGCAATAAATCTTCTCCTTGCTTCTCTTGCATTTTCTTGGCATTTGTAGAACAAGATAACAATCTGCAATCTCTCATCTAATGCATATTTCATTTCGGCAATATTATAGTAAATTTGTCAAATTTTTTGACTTTGAAGGATTCAAAGGTGATTATACCTATATTACCTAGTGTATGTTTCAAACAGGTTAAAGTTAAATTATACTGGATAAAACATTAAAATTTAATAAAAATAGCTGTCACAATATTAAATATTTTAATCAGAACGGACAAAAAAAAAATCACTCGTTTCAAAAATCGTATAAAAAAAGCTATGTTCCATTTAAAAAACACCTTATCCATAGCGTAACTCTTTTGTTTCTGGTTCAAATAAATTGTTGCTTTCATTTTTGAATTCTGCAGGAAAAAGTACATCGATTGGCTATTTTGGATTTTTCTTTAAATACAAGGAAGCTCAAAAATTAGCCCCTGTTCAGTCCTCGTTGGAAGACCCTGTACAAAAATATTGCGTCTTAAATATAACTTTTTAATTTTTGTAATTAAAGTTCGCACGTCCATCTTGATATTCAAAACGAGCTTTATTGCACGGGAACACGTGTGACGTCATATAGCGTGTCTGTCAAGGAATGACAAACTGCCCAAACATGATTATTTCTGAACTATGGGTTTTTTGATGATGTTGGCTTACATTTAAAGAGTATTCTTTTCCAAATTTAATTTGCATGCAAGTTCTCTATTAAAATAAATACTGTTGCTCCTCGTTTACTAATTAGTCAAACTCATTTTAATTGTGTCAGATAGCAAAGTCACTTAAGCAACTGACTATACTTAAAACCCAATATTATATGCAGTGACGTAGCAGTCGAAACCATGGAAACTGCCAAAATACTGTGTTATCATTGGCGGTTTGCTTGATTTCCATGGTTTCGACTGCTACGTCACTGCATATAATATTGGGTTTTGAGTATAGAGTTAAACATGTAGCGATTTAAATAGGGTTAGAATGTTTTTTTTTCTTATAATCATAGGTCCGCAAACGGTTCCTTTTCAAGATAAAGGGTGTTTTATTTTTATTACTTTTTCTTAAATATTTCAAAAATGCCACCATATGGTGCTGGATTGAGTTTCGCTAGACAATAGTATTGCATAAAAAAGCATTTCTATGATAAAGCAGAATTTTTCCAATTTTACTAGCGGACTTCGTGTAAACAAGTGACGAAACGTTACCAAAAAAAAGTGGTAAGTACGCCATTAATTTTTTTTTCGAAATATTTTTTTTCTTACAGAAATAATCTCCAAGTAAAAAAGTTCTCTTGACATTTCTGTCCGATGCACAGTTTTCGAGTAAAAAAATTAAACGTTTATCACGTCAATTTTTGGAGAAAGAAAATGTTTGTAGACCTATGTTTATAAGATAAAATGTGGCACGAACAACATCTTTAAATAAAAGCTTCCTAAAGTGTCACAAACCTTTTCTAGAAACAATTAAAAAGATGCTGCAAAAGCAGAAAGTTTGAAAACAAACAAACGTATGTCATCCCTTTACCCACAATTATTTTATTTGCGAGTCAAAGCGTTGAGTACAATATACAGGGTGTTTGGGGAGGAAAGGGCAATATTTTGGGAATATGTTCAGAGGGTGAAAATGAGAGAAATAAACCCATATGTATTAGTTCGATTCTCAACCATTTCTGAAATAATAGGTTCTAAAGTTAATTTTTATTTTAAAAGCGAATAATTGCAGGTACTGCAGTACCTACAAACTAACTTAAAGAATATTTTCAAAAACCCCTCTACCACCCCTCGTTCGGGTAGCACGTTGGATTGAGTGGGGATTGTTTTTTTTATAAAAGCTGCAGCATTAAAATTTGGATCGCGGAGTGCTTCTCTCGTTTCCACTTGTGTTTCATATACTAGCGATTTCATCCATCCCCAAAGGCAGTAATTAACTCTGGTGACCTCGGTGACCAAACTTGCGGACCACCTCTGCCAATCCAGCAATTAGGAAAACGATAATTTAAGAAATTTCGCACACGGAGACTAAAATGAGGTGTTGGCAGTACATTCGTTGTCGAACATTTAACGAAACATCATCCAAAATGTGTATCAAATGGTCTTCCAAAAACCGTAAGTATCCTCCAGTAAGACGCCCATCCATTTCAAATGGACCAAATAACTGGTCGTTGAGCATTCCACATCTGACATTAATACTGAATAGATGTTGAAAGTTTCGTTCAAATGTAGCATGAGGGTTTTCATCTGACCACCGATGTTCATTATGGCAATTATTAATTCCATCACGAGTGAACTGGAGCTTCATCGCTAAATAAAATGTATTTGTGCAGACTTCGATTTTGATGGATCCATTCACAAAATTGTACCCTTGAAGCAGGATTACCATCTAAAAGATGTTGAACGGGTTGAACAAGAAAAGGTTTTAAACCGTTTTTTCTAAGTGACTCGACCCATACGGCTAGATGTGATGGTATATGAAGTTCATTTGCAACCCGTCTCGTACTTATACCTGAGTTCTCTGCGACAATATCCAGAACATTTTCTTCATTTTCCACATCTAGACCCTGCACTCTTTCAGAAACAATCCTCACGCTTGGAAACATTCCAGTTTCCTGAGCACTTGCAAATACTTTTTGAAAAATTCTTCTATTAGGAACTCTTCGATTTGGAAAACTACGTCGATATTTATTAACTGCGTGCATCGGACTACCGTTACAGTAACCATAATCATATCGGGCATACTCCCTGTGACTGAATGTGAGGAGCATTGTAACTATGAAAATCTTGGTTCAAGTCGATACGCTCAATATGAAGCTAACTGACAACTACTATGCATGTCAAAACTATCAATCAAAATTTATCGGACGTTCAAAACTAAAGCCTCCTTCATTATTTCAATATAAAAAAAAATTAGAACCGATTATTTCAGAAATGGTTGAGAATCGAACTAAATCATATGGGTTTATTTCTCTTATTTTCACCCTCTGAACACATTCCCCAAAATATTGCCCTTTCCTCCCCAAACACCCTGTATATAATAATCTTTGTTTTGCTAACTTAAATAGAAAATAACATCTTAGAAACAGGCCATGTACGACTTATATTAGGTTGTACGAAGGTTTTTGCCAATAAGTAACTATAATCAGACAACTTTGACTGTGACACGAATAACATTGACAATCAATATTTACATACTCACAATCAAAGTTACCTAATTAGTAAATCAAGAATTAAACTATTTCAGAAATATTTATTTTTATTTTTGTTGTTAGGCAAGTATAGCGTCCTTACTAGTAGATTAGAATAAGTATAGTGGCATTGAAATGACACATTTGATTTATCCCAACGTTTCGTTTTATATCAAAATTTTTTGGGACCTACTGCCTCGTTTTATTTTTGCTATGACTGTATTTATAATTTACACACCCTTGACAAAGTTTTGATATAAAACGAAACGTTGGGATAAATACAATTGTGTCATTTCATGGTCTGGCATATTTTTATTTGATTGAAGGGGAATGGCTTACGATCGATATTCGGTGGCAACTGGTGGACCCACCAGTTCATTTAGGAATTCTTTTATTGCCCTTTTTTTTAAACAAACGTTTATTTATTAGTCTCGCATTAACATGACATAACGACATTGATAAATCGATTTAAAAAAATCCGATCATTTAGTTGATTTTAAAAGCAATACATACGAGTCAATTTATTAATTATTATATATTTATATTGTCTATTTTTCTTTAAAATTACACTTTCTATTATCGCTGACCTAGAAACATTATAAAATAAAAATACCCCAATTACTTAGCATTAGTTTGGCTTCAGAAAACGTTAATCCCAGTTTGAATCGTTAACACACTTTGAATTTAAAGTCATGATAACGTGTAAAAAATAAATCTCGATCGATATCATGCTAGCTTCAAAATTTATGCAGGTTTAAAGGCCACGAAAATTGGTATTTGTCGGATATTTCGCTGGATATTAAATAATTTAAATGCAAATTTAACTATAAAATTAGTTTTATAACACCATCAGAAAGACCAAAAACCCTAATACAAAAGAGCATAATTTTATATCGGGGTTTAAAGGCTTAGAAACAAACTAAGTAGCAGTAAGTCTCCCCGCATTGAACATCCATTGGCTAGGACTAGTATGCACGCAACCATTTTCAAGTTTAGATAGTTTAAAGGTGTTGGGGAAGAAAAGTCCTTTCTACCTTCTTACATATAAAATATAATTGCCTACGCGTTTCGGCTCACATAAGCCATCATCAGGGCGCAGCTGTAAGTAAAGAACATGATGTTATGTAATAATTTTTTTTTTTTTTTTATAATTTTGAAAATAATGAACGTCAGTAAACAAATATAAAATATGTCCTAAAACTTACAGGTATGAAAAATCACATACAGGGCTACACAGTGAGACGCACCCAGTCAACACACAAACAAATAACATCAAAACAATATAAAAGTTACGACACAATCATGATTTTTAAAAAATAAATAAATACAAACTAACGTGTAGAGCAACAAAAAGGTACTGAATGTTGACAGAGGAATCAGATGGTGACTGAAAAAACCTACCAATGGGATCTTCGTTGTCACCTCTGGTAGCTAAAATCTTCATGAACCACTTTGAAACAAACCTTATTTTTAATTCCGGCCACCATCTTGTCAAGAATATATCATTTTGGTACCGCTATGTAGATGACACCTTGGTTGGTTGGACGGGTACCATGGATGAACTAAATTCATTTCTTTCTTTTCTTAACAGTCTTCACTCAAACATAAAGTTTACTGTTGAAGTTGAATCTAATAACACCTTAAATTTTCTGGATCTCACTTTGGAAAGAAAAGACAACACAATAGATTTCAGTATCTTTAGAAAATCCACACAAACTGACCATATGATACCTTGGGACTCCTGCCACCATTTTTCTCAAAAATTATCTGCTCTAAATACCTATTTTCACCGTCTCTTTACTATTCCAATGAAGAAAGAATCTTTTAAGAAGGAAAAAAACATTATTTTTCAGATGGCACTTAAAAATGGTTTCCCATTTCATATCATAAACAACAATTTCCAGAGAAAACTACGACGCATTTTATGTGAGAACGCCTATACTAGGTTTAAGAGTGCCGAAAAGCTTTTAACTAAGAAATTCGTTTCCATCCCCTACCTTGGAATTATATCAACCATTATGGGCCGCTCCTTAAAAAACCTTAATAATATTTTTATTTGCTATAAATCAGTTGGTTCTGTTTCAAGCTTGTTTTCTAGGCTTAAAGACAAACTGGAAATGTTGTATAAAAACGGCATTTATTTGCTTTCTTGTGACTCTTGTCCAGCAGAATACGTAGGACAAACGGGACGATCTTTTCAAACAAGAATTAACGAACATTTGAGATCAAGCAGATTACAACACGATAATAAATCAGCTTTTGGAACACATCTTAAAGTGTCTCAACATAATTTTAATGTTCAGTCCAATTTTCAAGCCTTACACCACCAAAATAAAGGGAAAAGGTTGGACATTCTTGAGAATTTGGAGATAGCTTTGTCACAGTCAAGGTCTCCAAGAAATCTTAATGAACAAGATTACACCGCCTACCGTAACTACGTTTCTGCAATTAAACTTTTTAAGGAATGATCTTTATTATACACCACCCTTTTTCTTTTCTACTCTGGGACTTCGAACTCGTTTCTCATGATGGTTTTTGCTCTTGTTTAGGTTTTTTCAGTCACCATCTGATTCCTCTGTCAACATTCAGTACCTTTTTGTTGCTCTACACGTTAGTTTGTATTTATTTATTTTTTAAAAATCATGATTGTGTCGTAACTTTTATATTGTTTTGATGTTATTTGTTTGTGTGTTGACTGGGTGCGTCTCACTGTGTAGCCCTGTATGTGATTTTTCATACCTGTAAGTTTTAGGACATATTTTATATTTGTTTACTGACGTTCATTATTTTCAAAATTATAAAAAAAAAAAAAAAAAAATTTATTACATAACATCATGTTCTTTACTTACAGCTGCGCCCTGATGATGGCTTATGTGAGCCGAAACGCGTAGGCAATTATATTTTATATGTAAGAAGGTAGAAAGGACTTTTCTTCCCCAACACCTTTAAACTATCTAAACAATGACCCTTCTAGAGAGCAGCTATAACTTCGTTATCATTTTCAAGTTATATAACAATGCATCAACTGCATAAAGTACAGTATGTCCGTTAAGTATGGGGCAAACTCTCGGGAACTTATAAGGAACGTTAAAGTAAGTCTAGTGTTTCAAATAAATAGATATGATATTCAGAGGCTCTGACGTCATGTGGTGATTAAAATTTATATTCACAACCATGAAAACACAATGAAAATAACCAACTGTTTTTATAGTTACGTGCTCACCATGTGACGTCACAACCTTTAAAGATCACATTATCTTCTTAATCTTTGTACCGTGCGAGCAAAAATTATTTACATCAAAGAGGGCTTGGATTAAAAAACGTAGGGCTTGGTTTAGATCACAATGATATGGGGACGATATATCTAACCAAATCTAGGTTAAAATTTTGCCAAATTCATATTATGACATGATAAAAATATGTCAAACTAATGAGTAATAAAATAAGTAGACAAATACAAATTTATTTTTGTTGTTTACAAAATTATAATACTTGCACTTTATAAGGAAATAAATTTAGCGGCTTCTTAAGAATAGTCTTGCATGTTCCATAAGATCTTCCCACTTCTTGGGACATGCGTCTTATACAATTTGTTGGCGTATTTTGCATTATTTCACGAACGTTTGCAACAAGTTCTTTTGTTCTTACAGATGGCCTTCCTGCTCCTTTTTTATGTTGTATAAAACCTGTTTCCCTAAACACAGCCACGGTTCTTTTCAGGCAATGATAAAAATCCCCAGCAATAAAAGCAACGTTAGGAAAATGTTCGTGAAAATCGTCCATGCACAAACCCGGGTGGTATTGCCGCTCACCATTTACTCTAACCCCGTTTCGAAAATACGCTTCAACCATGAATGTTTTCTGCTGTTCTGTAAAGCCCATTGTGTAAATTGTTCAAGAAATTGAAAAAATTAGCGATGAATCAAATTACTTGTAACGACTGTCAAAGATGACGGAATAACTGATTGATTGTTAATTCAGGTAGTTACTGACACCCAACAGGTATTAAGCTCTACGGCTAAGCATTACGTCCTTAGATGCAAGGCCCTCTTTGATGCAAATAATTTTTGCTCGCACGGTATCATGTATGTATCATAACATTAGATTCCTCACTATCTTTAAGGAAGAATAAAAGGAGCAAGCTACGGTTTGTTAGACCGGTGCGCGACGCAAAGCAGTTGTGCGCCGATGAGCTCGGTTAAAATCTAGCAAATATAAACACAACTGGTTTGTTATAGAAGCCGCTCCAGAAACGTACAAGAGACAAAAATATGTCATGTGTTGCAACTTGTAATAAACCGTAGCTTAAGCACGTCCAGCCTAGTCTGCTAAATATTCAGAAAATAGAAATTTTTTGGGTTCGTTAGTTAAGCTTCAATAACCTTTGAGGCGAACGTTACATCAAAATAAAATTCAGCTGGGATTACGGTTTTTTATCCGTACCCTTTTTATTGGACTTATTTTATTTAGAAACGTTTAAAGTTGTTCAATTAATGACGAGCAGATTAATTGCGAGTTAATTAGATAAGTATAAGTGTAGCACACTATTGCAGAATCAATAGCTATGCTACGGTGTTTATTCTATGATTAAGTATTGGTCTATTACTTTAATTGCATGTTCAATTAATATTCCAATTTGTGAGAAAGTTGCGTCACTCCATAGACATTTACCTTGTGTGGAAAGTTGCACTTTAAAGCGCTAGTGCGAAAAGTAATTGTGTTTTTGCACTAGTGCGAAAAGTAAATTAGTTTTCGCATTACTATAAACATAATAATTAAAATAAAGAACAGTTCGTATCATCACTCTGTGCAGATTTCATATTCATTGCTTTTTACTTTTTACTTTTACAAATAATAAAATCTACCCGGAATGGGTTCAGGCAATAACTCAATAATAATAGCAATAACTCCTACAAACATTCTTTATCTAGGAGTTATTGGTTCAGGCCATATACAGGGTGTTTCTTTAAGGTCGACGAGCGGCTATATCTCGGAAACTACTGGGCATAGAAACTCAGGAAAAGAAAAATGATAATTAAAGTGGCCATGAGAAAATTCTGGAAATAATTTTTAAGTTCCGCATTTTGCCGCAAGAGGGCGTAATTGAAAAGTATATTTTAAAATTTTACATAACTCCGAAAATTCCACATTAAGGTATATGTTTGATAACACAATCTTAAAGCTTGGACAATTATGCATCATTTTGGTCTTCTGCTCATTGGCGTACCGACTTTAATAAGAGTGGGGGAAGCTGTTAAAAGTGTAATCATTTAAATCGCTGTAACTTATAAACGACTTATCCGATTTTAGCAAACTAAAGACTGTTTGGAAGAGAAATGTATGCACTTTCACCAATCGTATTTAGTTGTCCATAATAGTTCTCAAAAAAAATGCTAGAGGGCGCAATTTGCAATAACAATACATTTTTTGATTTTACTCCAAAAAAATAAATCATACGGTATAATTATGATACCATGATCGATAAGTAGATGAAATTTGCTAGAAAAAATTATAAAACCGCAGTTCGATATCTTTGTTCGTTTCAGAGTTATTGCCAATAGAATAATTTTTAATACAAATTACGCCCTCTAGCAATTTTATTAGAAACTATCTTGTACCATTGGATACGACAATTGAAGGTACTTTCAAACAAGCTTAAATTTAGTAAAATCGGATAAGTCGTTTAGAAGTTACAGCGATTTTAATGTTTACACTTACAATAGCTTCTCCCACTCTTATCAATTGAAAGTGTAAACATTAAAATCGCTGTAACTTTTAAACGACTTAACCGATTTTACTAAATTTAAGCTTGTTTGGAAGAAAAAGGTAAGTACCTTCAATTGTCGTATCCAATGGTACAAGATAGTTTCTAATAAAATTGCTAGAGGGCGTAATTTGTATTAAAAATTATTCAATTGGCAATAACTCTGAAACGAACAAAGATATCGAACTGCGGTTTTAATATTTTTTCTAGCAAATTTGATCTACTTTTCGATTCTGGTATCATAATTATAGCGTATGATTTATTTTTTCGGAGTAAAATCAAAAAATGTATTGTTATTGCAAATTGCGCCCTCTAGCATTTTTTTTGAGAACTATTATGGACAACTAAATACGATTGGTGAAAGTGCATACATTTCTCTTCCAAACAGTCTTTAGTTTGCTAAAATCGGATAAGTCGTTTATAAGTTACAGCGATTTAAATGATTACACTTTCAACAGCTTCCCCCACTCTTATTAAAGTCGGTACGCCAATGAGCATAAGACCAAAATGATGCATAATTGTCCAAGCTTTAAGATTGTGTTATCAAACATATACCTTAATGTGGAATTTTCGGAGTTATGTAAAATTTTAAAATATACTTTTCAATTACGCCCTCTTGCGGCAAAATGCGGAACTTAAAAATTATTTCCAGAATTTTCTCATGGCCACTTTAATTATCATTTTTCTTTTCCTGAGTTTCTATGCCCAGTAGTTTCCGAGATATGGCCGCTCGTCGACCTTAAAAAAAAAACCCGTATATTGACCTTTAGATAAGCAAACAATAATCACGAAAGTGGCAAATTTATGGCCTCGCGCATGTAAATAAAGCTACATACGATTAGACATGCGCACTGCAACATTATCGTTTGACGAATGGGAAAATAGACAGGTCCGGGCTTTAAAATTTAAGTTCTTGCTCAAGAAATTGTAAAAGGTGACCTTCAATTTATTTTTACGTGTAAACAACTAAAATTTGCCCCAAATTCTTGCCAAAAAATTTGAATTTCTTCTCAATTTTTGATCAAGTTGGGAAGAATGGTAGTGATTTCTGGAAATTTTAGGTTGCGAACCTCAGATTTTGAGAATAAACAATTGTTTTTAAGGTTTTGTTTCTAAAATTTGTTTGTAATGATTCGTCGTCATTCTTTTAGTTTGAAAAGGAAGAGAACAAGTCAATTAAACTAGTCTTATAAAATCGAATATAAAAAACAAACAAAACCAGCAAAATAACCAATCTTCGATGTTTTCGCGTACTTAACCTCAGGTCAAATATTAGTTTGTATATAACTTGTATTGATTTTTACAATTTGACAAAAACCTGGGTACGTGTAAAACATTTTCAAGCATAATTTCTTGTTCAAGAATTTGAAAAAGTATTTGCCCGAGAATTTGACCTGTGGAATACGTTCACCCTTGGATTATTATAAACATACCTAGGTATGCACTTTTTTCTTTTATATAATATAAGTATGGAGAAAACTGTCTTTTAAACTTTTTGCATCTTTTAAACATGCATCGGGATAATCTGTCTTGGTGTGTGTTTCCCTTTATTTTCATACCTTGTTTGTGTAGCCTAGGCCTAGTTAGATGTGTTTAAATTCATCATAATAAAATAAAGTTACATCAAGATAAATCACTACTCCATACATACAGTTTATATTCAAATCAGAGTATCCGAGTCACTAAAAGCACAAACACAATTCACTAAACTACACAAAAACTAGAAATCCGTAAATATTAATCACACAATCCACAATAGCAAAGAAAACAACAAGGAATCCACAGAGAAAACTTAAGACACATTAACAAAAATGGCGCCAAGCCGGTTCTGGAGTGTATTAGCAGCATATGTCGCTAAAGAAGGCGTCTGACCGGCGAGCCGTGCGCTCTTACATATTTACCCATAAAACTTAACTTTTGTTTGCGCACGAGATAAACTGTACGTATCTAAAGGTAAATGTCTATGGACGCATTTGGAGAAAACGAAATATTGATTAAAAAAAAAACTAAATGGCGAAGGCGCCACTTGTGCTTGCTAAAAAATCGAAATATGTTCAAAGTTAAAATAGTTTTTGCATATTTTAATAAATTGACATCGCTAAAATTATGCATAATATTACATTGATCTGACCAAATATCTTATTCTTTATTAAAGATGTAAATAAAATACTAAATTTTTCGTAAAATTAAGGTTTTCAAAAATTTTACTGACAAAGTTTTGGATCGATATTATTGAGAATACGTTTGGTATAAGTTTTCGATGATCATAACAGTTTGCAACGTGTCCAATTAGATTTTCAACCCTCGGTAGGTGCTCATTCAAAAAATTACCATTCTTACTGTAGAAATGGATCTAATTGTTTCTGCCTAGTCTATTATTGTATTTATAGTTTTAATTTAGTAGGACTATTGTTAAGAAAGAACTTATAGTAACAATATACGTTGCAATTGTTGTATTTCAGTTCCTCCGATTAAAAAAGAAAAAGGTAGGAAATGAAACAGGACAAAATGCATGTCTTAAAGCAGACCTTACACAACCAGTAATTAATACTATTTTAGCATACACTTAATTACTACTAATATAATCAATAATAATATCAATATTATAGAAAAAGAAAAGCACAAAAGTCTTTCTCCACAATCTTTATTCAAATGACTAGGCGAACCTAGAATTACATCGACATGTTTCGAGTGCAGAAACACTCATCATCAGGAAAACAAAGTGAAAGTCAAAATGCTGATGTTTTTAGCAATAGAGAAAATAATAGTGGGATTGAGCCGTAATGGAGCTTTTAATGGTGTACAAGAAGTGTAAAATTGAATAGTCGAAAGACCGACAATCAAGTCTTCAGCACACTGAAGAGTCAAGGGTTACTGCAATGGCACTGTCCTGTGCAGAAAAGTGAGGAGAGTAAAAGAAAAATTAGGGGATTTTTTAAAAAAACTTTTTTTAAACTTTTAAAATTTTAATTTCGCACAAAATGTGTATGTTTTGACCCCTGCGGGGGAAACTGGGCCGTAAATAGCCTGGTACCCCAACAATTTTTTTACTTTAAGCCAAATGATGCTTCGACTTTTATGAAAAACGACTTTTTTCTTTTTCTTTCCATCTCACTTTAATAATTTCACATGTCTCTGACAAAGCTTAATAAAAATCAAGATTTTTCATTACTTTAATAATAATTTTCACAGACAAGTTAAAAAAAAAAACTCTAATTTTTCTTTTACTCTCCTCACTTTTCTGCACAGGACAGTGCCATTACAGTAACCCTTGACTCTTCAGCATGCTGAAGTCTTGATTGTCGGTCTTTCGACTATTCAATTTTACACCTCTTGTACACCATTAAAAGCTCCATTACGGCTCAATCCCACTATTATTTTCTCTATTGCTAAAAACATCAGCATTTTGCCTTTCACTTTGTTTTCCTGATGATGAGTGTTTCTGCACTCGAAACATGTCGATGTGATTCTAGGTTCGCCTAGTCATTTGAATAAAGATTGTGGAGTAAGACTTTGTGCTTTTCTTTTTCTATATCATTTAACTCCACTTTGAGTATGGACCTGGACTACTTATTCAAAATATCAATATTAGTAATGCCATTATTACTGATAAATAATCGTGTAGGGTGTGCTTTGTAATTCGCATTTTTTTTATTAATCGCGTTAAAATTATATACCAATTTCATTTTCTCATGTCTTTTTATCTTCGAAGAAACATATTTATGCATTTTTTATTTTTATTTATTAACCAGATAATTTATTTTCAGCTTTTAAAATTTCTATTTTTTAAATTGTTTATGTATATTTCAGGTTGTTTATTTTTATCTTGTTGTTTATATTTTTACTTTGGTTTGTATATAAATACTGAAGTACGTAATAAAAAATATTAAAATCAAATATTTTCTTATAGTTTATTAAAAGTAACCATTTTAAATTTTTTCGTAAATTTCGTAAGTATATTGTATACCATCTTCTTCCTGCGTTTCTTCGGGTATATCTGGTTCACTAAAAATTAAAAGGTTAGTAAAATAACATACTAATTCTCCTAAAAAGGAAAGATATCTAATAGCCATTTTTTTTTATTTGTGTGGCTTCCCAGATTGAGGAGGAGTGAGTGAAACAGAATAGAGGCATGTTCGTAAAAAAAAAACAATTGAATATTTGACGTTTAACTCCTTAACTCCGGAAAGCAAAAAAAAACGGTAGTTGATTATTGTTATTTCCACGGTTTGTGATTTGACAAACATAACTAACCTGGAAATATACCGATGTCAATGTCATAAAATTAACCTTAATCGTGACATGAAAATAAAACTAACCTCAAATTATTTAGTTGAACCCTCGTACCGCCGACATAGAGGTCAGTACTTGACAGAACTGATCCCTTACAGAAACCCGCTTACCTGGATCTGTCGGGGTTCCGAAATAGTGTGGCTGGGAATGTTGCCTCACTGTTTTAAAATCGAGAAGAAGATTTGATTAATTTAATTAAAGACAATGTAATGGGAATGTAGCAGCGAGTTCTAACGATAATTGTGCATGGTCTACATTGTGATACTGCGTCCAATAATGGAGAACATAGACCGTGCATAGACGAATAATTTGTTTGTACTGATTATAGATGCATACTGTTATGAGGTCAGTGGCGGCTCGTGGGGTAGAGCCACAGTGCCATGGCACTACCTGCCCTCCTGTCTAGCGTCCTGCCCTTTACAAATTACCAAAACCTATTAAAATTAATATTCTCGTTTTTAAAGCAATTAGCAAAATAATTTAAAAATGGAACACAGTCGGGTGCAAATTTCCATCTAAAAGGAAGTGATTATGCGTAAAACGGTAACGTAGCTTCCGCGAAAAGCGCGACGAGGCACACGGGAGGTGACGAAACGCCATCATCTCAATAAAAAACGTTGAAAAATGACCTTGAATGCAAGCAGGCAAAAATCCCGGCGGGTAGCCAGGCTCTCTTCGTTTGACCGTTTGATGTTAGACGTTTCAAACAGCAAACAGCTGATGTTCGCGTCGCGTCTCGATTTGTTTTGGTTCGGCCGGCTGATTTAATGTAGGGTTAACGAACTTTTTATTTTAGAAATACATAAGTATTATAATGAATACTATTAGATTTTTAAAGGAAACTCCATTTTCTACCATTTCCTTAGAACAGAAATTGGAAATTAAGGAATTAGGACGACCGTTACCAGATTTAAATATTGAAAAAACTCAGGGCGGACAGAAAGTGCGTTTGCGTAAATTTAATAGAAATATTTATGGAAAAAATACTTGGGTGTGCGGTTGTGATGAATCTAATAGACTATTTTGTTTTATGTGTGTTTTATTTGGTGGGGAACAAACTTGGTCCCAAAAAGGTACAGATGATTTGGTCCATATCTGGGACAAAATGAAGACACATGAAAAATCGAAGGTACATTTAAACAATATATTTAATTTCAGTATGCTTGGTAAAATTAACATTATAACTCAATTAAATTCTGCATATCACAATGAAATAATGAAGAAAAACGAACAAATTGATAAAAACAGATACATATTAAACCAAATTATAAACTGCGTTCGGGTTTGTGGTGCATTTGAGTTGGCTTTGAGAGGTCATGACGAAAAAGAGACGTCGGAAAAAAGGGGCATAGGTATTTCGTGAATTAATAAATTTCAGCTCAGAATTAGACAAAACTCTTAAAGATCATATTGAAAAATCGAAAGTATTTAAAGGAACATCAAAACCCCTACAAAATGAACTTCTGGACTGTATGTTAGATGTGTATCATGATGAAGTCATAAAAGAAATAAAGGACTCCGTTTATCGCTGTTATCGCAGATGAAACCACTGACATTGCTTGTGTGTTTCAACTTGTTATCGTGTTTAGGTATATTCAAAATATGATTGTAAATTCATAAATTAAATTAGGTGCCTTTTTGCTTATTTTTCCTACTTTAAAAGCAAGAACTATTAACAAAAAAGGGCGCGGCACCCAAAATTTTTTTGCCTGCGGCGCTAAGGGTTTACCTGGCCCTACTTCACTAAAATGGCACGAGCCGCCACTGTATGAGGTTATATATAAATTAATATGCACCTGCCACTAAAGTATTTGTTAATCTAAAGATTATCGGCAGCAGCAGTGCCGTCATCGACAGAGACCTTAAGAATTGCCAACCTGAAACGTACATACTTGTTCTACCTCATAAACTTAAGTTTGTGGGGGGTAGCATTCATCCAATTTTTTTAATATTATTTACACTAACCTTATTCTTTTTATGTTTTTAGATAGAGCAGGAAAAAATGTATCGCAGTCATAGTCTTTATGGACTCTAGTTAAATATAGTCTGTAGAAATGTGGATCAGACATGGCTTCCTAAAATAAAAATACCAATAACCAATAATGAATCCCCCGAACTCTACCGGGTGACAAGGAAATTAATACCCAGCTTGCTAAGTCCTTATAAAATAAAATATTATGAAATTTTGGTAATTCATATGATGGCACTGTGAGCACATTTACAGTATTCAAACTTCTGACTGTCACTTCCGGATCAACCGGAAAAGCACACAACTTTGTTTCTGTTAATAGTACACTCTGTACATTCTTTAAAATATGCATTCTACGAAGGATTCTAAGCATAAAACATGTGTCTAAGACAGTTTCTGAGAAAATGGCGTTGGTTTTGCCAAATTAGCCACACATTCAATTGTTTTTACAAAAAACAAAATATGAATAAGTAAAAAAAAATTATATTATTTTTTTTACTTCTTTTTAGGTATTCCGTATGAATGAGTCACTATTTTACTTCCGGTTTAACCGGAAGTGCTGCAAAATTTCACATTCTAATACAAATTTCTCCGATAATTTTAATGGCACTCCCCCTTTTAAATCGAATTTTCAAAATGACCTAAATATTTTTTATTTATGTTTCCCTATGTATAAAATTATTAGTTTTTAAGATATAAGCAATTAAAAATTTAATTACAATATCCAACAAGCAACACTCTCGCAGATATGTTTACTAATTTCAACTGACTGTTTTTTCTAGGCTTTCCGTAAATTAGCAGGTTGACAATTTGGTGCTCACACGCAAAGAAAGGCATATTTTTAACTTTTCCTAGAAATAAGTCACTTAAATTGAAAAAGTAAGGACTAAATTAAAAAATAATAATAAATTAATAAATAATATATAATATTATAATAACGTCGTAGTAAACAGATTTGCGGAGATCCATAGCTACTTTAGATGAAACTATAAATAAATTAACATCAATTATTGTTGCTTGTTGGCTATTGTAATAAAACTTTTAATTGCTTATAATCTTAAAAACTAATAGGTTTAGACAAAAATAAAAAAAATATTTAGAAAAGTACGATAATTTTGAATTTAAAAGGGGGAAGTGCCATTAAAATTATTGGAAAAATGTGTGTTTGAATGTCAGTCAATATTTGCAGCACTTCTGGTTAAACTGGAAGTAAATCAGTTGTGACTCATTCATACGGAATGCCTAAAAAGAAGTAGAAAAATATTTCATTTTCCTTATTTATTTGTTTTCTTTGTAAAAACAATAAAATGTTTGGCTAATTTGACAATTTCCAACGCCATTTTCTCGGAAATCTCTTAGATAGGTATAGGATATGATACATGTTTTAAGCTTAGACTCCTTCGTAAAATATTTTTTTAAATATATATGGTGTTCTATGTAAAATACCAAAGTTGTGTGTTCCGGTTCAACCGAAAGTGACAGACAGACGTTTGAATACAAAAATTTGCGCATAGTGCAACCATACCGTGCGAGCAAAAACTGTTTGCATCAAAGAGGGCTTGGATTAAAAAACGTAGGGCTTGGTTAAGATCACAATGATATGGGGACGATATATCTAACCAAATCTAGGTTAAAATTTTGTCAAATTCATATTATGACATATGCCAAACTAATGAGTAATAAAATAAGTAGACGAATACAAATTTATTTTTGTTCTTTACAAAATTATAATACTTGCACTTTATAAGGAAATAAATTTAGCTGCTTCTTAAGAATAGTCCTGCATGTTCCATAAGATCATCCCACTTCTTGGGACAGGCGTCTTATACAATTTGTTGGCGTATTTTGCATTATTTTACGAACGTTTGCAACAAGTTCTTCTGTTCTTACAGATAGATGGTATTCCTGCTCCTTTTTTGTGTTGTATAGACCTGTTTCCATAAACACAGCCACGGTTCTTTTCAGGCAATGATAAAAATCCCCAGCAATAAAAGCCAGTTAGGAAAATGTTCGTGAAAATCGTTCATGCACAAACCCGGATTGTATTGCCACTTACCATTTACTCTAACCATGTTTCGAAAATACGTTTCAACCATGAATGTTTTGTGCTGTTCTATAAAGCCCATTGTGTGAATTGTTCAAGAAATTGGAAAAATTAGCGATGAATCAAATTACTTGTAACGACTGTCAAAGATGACGGAATAACTGATTGATTGTTAATTCAGGTAGTTACTGACACCCAACAGGTATTAAGCTCTACGGCTAAGCATTACGTCCTTAGACGCAAGGCCCTTGATGCAAATAATTTTTGCTCGCATGGTATGTGCCTTATCACTGCTGCAGCAGCGTCGTCTGCTGCCTCGGCAAAAACCGCTTAACGCCGCGTGTGTCATGGCTCTTGAAGTGTCGTGCTCGTATTTCAAAATAAAGAAATTCCCAATATAACAACTAAATTATCACTTATTATTAAAAAGTATGAAATGTATAAGACATTTTATTTCGTCTAAGTACATACTGAAACTTGCCTCATATACGCTGGAACCTCCGATAATCCAAACGTCTTCATAAAGCTCTTGAAAATTACTACTACTTAATTTCTCCATGGCTTGATTCAAACTTTTAAATCCGTACACATCTTTGTGCTGACCAAAATCTAAATCAGATCTACTTAAAACAAAGTTAATTCTGTTTTTAAGTGGTCTGAACGGTTGAGGAATACTTTCCCAAGTTTTTCTTCCCATTACGACTATATTTTTTTTATTTTCAGTTTTTGTGGTTGTTGTCATTTTATTAAAGTATGCCATTTCTTTCCTGTATAAATAAAAGAAGATTAAATTTTATTATATTGAAGTGATAAATATTAATAATGGTAAAAAAATTTGACTGTCCTAGACAAAGTTTCACGCTCGAGGCTCGAGCCCATGGTTATTATTAGTTACATTTGGAGTAGGTAAGGATGGTTATGTAACGCGATATTTTTTCTAATGATGCAACAGTTTAGTACAGTACATTAAATTTAATTTTTTAAGTCTCCAAACCACTCTTAAACCTTATATATTATAGCAAAGATACTGCAATGGTGAACATGGTTTTAACCCAAATGTACTTAAAATCACGATACACACCATCCTTGGACTACGACGTCTGAAGGGGCAGGGCGGTAAAATGCAAAAAAGTAAGGTTTTAGCAGTGACAGCATGAGCGTGCGCACTTTTATCATTTCAGTCTTAAATTAAAGGAATCGTCCATGATATAAATCACCATAAAACAAAATCATGTAACTACTCACACGCCTGCCGCAGTGGCAATCTAGGGCGCACGGCAGACGAGGCAATCTAGGAAGCTTTTCTACACACATCCCTGGATGTTTTTTGTTTTTACTGTTCAGGTTCAGTGTGCAAGTAAGTGCGAAGTGTATCGCGCTAATAACAGGAAGATGGCGCCAATATTGTCATTACACTAAAAAATTGGTGTAGCATTAGCTCTTTCCGTTGTCCTTCCAAAAAAGAAAAAGGAGATAATGGGTGAAGGGGTGGCTACAGAAAAGAAAAGATATAAAACTTCTATCATGTTAGTTTATTAACACAAAGGTTGAAAATTTTTAATCTGAATTTATATAGGTAATGATATTGTTTCCGTCACAACAGATGGAGCCAGTGTGATGAAAAAAATGGGAAGTCTAATAAAATGTAATCAGCAGCTTTGCTTTGCACATGCAATTCATCTAGCCGTGTTGGATGTATTATACAATGATGGGACTGTAGGAACAGGGAAAGTTTTGCAACGTGAAGAAGACGAAACACTTGTTGAAATCAAAGAGCCTGAAACTAATGCGAGTGATACTGAAAATGATTAGGATGAGGACAGAGATAATGAAGCAGATGGCATGGAAATTATGTATAAAGTAGAACCAGAGAACTAAATTCAAATGACAACAAATCACGATACCTATTTATTTCATTGTCAAAAAAGTCCGAAAAGTGGTTAAGATATTTCGCCGGTATCCTACCAAAAATCCAATTTTACAAACGTGTAAAAGAAAAACATGGAAAAGAACTTTCTCTAATATTAGACTGCAAAACAAGATGGAATAGCCTCGTTGATATGTTGGAACGGTTCGTTTTGCTGAAAGATTGTATTCAGAAGAGTTTAATTGATCTGAACTCTGAACAGTCACTCAGTCAGGTAGTTATAAACGACAGTAAATTGCAAATAATGAGAGATATCATGCAATGTCTAAACCTATTAAGTTGATGGTGGAAGCGATTTTTAGAATATACGCCAATTTGTGTACGGCTGATGTAAGTTTTAAATTTTTATTTCAAGAACTTGCAAATCTAAATACGCCACTTAAAAAACTTAGTAAAGACTCAACAAGCGCTTACAAATCGTATAAACGAACTTCCTTCAAACCTTCAAAATCCTAGCATCATGGAGGCAATTTATTCAAACACCCAAATTCTGAAGCCATAACTCAATTTGTCAAAAATATATTAGAACATTTAAAAAATATATTACTTCAGAGAAAAACCGACTGGGGTTTTAACTTTAAAGTAAAAACTTCAAGAAGCTCTGTTACCACTAGACCTAAACCTAATTGGCGGCAAATATTGGAAAATCCAAAAGTTCATCTTAAAAGTCTTAACGTACAATTAAAAAAGAAATGTCCCTTTTTAAAAATGGAGGATTAAGAGGTTAATATTTGCAAAAGTGTTACGGATATATAATGACAGTACCACCTACAAATGTGGAAGCTGAAATAGCCTTTTCTTCAGCAGTCACATTTCGACCAAACTTAGATGGCGCTTTAGACACGTTGGTTTCTTAAGAGCATATTATTACTAGATACAGGTAAGGTCTGCAAAATATCAAAATCCTAACTTAATTAATAAGTGAGCTATAGAAGAGGGGAGGTGAGGTGCAGGGCCCTGTGTATATCGAATTAACAAGAGTTTTTTTAAATATAGCAAGAACCCGGCCTTTGACTATTTTTAAAGTGCACAATATTAAGTTATACATTACCACAGAATATATAGCTTGCGTAGCTATATATTCTGAGTCATTACCGAATTTCAAATTTGGGTGTCTCGCTGTGGCAGTAGGTGTACAAATGTTAAGGCAGGACTTAGCAGGACTGTAGAAGGACCTGGCAGGACAGTAGAAGGACCTGGCAGGACTCTGGCAGGATCGACGCAAGACAGGCAGTACCTTTCAGATCCAATCAGATTTCTCCAATAACTTTAGGAGTAGGGATAAATAGCGGGGAGCAAAAAATATTTTTGTTTGCTTTTCTTTATTAATTGAAAGTGAAATGGAAGTGCGTGTAACAGACGTCGCAGTTTTTAAAGTTCTCGGCACGCGTCGCCGCAAAATATTCCTGTTTGAGTTCTGTTGTAAACACCGGTGAATCACAACAGTCGACTAGTCAAGTTTGCAGTCTCATTTATTATGTTCATGCAAGTTATTGATAAAATATATTGTTTATTTCCGAGTTTATTTCTTTGTTAAGAAAGAAGATAAATATTTAGAAGTTGTGTATCCGTGGTAGGACAGTAACAGGACCGTGGCAGGACAAGCAGAACCGTTGCAGGACAAGGGCAAAAACGACAAGTCCTGCCAAATTTGGCAGTAGGTGTACAAATTTTGACTAGTGAGACGCCCTTCGGAAATGTTCAAAACGAATATTACTTTCGTTTAGGATATTGCCAAATAGTGATGGACAATATATTGAACATTTATTGACAAAATCGTATTGAAGATGGATAGAAGGTTATTTTATTTTTCGATTAAATTAATGTTTGTTAAAGTTTAAAATAATAAAAATTTTAAATTTGCTAATTATATGTATATAGGTACCTACCTAATTCAGTGGCGTACCCATAGGGGGGTCAGGGAAGCGGTAGACCCCCCGCCCCCCCTGTCTTGGCGCCCCTTTGCTACTTAAGTAAAATTAAAAAATCGGTCTTATTTAAATTTTAATAAACTTAACACAGAACAAAATACCAAAAAATCACAAAGCCTGTAAATGTTTTAATGAATTTGAATCGGGCGCAAAACAATTGGCAAGAAAATGTGGTATTTTAGATGAATATATTTCCAAAAGACATAAAAAAGTTAAACATTTTCACGATGAAAAAGAAGATTCTAACACTGAAAACTGCCCGCGCAAAAATTCAAAACAAGCGTTTTCTACGTTGCACTGGATACTTTCATACTAACACTAGCTGTGAGGTTTGAAGATTTTCTTCAAATTGCAAATAGATTTATTTGCTTAGAGGCAGACGTTATCTCCCCGACACTAGATAATATAAAATATCTTAGGGATCTGTCAGCCTTTTATGAATCTGACATAAATGGCAATTTAATAATCGATAAATATAAATCATTTTGCGCTTTGTTTCAACAATTAAAAAAAGAAAAGATTACCCTAAAAACAGATGAGATACTTCCGTATCTTATTTCAAATAAGCTTGAAAGTTCATTCCCAAATATATGCATTATTTACACGGTATAGGTACCTTACTATTGCAACGAACAGTGCCAATGCGGAAAGGTCGTTTAATCGGTTAAAAAATATTAAAACTTATAATGCTCGACAATGACGGAACAACGATTAAATGACATAGCTATATTAAACATAGAAAGTAATTATGTCAAAAATTTAGATCTTTCTAATGTTTTAGATGATTTAAAAATCCTTAAGACTTGTCGAATAGCTTTATAGTTATATAAAAACATTTTTTGAATTATTGATTGAAGTAGTGTAAGGTCAGAATATTAAAATATTTTTAGTTTTGTGTTTATTTTTGATTGTTTAGTCCTTGTTTTTATTATAAAAGGATTTATTTTTTGTTTTATTAAAATTAAAATAGTTTAACTGTGTTAAATGAAAAAAAAACGTAATATAATATAATAATATATCACAAAAAGCATACAATGCATTTTTTTACCCGATGTTGAAATCTTATGTTTTTTTAGCTGAAATTTAAAACACGTCTTAGTTTGGAAAAATATACTTCTATTGTCACTCACCAAATTTAATAAAAGGCTTTAATGGTGCTTAATACCATGCCTTATTTTTTTGTCAATGTTTAACTGAATCTGGATTTAAAAAAAACAATATGACAAAATGTGTATTTAAAAATATAGGCGCCCCAAAAGAACTTCGCCCCCCCCCCCACCCCAAAATCCTGGCTACGCCACTGACCTAACTTAACTTTAACACTTTAAAAAGAGTCAATAAAAACTAGGGTTGTCATTTAAAAAAATTCTCGATATTGTAGCTACTGTCTCTATTTGGGACACACTGTATTAATATTTAAAAAAAAACACTACTGAAATGTTAGTACCCATGTCCAAGAATTAAAAAAAAAAAAACTACTGGATCTACTAAATTTTTTTCAAGTTATAAACTTACATTGTTTATATGTAGGAATCGAGGTAGGAATATTTGGAAATTAAGTATTTTTTTTTGGCTTACTAGAAAAGCCAAATAGTCACACTCTCTTTATCAACCAATTTCAAAACAAATCTTTTAAAAAAATAATGGTAACTGAAAAATAATAAGAATCAAGTCCGGTTCTGCAGTGTATACGCTAGCGATAATTAAATGTTTACCTAACCACACATATTCGTTATACATTCATAATAGTAATACATGTATTAAAATACGAAATAAATTGATACTTTGTTCATGTAATATGCCTAAAAAGAAAAAGGATGTCACTAAGAAATTAAAACCAAATGCAGGTATTACTTACTTTAATTGCCAAGGTAAAGTACCATTTTTACCAATTCCCATATTATCAGTAGCAGCAGCTATTAGTTTTAATTTAATATCCATCTTGGTCAAGTTTCGAAAGCTTTTTTAAGTAAGTTTTCCTTACAGCGTAGATATTCACAATTTTATAATTGAAAACATAAGTGAGAATATAGATAGGGAGATGTTTACAGTTTACCGGTTTTATTATTATCAACAAGAAACATCGAACAAGATCGAACAAAAGAGATGTAGATAGTCGGACTCGAGTAGTCGAGTACGCGGGAACGAAATTGTCACTGAACAGCTTTAAGAACAGAGTCGGCTTCGCTCCTGTGAAACACTACTTTTACAACTAACTAATCATAATTAAAGAAAAATCAGTTTGATTTTGATTCACTAAAGAAATAATATACAGTCTCATAATGTCTATACTTAAGTTGACGATATATAGGAAACTTGTTATTATTAATTATACGCAAAAAGTTTGTACTTATAGCTAATACTTAGTAGGTAAGTACTTATACAAGGTTTGTCCATAGAACTCTTATACAAGAGAGGCCTATGGGTTTGTCAAAAAATATGAATTGGTACTAGAGTAAAGTACCTTTATTTGTGACAATATCGAAAACTGTAATTATGAAAAGTTGCTCGGTATTAGCAACTATATTCTAATATGCAATTATATCATTCTACACTGAAAAATACTTTTTATTATTTTTACAAATTTTTCTCAAATAACCTATACCGTATCTACATGATAATACGATACAAAAACACGATAACCTTTCTGCTCAGTTTCAAAAATAATCTATAAGAGATAAATATTAACGTTCGCTGTGTGTGTCGTAAACTGTCTAGTGCTACGACTTTTACATAATAGCATGGGACTTCAAGTACTACTGTAGTAAGGACCAGAAGAAGATTGTCCTCAAGAAGTGCACGAAGACGGCTTTAGAGACATAGTTCTTCAGGTCACACTCATGCTAATAAAAATTGTTGTAAAAACAAAAAACTATATAGGAGCCACTCTAGCTAAATTAGTTGCTGAGCATTGCCAACTAAGGCTGGAGTCTGGAGTGAGGCAGAGAATGACAGTTTAGACTTAAGTCACGTGTTTTCGGAGGCCATCTTCAGAGCATTAGGTGCTCCAGGTCAATTTTTGTGGCTCAACATTAGCAATTTAGTTCATGTGTCTAGCTTTGGATGCATTAAGCCGTCGGTCAGGATACGATAAAAAAAAATACGATAACCTTTCCGTTCCGTTTCGAGAATAATAATTAAACCCAAACCAAATTTGAATAATACACCATTCAATAAAAATACGTTCAAATAAGTACAATCTAATCAAATCCATGTGCCTTAAATTTTTTTATTCTTTCCAAACTTATAATAACAAATTAGGTAAGTTTATAAATTAAATTATAAAGTCTAAGAATACGCCGTATCGTGGCTAAGTCACCTCTCCCTATTAAAGTCTGGTCTATTTTACGTTAAGATGTTGGCGACAGAGACAGGACTGGGCTAACTTCTTTTACCATAGCATTCAGCATTCACCAAATTTTAAATGTGTACGGGAGTTTTTAATAGTTTATTGTGTAATGGCTTGCAAAAATACAGCGTCAATTTTATTTACAATTAAAACATCGAACTTAACGTGAGATAGATTAAAAGTTATGGTGTTATTCATTCGCCCAAATATTGTAGCTATAAACCAATCAAGCGGTGCGCCTGCGCATATTTCGCGTTCAATGCTTCGTTACTATTTTATAATTTATATGTTCGCGACCTAGTAAAAATCCGTCAAAATGCGGTGTGCTTTTAAACACAAACAGCTGTATTAGTTCTCGGGTGAGCGCAAAGTTTGGCAACCTATATAGTACCGTATTTAAAATGGATAAACTAATAATAGTAAATTTATAATAGCAAATGATAATGCGAATGATTTAATTGGCCTAAACTGGTTTAGTCTACTCACCGTTCAACTTAATAATAATCTCCAAGAAAATTGAGTCTCTGAAACCTGACGCGTGAGCTTGCTACGGCCCACTACTGAACTGGGATATTTTAGGAAGAAACCTCCCAGCAAACAATGAATCAATGGCCATCCTTTGGCCCAGTACTGGCAACAGTGGCAAGGTGCAGGCCACGATAGCGATTTGGCATACCAATGCCGGCATTTCAACTTTATTACACTGGCAGTATTGGCCAAAGTCACAATAATTAAAGTAGTTGCTGGCACATTGTCATTTTGATACCGGCCATATGATGACGAAATCGCGATGCTAGGCCAGCATTGGTCTCATTGTATTGTAACGGTAGTAATGGAATGCAATGAGAAAAAGTCATTGGCCAGGTGTCTGTAACAACGTGCATACATAAATTTTTACACAGTCACAATTACTGTTTAAATGACAACTTGATAAGTCCACATTTACTTGTGGCACACACTCTTTCTTTAAAATGCTTTACAATTTTATAGTTTGTGTATTAACAGCATGACGTCATGCAAAACATTTAGTTGCTACCGGCTTGGTAATGGCCCAATTCTTCCAAAACTTCCTTATTGCACGTGATAAATTGCTTAATTCCTATTGGTCGGTCCTATGAAAGTTCGCAACGTTGCCGTTTGAGCCATTTTTACATAGCTACATTGACAGTTATTGAGTCTATCGATAGCTTTTGTATTCAACTTCTATAGATGGTAAATATATTTTGTAATTAAAAATTATATATTATTGTAATTAATTTACTTTGTTAATGTTTCAAGGTTTGATTATCTATTATCCGATCCCATGCTAAAATTAATATTTTTAAAACGGAAAACAAACTCAAAAGTTGGCAGCGTTGTCCTGCCTCCCGGCCTTCTCGAAACTCATCGTTCGAGGTTCGAATTCGGCCATTTTGATGTTATATAGCGCCTTGGCGTAAGCGTACGTACAGACAAATTTTGTGATTCAAGTGATTGAAAGTGAGAGAAAAGTGTATTTGTTTGGGCAGACACTGCAGGCTGATAATGGACCATGGACTGATAACACTTTTTGTAAAATCCATCGTTCGACGTAATCATTAAACATTTTTCAGGATTTTTTCTAACTTTATTGTATTCTATTTTCGTTTTTGTTGCGGTCGGGGATGCTTTGAACGGTAGTATGACTTCTATTCACAATCTTACCCTGTGATCTTACCTATTGTAAATGCAAAATGTATTTGCTAATAAATATATATTTAAAACATTTAGGGTGTACGAGTTTCATCTTGACAGTCCTGTATATGGGGTTCGGGTCAGTACAGTTTCGTCACCAGAACTGTACTGGCAAAGAATCTATTGGCCATAAAGGTTTCGGCCGGTAGCAAGGTAGCCATTACCTTGCCATCACGGCTGGCCTGTATCAGCCCACATGCTGGCCGGTGTGTACTATTCGTACTGGCCCATCACCGTTTGCCAATACTTTGCCGTAATGGCCATTCTGGCAACAGGGTATTTGGCCAGCATTGGGCCAGACCTGAAATGTTAGCTGGGCTGTTAAGGCGTTTTTAATTTAAATATTAAATTAAAATTTACGCGGCTCTAAATGGTCATGTGCGGCCGCAATGTCAACAATCGAGAAGCCGGCACAACCTCAGAGTGCTTGGTCTGAGGGCACAACAATAATAAAAAGTGACCACCGCCGTGAGCACGAAAAAAAAACAATCCGGTAGAAACCACCCAAGAGAGTAAACAGTTTCTTTTTTCGGGTACCGTCATCTGGGGTGACCGCGAACGATTTTCGAGGTTTTTTTTGCGATAAATGGAGTAAATTTTATTCAAACAACTTCAAATTTAACATTCTTAGAATCCCTAAAATGAGATGCCGTTAAAAAAATTGACCTTAGTGTCAACAAGCCCTAATTTTTTTTGGTCAAATGGTGTCCGGCTTTGCCCCTATGTGAGGGGTAAAGATGGACAGGTCTTTATTTGCATTGAAACTTGCTTTAAACCCGTCTCTGGGGCGGGTTCGGACAGTAAAATTTTTTTAAAAATGTTTTTTAATAATTTATAGAAATTTTAATAGGTAAAATAAAACACGCATGGTAAGTTTACAACAGTAAAATGTATTTTAAATACGGAAATTAATGCAAAACATCAAAACTAAAAAATAAGCGCGTGAATAAACAGAACCAGAAACTTAAATCATTATTAACACGTTAACTGCCGAGCCGATTTTCAAAAAATTTCCCTCGGCGCCATTTTCATTTTTGACTAGTAAAAACCATTTGATGACTATTAATATCTGAAATATTGTGATATCATTCTCCATAGGGCTGTAATATTGATTTTTAAGTGTAGGTCACCGGTGACCTACGCGGCGCTCAGGGCGGTGTTGGTCACCGGTGTCCCTATACAGCTAAACCTAAATGGTAGGCAACATACAATATAAGGAAAACATGATATGCCTGCACTAGACGAATCGTCGTAGGTCACCTTACCGCTCGAAATTTTATGTTATGTTGGGTTTCGACAAAGTTATTGACAAAATTGACTGTAGGTCACCGGTGACTCACACGCCCCATGAACAACTACCCGTAGGACAACGGTGACCTACATGGCAGTTAACGTGTTAAGTAAAAGGTAGGTTCAAACAGAAAAAAAAATAACACAACTCTGGTAGGTAGGGTTTTCACCCCTATTTTACCTTCACCCTATAATTGTTGTATTTAAGATTTGTAATTAATATTTGTTTTTATTATGACTATTTAACTAGAGTGTTTTACACTGGCAAAATGTCATAGCAACGGCCGGTCTTCTACTGGCAAAATTACTACCTGCACCTACCTGGACAAAATTCACATGTGATTTTTGCCGCGGCAAAATTTTGTCTTTTTTCTAGTTAAATAGTCATGTCGAATACCACTCGAGAAAAAATTGTGTAAGCAAAATTGTTCTCAAGGATTTATTTAAGTTTGTTGCTTTTAAGCAATTTCGCTAATGAAATTTTCGACAAAATCACTCGCCTGACGGCTCGTGATTTTGTCAAAAATGTCATTCGCGAAATTGCCAAGCAACAAACTTTCATACCTTTCGAAAATTTTGCCGACAAAATTTTATCTCTTGTGATATTATATATGACTATTTAACTAGAGTGTTTTACACTGGCAAAATGTCATAGCAACGGCCGGTCTTCTACTGGCAAAATTACTACCTGCACCTACCTGGACAAAATTCACATGTGATTTTTGCCGCGGCAAAATTTTGTCTTTTTTCTAGTTAAATAGTCATGTCGAATACCACTCGAGAAAAAATTGTGTGAGCAAAATTGTTCTCAAGGATTTATTTAAGTTTGTTGCTTTTAAGCAATTTCGCTCATGACATTTTCGACAAAATCACTCGCCTGACGGCTCGTGATTTTGTCAAAAATGTCATTCGCGAAATTGCCAAGCAACAAACTTTCATACCTTTCGAAAATTTTGCCGACAAAATTTTATCTCTTGTGATATTATATATGAACACATATTTCATTGAGTAGGATATGAACCCATATTATAATAATTATTATTAAACATTTAATATATACAATAACAATATCGTTAGAGTTCAAGTGTAAGTTCAACTTAGTTTAGTATTTATAAAGACTGATTAGATATAGGAAAGAGAGATAGTCTAGAGATAGTCTATAGATAGTAATAGATAGTAATAGATAGTAATAGATAGTGATAGATAGTTTTAGTATAGAGGCTGTATACACCCTAAATGTAGTACTAAATAAATACTACCTTTTTTTATAAAGTGCCTCTAATCTTCTCTATCACCAATACCCGATAGTTCTACTATATGGCGATCCTGCCAGAGAACTTATGTACAGTAAATACATAAGTTAGTGCAAAATTAAAATTCAAAGTGGCGTTAAAAATAAGTGGAAAAAGTTATGGGCCCAACCGGGCAAAAGAAGTGGTTTTCACTCAAAGGAAATTGGAAACAGCAAGTACCAAAAGACAGTCATCAGACAGATGTCAGCCAGAAGCCAACATCTAGCCAAGGCCCAGCAGCAGCGACAGCCGAAGGAAGTTGGGACTGCCCCAGTACCTACCAGCCCTGTCCCAGTACCTTCCGGTACCGTATACCGTACTTACTAGAGGAATTGAACGTGGCCCATATGAAATTCAAGAAGGACTCCCCAAAAGAAGCACTATAAAGTCTACGAAATCGTAGTAAGTTAAATTAGATAAGTTGTTAGGGATTTATTTTTTGTGAAGGTTAGGATTTTTTTTTTGTTGTAAAAGTGTTAATTTTTTTTAAAATGTCCGAAAAATTTGATTTAAAAACTGCCGCGACTCTGTTACCGCGCATGGACGGTACAGAAAAAACGACCAAAGAGGTAATTGACGGTATCGAGTTATACGACTCGTTATTGGACGTTGCAGGGAAAAAGAGTTTGACGAATTACATTCTTAAAGCGCGATTAACAAGTAACGCGAAAATTCGGTTGCAAAAGGAATACGCAACAAATCAAGATCTCATAGTTGCTTTAAAAACTCATTTTCTCAGCAAACAGTCAGCGGGAATATTATCTGCCAGATTGAACAGTGCTAAACAAGGAGGTAAATCGATTGAAGAGTTTGGTAAAAATATTGAAGATTTACTTCTGGACTTAACCATTGCACAATCTGACGGGAATGACGAAATTGTACAGGTGTTAGCTTACGTCAATGAGAAAATTGCCATTAACGTGTTCGCAAATGGTCTTCAGAGTAGCGATATGCGCACTATTGTTAAAGCCCGGAACTATGATAATTTACGTGATGCGATAAAGGGAGCTAAGGATGAGGAACTTGAAAGGAAAGAGACGGGAACTCATCGGGTATTCCATTTTCAAAATAGGCGCGCAAATAATGGTTCTCTACAAGAAAATCGGACAAATTTGAAATCTTTTTCAAATAATAATAATTATAATAACGATAACAGGCGTTATGGACAAAATTGCCAATTTCGTGGAAATTCGGGATTTCGTGGAAATTCGGGAAGATATGGACAGAGACCCACAGGCTCTACTCAGCAACAAAACTATAATAATAATTCGGGTCAATATAGGAATTTTCAAAATCGTGGTCGAAATTTTCAAAAAAATAATAGGGCATATTGCATGCGGGATGAAAATACTTGCGAGGGTGACAGTACAAAATCCACATTAGCTGATCAGTTTTTTCGAGGCGAAAGAAAATTTTGAATCTGTTATTTTGAATTTAAATGGTTTAAATTTTATCAAAGTAAATTATAATAATATTGTTTTAAATTTGCTGATCGATACGGGTGCCACTATAAGTGTTATATTTAATAAGTTTATAAATAAAAATGAGTTTATAAACACCGGAAAGAAAATAAAAATAAACGGTGTTGCAGGTTCAACATTTTCGCAAGGTATTGTAAACTTGACTTTGAATTTAAATAAAAATAAATTAAAACATGACTTCCATGTTATAGATAGCTTCGAAAATAAAATAAACGGTATTTTAGGATCAGATTTTTTCCGAAAATATAATGCAAAAATAAATTACGAAAATTTTAAATTTTCATTTCTATTTAATAAAAATATTATTTCATTACCTATGTTTTCAAAAGAAAAATTATATTTTAAGATACCTGCAAGATGCGAGGTAATTAAATTTTGCAAAATTAACAATACAATCAAATGCTTGATTGTATTGTTTTACCTGAAGAAATAGGAGATGGTGTTTTCATAGCAAGTGTTTTAGTCCGACCGCAAAGTAACATGATACCTATTAAAATTTTAAATACACGCGACACAGAAGTTACCTACGTTACAAAATTTTTATCCGAAACTTGTAAATTTTAGTGATTATGAAACTTGTTGTTTTCTTGAAACATATACAAAGAAAACACTATATTGTGTTAAATTCCACTATATTCAAAAAACAAACAAAAACATTTGTCGACTCGACATGTTTTGTTACACTGTAGCTTTATCAAGAGTGAATAATCAAACCTAGGTGTAAGTATATATATCTTAGATTGGGTTTTCCAACAATTCAAAACAAATTTAATAGGGGTGAGTTATTAAGATCTAATTGACAATTTAGGAGATTATTTGTATTTTTAAGTTTATTTATTTCTAGGGATTCCAGCAAATTAACTTTATTACCCTTATTTTCTGTATGAAGAATTTGGAAATTGTAATTAAAATTATGAGAATATTCTAGTAAATGATTTGCATAAAGGGAGTCTGTTTTTTCCAACGTAAAGCTAGAACTGTGTTCTCGAATTCTTTTTGAAAAGCTTCTACCAGATTGACCTATGTATGTTTTGGGGCAATCCTGACAAGTTAGTTTATAAACACCGCATTTATTGTCATTTTTTGTTTTAGTTTTATTGTTTTTAATAAATTTCCCTGTTGTTTTGAATGATACTGTAATATTATATTTTTTAAAAAAATTTGATATATTTTGGCTTGCTTTACCAATATACGTAATTGACTTATAAATTCTTTTATCTTTGGTGAACGGATAGACACTATTTAACGTTTTTTTGTATAATTTTTTATTTAAAATCTTATCTATTATTTGGCTTGTATAACCGTTATTAATTGCAATTTGTTTAATTATGTTTAATTCTTTTTGAAAATTAATTTTACTAAGTGGTACTGTGATGAGTCTGTGAATCATACTGTGAAAAGCTGCTAATTTATGTTGTATAGGATGATTAGACGTATTGTGTATTGTAGTGTCTGTGTGTGTAGGTTTATGGAAGATAGAAAAGGTGTGTTTATGATTTTCTCGTGTTATAGTAAGGTCCAGAAAGTTAAGAGAATTGTTTGATTCCTTTTCTATTGTAAATTTTATATTAGGGTGTAAGTTATTAATAAAATCAAAAAATTGAGATAGTTGTCTTTCTGTACCAGTAAAGCAAGCTAATAAATCGTCTACATATCTATACCAGTAGATAAAATGTTTAAAGTGTGGGTGTTTGCTAATCTTATTTTCTAAAAAGTCCATAAATATTTCAGCTAATAAAGGACTGAGAGGGTTTCCCATAATCAGGCCTTCACTACTGGAATATATTAAGCCGTTAAATTCAAAATAGTTTTGTTCCAAACAAGTTCTTAGAAGTAGTAAAATTTCTTGTTTTTTAATAAAATTGGTGTGTTTTAAAGAAAGAAGCTTTTCAACAAGAATAATAGTATCTTTTGTGGGAATGCTAGGAAACAAGTTACTTACATCGAAGGAAATTAATTTTGCATTTGTTGGGAGTTTTATTTTTTCGATTTTTTTAATTAGGTCTATTGAATTTTTAATTTGAAATTTTGCAGCGAAATGCGTGTATTGGTTAATGATATCAATTAAACGTTTAGATAGTTTATAAGAAGGGGCTGAAAAAAATGAGACAACCGGTCTAATAGGATGATCTATTTTATGAAGTTTTATAAAAGAGTATAGTTTCGGTGATTGGGGGTTCATTAACGTTAATTTGCTGACATCTGTATCATTAAATAAACTTTTACAAGTTTCAATTACATTTTTTACAGTTTTTTGAAATAAATCTGTTGGATCTTTTTTTAGGATTTTGTAGATAGTAGGATTTAAGAAATCAAGAGTCTTTTGTATATAATTATTTTGAGAGATAGCTATAACAGTATTACCTTTGTCCGCTTTAGTAAATAGAATGTTATCTGTCAACGTCAAAGTTTATTTAATGATACAGATGTCAGCAAATTAACGTTAATGAACCCCCAATCACCGAAACTATACTCTTTTATAAAACTTCATAAAATAGATCATCCTATTAGACCGGTTGTCTCATTTTTTTCAGCCCCTTCTTATAAACTATCTAAACGTTTAATTGATATCATTAACCAATACACGAATTTCGCTGCAAAATTTCAAATTAAAAATTCAATAGACCTAATTAAAAAAATCGAAAAAATAAAACTCCCAACAAATGCAAAATTAATTTCCTTCGATGTAAGTAACTTGTTTCCTAGCATTCCCACAAAAGATACTATTATTCTTGTTGAAAAGCTTCTTTCTACAAAAAAAACACCAATTTTATTAAAAAACAAGAAATTTTACTACTTCTAAGAACTTGTTTGGAACAAAACTATTTTGAATTTAACGGCTTAATATATTCCAGTAGTGAAGGCCTGATTATGGGAAACCCTCTCAGTCCTTTATTAGCTGAAATATTTATGGACTTTTTAGAAAATAAGATTAGCAAACACCCACACTTTAAACATTTTATCTACTGGTATAGATATGTAGACGATGTATTAGCTTGCTTTATTGGTACAGAAAGACAACTATCTCAATTTTTTGATTTTATTAATAACTTACACCCTAATATAAAATTTACAATAGAAAAGGAATCAAACAATTCTCTTAACTTTCTGGACCTTACTATAACACGAGAAAATCATAAACACATATTTTCTATCTTCCATAAACCTACACACACAGACACTACAATACACAATACGTCTAATCATCCTATACAACATAAATTAGCAGCTTTTCACAGTATGATTCACAGACTCATCACAGTACCACTTAGTAAAATTAATTTTCAAAAAGAATTAAACATAATTAAACAAATTGCAATTAATAACGGTTATACAAGCCAAATAATAGATAAGATTTTAAATAAAAAATTATACAAAAAAACGTTAAATAGTGTCTATCCGTTCACCATAGATAAAATAATTTATAAGTCAATTACGTATATTGGTAAAGCAAGCCAAAATATATCAAATTTTTTAAAAAAATATAATATTACAGTATCATTCAAAACAACAGGGAAATTTATTAAAAACAATAAAACTAAAACAAAAAATGACAATAAATGCGGTGTTTATAAACTAACTTGTCAGGATTGCCCCAAAACATACATAGGTCAATCTGGTAGAAGCTTTTCAAAAAGAATTCGAGAACACAGTTCTAGCTTTACGTTGGAAAAAACAGACTCCCTTTATGCAAATCATTTACTAGAATATTCTCATAATTTTAATTACAATTTCCAAATTCTTCATACAGAAAATAAGGGTAATAAACTTAATTTGCTGGAATCCCTAGAAATAAATAAACTTAAAAATACAAATAATCTCCTAAATTGTCAATTGGATCTTAATAACTCACCCCTATTAAATTTGTTTTCAATTGTTGGAAAACCCAATCTATGATATATATACTTACACCTAGGTTTGATTATTCACTCTTGATAAAGCTACAGTGTAGCGAAACATGTCGAGTCGACAAATGTTTTTGTTTGTTTTTTGAATATAGTGGAATTTAACACAATATAGTGTTTTCTTTGTATATTAAAATGGAGTTCCACCAAGTAAAGGCAGAATCAATTCAATTTCTTGAAACAGACAATAATTCGGTAGAACGCGTAGATAGATTACTAAAATTAATTAATACTAAACATTTAACTAGAGAGGGAAATTTTTCGATCCAAAAAATTTGTGCAAAATATTCAGACATTTTTCGTTTAGCTGATGACCCTCTTTCTACTACCAATATATACAAGCAGACATTACGACTTAAACCAGACGCTTCGCCGTCATTTGTTAAACCATATAGATTGCCCCACGCGGAAATACATAAGCAAATTGACCAAATGTTAAAAGACGTGATTATCGAGGAGACCAAATCCGAATGGTCCGCACCTTTATTGGTTGTGCCTAAAAAAGCCGATCAAACAGGCGTTAAACGTTTTAGAGTTGTAATTGACTTTCGTCTTCTTAATAAAAAACTAAAAGATGATGAAACTTTTCCACTTCCGTCTATAACTGAAATTTTAGATTCATTATCAGGAGCTATGTATTTCTCGCATTTAGACCTTTCTCAGGGATACTACCAAGTACCCTTGGAAAAGTCGAGTCGGCCGTACACAGCATTTACGACCGATAGGGGACAATATGAAATGACACGCCTTCCAATGGGGTTAAAAATTAGCCCTAGTTCATTTTCTAAAGTAATGTCTATAGCAATGACAGGTTTAAGTTATGACAGCTGCTTCGTATATCTTGATGATTCAATTATTGTATTCGGGAATAGTTTAGAATATTCATAACAAAAATCTGGTTAAAGTTTTTCAAAGGCTAAGAGAAGTTAATTTAAAATTGAATCCTAACAAATGCGAATTTTTGAAAAAGGAAATTTTATATCTTGGACATGTGATATCTGCAGATGGTGTTTTTCCTGATACGGAGAAACTTAAAGCCCTTCAGCAGTATCCCATACCCAAAGATGCAAACGAAACTAAACGATTTGTAGCATTTGCAAATTATTACAGAAAATTTATTCCAAATTTTGCCAAAATATCTTTGCCGTTAAATAATTTGACTAGAAAAATGGTTCATTTTAATTGGACACGCGAGTGTCAGGAATCCTTTGAAAAATTAAAAACCGCCCTTGCGAATCCGCCAATTTTACAATTTCCAAATTTTGCAGAAGATAATGTGTTCATTTTAAAAACGGATGCTTCAGGAGGTGCCATAGGCGCCGTTCTTTCAAACGTGGACGATAAGCCTGCAGCTTACGCGAGTAGGTCATTAAATAATGCAGAGCGAAATTATTGTACAGTAGAAAAAGAACATTTAGCCGTAGTATGGGCAGTTAAACATTTTAGACCTTATTTGTTCGGACGGAAATTTTCTATCGAAACCGATTGTAAACCTTTAATTTCTCTGTTTGGTATGACTAATCCGTCTAGTAGAACGACATTTCGATTAGTATTAGAAGAGTGTACGATTTTGTTATTAAACATGTAAGAGGAAAAGACAACGTTATAGCGGACGCTTTGTCGCGCATAGATTTAAATACTGAGGAACTTAAAAGCTTAAATAAAAATACTGATAACTGAAACCGGTATAAAAATTTGTGTTATTAAAAATGTTCAGAGAATATCTGATCGCGAAACGCAACAGATAATTCTTAACGATTTTCATTTACTGCCGACAGGAGGTCATGCAGGAATAAATAGGATGTACAACAATATTAAAAAATATTATTCGTGGATAGCTTTAAGATAAGATGTCGAAGATTTTGTCAAAAAATGTGACGATTGTCAGAGGTATAAACATTCGAAACCAAACATAGAGCCAATGACCATTACAACTACTGCTACTTCAGCATTCCAGAGAATTTATTTAGATCTAGTAGGTCCTTTAGAACCCGATATAAATAATAATAAATACATTTTAACTTTACAATGCGATCTCAGTAAATGCGTGGAATGTTATCCTATACAAAATAAGGAAGCGGAAACAGTAGCCAAAACGTTCGTTGAAAACTTTATTTTGAGATATGGAATACTGGGAGAGATAGTGTCGGATCAAGGGACAGAGTTTTTAGCTTCAACCCTTACGCAAACATGTAAATTACTTCATATCAAAAAATTAAATTCGACAGCCTATCATCATCAGACAATAGGTGCCTTGGAAAATACGCACAAATCACTAGGGGCATACCTACGTATGCAAATAGCAAAAAACCCAACTAATTGGACTAGTTGGATACCCTTTTGGTGTTTTTCCTATAATAATAGTGTACATACCGAAACTCGGTATACTCCATATGAATTAGTTTTTGGCAAAACGGTACATTTACCATCGAACTTCTCAAGGGAAGTTGACCCTCTGTATAATTTCGATAGTTATCCCTTAGAGTTAAAGTATAGACTTCAGCAAGCATGTGCTGATGCTATATAGAAGTAACTTGATAGCGTCAAAAGACAAAAGAAAGCAGATTTATGATAGGAAAAGTAGGATAGTTAATTATAAGTGTGGTGATAAAGTACTTTTAAGAAATAACAGTGCGGGAAGCAAAATGGACCCTATTTACAATGGACCGTATAAAGTGATAAATGAACAATCGCCAAATATATTGATAGAAATAAACAATAAACAAGTGTTAGTGCATAAGAATAGAATTAAGAAGTATTTCGATTAGGTGATTATTGTAATTTAGGTTAAGGAAAAATTTTTTATTTATGATATGGGCTTATAGTGAAAAAAAATTTAAATATTGGTACCATATTTAATTTTTTTTTCCCTCACGCCGGAGGTGTAGGGTAAAGATAAGGGTTTTCACCCCTATTTTACCTTCACCCTATAATTGTTGTACTTAAGATTTGTAATTAATATTTGTTTTTATTATGAATACATATTTCATTGAGTAGGATATGAACCCATATTATAATAATTATTATTAAACATTTAATATATACAATAACAATATCGTTAGAGTTCAAGTGTAAGTTCAACTTAGTTTAGTATTTATAAAGACTGATTAGATATAGGAAAGAGAGATAGTCTAGAGATAGTCTATAGATAGTAATAGATAGTAATAGATAGTGATAGATAGTTTTAGTATAGAGGCTGTATACACCCTAAATACTACCTTTTTTTATAAAGTGCCTCTAATCTTCTCTATCACCAATACCCGATAGTTCTACTATAACTCAAACATTTTTTTTATAAAAAAAAACATAACTTTACTGTAGTTCATAAAATTACCTCCAATCCTTCTCTTGTATGACCTCACCATTTTGACCGGTTTCGCCCCACCTAAAACCATTTTTTGTTGTTTTAATCAAAGAAATTTGAGGTTGAATTTTTGTACACGCATTGCCAAGACAGTGCCCAAAACGTTATTACTAACCCATAATTTAAATCACTGAAAGTTTTTTGTGTACAGAAGTTTCTTTTCTTGCTTTTTTAAAATATCTAAAACGCCATATTTACTTATTACATACCTGTACGCCACGCCGTAGGAAAAAGTCCAAAAACAGTAGGTAGTTGTGTTTGTTTTTTAGTCAGTTTTGTCCCCCAGACTTTGAATACGGCTGTAATGTGCGTGTTATTATTATACGAAGTTATTAAGAAAACAGTCGTTTCTTTGTCATTTAAACGGTCCACAAACCATTTTTACTTAACAATTTCCACAAAGTCTGTAAAGTGGTATGTAGGCACCTCTGACAGGAAAAGGGGGTTAATGAAAGCGAGCAGATCAGCTATAGCGTTTCTCATTAACAAACCAGTATTAGCTGTTAATGTCACATGTGGGTGTCAACTGTCGAAACGCTTTGTTTTAGAAAAAGTTGACTTCATTAAATCTAGGATGCACTGAAAAATGGTTTCACAGTGAACATCGGTTGTATTTATAAAATTTGGTAGAAATGACAGCAACACTAAGTATTGAAGATAAAATTGAAATTGTTTTAAATGTAGGTAAAATTATGAAACATATTGAGGAGGTGCGGAAACTTTTAGTAATCGACATCTAGAAAAAAATCTTCACCATGGTACAGTAAGCAAAGTATTAGGGGAGATGCGGGTAGCCCCGCCCAGCGGGTAACACCGCTCATCGCAATATTACTGAAATGATGCGATGTATTAGCAGTGTCATCTATTGGCCGGGTGCATAACTAACCAATATATGGCTCAATACAAGAAACAGGTTGAAAACTACATTTTAAACGTTTATTCGGCCGACAACAGTTTTTTGAGGTTGTGCGTTTTATGTCTAGTCAGCTTTAAATTAACGGTAAGTGGAGTAAATTATCATTAAACAATATAATTTATATATGAAACTAAAGGGAATTAATCCTAGTTTATTGAACAGTATTGGTCTTTTGATAACTAGTTTGTATTTTTGTAGACAGTCCACTTTGTAAAGAAAGCCTAGTTCGGGTAGCGCCGCCCGCTAACGCTCCGGGCGCTACCCAGGTAGCAAGGTGACGTATTTAAGACGTTGATTATTGATCATCAGCGATGTCATAAATTACGTAAATGAAACGTTAAAAAGACGTGCTTAAGTCACAGACCAATAACGTCTTTTTTGACGTAAAAAATACGTCATCTTAGGACGTCTTTTTAGGTGTAAAAAACGTCAATAAACGTCATAATTTACGAAAAACGAACATTTACTGAAAACTTCCTAAAATAATACATAATAGGGATAAAAAAATACATATAAATATGTTATGTAAAAAATCCTTTTAATGATAATAAATTAACTATTACAACTTTCATGTGTACGCAGAATTGGAAAAATGCTAAGGAATCCTTTAATGGCGGCCAAAATACTTCTTTTTTTCGGGGCGTCACCCAGTTTGAGGGCACAACGGCTACTCCCCCGCCGTCAATTGCCTCGAACTCGATAACCTGGTACATTTATATTCGTTTATAACACAAAATATATAGAAACCATGATAGAAACTAAATCAAAATCACCATAAACTTTTCACTTTCACTTTTGCCGAACTGTCGACTGCCTGACTGCTAGCGCCAACAACAGAATAGCAATGCGTTCTGCGTTCTGTCAGACTACCAATGTCATAAAACGGAGCGCGGGTAATTTAAATTTGATATTCGCAGACTTTTAATGATAAAATAGGTTTTCGCTTTTGCAAATTTTACATACATGAATGGTTCATTTGAAATGGTAATATTTTAAAAGTTTTTTGATACGTACGTGCCTTTAACTATAAGAAAAAGCTATTCTCAGGCGTTTAACTTATTTAAAAGTCTGTCCCACTATATTTTCAAAAAACTTGAGTCACTTAGATACTTTTTAATGATACGTATAATTCAATAAAATGACTAAAAATGGACGTTTTTATTACGTAAAATTATGACGAATAATACACGTGTTAAAAACTACGTTATTTTGACGTCATCTTGCGACCAAAAGACGTCAAGTGACTAAAAATCCCCAATATTCGACGTCACAAAGACGTCATCCTGCTACCTGGGTAGCAGTGATGAATCAGTCGAAGTAATATACAACGACGAAAGTTCCGACGACATGGAAGATTGCAGGGAACAGAAACTTTGCATTATCTGCCATGAATTTGGGAAAACTGAAACATGGTTCAAATCTGGTGTTGTAACAAATGGGCACACAAAGACTGTACTGGTCAAAGTGGTTTTAAGTCCTATATTTGCGATTTTTGTATGTAAATTTGTTGTCAACCCATTCTAAAATAAATATTAGATAAGGCTAATGATCGATTTTAATTTATACTCACATACATTCCTCTGAAAAAAAAAATATATATTAATTGATTAACTGATATAGTGGGCGGGGTTATCCTCTATGGCGGATATCCCCGCCCATTGTAAGCTTTCCAAAAATATTAGCTTTTTTATTTAAAAAAAATTTTTTACACAAAATTAAGTAAATAATAATAAAGACAACAGACGAACGTATTTTTTCAGTTATTACATGTTTCAAAACATCCATATTTGCTTAAGTGGGCGGGGCTGCCCGGGTCTCTCCTAAACAAAATAAGGACTTTTGGAGGAACAAGGGCATATTTTTTACCAAATATTGTAAACAACCCGAACAAAGATTAAATTTTAAATGCTACACGATATATCCCGGAAGTCATTAGACAGTTTTCGTTGTATTGGCAAATTCAAACGGTTAACCATAACGAATACGAATACGAAGCCGCTATTTGACAGATCGTAAAAATAGTTTTCGTTCAATTCGCTTAACGTTAAGTCGAATTCGACAGTAAACATAACAAATATAACATAACCTATCTTTAATGGTTTGTGTTCATATTTTCATATACGTTTTGTGTTATCTTTTTTGCTTGGTTTTAATTTCCTAGTACCCAAAATTCTAAAACATCATGATACACGAAAGGTTGCTTTTATTGGACTCATCCAGTGATTCGAATTTGGATGATGCCCTTCTCTTGGAGGTGCTTGTTCGCCAGGACATTCAGTATCGAGCACAGTTGTATGGAAATTTCAATTTAGAAAACTATAATAATGCTGAATGCAAACGTTATTTCCGATTTAAAAAAAAAAATCACTTAAGAAGACTGGCTGATGAAGCACTTAGGATTCCCAATAATGTAATAACAGGAAGCAACCATAATGTTTCTGGCGTGGAAGGGCTTTGCATTTTGTTAAGAAATGGTCATTACGCATGCGTTCCGTTTTCGCTATGGCTTTGTCTTCCGTCCGTTAGCTCCCGCCACTTATCCGTAACGATAACGATAAATGACAGCTCAAATGTCAAAGTTGTCAAATAGCGGCTATCGGAATCGCTTTTAAAAGACAACGAAAACTGTCTAATATCTGTTTTTAAACCGGAAATATAAAAAATTTAATATAAGAATGCGGTCCATAAGAATAAACTGACGTTTTAATATGGTGTTTGTAAACGAGAAGTTACAACATACCATTGTATCTTCTACAAAGTCATAATCATAATAACAGTTCTAATAAAAATAATAGAGAAACGTAGCAAATTGCAGTAAAATTTTAAGTCTGATGTGCTAAAATTCAATGCTTAAAATAGCATGCCTGCATTGCCTGTCATGTGACAAATAATCGCTGCGATATTACTTGCTATTTAGGGCTTTCAATTTTAGGTTTTTGTAATAACGTTGCGTTTTATCGTAAACCTGGTTGGTTTAAATTTAAATTTGCCCTAAGAGGCAAACAAAACAAATAGTCCAGAGTCGCCTTAAAATTTTTGAAGGAATATTTTTTTCTATAAAATGGGTTTATGCGTTAATTAAATTCTCAAATAGTCGAATTCAAAATAAATATTTTAAATAAACTAACAAAAAAGAACAAAAAAAAATGTCAAAAACGGATTTGCAAAAAAAAACGCATAAAAAAGTTTTCGAAATGGTGCAGACTTTTCCTCGGGCCCTGTATATGATGAAATTAAATATTTCCAATATTTTGACTCCCCACGTATCTAAACACACGTGGATCAACCAACTTAAAAATGGAATCTCCATCACTTATAAAGAGAAAATATAAAAAATGGACAAAATGGGCTGTCTGTTAATGAACTTTATTTTTGATAAACATTTGTAGAATATTGAATTCCATTTTCCTCTTGAGGTCCTTTCGGTGTGTCTGGGTCACTAAAATATAACAAAATAAATTTAAGTAGTTTTATAAAGTTGTAAAAGCGTATTTTTATCCATGGTAATACAAATATACAAGAAACTTTTTTATTATTCTTTTTAATATACCTATAATGAAACTGAGTCGCTAGATGGTGAGCTTTATACAGGGTACCTATTATTATTGATAATTAATTTTTTACCACCTTTTTGTCGGCATTGCCGGTATTTTTTTACAGTACAGAGAAGAAAGTCATCTTAACCTATAGGTACCTACTCGTTATTTAAAAACTTCTGTAATAAGCATGTTTGGAGAATGACGCTTTTCTGAATTTACTGGTACAAATAGCCTGAAAGGTCTAATTATTATTGGAATTATGTCTATTTTTTGAAGCTTCCATATGTTTTTCCGATTCAGTTTTAGAGAGGATGTGTGCTAGTGGGCAACCTATATCGATTATAAAAGCTTTTTGTTGTTCTTGTCAATTAGAAGATTATCCGGACAGTGGTGCATGGTCTACTGTTATATCCGTTATTATTGGCCTGTTCCAGCATAAGAGATAATCACGAGATTCAAGAACTGGTTCTGGTGAGTATTGATAGTATATTCTGAGAGGTTTTCTTTTAAACCTAAATTATGAGCCAGTTCTTTGTAAATGATCTTTGCCACCTGGTTATGCGTCCCTAGATAAGCGTTCGGTGTCATAGCACCACAACCTCCTGTAATATGTTTGTTGTTTCTCCAGGTAAATTGCAATTTTCACATTCCTGTTTAAGATGACCTGTTCATAGTTTATTCTTCGAATGACACGGTATCATAGAATAAAAATACTTCTATTTCAGCGTGTTGCAGCCGTTGTTCTAATCAATTCAATGATATTTCTCTGTCTATGTGTGGATTTTAAAATGCTAAGGTATTTGCCATATTGAGCTTTTGCCTGCCAAGTCACAAGCTGTCAACTTGGTGACGCGCGGATTATGTTGATTAATTAATTTTGCCATATAAGGGCTGTATCCAGCGTCTGCTGCTACCACTTTTTGTAGAATTTCTCCATTCGATTATTAGGAGTATTGTCTCATAGAATTCTTTTGTGACTTGCAAAAATTATATATATTCTTCCCTCCTTTCGTTTTAAGTAAATTCTTTCAAGTGCAGAGCGCGGGTGGTATAGAATCTGAATTTTGTCAGCAGCCTGCGTTCGTGCAAATCGGTGTCTAAATACTTAAGGATTCTGAATGAGTAGGTTAATATTGGTATTTCCCAGGTATAAATAAGGGTAATAGTTACCAGCAGTCAGATAAATGTTAAGAGGCTTTGTAAGTATATTTGTTTTTAAACTCCCTGTTTAGGCTTGTGTGATTTATTTGTTGGTTTTGGAATTTTGGGATATGCCTAAGTATTTTTATATATGTTTTGTCCCCATCTAGTATATCTATGACTTCAAGCAGTCCATGATTTTCTTTAGTTTTTTCTCGTACGACATTCATGATTGCGCACTTGTCGAATACAAACGACATGTTGATGTCGTCCCTAAATGTCTTAGTTACTTTGATTAAGGACTGTAAATGAAAGTTGCTTTCGGCGCAGAGTTTGATGTCGTCCATAAATAGAAGATTAAACTTAACCTAACTTACTTACCTAACTCTCTTTAAATTCGGTGGTAGCTCTGGAAAAAAAGTATCGCATTCGTAGCTTTTAAGTATTCTGGTAAGGTAAAGACGATGAAATCGGTCTGAGTCTAGGCCTTCCTGCAAATAAATAAAAAAGTTTATGGTATTATTTGTTCTTTCACACCCAACCTTATTTTATAGACTTATTGATGATCGTTAAAGGTCGCCCTACAATATTTTGTTTTGATCGTTGAATGGTCATCCATGGATGATATAATAGCATCGTCATTAGTGGACGTGGTGAAGTTATAGAAACAATAAGGATTGTTTTGTTGACAATTTCTGAGTAGGTAAAGCTAGATTTTTTTGCTAAATGAGCAAAAGGAAGATGCAAGACTAGTCTGCAAATTCCGAGAAGCAGGGTGACTTTAGACCAGTGGTTCCCAAACTTTTTTCTATGGCGCCCCCATTTGGGAATCAAGAAATGGTCGCGCCTCCCTCCCCTCCATTATACAGAAACATTTATTTTACTTCATTTATTTATTTAAAAAAGTGACAATTGCACTCTAATCTAATGAGAAGTGTGGTGCTGCTTTTCTTTAACAAGGTCGGAAATTCATAGTGCTATCTTTGAAAGTGCGCAACGGAGGTCACTAGCAACATCAGGCCGATTCCGTTTTGTTTTAAATCCCATTGAAACAGAAAATCCTTTTTCTAAAGTTTTAATGTTACAAATTTGTTCTAATTTTTCAGTTCTTCAGAGCTCTCGCGCCCCCCTCCCCCCTAATGCTGCTTCGCGCCCCCCCAGTTTGGGAACCACTGCTTTAGACGGATTCACTTCATTCGTTCATCAACGCAGAGGTATGAAAGTGGAATTGGCAACCCGCAACATTTGCCACTATACATGTCAGCCACTTTGGCCACCTTTAAACATAAATCCAAAAATAATTGGGACGTACGTGTTAAAAATTTAATATTGTTGACTTGACGTTGGTTTTACCGCTTTTCTTGCTACGGATACAAGTTTGAATTTCTATTTTTTTTGTGACACCTGCATTCTTTTTTTTTATATTAAAAATGTAGCTGAAGGACTTACTAATCCTCTGGGTAAGTACTAAATACTGTATTTAAACTATTTTTTAAATTAAAGAGCTAAAAATATTGCAACCAAGAGCATCTTTACTTCTAAAATGGAAAAATAATTAATTTTTGTTACAGCATATTATCAAAATTCGGCATTGAGTAGTACACCTATATACAATATTAGTGTGTCCACGGATAGAGTTTGGAAAAGGAAAACATTTTTTATTAGTAGGTACAGAAGAAAAAGTCATTCTTTATAAAAACGTCTGCTTGTGTTGAAACTACAATTTCGAATACCAGATTTGCGATTCCTACAGGGTTTGTCAAAAACAACATTTTTAGTTTTTTGGATCTTTTTTTTTCAATTCCTTGATTTATTAAAGAAATTTTGCTAGTGTTGAAACTACAATTTCAACTATTAAATTTGCGATTATTATACAGGGTTCGTCAGAAATAACAGTTTTTGTTTATTTTTAAAAAATTTTTTCAAATCTAATTTTCAATTCCTTTTGATGATTGGCTAAATCATCACTTTAGGAACAAATGGATTGAAAGGTACCTATGGTTCAAATCAGTTTGCACGTAGGAATCCCGATCTCACATCAATTATCGACTTTATGGGGATATATGAAGCCACATGTGTATAAAACCAATTTCAATAATAACAAAGATCTCTTGAAGAAAAATAAGAGTAGTTATTGCAAATATCCCAACACAGCAAGTTAGGAACTGTTATCGGGAATTCAGATGTCGAGTTGAACTATGCGCTAACTCGGTGGCACCACGTTTCAGTGGCGTATTTAGGATTTGTTTTAGGGGGGGGCGCGAAAAGGATTTGCGCCGCAGGCGAAATTTTTTTGGGTGCCATGCCCTTTTTTGGGTAAAAAAAATATCAGAAGTACCTACTTACTTTGTACTAAATTACAAAATTAAGTTTCCTGTTCTTAGAAGAGAAAATATTTATGATTTTGTAACAAAATCATAAATATTTTCTACACAACAAATATTGTAATAAATGTAATGTGCTTATTCAGTACCTAAAAATTGAAAATACATATCTGGTGGGGGGGGGGGGGAAGGCCCGGGCCCCATGGGCCTCCGTAAATACGCCACTGCCACGTTTTAATAAAAGTTTCATAATTTATGATTAAATAAATTGAACAAATAATGTGACATGTAATAATAAAAATAGTTTAAAAGTAGGCAAATAAAAAATGGTTTTTCTTCAAACGTCAATAAACTTGACGTTTTTCTACTAATTTTTTGACGTTAAAGTTCTACTTTTTCGTCAGAAGGCGGTTGCTTTTGGCAACGGAAGACGGGAAGAAAAAGTATTTACTTTTTCTTCCGTTGCCAATAGCAGCGGAAGTAAAAGTATGACTGTGTTCTCATGACTAAATATATATTAAATAATACCAGAAAGTTGTTGGCAGCAAATTGTTCGCAACATTTGCTGCAATTTTGGCAACCTCCGGGGGCGTACAGGTAAATTCTGAGTCTGACATTTTAATTTGAAGTAAATGTAGTTTTAAAAAATTCTATTTTTAAAAGGATAAAAATTAAATAAAGTTACGCAATAATGAATGCTGACACTTGTCAAATCGAATGGCACGTCGCTATCAAACAATATAATAATAAATCCATAGTAACGCTAGCCCCTTCTCAAAACTTAAAATTTTTAAATAAAACAATTAAAACATTTGGTATCTTTGTGTTTTCATATTTAAACAACGTCTGAAGAAAAAAAAGTATGTTTTATTCGGAATAAAAGCAACTTCTTATGACTCGTCCGTAATTGCCGGACTCACTTTGTTCGTCCGGCAAACCTACAGACTCGTCAGAAAAGTATCGCTTTTACTCCTAATAAAACAATATACTATTTTTTACAACAAAATCGTTACTCGGCCAGATATAAAATCATATTCGACTTAAGAAAGCAACAGTAGTCGTTTGTTTTTACGTAAATTTATTTTGAACGAAATCCAGAAAACTAAAAATGTTGTTTCTGACAAACCCTGTAAGTATAGTAATCGCAAATCTGATATTTGAAATTGTAGTTTCAGCACAAGCAAAATTTATTTAATAAATCAAGGAATTGAAAATTAGAATTGAAAAAGAAACAAACTGTAGTTTCAGCATAAACAGATGTTTTTATAAAGAATTACTTTTTCTTCTATACTAATTACTAATAAAAAAGTTTTACCTCTTCCAAACTTTATCCGTGGACACACTGTAGATATCGCGGTTTAAAATTTTTCTGAAGTTTATTTACTATCGTAGAAATTGGCTACCTACCAGAAGGTATTATAGTTTGGTACCACGATACACCTATAAGTGATTTAACGAACACAGATGTATCATGACGAAATATTCCACATTTGCCACGTGCCATTTTGCCACGGCAATAAAAAAGTGCTGTTTCACCACGCATAATTTTCATATTTTCTAACGAGTGCTGTTTTGCCATGCATACTTTTTTTCTTACCTGCCTAGATTTTATGCCTTTTCTTGCAAAACTATCTTAGAATTATACGTAAGTTAAGTATTGAAATATTTATTTTTGTATACCATGTATTTGTTCTCATAATTTTGAATTTGAAGAAGATAATAAACATTATCGAAAGCTTGGCTAAGTTAAAAAGTATTTTTATTTAAGACGCCATCAGGACCGATACCCCAAGACAACCTAGTCTATAATAATATCAGTAAAGAAAGAAGAAAATTGTTTCACATGTTCTTTTATTTAAATTTGACATTTGTACAAATAATAAATGTAATTTAATTTGACAACATATTTAAGCTTATTTATGCACTCAGAAATATAAATTTCCTTATTTACGAGTTTATCTACATTGCCTTTAATCAATAGAAAGAAAAGCACGAAGTCTTTCTTCACAAATTTTTATTGTTCGAATAACTAGGCGAACCTAGAATCACATCAACATGATTCGAGTGGAGAAACACTCATCATCAGGAAAACAAAGTTAAAGGTAAAATGCTGATGTTTTTAGCAAAAGAGAAAATAATAGTGAGATTGAGCCGTAATGGAGCTTTTAATGGTGTACAATAGGTGTAAAATTGAGTAGTCAAAAGGCCGACAATCAAGACTCCAGCATACTGAAGAGTCGAGGGTTAGTGCAAAAGCACACTGTGCCGTGCGGAAAATGAGGGGAGTAAAAGAAAAAATTAGGGAGTTTAGAAAAACTTATCTGTAAAAATCATTATTAAAGTACTATAAAATCTTGTTGTCAGAAACATGTGGAAGTACTAGAGTGAAATTGAAAGAAAAAGAAAAAAGTTGTTTTTTTTATAAAAGTCGAAGCATCTGTAAAAAAAAATAGAAAGGGGAATGTAGTAAATGAAATTTAAAAAATGAGGTAGATTAGCTTACCTTTTGGTTTAAAGGAAAAATCTGTTGGGGTACCAGGCTTTTTACGGCTCAGTTACCCCCGCAGTAGTCAAATCACACACATTTGGTGCAAAAGTTAAGATTTTAAAGTTCAAAAAAGAAAATTTCTTAGAGAAGTTCCACTGTGACCAGCACGTGTCAGATGGGAAATGAACTTGAACTTGACATTGTAAAAGGGGGGAACAAATGACAAGTGTTTTGGCGGTCAAATTAATTAATCCTCGAGTATGCAAGAGTGTTTTTTTTTTATAAAAAAAGTTTTTTAAAAAATGTATAAAGGAGAAAAGCTCAATTAAGGCTCAAAACTGCTTAAAATACTAAAAATAACTAGAAGAACAAGATAAAATGAATACAATCCCTATAGAATATTACATTTAGAAATATGTTGCTGAAAGGTTTCAAAATAGGCATCATAAGTATTTGTGTGGCGACCTCTGTTGGTAGGTATACACATACAGATCTTTCCTGGATGGAATAAATTAATATACAGAAAATGGTCGTTTTACCGATGTGGTTCTATAATATTTTGTATTGTTTTGGGTGGTAAGCTTTGCTGTTTGTAAGTGTGTAATAAATGCCATTTTTTTCAGAAAAAAATACAACAAAGCAAAAAAACATTAAAAAATTAAATTACTTAACCTTATAATTTAAATGTAATGTTCCCCTTTCTCCCTACCCTCCTCACTCACCACCACTTTAAATGACAATTAACACGCATCTTTATCTTTGTTTGTTCTTGTGCATTTACGTTTGGCGCAACTCATCATTACAAATTTAGACGTCGCGGCGTCTGGACTATGGTTTTCTGAGATAACCCTACGAAAATTTGCAAATTCGTATTATGTTACAATTAAATTAAAAAAATATTTTAGATTTGCCTTTGTTTAACACGCCAGAAAGAAATTTCGCAAGATGTATGGAGTGGCAGCGACTGCTTGCTGGTTACTTGAAGAAATAAAAGCATCTGACAGCTTTCAAGGGGATACTGTTTTTAATTTCAAATTTTGACGCCCTGTATATCGAACATGAAGGTCAAAAATGAAAATGACATTATTAAAATGTTATTTTATATGGTAAACGGATTGATCTCCTTTTTCCGTACGCCCTGTATATCTACATTATGCATACCTTATATACACTTGTTCCCCCTATTACCCATACGTTCTCAAATTTGTTCTTAAATGTTGCACTATTTTCTAATGCATTTATGGCCTCTTCAAAATTGCTCACAACATGAACATTCTCGTACTTGCTTACGTCCAACCCAGATCTTGACAAAATGATGCATATTTTGTCTGGTGCTACAACGTCTGGAAAACTTTCAAATGTTAACCTTCCCATAATCAATACATTCTTTTTGGTTTTATCATTAGTTCTTGCAGTTATACCTTTATAGTAGGCATATTCTTTGCTAAAAGAAAAGTTAACTGTAATATTAGGGAGTTTAACATTGGGTCATGGGCATCTAAAGGGGAGAGCAATGAGGGATGCTTTATCCACCGACTGGCCATTAAAACCTACAACCTTTACATAAATTTTTGAACTCCTGAAATCTTTAATTTTTGCCGCGAATGAAAAATTTAACTATTATTTTACTTTGTATTTTCCACCATAATAGTCAACTTTTAGTCAACACCAGCAATTATGTTTAGTAAGTAGTAATATATCTGCAGGGTAGGAAAAAAGGAAGTTATCCATCTGAGGACCATCTCCATTATGTTGTAATAGAACGCAAAAATATATCTTTTTATTTTAAATTATTTTATTAAAGTGCGTTCTTAGGCAAAACAATATGTTTCCTATTTAAAAATTCAAAGAAGGGCTCTAAAAGCTTTTGTTCTAAGCATAAACATGATAATAAAACCAAATTTATTTTAAACAAATACGAACGGTTTTTCTTAAACAAATAAATTGCCCAAGTTATCCTAAAGATTTGTTAAGTCATAAAGTTTATTTTTCTATACCCTAAAAGCAGGCTGTTTGCTAAAATCTAACCCCAGATGGGAATAATAAATAAAGGGACTTTCGTGGGTGGTCCATTATAATGAGAAAATGAACCATATATTGAGAATAAAATGGAAAATATAGGTAGAACCTGAATTTGTATTTTGACCATTCTATGTATGTAAAAGTCGGATCAGATTTATTCTTTTATTTTCCCTGGAACAGCTTAAAAGGGTTTTTTTAAAGTAAATCTGATTGCTGTACTTTAAATTTAAGGTTATTTAGGAATGTTATTTGTAAGACCGTTTTTACGGTTATTTTATAAGTATGGAATGTATTGTTTAGCTATAGATATGATTTTTAAGTTGAAATGTCCATAAAGAGAGAAAAGGTTTTAATTAAATATCGAGAGGGTATAACTAGAGTCACCTAGCGGTAATGTCTACAATCATATATTGGGACGACCCTGTTTTATGGTCTAAGGCAGAGTCTTAGAGAGAAATGACCTCTGATTGGTTGCATAGAATAAACTATTTATCCTGTAAAACGTGGTACCGAGGGGTGAGACTGATTTTAGTACGTTCAATAGGTTCAAATAGCTAAATATTTGAATTAGCATAATTTAAGGGGTGTCTTTAGAAGTTAGATGCTTAATCGGGGAATTTCACAATTCAGTTCCTAAAGTTCTTTTAACGGTTTCGGTTTACTAAGTTCCGAAGTTTCTGTTATCGGGTTCGGTTTGACTAAGTACCAAAGATGCTTTATTCGGGTGTAAAACTTGGTAGCTCACCGTTATAGCACTAGGAAAAAAAATAACAAGGAAATGTCACAAAATTTTGTTCCTACAACATTTGGACAAAAGTTTGTATCTTTTAATGGTCCCAAATTTTTCAACAAATTACCTCTTAAAATACGCATGATAGATAAACCTAACAAATTTAAAATAGCAGTCAAGGACTTCATTACTTGTAATCAAGATATATTCCTATAAACTCACTCTTTAAATCTATACAAGGTAACTCTCCCACTGATCCCCCTTCCCCCCCTGCTTTCCTAAAATATAATAAAGTTATTTATGCGTGTCAGCTTCGGCCGTCTCAGCCTTGCCATATACAGTGTATCTTCTTCAGAATATCGTTGACAATCCACTTATTACTCTGTCCAACTGCGTTGCAACATTATGAATTTGTTCATTAAAAACTATTTCGATGGAGCACAACACAAATTTATTTATTTAAATTTAGGTGCTCCTCTTTATCAACTATTGCTATATCTCTAGTGTTAAACAACGTTATAATATATAACAGTAGTTTAAGATTTCTAATGTAACAAATTTTAGTAATATATTTGAATTTGAATTTGAATTAGGCGGGTTTTAAGAGTACATATTTTCAGACACATTTCTCTCTTTGATATACCTCTCGTGTAGTGAATCCTTTGTTTCTTAAAAGTGTAAAGTTAAATTTAGGTGCTCCTCTTTATCAACTATTGCTATATCTCTAGTGTTAAACAACGTTATAATATATAACAGTAGTTTAAGATTTCTAATGTAACAAATTTTAGTAATATATTTGAATTTGAATTTGAATTTGAATTTGAATTTGAATTTGAATTTGAATTTGAATTAGGCGGGTTTTAAGAGTACATATTTTCAGACACATTTCTCTCTTTGATATACCTCTCGTGTAGTGAATCCTTTGTTTCTTAAAAGTGTAAAGTTAAATTGTGGGTTTTAAGTATCATTGTGGTTTTTACCTATAAGTTTCAGGGTTTTAGTGTTTAGACTTTTCAGTTTTCGGGGATTATCATAAATTAATCTTTAGGTGATTAAATTACAGGATTGTATTAAATTAAAAATAGTAATTTTTATCTGTTCACAGGGTTTTAAATATTAAATGGGTAATTTTTGGATTCGTACAGTAAACGCATTTAAATAGAACAATTTCTCTTTATTAGTTAGCATAATACATATTTTGTATTAGTTTTACAGTCTTTCTTTTTCTTGTTCAGTAATTTTTCTTTCTACCTTTCTTTATAATTGTTGTTAATAGATTTATAAGTTGTTGTTTAAACTGGATGTTGTTTTATTGTAACAATCAATATAAAGGGTTTCATTAACAAAGGTTGAACGGTTCGCTCTCGCGCCCTAAAGACGCGTCGCTGCGACGTTATTGTTAACATTATCACCTGGATATTGCTGTTTGGTCGACATTGGTAAGTCGTTTGGTATTAACAGGAGATAAAACAGAACGAGACGACGTTGACGTTATCATGAAGAACTCCATCATCTCCAAGAGTGCCCTTGCTATATATTTGTCTTAGTTATTTATACTAGTAATTCTACCCTTATGTGAAAGGACCAGGTCTGGTATTCTCGGTCAGAAACGCTACCATTGATAATTAATAATGTTTATTATAGTCAGAAGGCTACCGCGTAATTAACTAGTAATTAGTGATATACCATATCAATCCTGTCACAATGTTTGTAGTTCAACTGCTATTATCATCTGATAATAATTATTCTGAACAAGTCGACATACGCTCTGGAGTGTCACAAGGTTCAGTTTTGGGCCCCTTAGTGTTTCTTATGTATACCTCTGATATTCCTTAGATCTTTAAAGCACTGTAAAGTGCAAGCATTTGCTAACGATACACAAATTTATTGCTGTTTTGATGCTGAGGATTGCGCCGAAGTCAAGAACTGTATAAACCAAGATTTGCAAATATTGAGTGAGCTCTCTGGAAGGCACAATTTAAATTTAAATCCTACTAAATCATGCATGCTAATTTTTGGTAATAAGAATAAGGTCGATGGTTCAAAAAATATTTTAAATATTTTCGTTAATAGAATAGTGCTTAAAACTTGTGTTTATTACTTGACATGGAACTAGCGCGATAACGAAGCGAATATTTCGCGACATAGGCGGTAACAAAATTCGTCTCTCCTATCAAAATTTTTTTCGCGACATAGGCAGTGTAAAATTCGTGTCTCCATTTGCGCGAAAATTTCACAAGATATTTTTTTTTAATGTTTAAGAATTAAATACCTGTAGTATGTGTATGTAGTAAGTATCTCTTGCCCAATTTCATCCCATCGTATCTTTCTTTACAGAAACAAGAAGAAAAATAATTGCATAAATTGCTGAAATTGGCCATTGATCGTCCCACTTCTTGGGACATGCATCTTATACAATTTGTTGGCGTATTTTGGATTATTTCACGAACGTTTGCAACACGTTCTTCTGGTCTTCCTGCACCTTTTTTGTGTTGTATAGAAGCTGTTTCTCTATCACAGCCACGGTTCTTTTCAGGCAATGATAAAAAATCCCCAGCAATAAAAGCAACGTTAGGAAAATGTTCGTGCGAAAATCGTCCATGCACAAACCCGGATTGTATTGCCACTCACAATTTACTCTAACCCCGTTTCGAAAATACGCTTCAACCATGAATGTTTTGTGCTGTTCCGTAGAGCCCATTGTGTGAATTGGAAAAATTAGCGATGAATCAAATTACTTGTAACGACTGTCAAAGATGACGGAATAACTGATTGATTGTTAATTCAGGTAGTTACTGACACCCAACCGGTATTAAGCTCTACGGCTAAGCATTACGTCCTTAGATGCAAGGCCCTCATGGGGCAAATAATTTTTGAAGAATCAGATTCGCCCTATTTGGCGAGGTGACTCTGCTGCCGAATGACATGAAAAATGTCTCTCCCAATACCATCATTAACTTCATCAAAAAGTTAGACCTATTGGGGGGAATATAAATAAGATGTGAGCCACAATACTGACACACATAATACATGGTCGCAGTGGAGGGTTAGCTGTAACCCACTCACTTTTAACCTATCACCTATGACTGACTATTTAACTTGACATTTTTATTACTAACTTGACAATTATTCGACCCTTATCTTCTTTTTGACGTTACGAAGTTTGCGTTTTTCTACCAGAATCTCACTCCCCACCAAAGGGAAGGCAAAATGTAATACTACTTCTTCCCGTTTAAAATTTTATTCCTGTAAAAATTGCCCTAACATGTTTTTAAAATATTGTGTTTTAAAATATCTACCCTAGCTGTTACCCTTTTTGTACGTTGTTCATTCGAAAATTCATCTTCCCAATGAACATACTTTCTAAAGGTGATAAAATAAAAGAATAATAAATATACTTACTCAAGTTCCCACGGCATTTCACCATTTTTACCAATACCCAAATTTTCGCAGGCAGCTGCTATTAAATTTAATTTCACCCTCATTTGACAATTATTTTCTTAACCCAAAATACTAGTGCAGAGTCCAAGTATTAAATTATACTACTTCACTACACCTATTTAGCAACAATTATTGTGGTTATCTTAGAAATTCGCTATGTCATAATCTATTTATTATTTATAAGATAGCAGGTGCCTTGAAGTTTACTCGATACCTTGTAATATTATTATTTTTCTTATTTTTATTATTTCGCAATTCCGCTAGTCTGAAGTAAAGTCGACTAGTAATTTTTTTTTAAATAAAACGGTAGGTGTACTATATCTACAATAATTAGTGTCTAAGATTTAATCATAGGTACTTGTACCTACTATTAACTAATTAATCATAAATTTGAGTACTTATATATATTAAAACAAAAACATATTTTTTTGTCGTGACCGATTGTAACCACGAACATATTTTTTCCGAACTGCAATAATTTATAATGTAGCTTAAGGAGGCGGTTCTTTTTGTCAATTTATTCATTCCGAGTTACAGATCGGAAGAAGTACTTAAAGAAGAAGCTCCACCACATCAAGACCGACCTCAACAAAAATGGCTACCCCACAAGATTAGTTGACACACTATTGGAAAATCGTAAAAATCGACCCAACGCACAAGAAGCAAACAGAGAGGCACAACCAACACTCAATATTTCGTATGTCAAGGAGTATCTGAGAAAATAAGAAGACTAGGACAACGATATAACATCAACACCGTATTCAACTCGAGGGACACCCTAAGAAGCCACCTGACGAAGACAAAGCCTACAAGTCAAAAAGATAGGAAAAACTGCGTCTACCAAATCCACTGCGAGTGCGGCCAATCTTATATAGGTGAGACATTAAGACCACTCGAGACAAGGATTAAAGAACACAAAAACAATACGTTAAAAGGAGATACCGAAAAGTCAGGTGCAGCTGCATGCCTGGAAACATGGTCACCATATCATGTGGTCAGAAGCTGAAATCCTACATAAAGAACCACACTGGAGAAAAAAAAAAGTTTAAGGAAGCTGCTGCTATTCACCAGAACCCAGGCTGCTTTAGTAAACCATCATTAGACATAAGAAATATCTGGAAACCTTTGTTAAATAGATGTAATCTTAGGATAAGATCGCGTGCCAACTGAACGCATGACTGCACCCACCTCAGTTTTGCTTTAGTGCACCTAGCTAGTATAATAAATAGTCTTGTAGTTATTTTACTTATTTAGTATTCACCTGAAGACGACTGGAGATACTTACCAGTTGAAACGTTGTTATTTAAAACAAATAAAGACAATGGAAGTCCAAAACTCTTTCATCATTCAAGAAACATCATTGTCTCCAACCTTCAAACTGTTATTTAGGTGTTTAACACGACGCAGACGCCGACGATTATAACGGAAAAAATGACCGTCCATAACCATAATTTTCTGGCCACTTTCCTTCTACTCATTTTGTCTTAAAATGCTGATATTGTTTTGTGTGGCGACTGCAATATTGCTAACTCTGCGTGAAATGTTAATGACATAACGTTGCTGATGGATAATCTAAAGCTAAAGGTTCTCGCTTTGGTAATACTATGGAGGGCTTTAGGAAGGAGTCCGATCGAAAATGGCTGTGCTTTAAATTTACGTCCCTGTTTAGTAGTTAGTTCGCTGTTTCCCGGTCGCGGCGCAGTGATCGTCAAGTGTTTGACTTTTTAAAGGTTTTGATAGACGTCAGCGGTATTTTTATCCAATAATTAATAAAATAAGCTTTATTAGATATAATATATACATATCTCAGCCTGTAGAGGGTTTTAGTTAACTAAATTCAATAAAACGGTTGATTATCCCATAAGAACCCATGCATTTTACAGATTTAAAGGAACACATGCGCCCCTGAGGGCCATTTTTAAAGCTGCTTTACCGATCCAAAACTTTGCCCGAAACCAATGTATTGCGATCGGACTCCTAACCTAAAGCCCTCCATAGGTAATACTTAAAAATGAAACCATTAATGTTTTTGTAAATTAAATTGTATTGATTGACATTGGAGTTATTCCTTAAAATTAATATTTTCATAAACGTGCACTATGTATTTGTGACCGGCTTCTTCTATAATTCCTTGTGGTACTCTGGAGTCACTGAAAAAATATATTTTTATAAATTGCATTTTTTAGTGGTTTTGTAACTTACTGCACTCTTTTAACTGTTTCTGGCATGTTTGGAAAAAAGGTGTCACAGTCGTAGGGCTGAAATACTCTTGTGAAATAAACTCTATAGAAATGTTCACTTGCATACACTTCCTAGAAAGGAAAAACTGTTATACAGGGTGATTCGGGAGAAATAGGCCAAACTCTAACGGTGTAATCTATGCATCAAAATAATAAGATAAAATCAAATGTTGTTATCCAATATTCATTTGTTTTGAAATTATAGCGTTAAATATAATAATATTGTTAAACCAAAATATGCAACAGTAACATTGTTTTAAATAAATCATTGGTTTAGTAAATTTCAAAAATACCCCATTGAATCCCAAACATTCCCTGCTTCGTTTACAAGGGGCGCGCGTGGCTCTTCTAATTGATTTGTGCCTCTATTTAATATTCAGTGCAGCATTTCTAATGCGTCTAATTAATGCATCCCTAATATATACTTTTGCTTTGTTCACCTCATTTTTTAACCAACCCCATAAATTATAGTCCAACGGTGTGAGGTCTGGTGATCTAGGAGGCCAATTTATAGGACCATTCAAAGCTCTGGAAACCAAAATAATAAGAAAAAACTCAAATGTTGTTATCCAATATTCATTTGTTTTTAAATTATAACGCAAGAACGAAATATTGCATTAATTTAGCTTTCCTGTAAAAAATGGTAGGTATTATTGTTCGCTTTTGATTGCTCTGCTGTCACTATCCTGTTAGTGTCAGTATAAATAATTGTGTCATCAGTATAAAATTTTACATTGATTCACCGTTAACTTTCGGATTTGTATCATTTAAATTTTATAAAATGCCATACATTTATTCACATCTCGAATACGCCAATATGGTTTTATTTATGGTGTGTGTAATGGGAATGCTACAGCGACTGCTGAATAATATCGTCAACGATTTCCACATCAAAGAACACCGAACAGAAAGGCCTTTATCAGAGTTTTCAACAAACTACACGAGACCGGAACGCTGTATAATAATATGTTACATTACCACTATGGTAATGTAACATCCGAACGAGTCATTCGACAGGATTTAGAAGAAATAGAAAATGTTCTAGCTTTGGTAGAAGAAGATGCAACGACCAGCTCACGAAGGATTGGAACTCAATTGGGGATTCCCCAAAAAAGAGTATTGATATACGCTTCACGAGCAAGGCTTATACCCGTAACATATGTACAGCGCGTACATAATCTTCAACTTGGAGACTACGCCAGGCGTATGCAATTTTGTGCGTGGATAATTAATAATCGTCATCTCGTACCGCACATATTTTTTAATGACGAAGCTACATTCACCCGTGACGGCATCAACAATAATCGAAACTCCCATGTATGGTCGGACGAAAATCCTCACGCAATAGCCGAAAATAATTTTCAACACAGGTTTTCAGTAAACGTGTGGTGCGCCATGTTCAACAATAATTTAATTGGCCCTTTGGCACTACTTACGTTTTTTACAAAATGAATTGCAAGGACTATAGGATAGGTACTGGAGGAGATTCCTTTAAACATCAGAATTAAAATGTATTATCAACCCGACGGAGCGCGTGCCCATTTCGATCGTCGGGCAAGCAATATTTGGACCAAAAGTTTCCAGATGTTTGGATTGGTCGCGGTAGTCCTATTAGTTGGCCTAGATCGCCGTCTCTCACACCGTTGGACTATAATTTATGGGGTTGGTTGCAAAAATAAGGTATACAAAGTAAAAGGGGTACTAGGGATGCATTAATTAGACGCATTAGAATTGCTGCACTCAATATTTAAGAAAGGCACGAATCAATTAGAAGAGCCACGCGCGCCCTTCGTAAACGAAGCAGGAATTGTTTGGAAGGCGGTATTTTTGAAAATTTACTAAACCAATGATTTATTTAAAACACTGTTAATGTTGCATATTTTGGTTTAACCATATTATTATTTTAATTAACGCTGTAATTTGAAAACAAATGAATATATTGGATAACAATATTTGAATTTTTTCTTATTATTTTGATGCATAGATTACACCCTTAGAGTTTGGCCCATTCCTCCCGACTCACTCTGTATAGAAGTGATTTTATTCCACCTAAATCAACTGAATGCAAAAGTTATACTGTTTTCACCAATTGCTGCTTTAAATTAATTAATAGTTTAGTTTAGATTTACGTCTCGGATAGTTAAACGACACTATACAGTTAATTTTATAAAAGAGTTTCATTTTTATCTTTGAAAATATGGCGTTTCACTATTAAATAGGTAGTAAATATTTTTTTTTGAAAGGGAAAAAGTACAGAATTTTTTTGTAAGTTTTGCTTTTACTTCAAAATTTGAAAAACATTCTCGTTGTTGGAATCGAATATTTCAATTAGATAACAAAGTACGTTAACATCCAACTATTCAAATATGATTTTGGAATCAAATATCAGAAGATAGAAAGCAAAGCAAAATATATTTAGCTTTATGAAATCCCATAAATGCGAAAAGGTATAATTCCTGTATTTTAAAATAAATAAACAAATGAGAACCACCGACATAGCTAGGGAAGGACTCAGGGGCACATGCCCCCCCCCCCCCCCCCCAAAGAGCCATAACTATTAATAAAAAAAATATAGAAAATAGCTAATCAACACATTATGTTATTGACCTGTGACATTTACAACCACCAACAGTGTCAATACTGCGAAGGACGCGAACGTGTGACACCGAGGATGACGTTTATTTGTAGTTCTTACTCCTGGATTACTATGGTGGAATTGCGAACCTCAGTTAAGAGAAAACACTAGTGGCGTATTCGCCATTTCGTTTTTTGATTAATGTTTCATTACTTTTATCCAAAATTTGGCCAAATACAATTATTATCGATAGTTTTGGATTGGATTTGTAAATAAAGAAAAACAGAAAAAGAAATATGGGCAAATTTGACCAATTTTCATTTTTTGCTTTTATTAATTTTATCAAATAATTTTCTTTAATATAAAACTGTAGGTAATATTCAAAGAGTATTTGGCCGCTTTTTCAAGAAAGCAAAAAATAAAGGAAATATTGATAAGAAAATAAAATGGCGACAGCATCACTAATGTGTTCTTTTAAATAAACGGTTAAAAAAAAATTATATTTATAATTTAAAATGACCATTATTATTGTGGTAATTTTTTTCGTGTATAAGTGATAATGTAATAATTTGTTCAAATTAAATTATTGACTAATTTTTAGCAACATTTGTGCATGGTCAAAAAAACTTTTCACAGTGATGAGGACCAGTGACTATCGTTACATATTTATTACGTCATAAATTTATTTCAGTTTTCTCGCGAGCTCTACATATCCAGTGTAACCAGTAAAGTCTGCATTATATGGGATTTTTTTTTATTAATAGCTTTATCCTAAATTTGACTTTGGCATCAAGTTCTGCTTCGATCGAGATGAAAATTAAGCAAAAAAATAGTCGTCACGTGATTCGCCTTACCTGTCAAATTTTAATTTTTTTCAAAAAATAAGTCAAAAGTGGGGTTATTTCTGAAAGTATCGATAAAAGTTATAGGAAAAAGTTTAAATGCAGTTTCTAGCCCAAATGCAAAATTCCAGCTGCGTAAGATAATTTTGATTTTTTACCCATATTTTGTAAATTGCACCACTTTTACAAAATAAGACTTAAGGCAACCTACATAAAACTTCTTAGTTTTGACAATGCTTTATTTCAAATACATTTTCTTTAAAGTAGCGCCATATTAAATGTGTGTTTTTCTACAAAATAAAAATTGCGGGCTATTAAAATTTGGTCGCATGTGATGCAAAGTTTATTTGTTTTTGACCCTATATAAGGTAACTTCATAAAATAAGTATTTTTGAAAACGTAGTTTGTGTCTGAAAGTAATAGGTACACCTTAATATTAAGAGAAAAAAGAACACAATGTCATCAGTAAAGTGTTCATTAAGTGGAAAATAAATTTTAGTGGTGGGTAAAAAATCAAAATTAGGTAGCTGAAATTTTGCATGTGGGCTAGAAACTGCATTTAAAAAAAAAATCTTATAACTTTTTTTGATATTTTCAGAAATAACCCCACTTTTGAATTATTTTTTGAAAAAAAATTAAAATTTCACAGATAATGTGAATCACGCGACTACTATTTTTTTACTTAATTTTTATCTCGATCAAAGCAGAACTTGATGTCAAAGTCAAATTTTGAATAAAGCTATTAATAAAAAAAAAATCCCATATGATGCGGACTTTACTGGTCACACTGTATACCAAATGTAAGATTTGTACACAATCATAGAGTGAACATAGCTACTCCAAAATCACTCTGACATTAACCAATCACTTTATTACTGAATTTACGTACTGCTGAATTTTCACTGACTATAACAGTTCAGTATTATAATACCATTAGTATAAGTACTGATAAAATACTGATGGACCGCAATACTGATATCGATTATCTTAAGGCAGCTTAATTCAATAAAATTATTACTTTATATATATAATTTCCTCCAATAACCCACGTATCCTCGTATTGCTTTCGAAAATTTTTATCTTCCAATTTTGCTACTGCTTCATTCATACTTTTGAAAGTGTATGTGTCAGGATACTGGGATAAGTCCAAATCGGATCTTGACAGCACAAAATTTATTGTATTGGGAAAAGGTTTCCAGGGGTTTGCGTCCCAAGTTTTTCTTCCCATGATAACAACATTTTTTTTGCTCCTATCTTCAGTTTCACTGGTAATACGAAGATAGTAAGCTGTTTCTGACCTGTGAATAAATGCTTCAAATTTGTATAAAAATAATGAAACACTATGAGCTAAATTGGTTATTTTATATTCATATATAATATCACAAGAGATAAAATTTTGTCGGCAAAATTTTCGAAAGGTATGAAAGTTTGTTGCTTGGCAATTTCGCGAATGACATTTTTGTCATGAGCGAAATTGCTTAAAAGCAACAAACTTAAATAAATCCTTGAGAACAATTTTGCTTACACAATTTTTTCTCGAGTGGTATTCGACATGACTATTTAACTAGAAAAAAGACAAAATTTTGCCGCGGCAAAAATCACATGTGAATTTTGTCCAGGTAGGTGCAGGTAGTAATTTTGCCAGTAGAAGACCGGCCGTTGCTATGACATTTTGCCAGTGTAAAACACTCTAGTTAAATAGTCAATTTAAACAATGTGATTAACCTTATACCGTGCGAGCAAAAATTATTTGCATCAAAGAGGGCTGGGATTAAAAAACGCAGGGCTTGGTTTAGATCACAATGATATGGGGACTATATATCTAACCGAATCTAGGTTAAAATTTTGTCAAATTCATATTATGACATGATATGCCAAACTAATGAGTAATAAAATAAGTAGACAAATACAAATTTATTGTTTTTGTGGACAGGCGTCTTATACAATTTGTTGGCGTATTTTGCATTATTTCACGAACGTTTGCAACAACTTCTTCTATTCTTACAGATGGTCTTCCTGCTCCTTTTTTGTGTTGTATAGAACCTGTTTCCCTAAACACAGCCACGGTTCTTTTCAGGCAATGATAAAAATCGTCAGCAATAAAAGCAACGTTAGGAAAATATTCGTGAAAATCGTCCATGCACAAACCCGGATTGCACTGCCACTCACCATTTACTATCCCTGTTTCGAAAATACGCTTCAACCATGAATGTGTTGTGCTATTCCGTAAAGCCCATTGTGTGAATTATTCAAGAAATTGGAAAAATTAGCGATGAATCCAATTACTTGTAACGACTGTCAAAGATGACGGAATAACTGATTGATTGTTAATTTAGGTAGTTACTGACACCCAACAGGTATTAAACTCTACGGCTAAGCATTACGTCCTTAAATGCAAGGCCCTCTTTGATGCAAATAATTTTTGCTCGCACGGTATAAAATCATATTCTAAGTAAGAAAGCAACAATAGTTGTTTGCATTTTATACGTAATTTTATTTTAAACGAAAACCAAAAAACCAAAACATTTGTTTCTGACGAATCCTGAATAGTATATAATCGCAAATCTGATATTCGAAATTGTAGTTTAAGCACAAGCAGACGTTTTTATAAAGAATGACGTTTTCTTCTGTACCTACTAAAAAAAAAGTTTTTCCTCTTCCAAACTCTATCCGTGGACAGAATGTATATAACAAAAAAACATGTTTTCCGTTTGTCCGTATGTATATTTAGGTAACCCTACTTAAAACCAGATAAAGAAGAAAAGAAACCACAGAATGATGTCAAACATTTATGTAGGGAAGTAGTAGTACCTTAATTACCGAGTATTTTCTTAAAAGGTTAACTATTTATCAAGCATATTTAAAGTTTAAGAATGAAATATTTTAGTTTACATTGTCGTTATAATAATGTTCGTCAGATTAAATACTTACGGAATATCCCAAGGTAAATATCCATTTTTGGCTATTCCGTTGTTCTCACATGCAGCAACAATTAATTTAAATTTAAAAGGCATTTTCCAGACAATTTTTGGTTTTTTAAATACAACTGGGAAAATCGTACACACTTCATAGGTAGAGATAAAATGTATTGCGGTTAATGAATAGTAACATTGTATTTATGTTAACAATATTTGTTATCTTATTTACCTGCAATTTACTTAATCTGTGATAATTAAAGGATTTTTATAAATTAAATTGTGTATTAATATTCGAACTGCTAGGGACATTATATATTACTTATAGCGTTTAAAATTTTAACGTCATCCTTTTAATTATTTTTATTCTATCTTAGAGGTACTTTTATTTCCTAGCGCTTTCACCACTTTGTACTACATGCAAATACGATGACGTTTATTCCTTTGGTTTTACGAGGCGTCTATAGCAGAATAGCAGGTATACCGGGTGTTTCTCAAAAGACGTTCACCCCTATAACTTTTTTATATTTATAGATATTAAACTGAAATTTTGAGATTTTGCATAAGAGATAAGTCTGCATTTATTGGCATAATTTTCAATTTATTAGCACTTCCGGTTTGACCGGAAGTGACCTTGACTTTGATACTTTAAATGGGACATCTTGTATATTTTTACTTATTGGGATTCAGCATAACATGTCATTTTTTGACGTGCCAAGCCAAGGACAAAATGATAAAAGGTTGGCAGGCGCCATATGAAAGTTCTCAGAAAGGTTTATATTATAAAAACATGTTTAGTAAAATACCAAAAAAAAACATGGTTTTACAAGGTAACAAACAGAAGCTTCATCAGAACTATATCTAGGCTTAGAAGTGGACATGCCCTATATCCTAAACATAAGAAAAAAAGTGGCTTACAAAACCATCAAAATTGTGAATGTGGTGAAGTGGGAGATTTGGAGCATCATATTCTAGGTTGCTCCAGATTAATAAATTTTAGAAATACTTTATTTAATAATATACTTTACTTGGTAGAGCAACCTTTCAATCTTACGTACCTTCTCTCTCTTAACAGTTTACAAATTTATAGCAGTCTTTATAAATATATAACAGATGCACAAATTAAAATATTAATACATTACAACTGATAGCTATTAATGTAAATATGTTGATAATTAAATCTGATTAACGGCATATGTAAAAAAAAACATGTATACCTACTTACTTTGTTTAAAAATTTTTTAAGAATGATGAAAAAAAAAAGTGATGATAAAAAAAAAAAGGAAGATAAATAAGTAGAACAAAGAAATATATAATATATCAAACAAAAAAGAATATTTATATTTATTATTGATATAAATGGAAAAAATAAAGAACAGAAAAAAAAAATAAAAAAAAAATAAAACATCCTTATAAAATACATACCTAAACCATGTAACGACCACAAGCTAAACAAACTTTAGGTTGAAAAACTACTTAACACTACAAACGCGGAAAAAATGGATCCTTTAGAAACGATGCTGGCCATTTGGTTTCAACCAGTGCCAAAATCCCTCTATATACACACACACACATATTGACGTGTTATAACATTTTTATGTTTATTTTTTATTTTCAATCTAGAGTGCTAAAAATTAATTAAATCTGTTAATTTATAGTCAAGTAGTACCTTTATGAAAATTAAAATTATATCATAATACCTATTTGACTTTCTAAGTTTCACAAGCGTTTAAAAAATAAAATTTTGTTTTTTTAACGTTTACTCCATTTTTCCAAATGGAACGATGGTGGTTCACTAGGATATTTAAAAGGAGCATTTTTTTCCCAACAATTTGATACCATACATTCCTGCCACCTATGCAATTTTAAAATTGACACTGAAAAATTTGCCTTAAATCCCAATCGCAAATTACATACAATCTTGCGGCTTCAGAAGAATTTTTCTGGTCACAAAATGAGGAGCATATCAGTTTGTTCATTTCTAGTCAAACTAACCATTTTATCTGACTTACAATGTAAGTTTAATAAACGACTGACATTACAATTTTAATTTAAAACCATATTGGTTTTCAAAACCATTCTATTGTTTTTCAAAACCGCCTTTATATTTCTTTAGAAAAGACAGAGCGACAATAATGCATACCGCTTTTAAATTTGCGATTGGGCCTTAAGAGCAGTAACCCCCTTTACCACAATGAAAATTGCCGAACGTTTTGCTGGTCAAACGAAAAAAAAAATAAAAATTGATATTTAGAAAATAAATTCTACTTTAAATACCCCATCCAGAAAAGTAAATGACGATCGAAAATATTCCCAAAAATTTTTTTAGAAATTTTTTTTATTTTTAGTAATTTTGTAATATCTTAAACAATTCTTTATTGGTCAAAAGCAAAATGACTTTCCCGGGTGTAGAATGTTGTACCAAACAATTTTTCTTAAAGCCATTTTTCAATATCGGCCTTACTTTATTCTCAAAAACTTTGAGCGCGTAAAGTGAATTTAAGCGTGTAAAGTGGGTTACATTTTGCTTTTGACCAATAAAGAATTGTTTAAAATATTACAAAATTACTAAAAATAAAAAAAATTTCTAAAAAAAATTTTGGGAATATTTTCGATCATCATTTACTTTTCTGGATGGGGTATTTAAAGTAGAATTTATTTTCTAAATACCAATTTTTAATTTTTCTTTTCGTTTGACCAGCAAAACGTTCGGCAATTTTCATTGTGGTAAAGGGGTTACTTCCTCTTAAGGCAAATTTTTTCGTGTCAATTTTAAAATAGCATAGGAGTTTATGGTATGAAATTGTTGGAAAAAAATGCTCGTTTTAAATAAGTATCCTAGGGAACTACCTACCATCGTTCTATTTGGAAAAATGGAGTAAACGTCAAGAAAACAAAATTTTATTGTTTAAACGCTTGTGAAACTTAGAAAGACAATTATTATGACTTAATTTTAATTTTCATATACTTACTACTTGACTATAAATTATTAACAGTTTTAATTAATTTGTAGCACTCTAAATTGAAAATAAAAAATAAACATAAAAATGTCATAACACGTCAAAAAATGACAAGTGAGGTGTCATTTTACTCAAAATGTTATGCTGAATCCCAATAAGTAAAAATATACAAGATGGCCCATTTAAAATACCAAAGTGAAGGTCACTTCCGGTCAAACCGGAAGTGCTAACAAATTGAAAAATAGGCCAATAAATGCAGACTCATCTCTTATGCATAATCTCAAAATTTCATTTTAATATCTATAAATACAGAAAAGTTATAGTGGTGAACGCCTTTTAAGAAACACCCGGTATATAGAGTATACAGTGACCCGAAGAATTCTCACTCCATATAGAAATTTTTTTAATTATTGAATTTTTAGAAAATTTTATCCTCGATAAAAGTTTATACGTTCGCTTAAAGTATAAAATCGCTCATTAAAATAGAAAGAAACTGTTTAGTAAAGTCCTGTTATTTTTCGTTCAAAATAAAATGTGCATTTGCACTAGTTCTTTAGAATTGAGAGTTATGTCCGAATACAATGCGGCCTTCTATCAAAAACGAAAAATTTCTCATTGTGTTGTCGTACCCTGCATGGGACCTGAGACCTGATAGATTAAAACTATCAAATTATTTGTAAAAGCTCTTTTTAACGTTTACTTTAAAGATTGGTCAAACTTTTTTTCGTTATTTCTAATTTTTCTTAAACCATCCAAGAAAACTATGAAAAAATCGTTTATTTTTGGAGCAATAATAATAATAATAATAATAATAATAATAATAATAATAATAATAATAATAATAATAATAATAATAATAATAATAATAATAATAATAATAATAATAATAATAATAATAATAATAATAATAATAATAATAATAATAATAATAATAATAATAATAATAATAATAATAATAATAATAATAATAATAATAATAATAATAATAATAATAATAATAATAATAATAATAATAATAATAATAATAATAATAATAATAATAATAATAATAATAATAATAATAATAATAATAATAATAATAATAATAATAATAATAATAATAATAATAATAATAATAATAATAATAATAATAATAATAATAATAATAATAATAATAATAATAATAATAATAATAATAATAATAATAATAATAATAATAATAATAATAATAATAATAATAATAATAATAATAATAATAATAATAATAATAATAATAATAATAATAATAATAATAATAATAATAATAATAATAATAATAATAATAATAATAATAATAATAATAATAATAATAATAATAATAATAATAATAATAATAATAATAATAATAATAATAATAATAATAATAGTCTTTATTAAGAATATAAATTATAAATTACAATTCTTATAGGGCGAAGTCTAGCTGATAAATATCAGCTACTCAACATTAACCCTTTTAAAACAAAATAAATTATTAATATTGCGTAATCCGACAATATAATATATAGTAAATATAGTGAGTCACAAATTATATAACAAAAATAATAATAATAAAATGAGCCATAATAGTAATAATATGCACCGTTGGCACACATAATGGGCACCACATCAATGTGCAATCAGATTTAAACTAAATTTAATGAGACAATAAAGGGTGTTCGAAAAATAGACGGAGATATTTTAGAGGATGATTCCTTGTTAAAAAATATGAAAAAAGTTTTTATAAACATGGGTCCGGAAATGCAGGGTTTTCAAGATACAGGATGTTAAAAAAATAGAAATAAAAAATGAAGTTATTAATTAAATTAAAAACACTTACTAGATGCTGTTGAAATTTGGCAATGATATTTGTTGTATTAAGAGGCTAATTTAGCCCTAAATAGATTAAAATTATTGAGTCCAGTGGCGTCCCGGGGGGCACCTTAGCGAATATTATTATCAAAAAAATGTACGCCACTGTCTTTTTTGTAGCTTTAATATTTTTTGTTTAATTAAGCATCTAAAGATACAACTTCTTTGCCTCTTGTATTTTTTTCCTATCTCACTTCATTTTCGAGAAAAAAAAATAAAAACCGTTTTATTGTATGTCATTGGACAAAATTGGTTTATTAATTTCTACTAAAATAAATCACAAGTGCATTGGACCACAAATAATAAAAAACATTTCTAGGAAAGAATGTTATTGCAACTTTTCCAATACCATAACATAAACTACAACAAATGTTGGAAATGTCCACCATCCATTTCCGTACACCTTCTCACTCGACGCATCATTGAACGACGAACTCGAGCTAAAATTCGAGGTCTATTTTTTATTTCTTCGCAAGCATTTACGATTTTATTTCTTAGTTATTCTATTGTTTCTATGGGAGTAGTGTAAACCATCGTCTTAAGGTGTCCCCATAAATAAAAATCTAATGGATTTAAGTCAGGGGAGCGAGGTGGCCAGTTAATTGGTCCACCTCTTCCAATCCAATTTTCACCAAAGGTGTTACTCAGATGAGTTCTGACAGGTCTACTAAAATGAGGAGGAGCTCCATCGTGCATAAAAGTTATTTGGTTACGTATATTTAGAGGAACTTCTTCTAGCAGTACGGGCAATTCTTGTAGAAGAAACTCTAAGTACCCACCAAGCAAAAAACCTCACACTCGCATTCGCAACATTGCAATCTTCCTTCAAAATTCTTGCAAGAGCAATATTGTATTTGAAAGCTTATAGGTAAACACCGTGGAACTCTCTAAAACAACTTTTCTATTTAGTTAATTCCCGCAACGTTGACTTTTGAAACCTTTCATATTAAATATTGTTAGAACTTAGCTTTCGGATTCTCTATGCTATGTTCCATATATAAATTTAGAGAAATGTTTCAAGGGCAACCTGTAACGTGCAATATTTTAGCAATCTTCAGTTTAGAAAGTTTCAGGCAAATTACATAGCAACTTAGCAGGAATGTTGGTTTATGAATGTCTTTTTGTAATTGCAATTGTGCTGCCCAATCATTGCTTCAAATAGGTACGCCACGCGTCGGTCGGGGGGGTTATGTTTTCGGTCTCAGAGTCAGATCGGATCGGCCATTTTTATTTTGGCTTGGCATTTCTTTTAAAATAGTGAAGGACAGTGTTTTATTAAGAAATAAGGTAGGTTACATTAAATTTAATAAAAGTTTATGCATGCTTAGGTACTTTTTAGCAGAGAACAAGTTGTTCTCTGTTAGGTAGGTAATTTTTGGAAATGGAGGTCGTGCTGTTAAACACAAAACATAACCTAGGTATTTTATTATTTAATTTGTATTGGTGTGTCTTGTGTGTGGTACTACACGTCACTGGAGACTAAACTGAAAGAACCCCTTCCAAAAAATTACCAAAATTAAAGCAAAAAGCGCATGCATACGGTATTATAACAGGGCAAATATTCCAAAGTTTTCACTGGATAGGCATTGCAGACACAATTTTTGCAAGTTAATTCAATAGACAACTTAAAATAGTGTACTCCCTAAAGTTAATTGAAGTTGAATTTGTAGGCATCTAGTACTAGCAATAGGTTACTAGTAAAAAATGTGTTTGCGAAACCTAGGTACACAGAAATTTTTTATTCGTATAACCTATACACGAGTAAATTTTATATAGTTACGGGTTCCAAATCAGTAGAATGAGAATGTATGTCACAAGCCAATAATTCCGATACCCTATAGTTGGGGACCTTTGTCCATTTTTTGCTATTTTTAAAAAGAAAATTATTATGAGAAATTGCACACAAATCATAAGTGAGAATAGCAGTGTTTTGAAATTTTAGATACATTTTTTGAGACTAACTGGAGGAAGAATTTGAAAGATGCAGTGTACAGATGTTTGGAAAAGGTCTTCACCAATTATGTGGGGCAGTTTTTAAGTTGGACTGGTGCCAAGGGGAACTACAAAACAAAAACTTTAAGTAAGTAAGTATGGACTACTTCTTAAAAAAAAACAACTATAAAACTCACTTCACTTATAACAGGTAGATTTAAATTTTTCTTTGGCAATACTATATTATATTAAATACATCAGATTTGTATTTAATCAAATTAAAAATTTTAATGAAAATTTTACACTCTTAATTTCAACCAATCAGAAGCTTGATTTTTCTTCGGTTACCATTAAAACCCACAGAATAACCGAAAATTTTTTTTAATTTTAGATGCTGTCCGAACTAATTTTAAAGAACTTTTACAGATCAAGAATTTGAAAATTTTTACAAAAACTGGTTTCAGCATGCTAAGACACGTTTTGAACGAAGTAATTAAAACAGATTAGGGGTTAAGGAAACCAAACTTTGAAGGAATTAAATATAAGAAAAGTGTATACTTAACAGGGTAATTCACAGTGAATCGGAGAACGGGAGATACGTTTTATTTGAAAATTTGTTTGTCTAGATAAACGACCATGGTCTATCGTTCTAAAATATTTTCAGCATTGCGGCGTTGCCGCTTCTGCCCAAAACAGGTGGCAACATCGTTATTTTAAATAAAACAGCCTATATATTTTTATATTTTTAGATTCAACGTAACATTCAATTTATTTTTTAATATATTCATTACTAGTCTATACTTAATAGTTACGTAGAATCTAAAACTTTAAAAATATATGGGGGGTTTCATTTACAATACCGATGTTGCCACCTGTTTTGGGCAGAAGCGGCAACGCCGCAATGCTGAAAATATTTTAGAACGATATACCATGGTCGTTTATTTGGACGACCAAATTTTCAAATAAAACGTATCGCCTGTTCTCCATAAACGTCTAACGCACCATCCACCGTGAATCACCCCGAATATATGTTATACCTATAATAATATTATATATAGCAAAATAAATACATTTGTTTTTTTTTATAACATGAATAATGAATAAACGAATAATATTTAACGAATATAATTTCAAAAAATTAGGTTGCTGTAATGTTTTTGTGCCAAGGTTGCTGTAATGTTTTTGTGCCAAGGTTGCTGCAATTAATTGCGTGAAACGTTGCTGTAATTTAAATATCAATATCGCTAGAATATTGCCGAAGCGATATATTTGTCAATATTGCAACTGAAACGTTCCTGAACGGCCGATTAAGGCTTGCAGGGATGTCCCCAACCTCACGCCGCAAGAAAAAGAGCAACATTGCAGCTCTCTTTGAAAAGTTACTAGAACGTTGCTGCAACAACATTTTGCTTGGTGGGTACGATTCGCCGTTTAATCTTAAGGGTAAAAAGAAAGGACCAATTAAATTGTTACCAACAATACCCATCCACACATTTAAAGAAAATTGTTCCTGGTGGCGACACTGCACGAAAGCATGGGGATTTTCGTCACTCCATACGTGAGTGTTATGGTAATTAACAATACCATCCCGCCGAAATCCTGCTTCGTCTGTAAAAAGTATGGTTTTATTAAAATTCCTATTATTATTAACCTCTTGGTAGTACCATTGGCAAAACTGTAAACGAGGAAGAAAATCTCTTGGTAGTAATGCTTGCACACGTTGGACATGATAGGGATACAAGAGTTGCTCGGAGAGAACCTGCCACACAGTGCTGTTGGAATGATTACGCCCTAATCTAGTTGCTATAGTCCTATTACTGATACCAGGATTTTGTTCCACGGCACGTAAAACTGCCTCGTCAAACTCGGGCGTTTTATGGACCTCGGCCGGCCTCTTTGGTGGGAACGGCAAAACTTCCTAAATAACATTATTGTCAAAAACATCACAAAAAAAAATTTACCTCTTTCCCGTAATCTACGGTCTACGCTTTCAAAGGTTTTACTATCTGGAAGTTGCCGATTGGGAAATGCTTCTGCATACAGGCGCCTCGCTGCATAACAGTTACTATAGGCACGTGCATACATTACATGCATGTCTGCCATTTCCTCAGAAGTGTAATTTTCCATCACAAAAACCGAGACAAAAACTTTTTAGAACAATTTCGCCAAAAAAAGTGTATAATTCTTTTCTAAAAGAACTAACGCGCAAATGTCAATCCTTCATGCGGAAATGATTGTTTGTTTTCCAATGCACTTGTGATTTATTTTAGTAGAAATTAATAAACCAATTTTGTCCAATGACATACAATAAAACGGTTTTTATTTTTTTTCTCGAAAATGAAGTGAGATAGGAAAAAAATACAAGAGGCAAAGAAGTTGTATCTTTAGATGCTTAATTAAAAAAAAAATATTAAAGCTACCAAAAACAGTGGCGTACATTTTTTTGATAATAATATTCGCTAAGGTGCCCCCAGGGACGCCACTGGACTCAATAATTTTAATCTATTTAGGGCTAAATTAGCCTCTTAATACAACAAATATCATTGCCAAATTTCAACAGCATCGAGTAAGTATTTTTAATTTAATTAATAATTTCATTTTTTATTTCTATTTTTTTAACATCCTGTATCTTGAAAACCCTGCATTTCCGGACCCATGTTTATAGAAACTTTTTTTCATATTTTTTAACAAGGAACCACCCTCTAAAATATCTCCGTCTATTTTTGGAACACCCTGTATATTCAGAATCTTCTTAAATGACTTTAAAAATATCTGGTCTCCCTACTTATAAAAATTAATTTAAGCATTAGCCAGTTTTTTTTAGATATTTGCAGACATTAACTTTGGTTTAAGCCCAAATCCTCCAAAAAATAAACGAATTTTGGTATAATTTTTTAAATAGTTAAGAGAAATTTAAAATTTGACCAAAAGTAAAGTAAAGTAAACATTACAAGGAACTTTTAAAAATAATTTTATGTCCACTATCTGATCTCTATACAGCCTGCAGGAGGCTGTGACTTCTTCTTCAAACATAATTTTTAATTTTAAACAACTTTTACAAATGAAACTCTTATCTGAAATGAAAAATTAGAGTAATTGAGCAACTTTTAAAAAATTGAATCTCTCTCGTATGTTCTACAGTTTTTTTTTCTATTTTAATAAGCGCTTTTCTCGTTAAGGCCGACGCACACTGAGGAAAATGATCTAATACAACAGGTTTGCTAAGACATAGTTTGTATTGATAGCTTATTTTTTATTTTATACCCGCTTTAGTGTTATATCAATTCCAGATTTGCTGTAGAATAAGTATTTTTATTGGTAATAATCAGTTCCATTAGCAGCACAGTATTGTTGTATAGTGAACTACTTGTAACCCAACAAACATGGATTGAGGGATTTTAAATGGGCCATTGATGGTATTGATGGTTTCTTGCTGTTGCAAATAAGCCAACTATGGTCCATTTATTTTTTTTAATTGGCTGACCGTTATATTTTTGCCATTTAAAGAACATTAACAATTGAACGTTGGCAAAATTGTGATTTATTGCCGGCAAAGGAACTTAAATGGTTTAACGTTGGTAAAAAGTGAAGCCATCATGTATGACATGAATTGTCATTTCGCGGCTCCCGCTTTGGTTTGTTTAGACGGTTTGGTAGTTTAAGGTTACGTATTTGCGACGAACGTGTATGATGGTGATGTGCTGTTTTTTTATTTTAAATATATTTGTAATCGATCTAAACGGTAAGTTTTTATAGTGATAACATGATTGGGGAAGATATTAGTGAAAGCTTAGACAAAAAACAGCATGCTATATGTGTTTTCCTTTTAATTTACAGGTTTGGGTCGGTGAGATCATTCAGAGTTTTTTAAGCATGTCTCAACTCAAGAAACAAAAAGTGAGTATTTCTACTTTTTTCTTAATAATATATAATAATAATGCCATTACCAGAAACTAGAGATATTTATAAAAAGTATGTTGCTAGACATTCTAGGAGATTTCTTAAACAAAATGTTAAGCAAATTGTTGACTCGGTTAAAACACAAAGTTATCGCACCTCAATACTCAATATTATATAAGTAATTGTATCTAAACCAAGCCCTACGTTTTTCATTGCAGGCCTTCTTGGATGAAAATATTTTTTGCTCTCTCAGTGTCTTTACTAGAACCTGTGGGTTCGGGTTTATTTATTTTTATCTATATGACACTACGTTTTACTTCTGCGTCTTTAATTTTGTATAATGAATTGCAGATACACGGTAAGAAAAAACCTTTTGGCCCACAATACTACGCAGCAAGAAATATATACTGTTATAAAGCAGTGGCTGAGGGGAGCTATAGACCAAGGAGGTGGTCGACAGCGAAGGCAGAAGGTAAAATTTCACTTTTTCTGTTACATAATAAGAGGTGAGATTACAGAAGGCCCTGCAGGTCAACTTGCAGATGCAAGTTATTTAGAATATTGCCTATTCTTCTCTTTTTAAATTACTGTGGCAATAAATAGTCTAATTTGCATTTGCAAGTTGACGTGCTTGACTGTAGTCAGTAGAAAGTTCGCAAGCGTTTATATATTTTAAACTACTGAAGGTAATAATAATTAGAAACTAATAGCAAAACTTCTCTAAATACTTCTATGAACCCTTTATATTTTTACAGTTAACTGATTAAATTACCTACACTTTGGGTTTAATTTAGCACCAAAAGTTAATTTATATTTTTGAACGCGTTTTAAGAAATTTTAAATTTATTGAAAAGACAGATATTGCACAAAACGATTGACAAAAAAATTTGACCGCAACAAGCACCCCTTGTGTACATGTAAAGTTTATTATTATTTTTGTTAAGCTTATTAACCAAGGCATAGTAAAAATGCCGTTGTACAATTTATCCCAAAATTTATTAAAAGGGAAATATAAATTGCTATTCAACTCTTAAAAGAGGCTATGGCCCATGAGGTCTGGCCAAGTAAACGCCACCTAACTCATAGTAGGTAGTCTAAACTCCTTTTGAGCGGCTGATGCATTATGGTAATTTTATTTAATTTAATATAGTCACATATCATGTGTTTTTAATTAATACAACCAAATAAACTTAATCAACAATATATGTAATGCACCTAGGTGTTACCACTTAGACTGTGTGTTATTTTGAGCTTTTTTGATCAAGCCTTGTATATTGTTTTTTTTGCAGGAAAATGAATAAGGAATCAGACGACGATATTCACGATTATTACTTTATGTTAATGTATAAAACTGTATTTATAAATATAGAGGCTTGTTAATGTAAAATATTGTTATTTAATTTTTTTTGTTTAAAAGCCTCATCCTCTGGTTTACTTAAAGAATTAAAACGTATTCGCCATTTCTTTTTTTGATCAAAATTTCGTTACTTTTTCGTTTTATCCAAAAATTGGCTACATACCTATGTTCAGAGCATAATTACCTGCAGTTTAAAGTTAAGAGTTTACTTTATAAACAAATAAAAGCACAAAAAAAAATATGGATAAATTTCACGAAATTTCGTTTTTTACTTTCATCCATCTATAAAAATGGCTACATATTAAAACTGTAGGTAATTGCTACCCTACTTTTTGGATAAGGGAAAAAGGATACGAAATATTGATCAAAAAATAAACTGGCGAATGCGCCACTAGCCTTAACTTTTAAAGGCTAAATACTGGAGCGCCATATAATCAGGTCTTAAGTGGCCTTACCAAGTAACTGTAACGTATCTTCATTGGTAAATGGAAAACTAACCAGTGATGGCCCTACAGTATTAAGCCTCAAGTGTACCATTAATGGTTCTTTGGTGGACCACAAAAACACCTTAATCACGATCCTACTGATGGCCCATAAGGAAGCCAGCGGACATAACGTAGGTGGTCCATAAATGGTTGCTATTTAAATGCCCAACAGTTCAATGGTGGCAACTGTTTGCGTTTCCGTTAAGGGGCCATTTATTCATGTTTGTTGGGAATACAGCAATTTTGTTAAGAAATAAATTGTATCTTTTCAATGCGACGCATTTTGTTCCCAGTAAAGCGCTTTCTCTACAATTAAGAAAGCAGAACAGCGTCCCCTAAAACGAATTGTATCCGTTAGAACCTATAAACCACCAAGACGTTGGTGGGGGTTCGTAGCGATCGGCAATCGCCGCGCGCCGTAGTATTAGTTTTATAGTAATTTACGTTACAAGACCGGAAAGTAGTGTTTTTCAGGTCGAGACAAGCATTTCTAGGGCGAGCCACAGGCAGGGTGACCTTGTATCCAGTTGAAAACCGGAGATATTAATTTTTTTTAAATTCGGTTAAAAATGCGCCGCAGGCAAAATTTTTTGGGTGCCACGCCCTTTTTTGGGCTATCAAAACCTAGAGATTCTATGAGTAACGGTCAACAACTTTAATAGCAACAATAAAAGCTGAAATAAAAATTTTTTTTATTTATACGTCAGGAACTGCCTTAAAAACCAATAATTATTATGGGCGGTGCGGTAGTTCTTTAACCAGGTAAGGATTATTGTTTTCAAACATTTTTATTAATCATAATTGCCACATCTAAATAAATTCCAAAATAAGTTTTTAGGTCCAAATTAAAAAAATAATAACAAACAAACTCTTAGTCAAAAGTTAACACAAACATAAAATAAATTTTAAAATCACGTTAAGTAAGTTACCTACTTAAATACAAAAGAGAATATAAAAAGAAAACAAATTCCTAACCAATGGTAGGTAAGGTAAATGAAAACATTAAACTCTAATATTAATAACTAAAATTTAAAAGAATTTAAAGTTTTTTATTAGGAAAAATACGAAAATTGTTAAAAACCGGAGATGTTACTAAAAAAACCGGAGCCCGGAGGTCAAGTATAAAAAACCGGAGACTCCGGGTGAAAACCGGAGAGGTGGTCACCCTGGCCACAGGCGAGTCCTGGAAGCTTGGAGAGACCTGGAAAACACTAATTTTCGGTTGCGTGACGTACAATATTTTTTTTAAGACCGACACTACGATAGTATAATCTACGCGAAACAAGTTTGACATAAAGAACAAAATTAAAAATCAACGAACTGTCACTCGACAATATACCGAAATGTTGTTGTCATAATAACGAAATCAAGGTATCTTGTATCACCGAACATATACATAGACAAGAAGGATCACTCTCCGCTGCAGACGGTGAGCGACGCACCCTTTACCCCGCCTAGAGTTGGTATATTCTAGCCGTGATTCCAGTAAGCGACGTTAGTACAGGCTGTCTCTCCGTCTCACGCGGTATTGACGAATTATATTAGCGCGCTATTGTACCGGTTGGAAATATTTAGTATTTTTGTTTCTTGTTATCTTTTATTATAATTTTGGCAGTTGTTAGGTGTTGTTCGATGGTATTGTGTAAAGATGTCTATGAATTATTGTGGTGGATGGTTGCCATAGTAAATCCGGCGGAGATTTTTCGCTTTTTCGATGTCCTAAAGATGAAAATAGGTAAAATTTATTTCTTAATTAAATTAATATACTTATATTAAATACAATAGTTTTATGTACTTAAAAATTGCAACTAATAATATTAACTGCAATTTTCTATGTTATTCTACTTAGTACACCTAATTGCCGTAGATGCACACATTGGAGAAAAAACTTGGGATTTATTGGCGATCACCGATATGCCAGTATTACGCCAGATCAATGTTATAACCGAATAAGAGTTTGCAACTTGCATTTTCGTAAAGAAGATTTCACAAACGCGGAGAAAAGTAGAATTCAGTGGTTTTCAGTGGTTTTCAGTTCCATCGTTAATGTTGCCCAGAGCAATAGATGGGTTTAACGATATTTTATATTATAAATAATTGAATATAAACAAAATTGTAAGGTAATGTGCTAATAGCCTGGCAGGCTGCTTAAATTTATATAAAAAGTGTTTTCTCTCCACGGCTGGTAAATAAATCAAACATTATAGTGCAATTTTTGACAAATAATAATTTTACAAGTATTGAATAAAAACCATTATTTAACAGTTGTGACCAATCACAAATCACAATTTTCATTATTCAACAGCTTCATAATCCAATCAGAATGCTCTGATTAAAAACTTGACAAAACTGTTAAATAAGCCAATAAGCCCTAAATGTCAAATGGCAATTTTAAATTCGACCGCATTTAAATCTGACGTATTTTTTCACCGATACGAAAATTTCAAGATTACAATGTGCACATTTTTATATATGCCGTGGAAAAAGTATAATACTAAACTTAGATAGTATTCTACTCGCGGTAGCGACTATTATTTACTCAGATGATTTGCAACACTCGCCTGCGGGACGTGACGCAAATTTCATCCTCGTAAATAATAACTGTCATTACCGCTCATTGAATATTATACTATTAGGTATATTATTCTTCTTTATAAATAACGATAATTAGAGAAGAGTTATGTAGGTATCCGAATTTAATATAGGCATGTAGGACACTGTACTAGTTAGTAATAGATATTTTATAAATTATTTTTACTTGAAAATCTGTTATTTTGGTTACATTACCTATTTATCATAAATATTATGTTTGATTCACACTTTTGTGTTATTACATTTAATAAAAATTCAAATATGTTTATGATGTATTTTCATTTCTTACGTAATAAATCTCTGTTTAGATTAAGTACTTATATGTTAACGTGTAATAATACTTAATGATACGCATTGTATAGGTACCTATCATTTTTGTACAAAACATTTAGACTAAAACGCAATAAATTTGATACAAAATAATATGCTTTAAAAAACAAATCACTAAAATATTAGATTATACGAAAACTAAATGCCTAGATAAATTTCAAAATCAGTAGAGGGACCTAGTGCGTTCACCATCAGATTTCGCTCACCCTTCTGCGCATGCCCAGGCAGGGCGCAGGCGCGCGTCATATGTCAAACGTCAATTACTAGATGACGTACGTCATCTGTCAACTGTCAGACGTCAAATTGGTGGACGTTGGCTACATTGGGCCTTAGCTACTTGGGCGTTAGTCACTTTGGGCATTAATATTCTATATATGGAATGTGTTCAGGATGACGTCATATTACGAATAGGAAAAGATGGCGGATGCCATCTGTCAATTAAGACAGTTCAAGGTCACCGATCATTTATCAATTGTTTAATGAAAAATTTGATATATGGGTAATATATAGGATGATCTAGTAAGTTATTATGAAAAAATCTCGAGACCCTCAGGTCGTGGGGTACCAAAGCCTACTCGCCTCGCCTACGGCTCGTTAAGATCTATAAAAAATAAAACACTCAAGTAATAAAATAATTATTTATTCAGCCATATTATACATTGACTTTTAGCAATCTTATATACATGAAATGTTAACAATAAGAAACAGACTATAGCTATGAATACAATTAAACCATAATTGCTGCTTGAATCATCAGAATAATCCATCGATGTCGAATTATTACATTGGGAGAGAGTGGTGTTCTTGTAACCGCTGATTAAAGTCTTCCAGTCTGTTTCACCCACGGTATTATCTCGGAACAGGAACCTAACCTTGTAGCGGAGCATCTCGACAGCCGAAGATGGGACCTTCGTGTAAGAGGCGGGCGTAATTCTTTTATCAATCATCTCGAAATGCGTCTGCAGCCATGTATTATTAGATGAAAAGTCGCTGGTCTCAATCATTACTGTCACATTCCGAACGTTAAAGGGAGTGTAGACGTAAAACACATTTTGAACCAACGCTACAAAGAGCACGTATGATGAACTTAACACGGCCATGACTGGAATATTAATGATCTAAATCCTCTTCTTCAAGATACTTATAGCTTCATGACTATTAAATAGAACTCCTATAAATACCATCAGAAGAACTATTAGATACAAACCGCGCCATCTATCGCTGACGGGTTCTGGTTTTCGAGTCTTCTCTTTAACAGGTCGAAACGTCTTGACTACTTTAAGCTGTCTACATTTCCATACAATTTTGGCTAATTCACAATGCTTGGCGTACTTGAAATGATCTGCAAGAGGATCGTCTCCTTCCTTCCAATTATCAAATTCGCAGTGGCAAAAAGCACATTTAACTACGTCAGAATGTTGTGTAAAATAGAAGCCTGCATATGCTAAGTCTTCAGGACTAACTTTACTGCGCCAGCCCGCAAATGTAACTAATCGGTCTTCAAAATTTCGAATCAAGCCAAGGCCATCATCGCCGCAATCTATGCAATCTACACTATACATGTTTCCAGCTAAAGGGTTGCAACTATACTAAGAAATAAAACATAGAAGTGTTTATTTATACATTTATTAGTCATCAGTACACATATATATCTTATCAAAATCATCCACCACCTTCTGCGGATTATCATACAATAGCTCTAGCATATAATAATTCTGTTCAGACATGTTTAAATTACAAATACTTTTAAGAACATCAATAATGGGATTATTTGCAGTAACATAAAAACAAGCATATCTTAATAAATCATCATAAACGGTTCTAAAACCTAAATTTTTAACTAATTCTAACCTATAATTAATTAAATGCTTAATACGTAAGATAGCATGAATATCATTACAGCAAAAACATAATGTAACATTATCACATTTGAGGTTAATTATTTTTTCACCCAAAAGTACTACAGCAGACATGGAAAAATTTTCAGCTTCGGACATCATGGTTGTTACTGCTTCATTAGCTCCCCTGTCGGCAACCATCTTAGAAACCATTTCCAAAAACTCAAGCCAGTCAAAGTTGACTAGGGAGATTGAAACCTGCTCTTCGGGTAGATTCAAGAGTGTATTTGTTAATTTTACACTTGGCAGCATTCCTCTGGCGACGCTAAGTCCCACCACTATCTTGAAATGTCCAGCAGAATAGCAAACTTCATTTAAAAACTTTTTTTCACTTCTAATCTCTGCATTGCTTCTTAAAATCATACTGTCGAGATACTCCCAGTATGGTGTTGAACTTCGGGAAGCCTCATCATCTAATTCACTAAAGTCTGCAGTGAAGTCGGGAGTAGCGATATAACTAGCGTCGTCAAACATGGTTGAAATTAAACTGAGAGTGTTAAATATGCGGATGCTTATATTACATTTACCCCCACTCCTCGCTTAAATTTATTTATGTTGAGTTCTAGAAACAAAAGCTTGGATAAAGCCCAACCGCTCCCCACCTCGCTAAATTCTGAAGCCTTGCAGAGCAAAATATTTTGATATTCGGCATAAAAATCGTCTAAATTGGTATGCTGATCAATTACATCATACCTAGAGTTGAATGATTTAGTTTCTTGTTCTTTTGTAGAACTTAGTAGATATCGACCATATAGCTCCATGTTAATTTTTATTTTTTGATCCGTAATTAAAGCCTTTGATAGCAAGCAAATAACTTTATTCTTTATCGCTTCTAAATACAGCTTAACATCAGTCAAGTATGAGTCACTAACTATATGATAAGTAACAATCCGGTTCTTGAAAGCCGTATGGACAAGTTTAACATTAGAGTCAAATACCACACTACAATTCTGCTTGTGTTTGATGGTTCGATTATGACTGCTAAGAGACGCAACTTCAACAGCACACTCTTTACAATGAGGCATGATGGCAACTGACAATAGTTTGAAAAACAGCCGGTTTTTATACACATCAAGAGAGCATAAATACAGATAACAGCGCCTAGGAAGTCACAGATACCATTAAGCAGAAGTCGGTGCATGTTGTGAGACTAGCCGTTGTAGCCATGAGTGAACATAAAACATATATTTTTATCGATATACAAGGATATAATTGTTCCTTTGGATATATTCCAAAAGAATTAGCAATTTATGATGGAATTCGCTGTTCAAATTATTTGTTTAAACCCCCATTTAAAAAAAACATGCTATCTACCGAAGACCTGAAAGTGGTGAAGTGGGCTGAAGAATACCATGGATTACTGTGGGAGTTTGGAAATATAGAACTAAATGAGCTTGATAATATTTTAAAACATGTGTTAGAAACTTATGATTCATTAAGAATTCACATAAAAGGAAATGAAAAGGTCAACTTTCTTAAAAAGTATTTGGATGAAGACTATATTTATGCGATTCCCGTTGGACGAGAACCAAAATTAAGTAGATTCAAGAAAATTCCAGAATGTTACTTTCACAAGAATATTAATCCATGGCACTGTGCAGTAGCTAATGTAAAATTGTTATACAATTATAAAAATTGTTATGAATAAACCTTATTATTAATAAAATATTTTATTTAAATAATACACAATATCTAACATACATAAAACAATATAAAAATATGATTTCTAATATTATTCACAACTAATAATCTAACCTATGATTAATTAAAATGATATGAATTAATTTAAACCACATCCTTGGACATATCAACCCAGCTATTGTGAGACTTATCAAGGCCAAGCCATTTAACGTACATTCTCCGTCCTTTCTTACGCAACACCTGTTCGATAAGAAACACATCAGGCTGTTTAGTTTTTTGCAATTCTTCTTCATAAAACCCACCACTAATTGGGTGGCCTTGCATATCGTTTAACAAATAAGTCGTAGGATTGGTAATTTGCACTTTCGAAAGCTTAAATAACTCAGTGGTCCAATTAGGCACATATCCTTTTTCAAACACATGTTTAGCTTTGCTTATACGAACAACATCACCAACTTTGAATTTCTGTCTTCCTACAACCTTGAGATTATTATAAACAGAATTTAACAACCCAACCTCGTTCTTTTTGTTAACATCCTTAGGCTTCATGCCAATTGTGCGATGCTTGGTGTTGTTGTAACTTGTCGTAACTTGTTCCAACAAGTCTACCCATTTATGATTGCCGTTCAAGGTGAACAGCTTAAACAACTTTTCCTTTATTGTGCGAATAACACGTTCTGCAATAGAAGCCTTTAAAATGCTAAAGGTGCTGTAATGATGAATATTATGTTTTTTCATAAGATTCTGAAAGCTAGAGTTGTAATATTCCTTCCCATTATCGGTAACCAACTTTTTCGGCATTCTTTTAGACTGTTTAAAAATCTGCTCCATGGCATTGGTTACATCTTGAGCATTTTTAGACTTGAGAGGCATTGTCCACAGAAATTTCGAAAAACAATCAATTACAACCAATATGTATTTAAATCCTTTGTTCTCACGCGCATACTGATCGAGCTGCGCAAGATCCGAAGCAAACGTATCATCCAAACCATACTGAAGAAATCTACGACGCTTAAATTTGTTTCTAGCCGGCTTATGCAGCTCGTTAACAACTTGCTCTCTAGCCTTGGTAATGTTCTTAGCCATATTTCAAACATAATAAACATATTTGAACCGAGCAGCTATTTTTATACTAGTTGAATTATTTCGGCAAACCACCAGATTGCTTTGATTTAGACATATTATTATCAATAGCTTCCAACCCTTTAACAATAGGTTTAAGAGCATTTTTAACAGAAGTATCTACATATCCCTTTAAAGTATTTTCAAGAGTGCCAAATCGAGATGATAACCGGGTCACAGATTGCTGGTGAGCAGATTTAACCTCGTTTAGCTGTTTTTTAACTCGGGCGTCTAATTTTGTAACCTTCTCCGACAACTTGTCATCAATAAGCTTAAGCGAATCCTTATGAAGCAGCAGCTCTTTCTTCAACTTATCTATTTGCTCTCTCAACGCAACACTCATAGACTCGACATAGACTTTGTTAGAATTTGCAGCAGTGTTTGCTTGTTTCAAAGTATTAAGAATGGTGTCGCCCATTTTCTTCTCAAGACCATCTAGGTTCTTCTGTGCTTGCAAGACGCAATCAGCTGACGAGCTATCAATTTTAGCTGAAAGTGTAGCCGCAATAGCATTTACAAATTTTTTATTTACACCATCAGCATCATCTGTTGGAGAGCTAACGTTAACAAGTCTATGATCCCGAAGATTATAATCACCATCTTTAGTAACAGCAATTGAAGTAGGTCCTTGCAGCACTCTAGCACCTTTTTGGTGAGAGGCTGAGGGTAACGACTGACCGAACTTATTCATGGCTAATGTGATAATGAGAAAGAAAGCTTGAACTGTTTTATTTATAGAATTCAATTATCCCAAGTTTTTCCAATTGGTGTAATATACTCATTATTTCATTATGATTATTATTGTTACCACCCTGTTGAGAAGATTCCAACTTTTTGAATCGTTCAACCAATTCGTTAATGCTGTCGTAATAAACATATTCCTTAGGCTTGTTGGTGTATTCCATAAGAGCAGATCCGGATTTTGTTTGCGATCTAGTTCTGGGAACTGCGATAGATGGAGATGGAATCTTACTCGTTGACGTTCTAGAAAGTAGAGGTCTAACGATTGTAGCGTATTTCTGTGTTTTATTCGAAATTAGCTGACCTCTCTCCCCCTTGTATATGCCAGACTTCCTAAGTATGTCTCCATACTGCGCTGTATCGTCTTTAGTGTGATACTTTGGTTCCTTTAAAAACAGCAAGTCGTACAAACCCAGAGTACCCTTATAAGTTATAGGACCTACTTGGATATCCCCATTCTGCAAAAAATTTACGGGTTCGCTGCCTATTCGCCAAGAATCAATCGCAGAATCATAGCTTACTCCTCTAGCGTCTATTTGAGAAGAGTGGGTCCAATATTTTCTCACGTATTCTCTAGCCATCTCAGGATATTGAGCGATAAACTCATCCATCATCACCGGGTTATTTTTAATAAGAGCTTCAAACTCTGCTCTAATATCTTCCACCGATCGTTCTGGAGGGTCTTGACGTGTTTCTTGAAACACATCATCATCCACAGCATCACCATACTGAGCTTCATCGGTTAGAAATTGCACCGGTTGGTTCTTATTTCGAGACGTTGAAGGTTGTTCGAGTTTTAGTTGAGGTTTCACGTCTTTACCCTCTTCGGTCTTAATTTTACGTTTCTTAGACTCTGTCTTGACTGAAACTTCTACAAGCTTGTTTAATGGGGTGGTTATAGGTGTTAAGAACTTATTTAGCGATACATCTTCCAACCCTCGATCTAACTTGAATGCCAGATACTTCTTTCTTATAGTTCTAGATGCTTGTAAAATTCTACGCTTTACGTCTTTATCTAGCTTGCTAAATTGGGTAGCCATAGTAGCTCTGAAACACCGTATCCCTGCTTCCGGACACGTCTAACTACTATGATGATGGTTGTCATACTGAGTGTTGGATACTTAGGGGGTGATATAAGTATCAAAATTACTACGATATCTCCCCTTGGTTATATCATTATCTTTAACAATTACCAAAAACCCATATCTATCTTTCCAGCATTCTGAACAAACACGTTTAAACGCATCAAAAGACATATCGGTGTTGACATGATCATCATAGACATGTTTCAAGTTTAAGTCATCTTGTTTGAATAATATCAGCACATTAGCATTATCACGAACCAGCTGTTTGGGTATTTTTGAATAAGTTTGTGACAAATAGAACGAATCAATATCATTGTGGCGACCCATACAGAAATAATTACGTATTTTATCCTGCTTCTCGCATGCCACATCATCAAATATGAATATAGAATGGGGTCTAGCGCTGGATGGGTCTAAAACATCCTCATTATCACTATAGCCAAAATATCCTAATCCTGAATACCGTAAGGCATGGCTTAAAAAATTATACTTGTCTTGCTGTAGAGATTTCGAATACACATATACGTTCTCGAATGTTAAGCCGTTTACATCAATCAGTAGGTTCATCATAACAGCAGTCTTGCCACAATTACTGGGACCACATATTAAGGCCCTTATGTTGGATGGTAATAGGTGTCCATGTTTGTTGTTGACTAACTTGTCTTGCTTCATATCGAGATTATAGACCTTAATACCAAGTTTCTGTTTTTCTTGACGCATCGTTTCTATAAGTATCACTCTGCACTCACCAACGACTTCATTAGTAATGCAGACGTCGCAAGGTACAGGTGTGTTAAATAGCATTATCAACAAGCTCCCCGTCGAACTTCATCTGCCTGGTTATTCTTATTGTGGTCCTGGTACTAAACTTCAAGAACGACTAGCACGAGGAGATCGACCAAAGAATAAATTGGATAGTTATTGTCGTACTCACGATATCGAATATTCCAGGAGTCAAGACTTGACGCACAGACATAAGGCTGACAAAGTATTGGAAAACAGAGCTTGGGAACGTGTAAAGGCTAAAGATTCAAGTTTTGGTGAAAAGGCAGCAGCTTGGCTAGTAACCAACGCCATGAAGATTAAACGCAAGTTAGGTGCTGGTACTAAGAAGACAAAAAGACCTGTCTGTCTGTCTTCGGTGGTGAGAAAGATTAGGAAACAAGTTAAACATACTGGTGCGGGGGATGTTGCTAAAAAGAAGACGCTGAGTAAATTGCTAAAGGCGGCCAAAGTAACAGTTAAGAAAATAGGCGGAGTTAAAAGAATCAACGTACCTCGAGTTATCCCTCTACCAAAACAAGGTGGGATTTTACCGCTTATTCCGATCTTCGCAGGACTTTCAACTTGTCCTTGGCACTCTGGGCATCGTTGACTGCTTTAGCTATGCCAGCTGCCCCTCCTGACAGCGCTCCCAAGGCAGAAAGTCCTGCGAAGATCGGAATAAGCGGTAAAATCCCACCTTGTTTTGGTAGAGGGATAACTCGAGGTACGTTGATTCTTTTAACTCCGCCTATTTTCTTAACTGTTACTTTGGCCGCCTTTAGCAATTTACTCAGCGTCTTCTTTTTAGCAACATCCCCCGCACCAGTATGTTTAACTTGTTTCCTAATCTTTCTCACCACCGAAGACAGACAGACAGGTCTTTTTGTCTTCTTAGTACCAGCACCTAACTTGCGTTTAATCTTCATGGCGTTGGTTACTAGCCAAGCTGCTGCCTTTTCACCAAAACTTGAATCTTTAGCCTTTACACGTTCCCAAGCTCTGTTTTCCAATACTTTGTCAGCCTTATGTCTGTGCGTCAAGTCTTGACTCCTGGAATATTCGATATCGTGAGTACGACAATAACTATCCAATTTATTCTTTGGTCGATCTCCTCGTGCTAGTCGTTCTTGAAGTTTAGTACCAGGACCACAATAAGAATAACCAGGCAGATGAAGTTCGACGGGGAGCTTGTTGATAATGCTATTTAACACACCTGTACCTTGCGACGTCTGCATTACTAATGAAGTCGTTGGTGAGTGCAGAGTGATACTTATAGAAACGATGCGTCAAGAAAAACAGAAACTTGGTATTAAGGTCTATAATCTCGATATGAAGCAAGACAAGTTAGTCAACAACAAACATGGACACCTATTACCATCCAACATAAGGGCCTTAATATGTGGTCCCAGTAATTGTGGCAAGACTGCTGTTATGATGAACCTACTGATTGATGTAAACGGCTTAACATTCGAGAACGTATATGTGTATTCGAAATCTCTACAGCAAGACAAGTATAATTTTTTAAGCCATGCCTTACGGTATTCAGGATTAGGATATTTTGGCTATAGTGATAATGAGGATGTTTTAGACCCATCCAGCGCTAGACCCCATTCTATATTCATATTTGATGATGTGGCATGCGAGAAGCAGGATAAAATACGTAATTATTTCTGTATGGGTCGCCACAATGATATTGATTCGTTCTATTTGTCACAAACTTATTCAAAAATACCCAAACAGCTGTTCGTGATAATGCTAATGTGCTGATATTATTCAAACAAGATGACTTAACCTTGAAACATGTCTATGATGATCATGTCAACACCGATATGTCTTTTGATGCGTTTAAACGTGTTTGTTCAGAATGCTGGAAAGATAGATATGGGTTTTTGGTAATTGTTAAAGATAATGATATAACCAAGGGGAGATATCGTAGTAATTTTGATACTTATATCACCCCCTAAGTATCCAACACTCAGTATGACAACCATCATCATAGTAGTTAGACGTGTCCGGAAGCAGGGATACGGTGTTTCAGAGCTACTATGGCTACCCAATTTAGCAAGCTAGATAAAGACGTAAAGCGTAGAATTTTACAAGCATCTAGAACTATAAGAAAGAAGTATCTGGCATTCAAGTTAGATCGAGGGTTGGAAGATGTATCGCTAAATAAGTTCTTAACACCTATAACCACCCCATTAAACAAGCTTGTAGAAGTTTCAGTCAAGACAGAGTCTAAGAAACGTAAAATTAAGACCGAAGAGGGTAAAGACGTGAAACCTCAACTAAAACTCGAACAACCTTCAACGTCTCGAAATAAGAACCAACCGGTGCAATTTCTAACCGATGAAGCTCAGTATGGTGATGCTGTGGATGATGATGTGTTTCAAGAAACACGTCAAGACCCTCCAGAACGATCGGTGGAAGATATTAGAGCAGAGTTTGAAGCTCTTATTAAAAATAACCCGGTGATGATGGATGAGTTTATCGCTCAATATCCTGAGATGGCTAGAGAATACGTGAGAAAATATTGGACCCACTCTTCTCAAATAGACGCTAGAGGAGTAAGCTATGATTCTGCGATTGATTCTTGGCGAATAGGCAGCGAACCCGTAAATTTTTTGCAGAATGGGGATATCCAAGTAGGTCCTATAACTTATAAGGGTACTCTGGGTTTGTACGACTTGCTGTTTTTAAAGGAACCAAAGTATCACACTAAAGACGATACAGCGCAGTATGGAGACATACTTAGGAAGTCTGGCATATACAAGGGGGAGAGAGGTCAGCTAATTTCGAATAAAACACAGAAATACGCTACAATCGTTAGACCTCTACTTTCTAGAACGTCAACGAGTAAGATTCCATCTCCATCTATCGCAGTTCCCAGAACTAGATCGCAAACAAAATCCGGATCTGCTCTTATGGAATACACCAACAAGCCTAAGGAATATGTTTATTACGACAGCATTAACGAATTGGTTGAACGATTCAAAAAGTTGGAATCTTCTCAACAGGGTGGTAACAATAATAATCATAATGAAATAATGAGTATATTACACCAATTGGAAAAACTTGGGATAATTGAATTCTATAAATAAAACAGTTCAAGCTTTCTTTCTCATTATCACATTAGCCATGAATAAGTTCGGTCAGTCGTTACCCTCAGCCTCTCACCAAAAAGGTGCTAGAGTGCTGCAAGGACCTACTTCAATTGCTGTTACTAAAGATGGTGATTATAATCTTCGGGATCATAGACTTGTTAACGTTAGCTCTCCAACAGATGATGCTGATGGTGTAAATAAAAAATTTGTAAATGCTATTGCGGCTACACTTTCAGCTAAAATTGATAGCTCGTCAGCTGATTGCGTCTTGCAAGCACAGAAGAACCTAGATGGTCTTGAGAAGAAAATGGGCGACACCATTCTTAATACTTTGAAACAAGCAAACACTGCTGCAAATTCTAACAAAGTCTATGTCGAGTCTATGAGTGTTGCGTTGAGAGAGCAAATAGATAAGTTGAAGAAAGAGCTGCTGCTTCATAAGGATTCGCTTAAGCTTATTGATGACAAGTTGTCGGAGAAGGTTACAAAATTAGACGCCCGAGTTAAAAAACAGCTAAACGAGGTTAAATCTGCTCACCAGCAATCTGTGACCCGGTTATCATCTCGATTTGGCACTCTTGAAAATACTTTAAAGGGATATGTAGATACTTCTGTTAAAAATGCTCTTAAACCTATTGTTAAAGGGTTGGAAGCTATTGATAATAATATGTCTAAATCAAAGCAATCTGGTGGTTTGCCGAAATAATTCAACTAGTATAAAAATAGCTGCTCGGTTCAAATATGTTTATTATGTTTGAAATATGGCTAAGAACATTACCAAGGCTAGAGAGCAAGTTGTTAACGAGCTGCATAAGCCGGCTAGAAACAAATTTAAGCGTCGTAGATTTCTTCAGTATGGTTTGGATGATACGTTTGCTTCGGATCTTGCGCAGCTCGATCAGTATGCGCGTGAGAACAAAGGATTTAAATACATATTGGTTGTAATTGATTGTTTTTCGAAATTTCTGTGGACAATGCCTCTCAAGTCTAAAAATGCTCAAGATGTAACCAATGCCATGGAGCAGATTTTTAAACAGTCTAAAAGAATGCCGAAAAAGTTGGTTACCGATAATGGGAAGGAATATTACAACTCTAGCTTTCAGAATCTTATGAAAAAACATAATATTCATCATTACAGCACCTTTAGCATTTTAAAGGCTTCTATTGCAGAACGTGTTATTCGCACAATAAAGGAAAAGTTGTTTAAGCTGTTCACCTTGAACGGCAATCATAAATGGGTAGACTTGTTGGAACAAGTTACGACAAGTTACAACAACACCAAGCATCGCACAATTGGCATGAAGCCTAAGGATGTTAACAAAAAGAACGAGGTTGGGTTGTTAAATTCTGTTTATAATAATCTCAAGGTTGTAGGAAGACAGAAATTCAAAGTTGGTGATGTTGTTCGTATAAGCAAAGCTAAACATGTGTTTGAAAAAGGATATGTGCCTAATTGGACCACTGAGTTATTTAAGCTTTCGAAAGTGCAAATTACCAATCCTACGACTTATTTGTTAAACGATATGCAAGGCCACCCAATTAGTGGTGGGTTTTATGAAGAAGAATTGCAAAAAACTAAACAGCCTGATGTGTTTCTTATCGAACAGGTGTTGCGTAAGAAAGGACGGAGAATGTACGTTAAATGGCTTGGCCTTGATAAGTCTCACAATAGCTGGGTTGATATGTCCAAGGATGTGGTTTAAATTAATTCATATCATTTTAATTAATCATAGGTTAGATTATTAGTTGTGAATAATATTAGAAATCATATTTTTATATTGTTTTATGTATGTTAGATATTGTGTATTGTTTAAATAAAATATTTTATTAATAATAAGGTTTATTCATAACAATTTTTATAATTGTATAACAATTTTACATTAGCTACTGCACAGTGCCATGGATTAATATTCTTGTGAAAGTAACATTCTGGAATTTTCTTGAATCTACTTAATTTTGGTTCTCGTCCAACGGGAATCGCATAAATATAGTCTTCATCCAAATACTTTTTAAGAAAGTTGACCTTTTCATTTCCTTTTATGTGAATTCTTAATGAATCATAAGTTTCTAACACATGTTTTAAAATATTATCAAGCTCATTTAGTTCTATATTTCCAAACTCCCACAGTAATCCATGGTATTCTTCAGCCCACTTCACCACTTTCAGGTCTTCGGTAGATAGCATGTTTTTTTTAAATGGGGGTTTAAACAAATAATTTGAACAGCGAATTCCATCATAAATTGCTAATTCTTTTGGAATATATCCAAAGGAACAATTATATCCTTGTATATCGATAAAAATATATGTTTTATGTTCACTCATGGCTACAACGGCTAGTCTCACAACATGCACCGACTTCTGCTTAATGGTATCTGTGACTTCCTAGGCGCTGTTATCTGTATTTATGCTCTCTTGATGTGTATAAAAACCGGCTGTTTTTCAAACTATTGTCAGTTGCCATCATGCCTCATTGTAAAGAGTGTGCTGTTGAAGTTGCGTCTCTTAGCAGTCATAATCGAACCATCAAACACAAGCAGAATTGTAGTGTGGTATTTGACTCTAATGTTAAACTTGTCCATACGGCTTTCAAGAACCGGATTGTTACTTATCATATAGTTAGTGACTCATACTTGACTGATGTTAAGCTGTATTTAGAAGCGATAAAGAATAAAGTTATTTGCTTGCTATCAAAGGCTTTAATTACGGATCAAAAAATAAAAATTAACATGGAGCTATATGGTCGATATCTACTAAGTTCTACAAAAGAACAAGAAACTAAATCATTCAACTCTAGGTATGATGTAATTGATCAGCATACCAATTTAGACGATTTTTATGCCGAATATCAAAATATTTTGCTCTGCAAGGCTTCAGAATTTAGCGAGGTGGGGAGCGGTTGGGCTTTATCCAAGCTTTTGTTTCTAGAACTCAACATAAATAAATTTAAGCGAGGAGTGGGGGTAAATGTAATATAAGCATCCGCATATTTAACACTCTCAGTTTAATTTCAACCATGTTTGACGACGCTAGTTATATCGCTACTCCCGACTTCACTGCAGACTTTAGTGAATTAGATGATGAGGCTTCCCGAAGTTCAACACCATACTGGGAGTATCTCGACAGTATGATTTTAAGAAGCAATGCAGAGATTAGAAGTGAAAAAAAGTTTTTAAATGAAGTTTGCTATTCTGCTGGACATTTCAAGATAGTGGTGGGACTTAGCGTCGCCAGAGGAATGCTGCCAAGTGTAAAATTAACAAATACACTCTTGAATCTACCCGAAGAGCAGGTTTCAATCTCCCTAGTCAACTTTGACTGGCTTGAGTTTTTGGAAATGGTTTCTAAGATGGTTGCCGACAGGGGAGCTAATGAAGCAGTAACAACCATGATGTCCGAAGCTGAAAATTTTTCCATGTCTGCTGTAGTACTTTTGGGTGAAAAAATAATTAACCTCAAATGTGATAATGTTACATTATGTTTTTGCTGTAATGATATTCATGCTATCTTACGTATTAAGCATTTAATTAATTATAGGTTAGAATTAGTTAAAAATTTAGGTTTTAGAACCGTTTATGATGATTTATTAAGATATGCTTGTTTTTATGTTACTGCAAATAATCCCATTATTGATGTTCTTAAAAGTATTTGTAATTTAAACATGTCTGAACAGAATTATTATATGCTAGAGCTATTGTATGATAATCCGCAGAAGGTGGTGGATGATTTTGATAAGATATATATGTGTACTGATGACTAATAAATGTATAAATAAACACTTCTATGTTTTATTTCTTAGTATAGTTGCAACCCTTTAGCTGGAAACATGTATAGTGTAGATTGCATAGATTGCGGCGATGATGGCCTTGGCTTGATTCGAAATTTTGAAGACCGATTAGTTACATTTGCGGGCTGGCGCAGTAAAGTTAGTCCTGAAGACTTAGCATATGCAGGCTTCTATTTTACACAACATTCTGACGTAGTTAAATGTGCTTTTTGCCACTGCGAATTTGATAATTGGAAGGAAGGAGACGATCCTCTTGCAGATCATTTCAAGTACGCCAAGCATTGTGAATTAGCCAAAATTTTATGGAAATGTAGACAGCTTAAAGTAGTCAAGACGTTTCGACCTGTTAAAGAGAAGACTCGAAAACCAGAACCCGTCAGCGATAGATGGCGCGGTTTGTATCTAATAGTTCTTCTGATGGTATTTATAGGAGTTCTATTTAATAGTCATGAAGCTATAAGTATCTTGAAGAAGAGGATTTAGATCATTAATATTCCAGTCATGGCCGTGTTAAGTTCATCATACGTGCTCTTTGTAGCGTTGGTTCAAAATGTGTTTTACGTCTACACTCCCTTTAACGTTCGGAATGTGACAGTAATGATTGAGACCAGCGACTTTTCATCTAATAATACATGGCTGCAGACGCATTTCGAGATGATTGATAAAAGAATTACGCCCGCCTCTTACACGAAGGTCCCATCTTCGGCTGTCGAGATGCTCCGCTACAAGGTTAGGTTCCTGTTCCGAGATAATACCGTGGGTGAAACAGACTGGAAGACTTTAATCAGCGGTTACAAGAACACCACTCTCTCCCAATGTAATAATTCGACATCGATGGATTATTCTGATGATTCAAGCAGCAATTATGGTTTAATTGTATTCATAGCTATAGTCTGTTTCTTATTGTTAACATTTCATGTATATAAGATTGCTAAAAGTCAATGTATAATATGGCTGAATAAATAATTATTTTATTACTTGAGTGTTTTATTTTTTATAGATCTTAACGAGCCGTAGGCGAGGCGAGTAGGCTTTGGTACCCCACGACCTGAGGGTCTCGAGATTTTTTCATAATAACTTACTAGATCATCCTATATATTACCCATATATCAAATTTTTCATTAAACAATTGATAAATGATCGGTGACCTTGAACTGTCTTAATTGACAGATGGCATCCGCCATCTTTTCCTATTCGTAATATGACGTCATCCTGAACACATTCCATATATAGAATATTAATGCCCAAAGTGACTAACGCCCAAGTAGCTAAGGCCCAATGTAGCCAACGTCCACCAATTTGACGTCTGACAGTTGACAGATGACGTACGTCATCTAGTAATTGACGTTTGACATATGACGCGCGCCTGCGCCCTGCCTGGGCATGCGCAGAAGAGTGAGCGAAATCTGATGGTGAACGCACTAGGTCCCTCTACTAAAATCATTAGGTATAATATTTTATTAATGCATGCTATTTAATTTACAACCCCCGTAAATTTTGCGAAACTCTTTCAACACAAACGCTAGTATAAAGTCCCTCGTATGTAACGGACCCGGACACCTGCACGTTATATTTCTCGGAAATAAAATACGGAATTCGAACCTCGAAGATGAAAGGAGCCGCCGCAAGTGACCCTTCTTGTCTATGTATATGTTCGGTGCTTGTATTATCAAAGAGCGATTGGAAAAACAAAAAACAGGGTGACAGTGGCATTAGAGACCGGAAAAGATTTCACTTTTCCGGTCTTGCGATCGGAAAAACGTTATTTTCTAGACGAAAAATTGTCCAGAAAGTGTACATTTTCTGGTCGGTTTTAAAAAAACGTATTTGTTGCGCAGGTCACATCGTTGGTCGGAGTCTTCTAGCTGTCCTTCCTGAATTTGAATTCTATTGATCATATTTCATTTAATTTATTTTTACTCTATAAATAAGTATTTTAAAAGTTTGCATGTCAGATAAAGCAAAAAAGATTTCGCACAACTCATCATTAGTATTGGCGCAGAGTATTGGACTTTATAATTTTTAATTTAAATAGAAAAATACATTTAATATGGACGAATTTTACGATCTTAGTAAACCATGTTCCTTAATAGATAATCATATGCAATGGTAAACGACAAGAACAATATCACACTAGAAGCTATTTAAATTTTTAAGCTAGAACTACCTACAGTAGGTACTGATTTTTAGTGGCAAGTATATGCTGCACCGTAGCAAGCAAATATTATTATGATTAATGTCAAGTATCATTACAACTGCCAATCGGAACTAATACAGTGTATAAAACCAGATTACCCCCCAATAAAAATTGATAATTACTGATGTGAATATTCAGAGCAATAATGGCTATAAACCAATCTATGGTACCTTGCATTAACTTCTATTTCCTATTGGCTAAATTACCGTGATATTATCACTACACAACGGTCCAGCAATTTTCGTTGTCTTACAGTAGAAAAGCAAGTAGTTGTCACGTATAGTATTAAACAGTTGCATAATGTAAATTTTCATAAGGAATAGAAGGCATTTTTCTCAGTGCAGAAAAACTTATCAAGAATAAAATTTTCAAGAAATCAATAATCAAAAGTTTTCCATATGGAGCGAGAATTCTGCCGGTCACTGTATGTAACAACAATACCTAACATTAATGTTGGTACAACAGTTTTATTTATTGTACCAAAGTCTGGCTTTACTAAATTAAATTTATGGGATCTAATTTTAAATAATTTTGCTTCTAATAATTTATACACCGTTTTAGTAAAACAACAAGTTAAATACCCTTTCCAGATTCAATTCGACGCCTATGAACTAACCCCCATGAACTAGGAACCCCAAAAAGTCGCGCGGCCGTTCATATAATCACAGTTACGTTACGATCCGCAGCCCTTGTTCGTTCAAGTGCTTTCAGTAGCAACCCCACGCCGCCTTCGACAACATTAAACCGTGCATGTGTACATTTTCTTAATATTTATTAGTGTTATCTCTGTCAATCGAAGAAAATAAATAATAAAACATAAAGAAAACTAAATTATAACTTGGAAAAAGGAGAAGTTTTATTATTTTGTTAAAATTAATTGCTCCAAAACGATATTTTGTCTGTCTCTATCGATTCAAAGGTTGTCGTGCCTCTAGCTAGATCAATATTCTGATTGCTGGCCGGTAGCGTGTCATACATGTTGTTGGATTCGCTAATGCAACCGCGCTTATAGAGGCTACATTAATTTTCAGGTAGGGTACCTAGCTATTAGAATATAATCTATTTTTAAAAAGTAACTCGTGTAATCGCTTTATAATAACGAAATAATATTGTTCGTAAATAATTAAAAAGAAGTATTTTTATCAATATTGAGGATAGATTCAATTTATTCATGCAATATTTTTACATCGCATTTTTAACAATTTTGGCATCTTATGTTGTGCCATATGACCTTTACTCTAATAGTTCCATTGTTGTAAACACCTATTGGTGTTTACAAGGTATAATTTATTTTAATTGTGCCTTATAAGCTTTTAAAATGCTTGCTTGTACATTTCGTACAATTTAATAATTATTCACTTTGCTATAGCTAAATTTATAAAAACAATACCGTGCGAGCAAAAATTATTTGCATCAAAGAGGGCTTGGATTAAAAAACGTGTGGCTTGGTTTAGATCACAATGATATGGGGACGATATATCTAACCAAATCTAGGTTAACATTTTGTCAAATTCATATTATGACATGATATGCCAAACTAATGAGTAATAAAATAAGTAAACAAGTACAAATTTATTTTTGTTGTTTACAAAATTAACAAAGTAAGAATATACAGAAAGAAAAAGAAAAATTATTACTTTCATCCGAAAAAAATGTCAGGTCTAATAAATCATTTCTTTCCAAAAAATTTTGGGTAAACCATTGAGAGTAATTCCTGCGTCTTTCAAAATCTGCGGCTTGTATTTCTTAGAATACTTGCACTTTATAATGAAATAAATTTAGCTGCTTTTTAAGAATAGTCCTGCATGTTCCATAAGATCTTCCCCACTTCTTGGGACAGGCGTCTTATACAATTTGTTGGCGTATTTTGCATTATTTCACGAACGTATGCAACAAGTTCTTCTGTTCTTACAGATGGTCTTCCTGCTCCTTTTTAGTGTTATATAGAAGCTGTTTCCCTAAACACAACCACGGTTCTTTTCAGGCAATGATAAAAATCCCCAGCAATAAAAGCAACGTTAGGAAAACGTTCGTGAAAATCGTCCATGCACAAAACCCGGATTGTATTGCCACTCACCATTTACTCTAACCCCGTTTCGAAAATACGCTTCAACCATGAATGTTTTGTGCTGTTCCGTAAAGCCCATTGTGTGAATTGTTCAAGAAATTGGAAAAATTAGCGATGAATCAAATTACTTGTAACGACTGTCAAAGATGACGGAATAACAGATTGATTGTTAATTCAGGTAGTTACTGACACCCAATAGGTATTAAGCTCTAGGGCTAAGCATTACGTCCTTAGATGCAAGGCCCTCTTTGATGCAAATAATTTTTGCTCGCACGGTATCTAACCAAATCTAGATTAAAACTTCTAGATTAAAACTTTGTCAAATTCATATTATGACATGATAATATGCCAAACTAATGAGTAATAAAATAAGTAGACAAATACAAATTTATTTTTGTTGTTTACAAAATTAACAAAGTAAGAATATACATAAAGAAAAAGAAAAATAATTACATAAATTGCTGAAATTGGCCACCGCCATGCTCCAAGCATAATTTCACACGTCTCTTCATATTTTCGAAAGTGTTTTTTAGCATCTCCATTGAGAACATTGAGAGTAATTCCTGCGTCTTTAAAAATCTGCGCCTTGTATTTCTTGGAATACTTGCACTTTATAAGGAAATAAATTTAGCTGCTTCTTAAGAATAGTCCTGCATGTTCCATAAGATCTTTCCACTTCTTGGGACAGGCGTCTTATACAATTTGTTGGCGCATTATTTCACGAATGTTTGCAACAAGTTCTTCTGTTCTTACAGATGGTCTTCCTGCTCCTTTTTTGTGTTATATATAACCTGTTTCCCTAAACACAGCCACGGTTCTTTTCAGGCAATGATAAAAATCCCCAGCAATAAAAGCAACGTTAGGAAAGTGTTCGTGAAAATCGTCCATGCACAAACCCGGATTGTATTGCCACTCACCATTTCCTCTAACTCCGTTTCAAAAATACGCTTCAACCATGAATGTTTTGTGCTGTTCCGTAAAGCCCATTGTGTGAATTGTTCAAGAAATTGGAAAAATTAGCGATGAATCAAATTACTTGTAACGACTGTCAAAGATGACGGAATAACTGATTGATTGTTACTTTAGGTAGTTACTGACACCCAACAGGTATTAAGCTCTACGGCTAAGCATTACGTCCACGGTCCTTAGAGGCAAGGCCCTCTTTGATGCAAATAATTTTTGCTCGCACGGTATAATAAACAAAAAAGAAACGAAAAAGACAAACGGAAATTGAACAAATTACAATTATCCTTTTAGTCTGCAAGATATAAAAGACAGAAGGAACCGAACAAAGCATTGTTAAAGTTAATTGTTTTACGTTTTATTATTTTTACTTTTATAACGCTGTACGTTTTACGTCTAATCAGAAAGGAATTGTAGGTATATCTATATAGTCATATTTTTCCTTGGCCCACCTCACTAATTGATTATTGACGTTTCTTCGCAAAGTTTTAAATCTGGATGGTAATAGATTAAACAATTTTGGAACGAGATATCTAAAATCTCTCTTAGTTGATGTGTACAATCCATTAGGAACATTTAAACTGCTATTATTATACGACATAATTTTTAAAGTGGAATTTGAATTAATGTGCCCCAGATGGGGGGTAAATTGATACAGCTATAAGGCACATTGATACACAAACTCTAAAACCCAACAATACTCAAATTAGAGAAGTTAGTTTTAACAAACTTGACATTTTTTTATTAAATATCTATTAAATTAAACACCATGGAAATGAAATAATCATGCCTGGAAAACACAAAGTAGACCCACTAAATACTCCTGAGAACAGTTTTAAAATATTTATGTCGGGTTGCACAAAGGTTTTTAATAATAATTAACTAACCAGCAATTTTGTCGGTGACATAAGCGACGTTAACAGGCATTATTTACTCACAACCAAAACGCCTGATCAGCAAGTCAAAAATTACGCTAACCGGGGCGCTTTGATTGTGAGAAAATTAGTTCAGCCAATTTTATGTATGTCACCATCAATATCGCTGGTTAGTTAATTATATTATTAAAAATGGTTATGCAGTTCGACATTAGATACATAATATCAATCTACAAATTTTAAGACATAAAATTAGAATTTAAAATTAAAAGGTTACGCTGTTCTGTTGGTACCGTTGGTAACGGTATGCATTGCCAAACAAACCCGAACCATTTTCACTAAAAAAAAACAATTTTATTATTATATTACACACCCCACGGGGTGTATATATATACCGTGCGAGCAAAAATTATTTTAAAATTTTTGTCAAATTCATATTTTGACATGATATGCCAAACTAATGAGTAATAAAATAAGTAGACAAATACAAATTTATTTTGGTTGTTTACAAAATTAACAAAGTAAGAATATACAGAAAGAAAAAGGAAAATAATTACATATTGCTGAAATTGGCCACCGCCCCAAGCATAAATTCACACGTCTCTTCATATTTTCGAAAATGTTGAGCAGCATCTTTGGAGAAATATTACCACATTCTTGGATAATCACAATTTGTTGGCATATTTTGCATTATTTCACGAACGTTTGCAACAATTTCTTCTGTTCTTACAGATGGTCTTCCTGCTCCTTTTTTGTGTTGTATAGAACCTGTTTCCGTAAACATAGCCACGGTTCTTTTCAGGCAATGATAAAAATCCCCAGCAATAAAAGCAACGTTAGGAAAATGTTCGTGAAAATCGTCCATGAACAAACCCGGATTGTATTGCCACTCACCATTTACTCTAACTCCGTTTCGAAAATACGCTTCAACCATGAATGTTTTGTGCTGTTCCGTAAAGCCCATTGTGTGAATTGTTCAAGAAATTGGAAAAATTAGCGATGAATCAAATTACTTTTGGAACTACTGTCACAGATGACGGAATAACTGATTGATTGTTAACTCAGGTAGTTATTGACAGCCAACAGTTTTCCCCACACCGCCATATTTAATAAAACAAACCAGATTTAAATTCCTTATGACTTGACTAAAATATAAACAATTGCTTACTTGTGATATCAATTTAGGTAACTTCCAATAAATTATCCTTAAAAGTCAAATCAAAAAATGTATTTAACACATTTGCTGCCAAGCCAAATTTGTAAAAATGGCCTCACAGGCCAAGGTTGAATCCTATAAGATACGGCAATTCTAAGACTTTTGGGTATAGCAGTTTTTTTTTTGCTGTGTTTTTTGCGTGTTTTTTTTAAATAAAACCTAAACAGACACCGGTGTCTGACGTGGCGTGGTGAAACCATTTTCCCATAACGCGCCACAGAAGACACTCTGAGAAGACATTTTTCTTACATGGTTACGCCACAGCGGACACCTTAGCGGACACGACGTAGATAGCGGACACATCAAATCCGCCCATCGTATAGAGCTATAGCCCTACTGTAAGGAGTGTAAGGAGACTTTAGTTGGAAGTAAGATAACGTTGTGTCTACTGTTGGTTCTCCGTTGCAAATTTAGGCCGATTTACGTGATTTATTTTATTACATTCTATTTTTGTGCAAAAATGAATAACAGAACCGGAAGAATTATGTATTTTGTGACCAATGAAGAACCAGGGAGTGATTTCTTTATATCTGTTTATTATAATACAACACCTGATATAATGTGTTAACATTTTGATTACCTTTCTTAAAAGAAAATAAATAAATACAAAACGCGCTTTACATTTTTATTGAAATATTGGGTGTCTGCCCTGGCGTGTATGGAAATTAATTTAAAAATTAAGTCTGCTCGCCATAGCGAACAGAATAGCAGACACGTGTTATAAAATCCATTTACAGTGTCCAATCAAAAAACCAAGATAAGTGGACTATGCCGCAGCGCCAATACAGACACCTCATATGAAAACTTTTATAGAAAAGTGTGTCCGCTGGGCAGTGTCGTTGAATAACTGTAGCGGACACTGGTGTCTGACGTGGCGTGGTAAAATCATAGCTGATCAGACACCGGTGTCCGCCATGGCAGCGAATGTGTTAAGTAAACGGAATCTACATCCGATCAAGCGATGGAAAATTAGGCGATAACTAATAGAGCGCCAAGTATTTATGGCCGTGTTGTGGGTACTAGCGCCATCTACGGGTGAGTAGACAAACGTATTAGATAATATCCATTCCGTGCCAGAGGAGATGTATCAATGTCCCCCATGCATCAATGTGCCCCCACTCCCCCTACTAAAAATGATCTTTAAAAGAGTTAAGATTGAAGTATTTAACATTATTTTGGTATTATGTTTTTGTGTGATGATTAGAGGTTTTAAAAATGTCTTGCACAGGGCAGGCACATCTCCATTAGTGTTGGGAAAAATCGACTTATTTTAATAATCGACTACCGAGAATTCGAGTGATTTAAAAAATCGAATGATAATCGATTTTTTTTCACTCAAATGCTAATATTAATTATTAATATTGACGGTTCATCGTTCATGTTGATATACAGCATTTGTATTCGGAATAACTGACTCGGTGTTGTAAATCGAATGATTTTTTGCGGATAATTAAATGTGGCGGAGATATTTGTGGATTTTCTGGCATGGTTCCCAGATCTTACAACTTACAATTTAATTTAACTAACCACTTGACTACTTGACCTTGAGATGTCACGATATTGCATAACTCATGATATTTATGAATACTGAATACTCACCACTATAATAAATCCTATTATCCTACGGATCCTACGCAGGCAACCCGTAATGCAGTATTTAAATCTAAATAAATCATATTTATTATCTTACGCAGGCAACCCGTAATGCAGTATTTAATATGAATAATATCGCTAATAATAATCGAAAACCACTCGGTGTAGCCGCTCGCTACGAGATGGCTCTGGCCGCAGTGAGTGATTGACAGGCGGGCAGCAACTTTGGAGACGCGTTGAAAAATAAAAACCATATTATGTTCGTCACTCATTTCGTCACTCGAGTTATTTCCGAAGATAATCGAATAATTCAAATGATTGAAAAAATCGAGTGATCGGTTATTTTTCACTCGAGTGATCCCATCACTAATCTCCATACCACCACTGCATAATTTAGCACTAATTCCACAAAGGCATTAAGATGCAAAAACGATAGTTTGTAGAATCTGTTTCGACTTCTACTAAATTTTAATTATTTTCTTTATTAATAACTACCAATTAAGTACTAATACCAACAGTACATTAATTGATATACCTAAATATTGTTTGAGCGTTGCCTATTACTTATATTGCGAATTAAATTTACCTTAATTAATTACCTTAATTAATTAAACCTTAAACTCTTTAAAGAAAAAGGAACAAAAATTAAAATGTTTTAAATTCAACACTAACATATTTTAAGATAATGTGTTATTATCAGTGGCGGAACTACCGGTGTTCAATGTGTGCGAAGCACACGGGCCCGGGCCCGGGCTAAAAAGGGGCCCGGGAGAGGAGCCACAAAAACATAAAAATGCAAAACAAAATGTTCTCATAGAAAAAAAATGCAATACTCCGGAAACGTATCCGCAAAACTACTCTACTCAATTCTTTTATAGATAGTACCTCACTGAAATAATCACATAAAACGGCCTGTATTTTTAGTTTTAGGATTAGGAATTTCTACGATTTAGTTGAAAGAGTCTATGTTTTTTTGGACAAAGCATTAAACGGTGGGCACTTTTGCAAAATGTTTCTAATACCAAATAAAATTTAAAAAATTGACACCCACTCGATGGTCATCGAGACACAATGCATTAGAAGTTCTTCGTTTTAGATATGTGGATATTGTAAAAACAATGGCAAAAATAATTTTAACCTCTACAAATAAAGCGGAAGTTAATGAAGCAAAGTCTTTAAAAAAACACTTGGAAAAATTTGAAACCGTTTTTCTTATTGTTTTTCAAAATAAAATTTTAAAGAATATTGATGCATTGTCAAAACTTTTACAAAAAAAAAAGAGCAAAATATTGATGCTGCGTCTAAAATGTTTACCACCGCCACTGAAATCATAAATCTAATAAGAAATAATTTTGATGTAATTAAAACGGACGCTGTTATTTTGGCTAGGCAATGGGGCACTCCGGGCACTACTCCTGAATTCGAAAACAAAAGGATATCAAGACCAAAAATTATTTTTGAGGATATTAATAACCATTAGCAAGTTCAAACAAGTGATAATTGGTTTAGAATAAATGTGTTTTTAAAAACAAAAGATATAATTACAGCCTCAATTAAAAAATCGAAGTTCTGGCTTTTACAAAATTTATTCTTATTTTCGCGTTTTGTTTCCCAACGTTATACGGGATCCTTCTCTTTCTGATAAGGATATTTACGCTATGATTCAAGCACTGCATCTTTAATATCTAGAAGATATCGCTGATACAATTTCATCGCAAGTGCTTTCATTTAGAGAATATTTTAAGAATGATTTAGATAATTTAACTTCTATTTTTGAATTATTAGATTTTATATTGGTAAAAAATTATTATTCATCTTCCAGTTTTAGTAAAATTGTAACTGCCTGCATTCTTTTTTTGACCATCCCTATTTCGGTTGCATCAGCTGTACGGTCTTTTTTCCAAGTTAAAGTTCATTAAAACTTATTTGAGAAATTGCATGACCGATAAAAAATTATCAGCTTTAGCAATAATTATTTCTATCGAAAATGAGGAAGTTCAAAAAATAGACATTTCTGATCTGATTTCAAACTTTGCGCATGCAAAAGCAAGAAAAATAGATTTTTTCTGCAATCGTCCACAAACTGACATCTTTCTGGCGTGATTTGACGCCAAAAAGTTCATTATTCCAGTATTGTTAACCGTTGCTACGCAATGAGACATATAACGATACGGGAATATATTATTCCCGGCCTAGGCCGAGAATATAATATTCTCGTATCGATATATTATGGCTCATTGCTTAGCAACGGTTAACAATACTGGAATAATGACTTTTAATTAAGTTTTTATTAGGCACAATCATTTTATTTTTGTATTTATTCTATTTTCTTTTCGATTGCAGAAGAAATAGTATGTGCACCTCGTAGGAAAATTCAAAATTCATAAATTAATATAGTTATCAATAATAATACTCCTTATTATAATGGGGGCCCGGCAAAGTTTTCGCACACGGGCCCGTAGCTACGTTGTTCCGCCACTGGTTATTATTACACTTGCATCTCTGCAAAAGAGAAGTTACAGTGTATGAGTTGGATTTAGTGACTTATTTACGCGTGTATATTCCAGAACAATGGATATCCGTGATTGCATTAGCAAAAAAAACATGGTAGTTCATACAAAGTTCATGAAATGAATCATTTATTTTACTTTGAAGATTGTGTCTGGACAAATCGGAAATAAGTTTAATTGAATACCAAAAATGAGCAAGTAAACTCCAAAATCGGAAGAAAATAATATGACGCAACTTGACATGTGAACTTGCTACAGCCCACTGCTGATCTAGGAGCTTTTTAGACCCAACCAGATCAGCTGTTAATGTCATAATATGTCAATGTCTTCTGTCGAAACGCTTTTAAGAAAAGGCAACTCTATCTCTATAACGTTCTCTTACAAAATATAGAATTAAATTAGTTTTTTAATTGGCAGCCTTTGACTGCATTTTATTTAATATTTTTGCTTATATTATCCGACATTTTTTTTACATTATTTTGTGTTAATTTGGTTTCTTTCCTTCATCTATATATATAAAAATGAATGTTTGTCTGTCTGTCTGTCTGTCTGTATGTCCCGTATGCGTTCCTATACCATTTATCCGATTACGATGAAAATTTGGTGAGTTGTTGTGTGCAGGCCGTGGAACATTATAGGATAAAAAAAGTGGCATTTTGACATTGACAGCTGTCAAAATTTGACAGGAGTGATTTCAACTTCTTTTAATTGAAATATTTCATTTGGCAATATTGTAGCTACCATCCCGGACAGGAAAAAAATTTAAAAAAATTTGACACTTACCTGTCAAAATTTAACAGCTGTCACATAAAATCACGTGTAACTTTCTTATTTAAAGAGATAACAAATTTTTGATATCGGATTAATTTAAGTAGTAACCTGGGTGAAAAAATGGTCATTAAAAATTTGACATTAACAGCTGTCAAAATTTGACAGGAGTGATTTCAACTTCTTTTAATTGAAATATTTTATTTGGCAATATTGTAGCTACCATCCCGGACAAGAAAAAAATGAAAAAAAATTTGACACTTACCTGTCAAAATTTGACAGCTGTCACATAAAATCACGTGTAACTTTCTTATTTGAAGAGATAACAAATTTTTGATATCGGATTAATTTAAGTACTAACCTGGGTGAAAAAATGGCCATTAAAAATTTGACATTGACAGCTGTCAAAATTTGACAGGAGTGATTTCAACTTCTTTTAATTGAAATATTTCATTTGGCAATATTGTAGCTACCATCCCGGACAAGAAAAAATGGAAAAAAATTTTGACACTTACCTGTCAAAATTTGACAGATCAAGTATAAATTGTTTTTTTTATTCTTACAGCTACGATCTTGGACAAAAAAGAAATGCAAAAAAAATTTTTAACATGAAAAAAAAAGTATATGTCAATCTGTCAAAATTTGACAGATGTCACATAAAATCACGTGTAACTTTCTTCTTTGAAGAGATAACAAAATTTGACAGCTCAGGTATAAAATTTCGTTATTTAGGTACAGAAAATTTCTTTAATTTCGTTTTCTTAAGCGACAATCATGGATACCAGAAAAACGAAATGGATTTGTGAAAAAATTACACAATGTTTTAAAGCAATCTTTGGTTGTGAAAAAATTATACATATTTGATAAGATGATCTTGGGTTATGAAAAAACTATACTAATGCGAAAAACTACAGATACCCGAACAGTGCCGTGCCCGAAGGGTTCGGCACAATATTATTGTCTGAAATACATCATGGATTGCGGATAAATTGACACATACCCAAACAGTGCCGTGCCCAAAGGATTCGGTATAATAGTATTGTCACAAGTCTACAACGATCTTAGGTTGTAGAAAAAATGACACACACCCGAACAGTGTCGTGTATATATATAAAAATGAATGTTTGTCTGTCTGGCTGTATGTCCCGTATACGTTCCTTCCTCCCCATTCATCCGATTGCGATGAAACCTTGGTGAGTTGTTGTGTGCAGGCCGAGGAAGGTTTCAGCATTAAAAAAGTGGCATTGTAACAACGCATGCCGGGTACTAATATATAGAATAATTCGGGTTTGTCCGGGTTTGTTCGGGTTTGTATCTATAAATCTGTAAAGTATTACTTGACGTGATCGTGATGGTAAACTCGCCTTATTATGGCATCTTAGAGAAAGCGACCATAGCAAAACGGGGCGAATGCCGGCATTGCAACGCATGCCGGGTACACGCTAGTTCTTTATAAAACAAAACCACAAATTCTAACATAATATCCTTAAATATCGATTAGGAATTTTATTTATCTGCTCTGTTTTAGTTCATCAATATAATTTAATTCAATTTTATTCTCTATAAATTAAAAAAAACTAAAGAAAGTACTTATAATATAGGTACGTATGGTTAGTTCTGATTGGTTAACTATTTACTACTTTAGTCAGTGGCGCAACCAGAAATTTTGTTCGGGGGGGGCTTTAACTTCTTGCGAAAAAATTTTGGGTGCCACGCCCTTTTTTGGGTAAAATGCGTATGATTGACGAGAGCGACAGCCCCCTAAAACTTCTGCAATAATACGCCGCTAGCCCTAACGAAATATTTATGAAAAAAAAATTTACAGATTTTATTTTAATTAGTAAAAATGTATTTAAAATAAGTAACGCATATATTAAGCATACTTATATATACTAAAACAAAACAAAAACCTTATACAATAAGTTGTAAGTAATCACTAATAATACTAATATTAAAGTAAAATTCTTCGTTTTGTTTTTGCCATTTCGTCCAGAATTTCTTCCACGGTAATATCAATATCGTGGTTCGCATAAATAGGTAGACCAGGGTCGATAATTTTTGAAACAAAAAAAATAATAGTAGAATGAAACCCATTGGAAAAGAAAGAGAATATAACAAAAATGAAAGAAAAAATAATTTACGGGCGATCCGAGGTCGGGAAGTGGAAGGGGCTGAGTTTTTAAGGCTAGAAAACGATTTATCTCGATTTCCGGGAAAACTACAAGTCAAACGTTAAATGGCAAAGTTGTAGGTAATAAAAAGATCTACAACTTTTGCATTAACACTTTTGTCCCATTGCCTCAAAATTTATGTGAAAAATTAAAATAATCAAGTTTTTGTTTTTTTTATTTTTATCTTTTACAAAAAAAATTATGTTTTCACGAAATTTTGTGATAACTTACCTTTTTATGTCCCAAACACACTGTAATTATTTTGATTTAAAATATTTATTTTTTCACCTTATTTTGACTTAATATCGAAAAAGCACCCTTATTTTCAATCGAAAATTCTCACGTCAAAATATCTGCTGTTTTAAAAAAGTCGGTGGGCGTTTTGTTTGTTGAAATCTCCACTTTCTGATGATGTAAAAAATATATACATTGTAAATGTTCTCAAAAACTGCAAAGAAACGGAAAAAACTCGAATCCGAATTTTTTTTTTAATCATTATGTACAATTTTGACCTATTTATTAAAATTTATACTTTAATTACTCAAAAAACGTAAGAATCCATGTTACATTGATAAACAAAAAAATTACAAATCCATAAAACATTGAGATCGCAAAAAACATGCGAAAATAGTTCGCGTGACATGAAAAATTGGTTTGCAATTAAACGAATAGGCTAAGTTTCTAAGCTCGGGGGGGGGGGGGGCTGCGGCCCGGCAGCCACCCCCCCCCCTGGTTGCGCCATTGACTTTAGTTTTAGGTTACTTATTAGCTTTATTTTTTTATACAACAAAACTGGAATTTTTGCACCTCACATTCTTAAATACGATTGACACACTTTTGTCAATCATTATTATGTTCTTGATATCCGCATTACATTTGGATTTTTTTCTTTAATTTATAGATGACTGATGAGAATCTCAGTGTTATCGTAAAGGCTGAAAATGCAGTTATAATCAAGGAAGGAGCTTTCCGCACTTCTACGTTAGCTGATGGGGGTAAGGATGTGTGAGGAATCAGCATGTTTGGTACCTCCATTGGAACAAGTTCCGAATGGATCTTCTGAATCCCGACGTATGTTTAGTTTGTTGTTGTTACTTATTGCATGATACTACAGATAATGGACGCCCTTGCTTGATATGCTTACAATTTATATTGAATGTTTGGAAAATGCAATTATTTAATTGAATGAAAAAAAATGTCTGCACTCCGCTAAACAGTTTTCAGTTACACGGTGTCCAGTGGCGTAACTAGCCCTCTGACCTGGGGGTAGCCCTGTTATTGTGATTTGAAGTGGCGGCTCGTGTAGAGGTGGAGAGCTCTGGACCACACCCAAATTTTAACAAATTTGGTCAATAATCAACAGTAATATGACAAGACCTCGTTTTTTATCGGTTAGATTTTTCAGCTGTCACGAAAACTTTTTTTGGAAAATTTTCGAGTTAAATTTGGACATGTTTATTCTGATTAGATCCCGAGAGCGTCTTGGCAGGCAGCATTGGATTTCTAACTTTACAGACCTGGCTTGGAGTTCCGATTCCGAGTTTTAGTTGCGCGTATAGGGTATAGACTAGACTAAAAATATAATTGATGAATAAATATAATTAATTTATGTAGGTATTTTGTATTTTGTTTTTAGTTTTTATTGCTTAACAGTTTAACTGATGCCCTACCTCCTAGTCATAGTCAATAGCAAAAAATAAAAATATAAAAAAGGCATACCTACTCAAAGATAAAAATACAAATAAATATCTTACCTTTAATTAAATTGAGTTTTAAATACTCCGACTCAGAATTTTATCATATAATTTAAGATAATTAAAACAAATAATTTAATAAGGTTAGGTTTAGGTTCACGATTCCTTCCTCCAAAGAACTACATAATATTTTTTTCAGTAAATTTAAAGATTAACTTGAAAAATATAATATTTAAAAAAAATTCAATTAATCAATTTGTCGTTTGACTTATCGTTCTCATTTGGGTGGTCTGGCAGAATAAATTTGTTTCTCGCGGATTCTGGGGGGGGGGGGGGGCCCTGGTCCCCCCTAGTTACGCCACTGACGGTGTCCCAAAAGGTATAGGTAGGTATAAACAATAATTTAGGATTGAGTAGATTGGTTAAAAACAGAGTAAGAACTTTATACAGTGTGTGTATAAAGTCTGGAAACGGCTTAATAACATCACAATTTACTGGCCGATTTAAACCAAATTTGGTACAGTTGTGTAAGAGGATCTAACGCACCGAATGACGATATTGGCGTTGTTGCCAGCTTTTTAGTTTGTCTGGAATTCGAACGAATTTTATATTTTTAAATATAACACCCAGTATATTTTTTCATTTGTAGTTTTTACATTAAATTTGTTACACTTTTGATATAACATACTTTGTTCATAATATCAGTAGTTTTCGAAATAACTAGTACAATTTAGAAAAAATATATTTTTTATATTAAATGTTCAAACTGTTTTCCCTGTACAGCTTGACAGTTTGCTTATTGAAAATAAAACTTTTCAATTGTGTTGTAAATCATTTCTGGCGTTATTAATTCAAATTCGTCCAAAATTCGACGCTGCAAATCGGCCAAATCTTGAGGTTTTGTGGTATAAACTCTGTTCTTCAAGTGTCCCCATAAAAAAATAGTCGTTAGGCGACAAATCAGGGGACCTAGGTGGCCACTCGATTGTACCCCCTCTACCGATCCACCTATTCGGAAAAGTGTTGTTCAAAAATTCGCGCACGTTTCGACCAAAATGGGGAGGAGCTCCGTCCTGTTGGAAGAATGTACTTGCATAATTTGGACCCATCACATTTCGTATAGTAGGCACTATTTGCGTTTCCAAGAGCTCAAGGTAAAGTTGTGATGTCAAATTTCCATCAATAAAAAATGGACCGATCTTGTGGTTACCCAGAAGCCCAGCCCACACATTTAATTTTCCAGGGCGTTGTGTATGACCTTCTATCATCCAGTGGGGATTTTCATTTGCCCAAAACCTACAGTTGTGTCTATTGACTTTACCATTTAACATAAATGTTGCTTCATCCGAAAATACTATAAATTTGAAAAACTGGTTATTTTGGTCAAACCTTGACATCATAATATCACAAAATTCAATTCATCGCTCATAATTATCTTCTGATAACTCTTGAACTACATGTATTTTGAAAAGGTGATATTTATGTTTTATTAAAACATTATGGACGGATTTGAAGCAGACGTCACTTACTTGAGAAATTTTTCTTAATGAGGAAACAGGGGTTTCAACAACATGTTGTAAAATTTCTAAACTTTTCTCTTCATCTACTACTACTGGTCGTCCTGATTGTCGCCTATCTCTACAATTTCCAGTTTCTTCGAACCGTCGGACAGTTTTTAGAACAGTTGCTTTTGAAATTGGATTTCGGTTTGGAAATGCGTCATTAAATAGATTTTTAACCTCTTCGTAAGATCTGACCCTATCGCCATATCCTCTCATCATAAGAATTTTAATTCTTTCACTTTCAGTTAAAGAAATTTTTGCATGTAAAAATGACAGCTTTTATGACTTAACATCAAAACTGAACTGGTGTTTTATTTATTAATAAATAAAACACAATTTGTTGATATTTTCAAAACACGCCGTTATTTCGAAAACTACTGATATTATGAACAAAGTATGTTATACCAAAAGTGTAACAAATTTAATGTAAAAACTACAAATGAAAAAATATACTGGGTGTTATATTTAAAAATATAAAATTCGTTCGAATTCCAGACAAACTAAAAAGCTGGCAACAACGCCAATATCGTCATTCGGTGCGTTAGATCCTCTTACACAACTGTACCAAATTTGGTTTAAATCGGCCAGTAAATTGTGATGTTATTAAGCCGTTTCCAGACTTTATACACACACTGTATGTCTTATGTCCACTTACTACGAAGCTACAGCCCCCTGATGGGAGTGCGAAATACTTCCGAACCTTTTGTAGATACAAATTTAAAATTTAGATATTTTGGTAAACTTTGTACGCCGAATAGAACTGTGGTCTTTAAAATGTCCATATTTAATAAATGTGGCAAGAAATAGGGGACAGTAGGCTAACAATAGACATAACTCTTTTAACGCTAACATTTATACTTTTTATGTTAAATTGGAAAAACCTGATATACAGGGTGTCCGGAAAATACGTGTACAACGTTTGACGAAAGACTCCTCACGTCAAAATAGGTCGATCTAAGCCGACTTAGTTATACCCAAAATTGTCTCGTTTAGCCGGTAGAGGGCGTCAAAATTTTTTAAAAATATTGGTTTTTCCTAAATTACGTGAAAACCTGCTAATCGATTTTAATGATTTTTAGTACCTATGTAGACTAATACTATAAAATTACGTTTTCTAGTAGTATAGTCACCGGCTGTAAATAAGTGGAAGTGTTATAAAAGTAATATAATACGTCAACATTTCTCTTCATTTTTTATATGAACGGCGTTATGACAACCCAGATATTTTTGTAGAATGACTGGATGTATTCGGAAGCTATTTTACCTCCTTAATATTTTTCGTTGAATGAGCTGTTTTGCCAGAAGAAAATATTTACAATATTTAGTGCTATTAGTAATAATATTAAAATCAAATTACCTGTAACAATAATTTTTTAAGTTACCTTGTTGTTATGGCATTTAATAATTTGACAATTAGTGACAAATTGTCACCAGTCTATGAAATTTACTCAAGTATACGATCAACATTCTTGAATTACAAGTTCATTTTACCATTAAAAATGGAAAATTATACGAACTCTGAGAAGGTTGACATGCTCCTGGTATACGGGTTTTGTCAAGGAAATGGGCGTCAGAGTGTTAGGGTTTACATGGAGAGGTTTCCTTACCGTCGAATACCAAACCATCAAACATTTGCCAATATCGAGCGTCATCTTCGGGAAACGGGCAGCTTTAAGAAAAACTTTGAAGGCAGGGGTCGTATTCGAACAACTCGAACTGTGGAAACAGAAGAGATGATTCTGGAGAGAAGAGTTAAAGAAGAACCAAGTACCAGTACCCGTCGCTTAGAACGTGAGTTACATGTTCCTAAAACGATTGTCAATGAGGTTTTAAAAGAACAGTTGTTACATCCTTATCACGTGCAAAAAGTCCAGGAACTTTTACCGACTGATCCCCCCATGCGACTTACATTTTGTCAAATTATTAGAAACAGAAGAATCCGTAATCCAAATTTTTGTAGAACAATTATGTTTACTGACGAGACGTGCTTTACAAGATCTGGAGTAAACAATCTGCACAACGAACATATTTAATCCGATGAAAATCCACATGCCATTAAAGTTGCACATTATTAACCCCGAGACATTAGATAGGGTCCAATATCATTTTTTAAGGAGTGTTAATAAGTGTATTCAGCAAGATGGCGGTCATTTTACACATTTGCTTAAGTAATGTTTTTGTTGTACTTTGTTTTATTTTTATTGTTAATAATTAATGTATGCAGGTAATTGTAAATATTTTCTTCTGGCAAAACAGCTCATTCAACGAAAAATATTAAAGAGGTAAAATAGCTTCCAAATACATCCAGTCACTCTACAAAAATATCTGGGTTGTCATAACGCCGTTCATATAAAAAATGAGGAGAAATGTTGACCTATTATATCACTTTTATAACACTTCCACTTATTTACAGCCGGTGACTATACTACTAGAAAACGTCATTTTATAGTATTAGTCTACATACTAAAAATCATTAAAATCGATTAGCAGGTTTTCACATAATTTAGGAAAACCAATATTTTTACAAATTTTTGACGCCCTCTACCGGCTAAACGAGACAATTTTGGATATAACTAAGTCGGCTTAGATCGACCTATTTTGATGTCAGGAGTCTGTTGTCAAACGTTGTACACGTATTTTCCGGACACCCTGTATATTGCAAAAATACATTGGTAAGACATGCCCGTTTCCCAGATAAATTTATTTAAAAATACGATAGGATACGTAGTAATGGGTATTTGATATTTTACTTACTAGCATTTAATTTAACGTTGAATCATTTACAACAGTTTATTAAATTATACCTAAGGGCTTCACAATGAAACAGAGAAATAAAATAGGATTTCTGTTATGAAATGTGTTCAAAATGCGCACCTCGTTCAGCTACATACTTTTTAAATTTAGTAATGCAAGCTATTTGAACTTTAAAAATAATTCCAGGATTATTTCTAATTGCAGCTGAGTGAAACCATATTATATCTAACAAATATTCTTTTGTTGTTACAGGAGTAGAATAAACGATACTTTTAAGATATGATATAATCATCAGGTAACATAGCATGAACCTTTTGGAATTGATAGGGAAGGAGTAAATGGTCCTAAAGTACCCCGTGCAGTAAAGATTTTGATGTATGAAGTGGTATTGCTAATTTCTAACACTATTTGTTGGGTCGTCTGATACCAAATCCAAAATATTTTCTTCAATTTCCAGAGTACGAGCAGTTCTTGAGCGAACTACTCCGACAAGTTTTGGTACCAGACGGCCTAAAACGTTTATCAATAAATTTGTGTTTAAATTGCGCACGATGGGTGGGTTAGATAAAATAATTGCGGTCCATACGTTCAAAGGTTCTACGATCAGCTAATAAATCGGTCCGAAAATCGCTAAGCATATACAATAGAGACGTGCTGCTTTTGCACAGTTATCCAAGATTAATTCGTAGCTTATTAATGTATGTCTGCATGCTCAGCACTAAAATGCGGCATAATAAAATCGATAGGAAACTTTCAAACTACAGAGTCATAAAATAGCAACATTTATTTTTTTATGACAAAATATAACAAGCACCTACTAGATTTAAATGTAAGTTTTGCAAAGTGTTTCAATTTTACAATTTTCGGTGTGCTACTGTTAATACTAGTAAATAACTAGAAGATGATATAGTGTCCGCGAAAATAATTAAAAGAGAATATTGTGGCATATCGGACAAGTGTGTAACTGTTTTTTTATATTGGAATACACAGGGATCCAAGCACAATGGATACCCTGGGGCGGGTAGACCACGACGGCCGTTTCGTCCTTGTTAGGACTCTACGGACAGTCATACCATAACCCAAGCAATTCCAAGAACGACGGTAAAATGTACTAAAAGCGTCTTTGCAAAATTAAAGCGGCCAATGTTGTTGGTGAAATCGCAAATAGCGTTCCCTATACTGGATTGTGATGCACTTCGTGGTTTATTTAGTTGTCTACCTTTCGATTATTATTATTACCAGTGTGGGTGCCTTTTATAATGGAGTCAGGGGCGTAGCCCAGTAAGCAGACTGATGTCATATTACGTCAATATGACGTCATATTGACGTGATTTACGTCAAGGGACCATAATATAACGTGTTATAACGTCATGTTATTACGTCATAAAACGTAATAAATATGACGTCGTAAATGGACGTCATTTGACGTATTGAATCGTCTATTTCCGACCTGTTAAGCTCAAGGTTCTGGGTGTTCCAAACCATGACGTAAAATAACGTCATTATAAACCGCAATTAATAACGTCATATACTGACGTTATCCAACGTATTATATCGTCGATTTACAATATTTTTACTAGACTTCAAAGTAGATTTACAAAAATACATACCAACTAGGTTATTATAACTCACAATATGTGTTATGCAAAATTGCGAATGAAAATAAGGGGGCAAATTTATAATATTTTATTTTAATTTAAATGTTGCTTCCAAGTCAAAAATCCAAAAAATCATTTTTGAACATCATATAATCGTTATTAACATCCATAATCATTATTATAAGTATTTGCTGCGAAACACGGCAGGTGGCAATGTAAAATAATCATTTTGAAATACGCGCGTTTAAGAAACCGCGGCCCCGAGTATGCTTGTAATTTTATTGGTTAAATTTTGCGGTAGTGCCAGTGGAATCTAATTATATCAAATTACCCCGAAATATTGTTTTAAATTTTAACATTTTGTGCGCCAGTCCGGTAGTTCACTTAAAATATTAATAAATAATTCAAACCTAAGGAAATGTCCTTTTTTCTAAGATCACTTTTCAGTATAAAACAAAACTATGTTGATGTTAAACATGACACGGTTTGCTCCTGAAATATACCTGATATGCAGAATAGCAACAGTGTAGGCGTAGGATACGTACGACGCGACGCCATTTTCTCGAGTCTACCGAACAAAATTGTTGTGGAGTGTGAGGTTAGTTATTTTATTTCGTTATTTGTGAGAAGTTGAGAAGTCTAGCTATGGTGATAATGTATGCGGTGGTTGAGTTTCAGCAAACAGGGAATGACGGCGGCGGCATTTCCGTCATAAACCAATCGTGGTTAACGCCACTAAAAAGAGAATGCTTCTGGCCGCCATAATATGAAGACCAGGAAACATTTACGGCTGCCCAAAAAAAAATTAATGAATTGACAAGGAAAGTTGGAAACTTTATCCTATATCTAGGATATTTTATGAAACTGGCAATCTACTATACCCAGGGCACTATTTTATACGTTTAATATTTATGTAATTTAATAAATATTTTACAGATCTTTATAAATTTATTTTATTTTTCATGTATTTTTAGATTCCTCTAAAGGTAAAACACTTGTTTTATTACATTTGCAGGCAACGCAAAAATAAGTTGATGGACATACTTTTATGGTCAGTAAAGCAATAATCAGGTAAAATCTTTTAATTTTGATAAAAGATTCGGAGAATATAATACCTATATCGGCCAAAAAAAAACTTGTGTATCCATAAAAGTTTGTCATATCCTACGTCAAATTACGTCATAATTCGTCAATATTAGGTCCAGTATATTGTCAATGCTGACGTAATTACACGTGAAATTTCCACGTAAAATAACGTCAAGAATCGACGTCACTCGACGAGACTTTCTCCCGTCAGCAGGACGTTAAGAAACGTCATTTTGGTCGGTCCTGACGTTACTAAGACGTCGTTACGACGTCTTCCTGCTGACTGGGAGGCACCAGTGTTCCGCGTGTTCCGCGGAACACGGGCCCGGTACGTCAAGGGGCCCGGTTCTACATATAAATAATTCCTATTAAGTAAACAATATATTTAACTTTAATGTAAGAAAATCATCTAAGTAAGTAAAATAAACTATTCTTTTAAATTCTTATTTCGTTTCCGAATATCTGCGGAATTTTTAGATAATGATTCAATTTCTGATGATGAATTTTATGCGATGGGCCAGGAATTGTATATACTTACGTCAAATATTCCGATGATATTTCCGATACAATTTCTTCACAACTTGTTTCTTTTAGAAGTTGTTATAAGGGCGATTTAAGTAGAATCAAATTCATTAAAGACTTAATTGAGTTTATTTTAATTGAAAATTTTAGTTCCTAAAGTAGTTTTAGCGAAATTTTGACGGCTTGCTACATTTTCCTAAGTATTCCTGTATCTGTAGCAACAGCCGAATGATCATTTTCCAAGTTAAAATTGATAAAAAAAAATTCTTAGAAACACCATGGGAGAGGAAAGACTGTCGGGGTTGTCAATTCTGTCAATTGAAAACCAAATTGCGCGGAAAATAGACGTGTCCTCCATTGTATCGGTTTTTGCAAATAATAAGACGAGAAAAAAAAAATTTATTTAGATCAGTGATTTCATTTCTTTATATATTTTATGTTATGTTGCTTGTTACTGCTTTTAATTTTTTGTGATTTTGATATGTCCGTTAACATATTTTTTTAATAAACGTAAATAGATACTTCGTTTTTTAACGGGTAGGGGGCCCGGGGATCCCATGGCACACAGGCCCGTAACGGCATCACTAAGCCACTGAATGGAGCTAATTCCGCTGGGATGGCGCTACGGTGTATTGATGGCCGCTTTGATTTTGTAAAGAGGCTTTTAGTACATTTTACCGTCGTTCTTGGAATTGCTTGTGTTATGGCTGCCCGTAGAGTCCTAACAAGGACGAAACGGCCGTCGTGATCTACCCGCCCCAGGGTATCCATTAAACTTGGTTACACACTTTCCGATATGGCACAATATTCTCTTTTAACTAGTAAATAACGTAAATTAGCGATTTTCTCAAATGCAAGGTAATTTTTAAATAAGTACATTTATCTAGAAAACGTGCATCTAATCATGACTTACTAATAGAAAAATAAAATAATTTACGTTTTTTTAATTTGACATAAAAAAGTATAAATTTTAGGGTAAAAAAGTTATGCCTATTTTAACCCTATTATCGACCTTAAGAGTTAGTGATAATTAGTTAATTTCTGTTCCTTAATAACACCCTCCCCGATTTGGGATCGCATGGTTTTTCAAACAAAAAACAAAAACAAACAAAACATATCTACCAACATAGAAATTGAACAAGTTGTATGGCCGAAGTTGGTAGAGCATTCGACTGGTTATCGAGAGGTTCTGGGTTCGATTTAAAAAAAAAAAGTCTGCACGCCGCTAAACATTTTTCAGTTAAACTTTAAAATATAAACGGCGCATTACTGGTAAAGGCATTAAGGAGTGGTGCATGTTCTTACACTGATTAACTAGATTAATATAAGTATTTTAAATAGTTTAAGTCACGAAACAATAATTGCATCAACAGTATTTGAGGGTTAAGTAGGGAACAAAGATTTGCATTTTTCACAGTAGCTACGCTAAGATTGTAAAAAAAAACGTCCTCAATGAGTGTCGTGGAATTGATCCCACATGTTTTAGATTATTCAAAAGTAACCGAGGTAAAAGGCAAAGGTGAATCAAACATATAACTGTAAAGTTTTTATTTTTAAGGAAATTAAAAATGTGGTAATCACGGCAGCACAAAAAGCTTTTATGAAAGTTACTTTAAAAATGTTAAAAGGGTTGATGGGTTTCTTTCAGTGCCGGGTTATGAGGTAGAGCCACAGTGCCATATGGCCCTAGCTCAGTATAACCTGTATATACCAGGTGACAACGAAATTACTACCCAGCTTGTCATGTCCTTATAAAATAAAACGTTATTATAAAATTTTGGTAGGTTATATGATTGCATTGTGCGCACATTTTCAGTATTTAAACGGCTGTCACTTCTGGTGTTGAACCGGAAGTGCACACAACTTTGTTATTTTAAATAGAATACCCTGTATATTTTTAAAAATATGCATTGTAGGAAGAATTTTAATTATAAAACCTGTATATATATACAGTTTCTGAGAAAATGGCGATGGAAATTGTGAAATTAGCCACACATTTTATTATTTTTACAAAAAAATAAATGAATGAGTGACCACTATTTCACGTCCGGTTTAAACAGAATTACTGCAAAATTTGACATTTAAACACAAATTTCGTCAATCATTTTAATGGCACTTCGTCTTTTAATTCTAATTTTCAAAATTATCTTACATTTCTAAATATTTTTTATTTATGCTTTTTTATGTCTAAACGTAGTTTTTAAGATATTAGCAATTAAAATTGAGAAATAAAATTCAGTAAATCTAGTACAGTTTTTTTTGTGAAAAAATACATATTAACATTTTAGTTGTGGTATTTTTTATCAAAAAAATATTCATACAGTCCGTCCCAAATTAGATATATGACGATATCGATAATTTTTTTGAATGCAACCCTAGTTTTTTATTGACTATTTTTAAAGTGTATATTAAGTTGCATATAATAAGTGCATATATGAACCTAATTTAATTTTTTTTTCCTTGTCATTTATAAGGTATGTTGAGGAGTTGAAAGCACAAATAAGATATAAGTGTAGGTTCAAAACGAGTTGAGGATATTGCCAAATAGTGGATGGACAACATTTTGAGAATTTATTGGCGAAAAAGTATTAAATATGAATAGAAGGTGTTTTATTTTTCAATTAAGAGAAATTCGTGGTTTCAACTCCTTAACATACCTTAAAAAATATTGATACAGTGTTTCCCAAATGAGAGATATCGATAATTTGACAAACCTAGTTTTTTATTGGCTATTTTTAAAGTGCATGTTAAGTTATACATAAGTACCAAATTTCACATTTTTATTCCTTGTCAAATATTGAGGAGTTAAAAGCACGAATAAGACATAAGTGTAGGTTAATTTCTCCCGAAGTAGGTAATTAGAAATGTACCAAACAAGTTTTGCTTCTGTTTAGGATATTTCCAAATAGCGAATGGACACTATTTTGAGTGCAGTGGCGGATTTAGAGGGAGGGCGCAGGGGCACGTGCCCCCCCCCTGTCATAATAATTTCGCACGAACCAACCTAAGCGCAACACCCAAAATGGCATTTAGCATTGTACTGTAACAACCAAATATTTTTTTGATGCCAAAACTTTACAGCATTTAGAAATGGATATTAAAAATCAGGTTTTTAACGTGGTTTGATAATTAGCGAAAAGATGGCGTAAAAGCACGTTAGATAAAAAGCAAACATTTTAGGATTTTAGAATTTGTGTTTTGTTACAGAAAACTGTAATCTGCGGTTTTGTTTACAAAGAAAGTGTATTATTTTGGGGTAGTAAGGACTTATTTTAATAAAAATAAACATGCCAAAACGGCTATGAATGGGGAATATTTGAGAAACAATTTTAGCTCATTAAGTATTGAGCAAAAAATTGAAATTAAAATTGAGGGAAGACCTAAACCCGAAATTAACTTGACACAGATCACAAAGTGTAGATCTAGGGACTTTATTGTTATTGATAAGTTTGCTGGAAATAAAACCAGAAGATTGAACTTTACTTTTAAACAAAAATAAACAAACCCGCTAATGAAAAATAAATTGGCCTTTTTTTATTTTTTTTATCTTATTTCATTTTCAATAAAATAAGTAGGTAATCATACATTTTTAAAATATTTACTAAAAATTATTGACCAAATTTGGGCGTGGTCTTAAAAAAATTTCGCCTGCGGCTCGTTTTGTCCGCAGCGGGCTTTTCGTGCACCCCAAGATAACAAGTAAGTGCCCCCCCTGTCAATTTTTTCTGAATCCGCCACTGATTTTGAGATATATATGGATAGACGGGTTTTTTTAATTAAATTAACTTTTGTTTGTTTAATATCTTAAATGACAAGGAATAAAAATTTGAAATTAGGTACATACTTATGTATAAATTAGTATGCACTTTTAAAAATAGTTAATAAAAAACTATGATTGCCATTTAAAAAAAAAATCGATATCGTCATATCTCTAATTTCGGACACACTGCATCAATATTTTTTTTAATAAAAAATACCACTACTTAAAATGTAATTACCCGTGACCAAGCATTTTTTAAAAGAAATACTGTACTGGATTTACTGAATTTATTCCAAGTTACAAACTCACACTTTATAAACTGAACGGTTCTACCGTGCAAGCAAAAATTATTTGCATCAAATGCATCTGGACGTATGCTTAGCCGTAGAGCTTAATACCTGTTGGGTGTCAGTAACTACCTAAATTAGCAATCAATCAGTTATTCCGTCATCTTTGACAGTCGTTACAAGTAATTTGATTCATCGCTAATTTTTCCAATTTCTTGAACAATTCACACAATGGGCTTTACGGAACAGCACAAAACATTCATGGTTGAAGCGTATTTTCGTAACGGGGTTAGAGTAAATGGTGAGTGACAATACAACCCGGGATTGTGCATGGACGATTTTCACAAACATTTTCCTAACGTTGCTTTTATTGCTGGGGATTTTTCTCATTGCCTGAAAAGAACCGTGGCTGTGTTTAGGGAAATAGGTTCTATACAACACAAAAAAGGAGCAGGAAGACCATCTGTAAGAATAGAAGAACTTTTTGCAAACGTTCGTGAAATAATGCAAAATACGCCAAAAAATTGGTATTTCTAATATTCATTCACCTTTACCTTTTAAGGCCGCCTTTCAAGAGTAATAATTTAAAACATGCAAGGACATTGTTTTTTAAATCTCACGTTATGTTGCTTTAAAGTAGGCAATTATTTATTGCATGCACTTTTAGTGATTACTCGGACCAACCCAAAAATTAAGAAATAAAAAGGTAGGCAACTTACTGTTTTATAACAGGATTTCAACGTTTTAATAAAAGGAAAATTGCAAAACTTTGCTAAAAGTCGAAATAGAATTACATTCTTCCACTATTTTTTGCGATAACTTTTAAGAGACAAGAGGAAATGACTTGCGGTTTTCACAGTTCTCTTTACTAACTAGTAACTTAAATATCGAAAGTGACAAAACAGAAAATAAGGCCCACAAAATCGAATGGGTCTTATTAGTGTTGCCGCCGAGACGAGAGATTCTCGTCTCTCTTCTCGTCTGGCCCTCTCGGGACGAGACGAGAGAGATATTTTCTCTCGAATAAAACTCCGAGACGAGACGAGAGAAGAACCCTCTCTCGTCGAGAAATTCTCGTCTCTTTCGATTTCTCTTGATGTCTCTCGAGCAAAAAACGTTACTTTTTTGAGCGTTTTTAAATCTTCTTAAATTCTTCTTTGCAAAAATATATATAATGTCTATATTTGGACCAGCGGTTTTCGAGTTATTTAACTGCAAATAGTTTCATCTAGTTAGCCGTGCCTGGCCATTCAGGATGACATATTATTATGACGTTTTATCGCTGGATAAAATTATTTGCAGTCAAATAACTCGAAAACCGTGGCGTCGGTCCAAATATGGACACTATATATTTTTGATAAGAGGAATTTAAGAAGATTTTTAAAATCTTATAATAGACAGGGTGTCCCAAATTTTTTTTTTTAAATTTGCTGATTCTACATAAGTTTATAATTACTTTTATTAAATGAATTATTAGTCTATAGTTAATAGTTTCCAAGATATTGGCTTTTGAAAAATTATATTTTTGAGTTTCAACAGCCTATAGCTTTCTAATAGTACATCTTAGAGCAAAACCGCGCATCATATCTTCCATTTTCACTATCTTCCCAAATCAATCAAACTTCCGGCTAAACCGGATGTAACTCGAAAGCAGGAAATATAGTTCTTCCGGTTTAACCGGAAGGTGATTTGTTTGGGAAGATAATAAAAATGGAAGATAGGGACATGTGAGCCGTTTTGCTCTAAGACGTACTGTTAGATCTGTCGAAACTCAAAAGTTACATTTTTTAAAAGTCATCAATATCTTGGAAATGGAAATTTCTTACCGTGCTGGTGTTTTGAAGCACACTGTATAGACAAAAATACTTTTATTAGAGGCACCTCTTAACCCTTACTAAGTTTCTTCAAAAGTTTTCCGCTATCTTAGTGGACAGGAGATATTGACCTTTGTCGCACTAATGGGCCACCCTGTAGTAAATACCAAGCAAAGTTTTAACGCATTTAGGTTAGGTTTTGTCATATTTGACATATATTGCACACAATTTATGTCAAATATGATAGAACCTAACCTAAACGCGTTAAAATTTTGATAGGTTTTTACTATACCTATTTGGTTTAAATCACGAGAGAAGGTCGTCTCTCGTCTCTCGTCTCATCTCGCCCTCTCTCGACGAGACGAGAGACCCATTTTATCTCGTCTCGTCTCGCGGCAACACTAGGTCTTATTAAAAAATTTAAATCTTCGAATCGAAGTCCATTCCATCCACCTCCAAAGAAAATATAGGTACACGCTAACAGTAAAAAAAACTTGGTTTTGGAAGTTATGCGAAACTGATATAATTGGCGATATACACGATAGTAGTGTGCCATGCTTTATCTGGGTGCACGAGGATTGCATTGGATTCACAGCTGATGACCAGGATATCTTTGTTTGCCCGGATTGTGCACCCTAAATAGATGGGCCTAATTACCTGCTCTCAATGAAACAAAGCTCGTTTACAGGGTTTTAAAAAATTAAAGAGTTTTTATTGTTTTTATTTGTTATTGCAAATGTCACAGTTTATAGTTCCATGTTCATATACTTCCACAAATCAACCTTAACACCTTTAGAAGAGCTTAATTGCCGGCACTTACCTTAGTTTTAAACTTATTTACGGGTTTTCGCAAAATCCTCCAAATATTAAGCGGTCTTTTTGATTTTTGGAATGATCAACAAAGTAATAATTGCAACCGACAATCACATGCGTCTGTAGATTGATGTAGATTATAACGTTGTATTATACAAATTTCTTGACCAATTAAAATTGTTTTTAGTATCCCCAGGAAGTGGAAGTTGTTTTACATCTAATGGAGAAGCACTTGTTGGTTTCCATGAAGACGCATTATCTCAGGCGGCTATGGGAAAGGCACAAATTGTGCTGGCCATTGTTTTGGGACTTTCCTTGGCTGCTGATTGTTCAGAGGTAGCAATGCTAAATTTTATTTTGCCTGCAGCAGAGTTACATTTATGTATAGAGGATCATAAAAAGGGGTGGTTGGGTAAGTATAGTGAAGACAATAAATTTGATATTTTTGGTATAGAACTAAAGGGTAATTTAATAGTGAACTCGCTTGAGATGCACTAGTCCCTTAAAAATAACGTTTGTTACAAGCTTAGCCCACTGAGGTTGCAAGTATCCCATCCCCAAGGTGTAACTTGTAATGGCATCTATTTTTTTTTTAAATTAAGTGTTATCATTTAAGAAAATTAACTAACTACATAATATATTGTATATTAAAAAGCAAGACATTTCAGCAAAAGTTTAGGAGGTATTGGTAGTAAAGAGTCAATATTATTATTACTACGGGAAGATTTTCATAACTCAAGCACACAACTTGGGTGTGACTCACTCAATTTTACAAGATTTATTAGACGATAATACTGATAGCCGAAAACAATTTTGTGAAATAATGATCGAGATGATCACGCACGAATTGTCCAAAGAATTTGTTTTTTAGGTAAAGCTAGGGGTTTTCTTTAAATGGTCAAGTTCATTGACAAAACCACATATACTAGGCATAGAAAAATACTCACTGGTTCATAAAAAAATAATAATAAATAATAATAAATCGCACTCAGTATAATAAAAAGGTTAATGTCTGGGCGGGCATTGTAGAAAATAGGGTAATCGGAAAATTTTTCTTTGGTGAGAGCATAGGCGTAGTTAGGGGGGTACTTGGGGGTGCTAAGCACCCCCGAAATCTAAATTAGCACCCCCAAAAAAAATTTACAATATATAGGCTAATTTTAGAACTAACCTATTTTTATAATATAGGTACATTATATGTAATGAATTTTTCATATTAATATTTCAAGCATTCGAATTCTGGTACATAATCATAAGTTATATCACAAGAGGTGAATATTTTTTTTAATATTTTTTGACATTTTTGTGCAAAATTTCTGTCAAAAATTCGCGAGACAAAAATTCTTTAAAAATATCCCGACAGCGAAGCTGGAGGGATATTTTTTTAAAAGAATTTTTGTCGAGGGCAATTTTTATAGAAATTTTGCGGAAAAATGTCAAAAAATATTCTAAATAAAATATTTACCTCGAGTGGTATATGTTGAGATTATATACCAAAAAAAAAGAAAAAATACAACGAAATGCATGATTTTTAAAATGATTTATGTAGCTACTAGAAAAACGGACAAAACGAAACAAAACCTAAACAATTGACAAAGTAATAAAACTAACAGAAAATTAGTTATAAGTATTATTGTTAAACACACAGTTATTATAATAAACAGTAGTGGCTTGCTGGTGTTGCTGGAAACTCTTCGAGCTGCAAGAGACTGGAGCTTCGTCTTGGTCCAACCCATTAGTTGGAGGGTGACCTCTTAAACCTTGAATAGTGTTTTCGTGATGAGTTTTGTCCATCTGCAAGTATGGCTTTATGGATGCAGCACTACTATGTCCAGTTATTTTTATAAGAGTTTGTTCGCTCACACCTGCTTTGCTTAATGTAGAGACAGCTGTGGCTCGATTGGAATGGTTTGTGATTTTTTCTTTCTCAGTATCTAGTCCAATTTTTTGTGCTGCTTGTTTTGTCCAATTAGAAAGAGTATTTTTTCCAATGGGACAGTTTTTGTACCAATTTCCCATTTTCCAATTTGGATTTACTGTCAGGAATAGTCTTTGGGTAGTTATATTTTGCCCTCTTTTTGAAATTAGTTTTCTGTAAAGGCGAACTGGACATAAATCGGCATCTTTTGTGTTTGCCACTAACCATTTTGAAAATTGGGTTATATTCCATTCTATTACTTTTTGTACCATCGCTATAATATTCTTCTCTGAAATACGTATTTAGGCATGTCTCGGCTTCTCCTCCTCTGCATGCTAATTCCACAGCCGCTATTTGATAGAACTTTTTCTGTAAATCCTCGGGGTTATTTTCGTCAAAAATTTTTACCATCTTTTTGTACTCGTCGTAGGTTAGTGCTCTTGCACTTTTCCGGTGATTTTTTGGATCAGCCTGAAGCAGTTTTCTTTTAGAATTTCTAGCCATACGTGCTTTTTGGAATTCAGGATCTTTAAAAGGATCAAATTTAATGTTGTATTTATTGAAGTACCTTTCTTGAAGCAGTTGGGCTGTTTGGTTCCACATTGTCTTGATAACCCCTTCCTTGTAGTCAGAACCATCTTTTTTCTTTATATTAAAACTCCAGTCTTCCAATATAGCGGCAAGCTGTATTATAGTTGTATTTTTGGTCAATATATACTGCCGTGTTTCGCAGAATTTCTCGAATTGGGTCCGTATATACTTTTTTGTTTTTGTTGTATTTTCTGGGATAGTCTTTTCAGCGTTTTTTCTTATATTTTCGACTGAAACATTACCGAATCGGCAAGATTCCATTTTAAAAAAATGTGACATGAATCTGACAACATCAAAAAGTTGATATGTTGAAAGGGATTTTTGTTATTATAGAAACGGTCTATAGCAACCATCAAATATTTTAAACTTGTTATGATGTTGTTATGCATTGGCATTGTTGTGGCAGGTGGCCCGGGGTATATCCACATATGCGGGGTATATTCAGTATAATATGCATCTGATTGGTCGCAAAACAGCGTTTAATTGGTCAGAATCGGATTGAGGTATATAATCAAGTATATTTAGGTAGTTGCGGATTCTGTTCAAAATTTCTCTCCCTGTACCGTGTAGTTCACGCCCAGTTTACTTGTCAGAGCGGGTCTATGATCATAAAAATCGTAAAATACGAGAGCGGCATAATAGCTTGTGTATGTCATGTTTTGCAATTATGCATTAATTTGATAATTTAAATTTAACCAGTCGTAGTCGTTCAAATTCGCGGAAATTTTTAGCCGGTATTTTGACTATTTTTTTGTTTATTAAGGTTTCAGTTAAAGTTTAAAGTTAAATAAACACGAAAAAACAATGAGTGCGTCATCGGATATAAAATACACTGTGGAATTTTTGAAAAAATCTTTTAGCAAGTTACCGTTGGAGAAGAAAGTGATTGTCAAGAACATTGAAAACCTGCCACCTCTTAAAACAAATTCCAAATTTAACATCGACGTTGCTGGCACCGGGAATGGAACCCGGGCCTACGATCTGTGAGGCCGCTGCGCTGACCACAAGACCACAACGCCGATCTAAACCTGCTATTAACATCACATTAAAATATTTACTAAAAATTCTTGACCAAATTTGGGAGTGGTCTTAAAAACATTTTCCCCTGCGGCTGGCTTTTTGTGCACCCCCACGTTAACATGTCACGAGCCGCCACTGGACTTCAGCACCCCCAGTGTTGACCGTCTAACTACGCCTATGGGTGAGAGCCGTACTTTATCTAAATTTCTTTTGAAATGATCTGGTCCAGCTCTTGCCAATCTATTTCCAGATAATAATGATCCTGATTTAGCAAGTTAAACCTTATGGTTTCAATGGGATGATACTTCCCTGCATTATGGTGGTCATGTAAGGAAGTACTTAAATAGAATTTTTCCAGGGCGGTGGATAGGGTGGTCAATAAAGCGGCCACCTAGATCGCCCGATCTTAACCCACTGGACTTTTTTTTTGTGGGGTTTGTTCAAAAATTTAGTTTATAAATCTAAACCCAAGTCGAGAGATATCCTTAGGGAGTTCATTCGACGAGTAATAGTGGTATTACAAAATGTACAACAGGAATTTTTAGATCGATTGATCTACTGGAGAACAATTATTGGTGGAGGACATTTTCAACACCTTATAAAATACTTTCTTTTCATACTTTCTAGTGTGTCTATTTTGTTTTAAAAGATAACATTTCGTAAACGGTTGAAGGTAGGTATGGGGCATAATTTATGATAAATGCCTAGAATTGATTGTAGACTTTAAAAATGTAAAAATATACAATATATTTTATTAAAAAAATTATAGTCGATGTTGATACACGCAGCATATTTATGATATATCCTGTATAGTATCTTTTTTCCAAAAAAACACATTTAAAAAAACTACGGGTCCAAGCGATTCTTGATTAAGTGGACAGTATTCTATACAGGGTGTTCTCAAAGTTGAGTCATTTATTTTACCAGGTTGTAGAACTCGCAAAAATAAGTAATTGTATCAAAACTCATTTATATAAAAGTTGCAGAATAAAGAAGTCAATAACAATTGAAAAACTGTAAAACATCACGCACTTTAGCGAATTATTTACCACTGGTCAAATCGAAATTCGCACTAAAACCCGTAAAATGAATGAATGATAAGTAATTTGGATCCTACAAAAAAATAAGCCATACCCAGTATCGCCAGTAAACAAAACATTGATAACGCAGTGGTCGAGAATAGCAAAAAATCAGGTCTTACAATTTTTAAATTTTACATTTTTTTAATTACAGAAAAAGAAAAGCCTTTCTCCACAATCTTTATTTATCGAAAAACTAGGCGAACCTAGTATCACAACGACATGTTTCGAGTGTAGAAACACTCATCATCAGGAAACAAAGTAAAAAGTAAAATGCTGATGTTTTTAGCAAAAGAGAAAATAATGGTGAGATTGAGCCGCAATGGAGCTTTTAGTGGTGTACAACAGATGTAAAATTGAAAAATTAGGAGGTCGACAATCAAGACTCCAGCATACTGAAGAGTCGAGGGTTAAGTGTAGAAGCACACTGTGCCGTGCAGAAAATGATAGGGTAGTAAAAATTAGGGAGTTTTGAAAAACATATCTGTAAAAAGCATTAATAAATTACTGAAACATCCTGAGTTTTATTAAGCCCGGTCAGAAACATGTGAAAATGTTGGGGTGAGATGTAAAGAAAAGAAAAAGAAAAAAGTTTTTTTTTTTGGGTCAACGCATTTTTTGGTTAAAAAGTAAAAGCAGTTGGGGTACCAGGCTTTTTACGGCCCAGTTACCCCGCCAGAGTCAGAGCAGACACATTTGGTGCAAAAAAAAGTTATTAAAAAGTTTTAAAAAAATTTTTTGTGTTCCCGTTATCGAGAGGTGCTACTGCAGCCAACACGTGTAGGATGGGATTCTCTTTTGCTAAAAACATCAGCATTTTACTTTTCACTTTGTTTCCTGATGATGAGTGTTTCTACACTCGAAACATGTCGTTGTGATACTAGGTTCGCCTAGTTTTTCGATAAATAAAGATTGTGGAGAAAGACTTCGTGCTTTTCTTTTTCTGTATCATTTAACTCCACTTTGAGTATGGACTACTTCTTCAAAAATTTTTTAATTGTTATTAACTTTATTTTTCTTCTCTCTATTCTGCAACTTTTATATAAATGATTTTTGGTACAATTAGTTATTTTTACGAGTTCTACAACCTGGTAAAATAAATGACTCAACTTTGAGAACATCCTGTATAAAAGACTGGATCCGTTTTTTTATCAGAAACCTGTATGCGTGGTTAACATAATATGTCCAATTAAATTTTATTAATGTTTAGGAGAAGAGAGAAAATTAAGGAGCGTATGCATGAGAGTTTCATATAAATTTTAATTTTTCTTACTATACTATTTTCAATCTGAGGTGGCTACATATTTTCTCTAGTGGATTATTAATTATGACATTACAACCTGTCAAAGTGCACGCGATTATGGTGACTATTATGAAAACAAATAAATTTGAATAATGCTCTGTTTGTAAATGATTTTAAATATTTATATAAAGAATTTATTTTCTAGGATTGTACCTATGATATATCTGATACATTTCTTATCCATTTTTAGTTTCGATAACTCTTTTGGCTATGGCGGTTGGCTCCTTTTGCTGGGGCGTTCTTGGTGACTACGTTGGACGTAGGCGTTCTTTACTGCTTGCCTTGACAGTAGCCACACTTTTTTCTGCGGTTGCATCTGTAATGCCAACATACGGCACATTTATGACTGCCAGGTATGTCAAAAATATCCTCTCTGACAAATATAGTCAAATTCAATTTAACTAGGCGGGTTATAAATTTATCAAATACAAATTATTATAGTCGTATTTTGCTTAAGTAAAGGTTAAAACAGCATTAAGTATAAAGATATCTGTAATACAAACGCAATAATTTTATCGGCTATTTATGAATCGGAAAGAGACGCACACATAATTTCCAGTGATTATAAACATGTGTAGATTTTTAAATTCTAAAATAATAACGTCATTAGAAAAACGCCTTATACAAATTGCCATGAATATAACAATAGTTTATTTGCTCCTTACATTTTCTAAAGTCCTCATTTTCCTTGATCATCGTTGCGTTTTGACTTATTGTTATATTCTATGTGTAATCAATCATATTAAATAGCTTTAAAACAAAAATTTGTTTTTATCAATATAATTTTTTTCTACGTATAAGTCGGATCTGGTCTTATCGTGCGGGTCATACGATTCAAGAAAGACATACTCTCAGTTTTTGTTTTCTTTACTTGCGTTTAATTTTACCCTCTAAATAAAATACGTAAGATAAATGAGGCAGACTTATTCCATTTTGACATGAAAAAAAAGGATATGTAGGTATTTACTTTCCAGCGATTCTAAAAAAGCTTATAATAGCACCAGCAACGTTTTATTTTAAATATGTCAGTTTTGTGACAAAATGAAACAATTTTCTGGGTTTTTGCATCCCCAATCAAAAAAAATGGTACTTAATCTGATAAACTATTTCGAAAATGAAAGAAAAAGTGGAAATTCGCCAACCAATATTCAGGAAACAGTAGCCAAAGCACTGGGAATTAGTTTAAGGACTGTGCAGAAAATTGTGCATGAAACAAAACATAATATAATACCCAAGAATACTAAAAAGTGTAAACGAATAAAGCCAAAGACTGAGGATTTAAGCGAAAATATTAAAATGGGAGTTCGAAATGTGATTAACGATTTATACAAATCAAAACCAATGTAACTCTTCCAGTTTTACAAAAAACATTAAAAGTTGGGTGTTTTGGAAATTGGACTTGAAGCGTTATCAAAATTAATAAAAAATTTAGGTTTTCGCTATAAAAAAGACTGTAACCGAAGATTTTTATGTGAGCAGCCACAGATAGTGAGTCAGCGTGTTCAGTTTTAAAAAAAATATATTAAACAATTACAAATCGAAATTTAGAAAAGTGGTATTTTTAGACGAAACGTGGATATTTTCGAATGGAAGTGGTTCAAAATCTTGGCAAGATGAGTCTGTAAAAAGTGTTAAAAGGAAAAAGGGGTGCGGTACGGGAAAGCGTTTTATTATTTTGCATGCCGGTTCTCCAACAGGATATGTTGCAGGTGCGAGTTTAATTTTTTCTTCAACATCAGAAAGTGCTGACTATCATGATAATATGAATTGCGAAATGTTTGAAAAATGGTTAAAAGTTCAATTGATACCAAATTTGGATGCTCCGTCTTTAATTGTATCAGATAATGCATCATATCATTCAAGAATTTTAAATAAACAGCCTACTTCATCTTGGAGGAAAAGTGATATTTATGAGTGGCTGGAAAAACACAACCAAAATCCTTTACCAAATATGCTTAAATCGGAACTCCTATCAATAGCAAACCCAAAATATACGCGGTAGATGAAATACTGCGTGAATATGGTCATGAGGTTCTACGACTGCCGCCATATCATTGCCAGTTTAACGCAATAGAATTAATATGGGCTGGTGCAAAGTCTTATTATGAAAAAGATGTAGGTGATGGTCTTAAATCCGACCAAGTACAAATAGTTTGGCAAGATTCGTTAGATCATATTACACAAGAGTACTGGAAGAAATCGGTGGAACATACAGAAATATTAATAAGGGATTGGTGGGATCGAGAACAAGTACTAGATGTCGAAGTAGCGCCAATGATAATTGCTCCATTCGAAGACGACTCAGACGACGAGGACTTTTCAGATTTTATTTTTATATTATATATTTAAGTGACGATGAGAGTTTTTAGGCTATAATTATAAAGGGTGTTTTTCGTTTATATTTTTTAGTATTCTTCGGTATTATATTATGCTTTTTTCCATGCACATTATTCTGCATAGTCCTTAAACTAATTCCCAGTGTTTTGATTACGGTTTCCTGCATATTGGTTTGCGAATTTCCACTTTTTCTTTCATTATCGAAATAGTTTATCAGACTAAATGCCATTGTATTTTTAGGTTTTAGTAGTAAAATTGTTAAAATAAATTGCACTGTTTATTATTGTCGTTTTTAATTAAAGGGTACAGTAGGTATATATATAATTAACGATTATATAATTTTTTTGTAACTTTTTCAACTCCCCTGTACATAATTTTTACAAAACTAATAATATTAGGTATATGTGGCTATCTTCGCGATAGCTAAAATAATTAAACTATTTTTCCTTCCTTCGGTATATTTGTAAATAATCTCACAACATTTTGATAGCCTCTGTGTTGTCTGATTTGACGCATATGATCAGTGACCTTTGGACCCGCACGTTAAGACCAGATCTGACTATATATACTTTATTTCACTAATTTATTAACTAATAATAAAATTTTCCAAAATTCCTATTTTAACCTCATACAACAATACGAATACAATACTTTAATTTCGGAACGACCCCGTCATTTTCATTTTAATAACCTATAAACAGTATACATATTAAAGTTAATGGAACGTCAGCTCTTCATGCACCGCCGTATTATTTCTCAATTTTTGAACCTCTGCTTCTAATGATTGATTCATAGACCATTGACGCCTAGTTAAATGGAAGTTGACTATTATGTAAAGTTAACTATGGGCTTTATGTAGGTACATAATAAAGAAAATATTATAGCAAATTAAATTGAAATATTTTAATTTTCCTAACTTTTTAGTTTGATTCTGAAGGGACGTAAATAATAATAATAATACAGTATGAACTGGAGGGGTTCTTTAATTCATTAAATCATTTTTAGATTCTGCTCTGGTTTAGGCATAGCAGGAGCCTTTCCTATTGCCTTCAGTTATTTAACAGAAACCTGCTCGCGAGCCACAAGATCTAGATACGCCGGCATATTACACTCTATGTGGCCTGTAGGAGCAGTCTACACTGCAATCATATTTCATTTCACTATGCCTACATTGGGCGCAGATATTGTAAGAGACAATCGTGAACACTGGAGTTCCTGGCACAGGTATGTAAATTGTATTTAACATTTAGGCTTCCAAAATTACGGAATGTTTAATATATGCAAAAATTGGAAATTCCTTTAGTACTTTAGGGACAGATACTTAAAAGTACATTTAGGTAAATAAAAAATAAAATTAAAAGTTTGTGACTTTAAGAAGGTGTATTTGTGTTTTCTAAATTCTGTTCCATTTAACCTCAAGAACTTACTTGATTAATTGATTTCGGTTGCTCGTCAAATATCCAAAACGTAGTTCATATTCAAGTAATTGCTCCACAAATGGATTCAAAATATTGTCTCTATACCGCTGTGCTGTAACTGTGTCATGGAAAAAAATAGGACCAATAAGTCTTCTTCGGGAAACAGCTAACCAGACACCAATTTTTTGAGGGTGCAATGTGGACTCTACAAAAAAATGGGGATTTTCACTACTTCACATGCGTGTATTCTGAGAATTCATATAACCGGAGAGGTGGAACCAGGCTTCATACGAAAAAAATGTCAGGTCTAATAAATCATTTCTTTCCCATCAATTTTGGGTAAACCATTGAGAGTAATTCCTGCGTCTTTTAAAATCTGCGGCTAGTATTTCTTGGAATACTTGCACTTTATAAGAAAATAAACTTAGCTGCTATTTAAGAATAGCCCTGCATGTTCCATAAGATCTTCCAACTTTTTGGGACAGGCGTCTTATACAATTTGTTGGCGTATTTTGCATTATTTCACGAACGTTTGCAACAAGTTCTTCTGTTCTTACAGATAGCGTTCCTGCTCCTTTTTTGTGTTGAATAGAACCTGTTTCCCTAAACACAGCCACGGTTCTTTTCAGGCAATAATAAAAATCCCCAGCAATAAAAGCAACGTTAGGAAAATGTTCGTGAAAAGCATCCATGCACAAACCCGGATTATATTGCCACTCACCATTTACTCTAACCCCGTTTCGAAAATACGCTTCAACCATGAATGTTTTGTGCTGTTCCGTAAAGCCCATTGTGTGAATTGTTCGAGAAATTGGAAAAATTAGCGATGAATCAAATTACTTGTAACGACTGTCAAAGATGACGGAATAACTGATTACTGATTGATTGTTAGTTCAGGTAGTTACTGACACCCAACAGGTATTAAGCTCTACGGCTAAGCATTACGTCCTTAGATGCAAGGCCCTCTTTGATGCAAATAATTTTTGCTCGCACGGTATGTATTTTTGAATATATTAAGAGAGTTCAGTTTTACCATCAGATTTGTCGGATTGCTCCGCGCCAGTTCGTTTAGTCGTCAGTGGACAGCGAGAAATCTGAACGCCATTCGTTTATCATATCGACGAGGCACTGGAGGTACATATTTTTCGTCGGAGAATTTTAACCGTTTTTTAAGTGGAAACTTTCAAAAGGCGAGAAATTTAAAAGTCTTAACTTGTTTAAGTGATGAAAAATTAATAAACTTCATATCTTTCAAACTTATGTTCTGTTAAACTCATGGTCATGCCACAGCCCACTTTACTGATGTCAAGGGGGTTGTGGCCATAAATTCAATCTTGGAACTCATGGTCTTTCAAATTTATGTCCTCATGTTCTTTCATTATCTTATAGATCCATTGTAATGAAATACTAGACACGCGTACATTCTCGGGCACTATTCATCAATTAGTCAGTATTCTATTCACAAAAACAATAAGGTTTTTAAATTAGAAGTCCATTTAAAAATAATTTGTTTTTCTTGCAGATTCCTGTTGCTTAGCATACTGCCTACAATTGGATGTATTGTAGGACTGATTTGGGCCTCTGAGTCACCCAGATATCTTTTAGAAGCCTCAAGAGAAGTAGAAGCTTTGGCGGTATATCAAAGACTTCATAGATTAAATAAAACAAGAACTCAATATGGATTAACTGAATTAGAATTGCCAGGAAGAAGCGCTTATCGGGATAGACCGATGAGTCCTAACAGGACTATATTTGCTCAGGGACTAGGATCGGTTAGTATTTTATATTATTTATTGATATTTAAATATCTTGAAACTTGTTTCATATTTTAGCTAAGTTTACATATGAGTCAATAAATCATCATTCTGTATATTTTAATTTTTACAAATGTTTTATCCTAACAAATTTTAGGTACTTACTAGCAGAAGACTGTTTTAAAGTTTTATATTCCCTTTATGTCGTATGAATAGATGAATAAGCTATATTCGCGTAATTCCGAGCTGAAATGATATTTTTGTCAAAAGAGACTTTTTACAATAAGTTATATAATAAAACTGTAAAATTAAATGGAATACCTACTCTAGATTGATATTCCTTCATTCGTCTTGTATTTATTACACGAAACCTGCTATATTTTTTTATGGTAAATGCAGTAACAATATTTATGATTATGACGTGTTTGCATAATATTCCAAAATACAATATAATAACGTTAATGAATAACTTTACCATTTTAGTTATTACTTACTTTATATTATTATTTTAAAATTGAAATAGTTTATTTAAATTGATAAATCTCTTTGACTTTTAAGTAAAAAAATAATTAGTACAATAAACTTATTCTTATTTTTATTTGTTATGAACAGTTTACAACAGTTAACAATTCACCATTCACTTAAATTTCTTTCCTTGTGGGGCAAATCTTTTAACTGCAATAAATTTGGTAACAGAAAGTTAATTCATTTTAAAAAAAAATCAATAAACGTGTAAATTTTTTTTTGGTTTAACATTATTTTTTGCATTTCCGGGATCTTCAGCGACCAAGCGACCAACTTGGTGGTAGATGAGCTACTAGCATGTCTTAACGCAGAGGGCTTCTACGCCCACGGCTATGCAGACGATGTGGTAATACTCATCATCGGTACACATGCCACTATATATATTAGCAGAGCTTATGCAAAGAGCACTAAACATCGTGCAACGCTGGTGTGAGAAGGTAAACCTCAAAGTCAACGCTGCTAAGACTGCAACATTGCCATTCACCAAACGAAGACAGGCAGGGAATTATAACAACCTAAAAATCTTTGGTGAACAGATAAAAACAGTCAGCGAAGTCAAATATCTAGGACTAACCCTGGATTCCAAACTGACATGGAACCGGCATATTAACAATAACCTAAATAAGGCAAAAATGTGTCTAATGAGATGCAGAAGATTGTTTGGGAAAACCTGGGGCCTTAAACCGCAGATGGTGCTGTGGTTATACGTCACAGTCATCAGACCCCCTGATGACATATGGATCTGTAGTTTGGTGGACAAAAACACAGCAAATCACGACAGCCACAAAACTCAACAGCGTACAGAAGCTAGCCTGCTTGTGCATCAGCGGTGCAATGAGAAGCACCCCCACCGCAGCAATGGAAGTCATACTAGGACTGACACCACTAGGTATACACATCAAAATGGAGAGCGCCTCTAGGATTAAAGCAAACGGGGAATGAGAAGGAAAAGAAAATAGGGCACACAAGAGCCACGGACCTTATCAACGACGAGCTCCTGGAAATGCAAACCGATCGCATGAAAGCGATATACAAGTTTACAAAACCATTTAATGTCAGGTGCGACCCTGATATGTGGTCCAAAGGAAAATCTCCGTCACTAGACAATGGCCTAGTTTGGTACACTGATGGGTTGAAAACGGCCAACGGAGCAGGCGCAGGTATATTTGGGGAAAGACCCAGAATGGAAATCAGCATCCCCCTGGGAAACTACGCCACAGTATACCAAGCAGAAGTTTATGCGATTCAAGCATGGGTATAAAAGAATCTTGAAAAGGGCTACCACGACCAAAAGATACATATCCTGTCGGACAGCCAAGCTGCCCTGAAGGCTCTGAACTCCTTCCGATTTACATCAAAAATCACAATGGAGTGCCTTAACGACCAAAAAGACCTGGCAGCCAGAAACAACAAGGTTGAACTCCTATGGGTTCCTGGTCATTCAGGAATAAAAGGCGACGAAAAAGCAGATGAACTGGCAAGAACCGGATCTGCTCAAAATTTCAGGGGCCCAGAACCCGCCCTTGGAATATCAAAAAAGGTAACCAAAACAACATTAGACAGATGGGCGCAAAAACAACATCTATCTCGATGGAACGGTACACCTGGCCAGACACACGCACGGGCCGTTATCGATAGGCCCTCGAAGAAGCTATCAGCTGGAATGCCGCACCCAGTTAAAACAAGTGACCGGCCTACTAACAGGCCATTGTCACTTAAGAAAACACTTTCAACGAATGGGAGTCTATAATGGACCCATTGAATGTAGACTTTGCGGTGAAGAGGACGAAACCGCCTTCCACATCATATACAGCTGCGAAGCGCTAAACCGTAAAAGATTCAAAATCTTCGGAAACATTCGACGTGGCGATAATCTCCTCTGCACGACAAAATTGGAAGAAAACTACTGGACCTCGTAGCAGGAACAAACATTATCTAACAAGACTGGGGCGCACAATAAGCCAGAAGGCTGCAGTGTAAGAAGCTTGGGCCACACGTCGAACCCGACCCCCGCCTTTAACCAACCAACCAAGCGACCATGCTAACTAAAGTAGATCTTGATGATCAGTTAATCCGTCAGGATATCAGCTAGGGATGGGACCATGCCCTAAAACGGCATTATACGTTTTTTGTCTTAAGTTTTTACTTTATGGTTTTGATTTCCTATGCACATAAGTTACTCATACTACATGCACATACTACTACTTATACTACATAAAATATGAAAAGATTTTAAAATAATTTTAAAATATCAAAAATAATATATGGTAGTTATTTATACAATTAATTTATTTTGTAGTTTCGAGAGGCCTTTCAAAAAGTCACATCCCCAATGCATTTCCGAACAACATTACTTCTAGCGACATTGCACATGCTCTTGGGATTTATTTACATGGGAATGTCGACATTTTCTTTATCACTTATTAAGGAGTTACGAGAAAAGGAATATCTTGCTGAAAAAAAATTTGTCGAAAATCAAAATTTTACTGGAAAATTCAATGAAACAATTGAGAATGTTTTCTTTAAAGATTGTTTATTTGAGAATACTACATTTACGCACATGAACTTGATCCATGTTAATTTTTGGAACTGCACAATTAGCGACTCGGAGTTTGTTAATGTAAAAACTTCAGTATTGTCTTTTGAAAGTTCGTTACTTAAAAATTCCAGGTAAGTAATTGACAAGCATTTTTCTAAAAAAAACTGTACTGGATTTACTGAATTTATTCCAAGTTACAAACTCATATTGTATGACAAAAACGACAGGTTCTAGGCATTGAATATCAAACTATAAGAAGGCCATATAAGCAGATTTCCTAAATCTGCTATGTTAAATTCATAGATGGCACAATGAGTCACCAACAATAAAGCATGCTGATGCAGCCACTAACGACAAGCCTTTTCACTGCTAAACTAAAATATTTGTTGCCGCCTGTTTGTTTGACTTGCTGCATGATCCTCTTCCCACTACCATAACCATACCGTCACGCGCATCGCGGTGCCTAGATTGCCTTGCACTCTGCCATAATATATCGTCGGCTTAGTGCAAAAATTCATTAAGTCAAAATTGACAGTTTCGAGTGAAACCCAGTTTTAAGAAATGACGGAGTTTAAAGTTATTTATTAAAAAAATGTGCAATAATGTTATGCCTACGAAGTTGTCATGTGCATATGTACAACCTTTATTCAATATATTTTTACAAAATAGTATTTATTATATGCACAATAATTCATTAAGTGACTTAGTGAGTTTTCCACCCAACTACAAATAGCTATACTTGCTGTCGCTTTTTATCTACATTTATTTATTTAAAATGGTAACTTTGATAACATTTAACACCTAATGGCACGGTAAAATCATTATGAAAATTGGTCCAATTACCCCGGAGTAATCAGCGTACATATTATTATCAAAAACATACATTCGGCTGGAATTGAGAACCTCCTATTTTATTGTATGTTAAAAATGCTTACATCCTTAAAAGTTCCGATAAAATACGATATGCGGCAACACCACAACATCACATCGGTGAATTTAAGACATCTGTTGCCGAGGCGCTGCATTTAAAACTATATATTTACGATCAACTCCACAATGGCGGCCAAACCGTCTCCGATACAGTCTAAAACAGGGTTTGTTCGAAGTTTTCTCGAAGATCCGCTATTCTTATAGTTCGATATGCAATGTTCTAGGTAAGTATAAAACATTTTTAAGCAACTTATCTGTAATGGATTCTAGTAGGTGCGCCACTGCTATCGTGGATCTTAGTTTGGAGCTAGCAGGCATATCTACATGATTGTCAGTTTGTAATATACACCTTAGGTGGGAGTAATAATACTCCGTTTTTGATTTATACAGCATCCACTGGCACCAAACACCAAATATAAATTTCTTTTGTTTGTTCACTGTTATAAAGAAATTAAGAAAAACCTAAAATATTCGAATAAAGATAGACCTCTGCCCTTAAGTTATAAGCATTCCTGATTGACCAGAAACATTTTATGGTGTTTTGTTTATTTTTAATTTGAGCAGCAGTGGTTCTTAAACAGACAATGTTAGTTTAAGAAAATACACGAAACATGAAGGGGTTTAAATATAAATAATATTTGTTTTTAGGTTTATTGATACGGACTTAACAGACCATCATTTTATAAACTGCAACTTGGTAAACAATACTTTCTTCTCTCTTATTTCTAACTGTGTAGTGGAATTTGATTACAACATATATTTGGACGACCTAATAGATGAGACATTTGGGTGGTAAGTAAATAACTATAGAGGGTTGTTTAGAACTTTGGTAACGTCTTTTATAGGATAATAAAAACGACATTTTTATACTATATATTTTATAAATATACTACAGTAGGAATGTCTATACTTAAATTGGATTCATATGGAAAAGTTTTTATTATTAATTTTAAAAATAAAAGTTATTCTTCATACAAACTTCTGCATCTGCAATTTTTTTAAATTATTTATTTACTTGCTAGGCTTATTTTTTAAATGAACTATATGGCCGAAACTACATAACTTATTGTTCTGTATTGGTAAAATACGAAAAACACATAAATTTCCTCCAGTTAGTTACTTAAAATCTTAAAATAATTTTTTTCAAAATGATTTATTTCTCGTTAGGCTTAATTTTTTAAAACGAACTTTTTGGACGGAACCACTAAACTTATTGCGCTGTCTTAAGTTTATGCAAAAAAAGCACAAATTTTATTTATTTAGTTGCTTTAAAGGGACATAAAATAACTTTTTTTTAATTATTTATTTACTTGCTGGAGTTGCTGGGCTTATTTTTTTTAAAAGAACTATATGGCCGAAACTACCTTAACTTATTGTACTGTATCAAATATCAATTTTGCACTCGTATACGAGGTTTGTCAAAAATATATGTTTTGTGTAAATTACCTACCATTATTTTTGACAATATCCAAAATTCGAAAAAAAAGTTGATCAAACATGAAAACTATACATTCAAATATAAAATTACTAGCGTGTACCCGGCATGCGTTGCAACCCGCTGGTATAAATACAAACCCGATATATTAGTACCCGGCATGCCACTTTCTGAAACTGCACCCGTGCGAAGCCGGGGCGGGTCGTTAATTATACATAAAAACCTTCCTCTTGAATCACTCTATCTATTTAAAAAAACCGCTTCAAAATCCGTTGCGTAGTTTTCAAGATTTAAGCACATAAGACAGGATAGCGACTTTGTTTTATACTATGTTAAGATTAAGATGTTAAGATATTCATTTGAGTTAAAGAACGGGTGATTTTATTTTATAATGTTTTCAAATAGAAATAAGGTTTTTTCCTAAAATGAATAATAAAAAAGTTTTTCATATGATTCGAATTTAAGTAGACACACTGTATATATCTGTTGCATTGTAAGAGTTAATATACTCGCTGATATGGAAATAGTCAGTTATTTCTTAAAGTAAGGTAGTTAGCAAAAAATGTTAAACAAAAGTTTTAGGGATTTTGAAAGTCTATTAAAGGGAACACAAATTAAGTATACAGGATGATCTAAAAAGTCGTAAAAGAACAAAGTTTCTTTTTACTCGACGTAAAAAGTATCCTTCTACAACATTTTGACTTATCCTGTAAGTATACCTAATTTTTCTTTATTTTAATAGACTTTAAATACCCCTAAAAACTTTATGTTTAAAAAACTATCGTTCTCTAAGAAATAATCGAACGTTTCCATACATAATATCAGCGACCAATATAACGGGAACACTATAATAAAAAAGAAAAACAGCATCACCAGTTTTGGATGTAATAGTTAATATTCTCATCGATATAAAAATTTGGTAAGCAGACCTACCTAAATTTCCTGTTTTCGTCTTTATCGTACGTCATGAAACAATTAGAAGTATCCTTAAGAAAACCAGTTCATTGGTTCATATGCCTGCTGCACACTAATGAACTACCCCTTCGTCATTTGATACAATATACTACATTCGGAAGTTCTTACCAAATGGGAAACTTTTTAATTATTAACTCTACGAAAAAAAGTGCCTCTTCCTAAAAAGTCCTGCTTGGTGAGAAAATAAATTTGCACAAGAATATTTATACAGGGTGTTTTATTAAAGGTGGCCATCGGCCATATCTAGGAAACTACTAAGCATAAAAACTTGGGGAAAAAAAATGATTGAAGCGGCCATGAGAAAATTCTGGAAATTATTTTTAAGTTCCTCATTTCGCCGCAAGGGGGACAATTGAAAATAATTTTTTAAATTCTAAATTTCTTCGAAAATTCCCATATAACTCTGATTACATCATTAAAAAGCTTAGACAATTCTGCATCATGCATTTTGGTTTAGGGCTCATTGGCGTACCGACCTTGCTAAGAGTGTAAACTTTAAAATCGCTGTAACTTCTAAACGCCTTATGCGATTTTACTAAATTTAAGCTTGTTTGGAAGAGGTAAGTATCTTCAATTGCCGTATACAATGGTACACGATAGTTTCTAATAAAATTGCTAGAGGGCGCAATTTGTAATAATAATAGTTTTTTGATTTTACCCCGAAAATTCAAATCATACGGTATAACTATGACATCATAATCGGAAAGGAGATTAAATTTGCAAGAAAAAATGTGAAGAACGCAGTTTGATATCATTGTTCGTTTTAGAGTTATTGCTAAAACAATAATTTTTAACAATTTATATTCGAAAAAATTATTGTTTTTATATCTTCGTGGCCAAAGCAGTCCACGACAAAAAAATATTTTTTCTACGATCGTGCAAAAAGTTACTATTTTTTCACTATCTACTGTGCCAAAAGTTTCACTTTTTTGCTTACCTTTCTCTTCCAAACAAGCTTAAATTTAGCAAAATCCCATAAGGCGTTTAGAAGTTACAGCGATTTTAATGTTTACACTTTCAAAATATCTTTCCCCACTCTTAGCAAGGTCGGTACGCCAATGAGCCCTAAACCCAAATGATGATTGTCCAAGCTTTCTAATAATGTAATCAGAGTTTTACCTTAATATGGGAATTTTCGGAGAAATTTATAATTAAAAAAAAATATTTTCAATTGTGCCCCCTTGCGGCGAAATGAGGAACTTAAAAATAATTTCCAGAATTTCCTCATGACCGCTTTAATCATAATTTTTTTCCCCAAATTTCTATGCTTACTAGTTTCCGAGATATGGCCGGTGGCCACCCTTAATGAAACACCCTGTATAAATATTTTTGTGCCAATTTATTTTCTCACCAAGAAGGACTTTTTAAGAAGGTGCACTTTTTTTCGTAGAGTTAATAATTAAAAAGTTTCCCATTTGGTAAGAACTTCCGAAGACACGCTGTATAGAAGGAATACAAATGATCCAAACGGTTTTACTGGTCCTATAGGAAAACAATTTACTAACTTCGAAAAAACGCCTTTTGTGTTCTTCAATTACACCTAATATTGAATTATCTCCAATGGATGTATCCGATTTAAGTACAGATCAAAATACCTGAATAAAATTGTATTAGCAATAGGAGTAGGTCATATTTCCTTTCAGTTAACTTGTAAAGAACCTGGATAGACAAGGGCGTCCGAAGGAACTTTTCCAAGGGGGGCAAATCATAATTGGAATTATTTTTGTTTCTAGCACTTCAACAAACCTTCAATAAAAGAATAGAGCAAGACACCTAATACTTATATTAAATAAGAAAAAATAGCTAAACAAAATATTTAAAAATGTTCAAATATAACAAAAAACTTATAAGTTATTCAGATTTATTGGAGAAAGAAATGTTAATTTTCTTGAATCTTTTGCAAATTCATCAATAATTTCTTCAATTAAATGTATTTTTTTTCTTTTAAAAATTTGCGATGAACACTCATCATACATAAACCGTCCAATCGGTGCTCAGTCATAGTCGAGCGAATCCAGGTTTTTACTCTTCTGAGAGTACTGAATGATCTTTCGAGTACATGTAGTTGGAGGTAAGCAAATTGCTATCGCAATTGTCTGACCAATAGTATATCTATTTGTATATTGCTATTATGACTAGCTGTTTAAATTAAAATAAAGCGCACCCCCTTGCCCCCCCCCCCTTCGGACGCCCTTGTGGATAGATGTCACATGCAAGGTGGTTGAAAACGGTCAATTTCTTTATAATGATAATAATATAAAATATTTTGTTTACAACAGTGTTTTTTAAATATTTTCTACAGACTGTCCGCGGATAGGGTTGACAATAGCACAAATGGATGAAAAATTTCATTTTTTGGGAAAAAGTTATTCTTGATAAAAAGTTTTGCTTGTAAAAAAATGCAATTCACGAGGAGAAAATTTTGATTTCTTATACAGAGTTCGCAAACACTTCAAAAACATGATTTTTCTCCAATAGTAAACTACCTTTATTGTTCATTTTTGACCAAAACGCCAATTAGAAAACTTATTTGTGGTGAGTTTCTAAGGATAGAAAATGATTTATCTCGATTTCCGGTAAAACTACAAGTCCTATCGAAAAACGTTAAATCGCAAAGTTGTAGGTAATAAAAAGATATACAACTTTTGTATTTACACTTTTTTCATATAACCTCAAAATGTATGTGAAAAATTCAAATAACCAAGTTTTTGGTTTTTTATTTTTATCTTTTACAAAAAATTTTTTTATCCACGAAATTTGGTAAAAACTTACCTTTTTATGTCCTAAACACACTGTAATTTTTTTGATTTAAAATATTTATTTTTTAACCTTATTTTGACTTAATATCGAAAAAACACCCTAATTTTCAATCGAAAATCCTCACGTCAAAATGTCTGCTTTTTTAAAAAAGTCGGTGGGCTTTTTGTTCGTTGAAATCTCTACTTTCTGATAGTGTTAAAAAATATATACATTACTATGGTAAATATTCTCAAAAAAATGCAAAGAAACGAAAAAAACTCGAATCCGAAATTTTTTTTTAGATCAATATGTACAATTTTGAGCTATTTATTAAAATTTATACTTTTTTTTATCAATGTAACATGGAATCTTACGTTTTTCGAGTAATTAAAGTATAAATTTTAATAAATAGCTCAAAATTGTACATATTGATCTAAACAAAAAATTTCTGATTCGAGTTTTTTTCGTTTCTTTGCATTTTTTTGAGAACATTTACCATAGTAATGTATATACTTTTTAACACTATCAGAAAGTAAAGATTTCAACGAACAAAAAGCCCACCGACTTTTTTAAAAAAGCAGATATTTTGACGTGAGCATTTTCGATTGAAAATTAGGGTGTTTTTTCGATATTAAGTCAAAATAAAGTTAAAAAATAAATATTTTAAATCAAAAAAATTACAGTGTATTTAGGACATGAAAAGGTAAGTGTTCACCAAATTTCGTGGATAAAAAAAAACTTTTGTAAAACATAAAAATAAAAAACCAAAAGCTTGGTTATTTAAATTTTTCACATACATTTTGAGGTTATATGAAAAAAGTGTAAATACAAAAGTTGTAGATCTTTTTATTACCTACAACTTTGCAATTTAACGTTTTTCCATAGGACTTGTAGTTTTACAAGAAATTGAGATAAATTATTTTCTATCCTTAAACCCCCTTCCCGAGCTCGGATCGCCCGTAATTTATTTTTCCTTTCATTTTTGTTCTATTCTCTTCTTTTTTCAATGGGTTTCATCCTACTATTATTTTTTTTCCCTTTTTACCATTTTCAAAGGCTTCAGCACTGGTCTAAAAGTAATAGGTATAACATCCCTAAACAGTTTTCATATTTCAGGTCAGGAGCCATGATTCCATCATTATTTCTAATAGGATTTCTTCTAGAATTTTCAACAAGACCCAGAATGACGGTGGTTTTGTGGCTACTCATTAGTCAAGCAGGTGGAGGAATACTTCTATTCCATTTGTTCGGATACAGTATTACTATTTTTATGGCTGTAGGAGCCATTCTTAAGGTCATGCTAATGTGCGTGTTGAATGTGATTACGTTGGTAGTACTGGAAGCATATCCATGTCATTTACGGTAAGTTGATTGAACCTTTTATATCTTCAAATATATCTTCTGTCTCCTGATGATGAACGTTTCTACGTTCGAAACATGTAGAGACCCCTTTGAAGAATTTTATTCGATTAAATATTGTGTAGGAAGACTTTTAGTTTTTCTTTCTTTCCCATACTTTCAACTCCACTTTAAGCATGGACTAATTATTCAATTTAAATGATTTATTGTTACTAATTGTCAAAAATGCTACGAAATAAATTATTAACAAAGTGTTTTCGATAAGTAAGCGAGAAAAACTTAGACTCGTTAACGAACAGAGCGTCTCGATCGACCACCTGGCGAACAAACCAAAACACGCAAGAAATTGAAATTGCTGTTATTGTCGAATAGACCAGGGTCGATAATTTTTGAAACCAAAAAAAATAATAGTAGGATGAAACCCATTGGAAAAGAAAGAGACTATAACAAAAATGAAAGGAAAAATAATTTACAGGCGATCCGAGGTCGGGAAGTGAAAGGGGGTGAGTTTTTAAGGATAGAAAATGATTTATCTCGATTTCCGGCAAAACTTCAAGTCCTATAGAAAAATGTTAAATGCAAAGTTGTAGGTAATAAAAAGATCTACAACTTTTGTATTTACACTTTTTTCACCTAACCTCAAAATGTATGTGGAAAATTCAAATAACCAAGTTTTTGGTTTTTTACTTTATCTTTTACAAAAAAAAAATTTCACGAAATTTGGGAAAACTTACCTTTTTATGTCCCAAACATACTGTAATTTTTTTGATTTAAAATATTTATTTTTTCACCTTATTTTGACTTAATATCGAAAAAGCACCCTAATTTTCAATCGAAAATTCTCACTTCAAAATATCTGCTTTTTTAAAAAAGTCGGTGGGATTTTTGTTCGTTGAAATCTCTACTTTCTGATGGTGTAAAAAAATATAGATTACTATGTTAAATGTTCTTAAAAAATGCAAAGAAACGAGAAAAAAAAATCGAATCCGAATTTTTTTTTTAATCATTATGTACAATTTTGAGCTATTTATTAAAATTTATACTTTAATTACTCGAAAAACGTAAGATTCCATGTTACATCGTTAGATTCGACAAACCTTCCTGATTCTAGTTGCATGATATTCGAAATCTTCAAGACCATCACCGTCCTCGTCTTCAATATTATTTCCAGTCTGCATTGGTTCTTCATCCACAATTTTATCTGAATCATTAACTTCCTCGTAGCTTTTTTCTTCCACATTAGAGCATTTTTCAGAACCATGACGATTTGAGCATAAATTTGTGCATTTTAAACCATGTTTTCGGCAGCCACATTTTAAACTGTTACATCCAGTTTCACAGCTGCAGCAAATAGTTTTGACCAATATTTCCGGAATTAATTCCTTTTCTGTAAATTTGGGCATAATGCCACGTTGATGTTGCTTCCAGCCCCGATCTGTTGCTATCAGTTCGTTATCCAGCCAAGTTTGAAGCTGATAATATGCCCTGTAACAATGTTGTTCTGATTTTAAAAAAAAATTTCGGATTCGATTTTTTTTCGTTTCTTTGCATTTTTTGAGAACATTTACCATAGTAATGTATATTTTTTTACACCATCAGAAAGTAGAGATTTCAACGAACAAAAAGCCAACCGACTTTTTTAAAAAAGTAGATATTTTGACGTGAGAATTTTCGATTGAAAATTAGGGTGCTTTTTCGATATTCGGAAGTGAAAATAAGGTAAAAAAATAAATATTTTAAATAAAAAAAATTACAGTGTGTTTGGGACATAAAAAGGTAAGTTTTCATCAAATTTCGTAAAAAAAAAATTTTTTTTGTAAAAGATAAAGTAAAAAACCAAAAACTTGATTATTTGAATTTTTTACATAAATTTTGAGGTTATGTGAAAAAAGTGTTAATACAAAAGTTTTTTAATACCTACAACTTTGCTATTTAACGTTTTTCCATAGGACTTGTAGTTTTGCCGGAAATCGAGATAAATCGTTTTCTACCCTTAGAAACTCACCCCTTTCCACTTCCCGACCTCGGATCGCCCGTAAATTATTTTTCCTTTCATTTTTGTTATTTTCTCTTCCTTGTCCAATGGGTTTCATCCTTCTATTATTTTCTTTCACTTTTTACCATTTTCAAAGGCTTCAGCCCTGGTCTAGATCGGCCTTCTATACTCTCAAGTCCTCCATACTATAAACTAGAAGTAGAAGAACGTTTTAACTCTGGCGGATTAGGAAATATTTTATGGATAGTTAACTTGCTGCAAGTCATTTTAAGTCTGCAGGTCCTCCATAATTGCAAATCTGGTGCTGGTAGATTTTTTATAATCTCACTCTTACAAGACGATGACAAGTACATAATATAAGGACTTTAACAAAAAACAACAACAAACCAGCAGGCTCTAGTTTAAGTTTGTTGTTAATCAACTGTGTTATTAATTTTTTTAATTTTTTTAGATGCACTGCCCATGGAATGATGCGGAGCCTGTTTCATATCGCGTCACTCTGCGCCATTCCGATCTACAATTTGTTGGTTCACACAACTTTAATTTTTCCTGCAGTTATTACTATATCGCTTTCATTCTCAGCAGCTTTGCTTTCTTTAAAAATTCAGGATAATAGCAAAGTACTTTTGTAGTGAGACGAATCTTGAATGAAGTTAAAATGAAGTTGAAACTTAAATACTGTCATGTTATTGTAATTTTTACTTACAATTCGGTACAGAGAAAACTGTTTTGAATAATGCCTTTGAGTAAGGAACAATTGCGTTGAAGGATTGTTAAATATGTTAGTTGGACATTTAAAAACGATAAAATTACAAAGTGCTACTAAATTCAGGGGTGCGATTTTTTTTAGTTTTTTGAATATAACTCAAAAACAAATTAAATTTCCAGATTTGTACAAAAATACGTTTTTGTAGAAAATTAAATTGTACTGCACTGTACCGGGTGATCCATTATAAATGCACCCCCATTAACTCTTTTATTTCAGGTTTTAGGAAAAAGTGTTAAATTTAAAAGTTATAGGATATTTTCCGGAGAATTTTCTATGCCTATTGAAATTTATACAGTATGTCCCAAATAAGTATGGCGAAATAAAGTTTTGTTTTTTTAAAGGGATACCCTATATAATATACCATTATAAGGAAGCCCTTTAAATGCTGATTTTAAAAATATATGACACATTATAGTTATGTTTAATATTTGGCCCAGAATACGCCAAAAACAAAATTTTTACTTAGATGGCCGTGCATCGCCCTCTTATCATGAATCGTCTTGTATTTTGTTTAATTTTGACATTAAAGATGCCTTTAAAGCCTGATTTCGGCAAGAATTAAATAGTAAAACTGTTTAATTATGGTGTTTTCTGAGACGAACAATTTTAAAATTGTTTCTTTAGATATTAAAAATAATAAAAATGCAGCTCAAGCAAGACGTGAATATCCAAAGAGAAGATGGCAATAGTACGGCGCCATCTAGAAAGGCGTTTAAACGTAGTTATGTAGCATTTCAAAGGAATAAATCCAAGGTACCTTATAGCAAAAAAAGAAAAATAATATTTCAACCCAAGATGAAGAATTGCAAGTCTATTTATATTTTGATAAAGTATTTTTCACAATAAATGGTTGACTCCGTTTAACTACCTGGGACGTTTTGCAAGAGCTCGGCCATAAAAATGCAAATAAACTGTCGGTCAGGGTCGGATTCTAATTTGTAATTATAGCAGGTAATATTTAACTATCTTGTGCTTGCTTTTAGGATATTTCATGTCATTAAATAATATATTATTAATAATGAATTAAATATCTCAAGTTCTACCCTGTAGTGTATTTGCTTGTTGATTGTGTATAACAATGGGATTAAACCGGTAGTTTTATTGCAGTCAATAAGTCGATACCATTTTGGGTGAAAAATACTTTACATATTTTGTTTGGTAATTTTGCTTGGTTAACTATGCAATATTTTTTAGAAAACCCTTTAAACTCTATACGCGACGGAATGCTTGAATTGCGCTTAAGTTATGGAAAAATTTTGCGAACTTTAAGCAAAAATAAATTGCACCCTTTTAAATTGACGAAAGTGCAGCACCTAACTGAGGAAAATAAAGCCCAGAGACTTATATTTTGTAGGCTTATGCTGGAAATATTGGACAATGACCCACTTTTTTTTTATAAAATTTTATGGACCGACGATATCTTTCACGACCGCTGGGGTGCCCAACAGAAAAAAATTACATTACTGGTCCATAGAAAATCCGGAAAAATATTTTGAAATTAAACGTTCTGGCCGACAGTCTATAAATGTTTGGTGTGGAATTGGAAGAAATAAAATTCTAGGTCCTATATTTTATGAAGGTTCAATGACTGGCGATAGATACCTAAGGATTTTTAAAGAAGATGTAGAAGAACTTATAGATTATATACCACTTTAAAGAAGCGATACAAATTATATGGCAACAAAATGGAGCGCCTACCCATAATGTTGCTCGAGTTAGGGACTACCTTAATGACAAATATCGCAAATGGATTGGAAGATACAGAACAAATATATGGCCAGCTAATAGTCCAGATCTTACACTTTTGGATACATTTTTTGTGGGTTCATTTAAAAAATAAAATTTATTTCAGACGAGACGACAATAGCAAATATAATTAAAGAAGAAATTAGGAGGGAAATAAACAATATCAATAATTATCATCCTGACTGGCTTAATAAAGCTTTAGATAAATAAAAAAAGGGTTGTTGACTATGTATTCAAATGAATAGTGGTCATTTGCAACATTTAGCGGATATAATAATAAATACTTTTTTTGTAGTATATTATTACCTATTGTTATTATAAGTTAAATATAAAGCATTTTAAATTGGTTATTAAATTTGTGTTTTATCATTATTACGGCAAAGTATGAAATAAAAAAAATAAGGCAGATGTAAAACAATTCATGACAAGATGACGATGCACGGCCAACTAAGTAAAAATTTTGTTTTTGGCGTATTCTGGGCCAAATATTAAACATAACTATAATGTGTCATGTGTCATATAGTTTTGAAATCAGCATTTAAAGGGCTTCCTCATAATGGTATAGTATACCCCTGTATACCCTTATCCCATTTAAAAAAACATAACTGCACACTTATTTGGGACACCCTGTATACAATTTTATAGGCATAGAAAATTCTTCGGAAAATATTCTACAACTTTTAAATTTAACACTTTTTCCTAAAACCTGAAATAAAAGAGTTAATGGGGGGGGGGCATTTATAATGGATCCCCCGGTACAAAAATGTAAAGCGTTTGAAATAGATGTGTTTTGTAAATAATATGCTAAATTTGAGAGAGAAATTGTAAGGCTGCCTTGCTGAAAATTGAAAGCACGAATGTGTGAGAGAAAATGCGGTAAAAAATGGTCAACTTTAAAATAAATGGCGTCGGTCACCATTGGTCGTCCGTCACGTCGCCTTTCTCTTCTCTAAACATTTATATATGACTAGAATGCCGCAAACAAGTTATGGACAAATTATTGAAGAAAAAAGTGATTTTTTGTAAATTTTTTCGATTATTATATTTATTACTAAACATGGACAAATAATTATTTTATAAGCAGGTATTTGGATGGAAAATTCAATTTTCTACAAAAAATATTGTTGTACAAATCTTGATTTTTGCTTTTTTCCCATCAGTTATTTTGAAAAACGAGAATAGGGCCATTTTCGGCCGGCTCTCAAAAACGCACACCAGAATTTAGTAGCACTTTGTAATTTTATCATTTTTGGATGCTCATATACCTAATATATACATATAAAACCATAAAAACCTTCCAACCTCCAACGCAATTGTAAATTTCTACCCCTAAATTTTAGAATTATTCATTAGCCACATAGGAAACCCATCAATTGGACGCTAATGATTACTATTAATACTATTATCACCGTTATTAAATTTTTATTTAAGAATTATTGTAAATGTGGTCTGAGTGTCATCGAATATATCTCCTTCTTTGTCATAATGAGAACGCATATTGTGGTCTGAGCCTACACTTCTAGGTTCTAGGAATGACATTTTTTGTCCATGCCAAAAAAATTGTTCCAAGAGCCGTTTAATAAAAATCTATATTTTTACATGTGCTGTGAAAGTTTGATATGGGTCACGTTTGAAAAGTAGAATATTAAAAAACAAGTTTAAGGCTGTTTTTTATGTCAATTATATGCCAGTCTTTAAATTGATTATTAGCTTGTGACATGAAACACGTCGCCTGTTGGTTAATTTCGAAAATAAGAATCTGCGATTTGGACAATTAAGATCATATTATGACAGTAAATTTCACTTGACATAACTGTCGGTTTAACCGGAAGTAATTTCAATAATGTTGTGGTTTTATATTCAACTGTACCTACATATTTTTGAAATGTCTTATTCTTCGTTAAATTTTCTTAATATAAAAGAATGGGTATGAAAAATAGATTTCCTAGCTTATCAATACTAAATACAAAATTATGTGGGATTTTGTGCATCTCGGTAAGCATATGTCCTTATCCTATACAGGGTGTTTCAGAACATGTAGCAATCTCTCGGATTCATATAGATTAGGTAAAAATAATATGATAAGTTCATATAATATTTTTTCCTAAGAGCCCCCCTCGAGGAGATAAAGGCCCCTAAAGACCGGCCCTGAAAACTAGTTTTTTATTGATAGCCTTTGAATCGCCCTGTATATTTTGATTAAAATTTAGTATAATTTACACTATAGAAAGCTTTAATAAATAGGTTAATAGTAAAATGAACAGTTCATTCTGTGGGCCAGGGACGGACTAGCTTGGGCATTAAAAATCTTACATCTTTGACAGGTGTCATGCAATCGGGATTTTTATATTATTTTTGGATAGCTTACGTATTTTAACGCAAAATAGATACTCTTCGTAGATTTCGATAAGTTGAACCGTTTTCGAGAAAAATCAACTTGACCGTTAACATACTTTAAAAAGGTTTAATCGTACCCGAATCTATTTCGTGTTTTTTTGTTATAATAGGGGTGTTATGGAGGGTGCAGAAGTCTTCAGTACATCATGCCCGGGAGTGTGTTAGAGTAGAGGGAGCCCACATTGAGCCTTGTTATAATTTTTTTAATTAGGTAAAAATCCGTTCATTTTCCTATTATTATAGTTATAATAATTATTAACGTTATTGTCTTTTTCTCGAAAACGGTTCAACTTATCGAAATCTGCGAAGAGTATCTATTTTGCGTTAAAATACGTAAGCTATCCAAAAATAATATAAAAATCCCGATTGCACGACACCTGTCAAAGATGTAAGATTTTTATGCTCAAGCTAGTCCGTCCCTGGCCCACAGAATGAACTATACATTTTATTGTTAACCTATTTAATAAAGCTTTCCATAGTGTAGACTATACTAAATTTTAAACAAAATATACGGGGCGATTCAAAGGCTATCAATAAAAAACTAGTTTTCAGGGCCGGTCTTTAGGGGCATATATCTCCTCGAGGGGGGCTCTTAGGAAAAAATATTATATGAACTTATCATGTTATTTTCACCTAATCTATATGAATCCGAGAGATTGCCCACATGTTCTGAAACACCCTGTATATGCATGCCATACTCGCATAGGCAATGGAATGAATGCCCTGTTGCATTCTGTTCTCTAAAAGTGTTTAGTTACCCATTTTGTTCTGTACGAGGCGAGGCTGTAATCGCATGAGAAATGGAAATAGCGGTATTTACAGCTACGTTTACTACCCAGTTATGCTGCTGCTCTGCTGTGGCTACGATATAATAATGCCACAGAATATCGTAGCTATATATTCTGTGGTAATGCTTACACGTAATGATAGGTTAATTTGTAATACTTACGTTTTTTTAAGTTTGTTCTTGGCCGCTACATTAATTGTTATGTTATTTGGTTGTGGTGGCATAACCGATTACTTTTTAAAATTAAAAAGAAATTTTAATTACATAATGGCAATAAGTTTATTAATAATGGTGAATAGTTAACATTTTCTCACTTCAGAAGTCATTCTGGTATAAACCAAAAAACTTCAAGTTGTCTTAACTATACTATTGCCGTATTCGTATTTAAGCAATGGAAGCAAACATAAAAAAAAGTTTGCTATACCATTACTTACAGCTACCTCGCCACATACACAACAAAATGGGTAGCTAAACACTTTTAGAGAACGGAATGCAAGAGAGGGCCTTCCATTTCCTATGCCAGTATGGCAATGGATAGCCGTTTACGCATAGGAAAATACATCTCCAAGTTGCTAGGGTCTGCAGCTATAGATAGAATCTTCATAGCTTGACTTTTTAGGAGATATAAGCAGAACAGGGTTTACCGAGGATATGCAGGCTGTACCTATACTCTTGCAACACTCATTATGTTTGAGAGGGAGATCTGTTGCCGTTCTTTGATTTAGTGCTAGAACCAACGTACCTTTGTCATTATAGGTTCATATTTTTTTTTGGATTGTACCAATATATCTGTGAATTGAATTGTAGGAATATCTGTGATAAGTTTATATTTCCCAGAATTTAGTAATTATTTAGGTTAATTACATTTTTGTATTATTAATTTTGTATCAACTAAGATTAATCGTGCAAATTTTCCGTATGAATTGAATTAATGTGCTGATGTTAGTAGGTACCTATAAAAAAAATAAAGGTAATTATATTTGTCTACAAAATATGTTTCATAATATCATACCTAAGTACTATAGATTATTTGAAAATTTTGATGAAAAAGCCAGAAAATGGTACTGAATTTTAAAACGTTATACTAATTTTTTAGAATAAAAAACTATTGAATTTAGAAACAAATATTTTGGATAAGTAAATAATTATTAAAATAATTTATATTAAAGTAGTATGCTTTACACTTTAATATAAACTTGAAATATAATTATTAATTATTTGACATTTTTTTAAGTAACAATTATTGTAAAAAAAATTTTTTTCCGCTTTTCCAATAAATTTTTCTAATTATCAATAGCGCCATTATTCAGTTTTTAAAAATATACAGGGTCCTGCAATAGTGCGTCAGGCTTCCATAACTCCTATACGAATGGGGTTAGGAATTTTGTTAATATGCCGACTTAAACCGCATAGTACGGGGTACTTCCGGAAAATATTTTCTCATATACAGGGTGGCCCAAAAAAGTGTGGTCACATAAAGTTGTGATTTTTTAAATGGAACACCCTGTATATTATTAAATTTTCACATTCTACGTAAAATTATAATAATTTTTTTATAAATGCATTACTGGTCTATATTTAATAGTTTCCGAGATATCGATATTTGAAAAATGACATTTTTGAACTTTGACAGCTTTTAGCTTTCTAACTGTACGTCTTAGAGCAAAACGGCTTACATGTTCCTATCTTCGATTTTTATTATCTTTCCAATAGGGTCAACTTCCAGTCAAACCGGATGTAACGCGAAAGCAGGAAATATAGTACTTCCGGTTTGACCGGAAGTTAAAATTTCTGGGAAGATAACAAAAATCGAAGATAGGAACATGTAAGCCGTTTTGCTCTAAGACGTACAGTTAGAAAGCTAGAAGCTGTCAAAGTTCAAAAACGTCATTTTTCAAATATCGATATCTCGGAAACTCTTAAGTATAGACCAGTCATGCATTTATAAAAACATTATTATAATTTTATGTAGAATGTGAAAATTTAATAATATACAGCGTATTCCATTTAAAAAATCACAACTTTATGTGACCACACTTTTTTGGGCCACCCTGTATATGAGAAAATATTTTCCGGAAGTACCCCGTACTATGCGGATTAAGTCGGCATATTAATAAAATTCCTAACCCCATTCGTATAGGAGCTATGGAAGCCTGACGCACTATTGCAGGACCCTGTATATAACAACACAACAGGCAGAAATCTGATATATGTAAAAATTGCACGAGTGCCCCCAATATTATATTTACTAAATAATAACATTAAGAGTGCAATGAGTGCATATCAAATTTTTTAATTATACACATTTTAATATGCTTTTTAACTGCATATTGAAATCAAATAGCTTAAATAGTGAAAAGATAAATTATGATACATTTTAAAATATTTAATAAACAATTTAACAAATTACTAAAGCTTTTATATATTATTGTAGAAATCTAGATATACTTTTTTAAATAGATATCAGCTATACAGGGTGATTCACGACGGGTGGCGAGCGGCTGTTTCTCCAAAACCATACATGCTACGACTTTGGGGTAAACAATTTATTATGAAATATGAGCAAAAAAAATCCTGGAAATAATTTTTAGGTTCCTAATTTTACCGCTAATCCTTAATTTCTTTTAATAACTGCAATACAATGTAGGTCAGAAATAAAGTTTTTGTATGCTTTGTAATATCCTCTAAATTTTGTAATAACAATTTTTTTGTAATTACCATGGTAACAGTGTGGAGAAGGGTAACGACTAAAGGTACTTAAAAGGCTGTAACTTCGGTTTGCGTTAACCGAATTTAACAAACTGTGGCTTATTTTAAAGAACTTTTATCCTGTTTGAACGTTTGTATAAATATTATTAAAAATAATTCTTGCGGTTAATATTAGAGGGACCTATTCTATAGCTAACCAGTTAGTAAAGAGAACTGCAACAACCGCAAGTCGTTTCCTTCTCTCACTTAAAAGTTACTGCAAAAATAGTGGAATTTGACATGGACTTTTAGCAATGTTTTCAAATTTTCCTTTTATTAAAAATTTTAAATCCTACAGAAATAGCTTTTCTGGCTATTTTTATTGATCTTAGGCGTTTTAAAAAAATAAATTATGTTATTTTGTTATGGTTTTAGTTATTTATCTAAAAAATGCAATAATAATCCAAATGTTACATTTTTTGTCAAGGCAGCCGTTAACAATTACAAAATTAAATATAGTTTCAGGCGGTTGATGAAACAGGAATCATTGATTTTTACTCTATTTTTTAGGTCATTAGTTAGTAAAAGGAATAAATAAATAATTTATGTAATTTAAATCATGAAAAACTTTTCTGGAATTGTGAACTTTATGAGGTAACGCATACAGGGGCGGATGGGCCCACCGGGACACCGGGAGATGTCCCGGTGCGCCGGTCCCTCAGGCGCCGATAGGCGCCGCCGCTGTTTGCGAACTTTTTTCTTTTCTTTTTTAACAATTTGAATTAATTTTAAAAATAATCGGAAAAGCAAAAAACCAGAATTTATTTTGTTATCTTTATGTTTTATCTTATGTTTATGTTAAATATTTTTTATTTAATTTTTATATTAATAGTAAATATTATTTTACCTAAATGTGTAATAAATATAGTTTAAAAAAACTAAAAAACACGCTTTAATAATTAATCAAACTAAAAAGCGGAAAATAACAAACTATAGTTTAAAATAATTCTTGAAATTCTTAATATAGGCAGAAAATAATAATTAACGATAAACATTAGTATTACTGTGAAAAAAGCATGGGGTGCTCGATATACAAAAAATATAACACAAAGCGCCCCACGCTTTTTTCACAATAATACTAATGTTTATCGTTTATTATTATTTTCTGCCTATTTGTATTAAGAATTTCAAGAATTATTTTAAACCAGTTATTTTCCGCTTTTTAGGAAAATTTCGTAATATTCATAAATTGCCATTTTTCTCAGAAAGTATAAACTTTAGGAAAAAAGTCTATATAACTAAAAAGTTGTATCTCAAAGAACTCTACATCTCAGCTTTTTATTATTTTTTCGTATCCCTTACGGTTTTCGAGATATTGGCCAAAATATGATTTCTATATTTTGCCTCATATCTCGAAACTGATAATACTTAGATGAAAATTTTTAAAATAAAAAAGACGCGCCTTCAAACGTTCCATAAATATAGTTATATAATATTTTTCTCTCAAACTTACAATAACGGAGTTATTCGCAAGAAATAAAAAAAACGACAAAAATTTTCAAAATAAAAAAAAGAAATTGTCAAAATTTTATTTTGACGGGTAGATTTTTTTTTTGTAATTTTTCTCCATTCTTAGCGACAATATCTATACGACCCCACGTTTGTTTCATTACTATCGGTTATTGTAATAATCGTGACATATTGACAGGTGTCAAATGTTGACAATAGAATTTTTTGCGTATTTTTTTCAACTTTCCACCGTCACTATAGGTACATACATATGACCTTATAGTTTATTCATTATTATCATTTGTTTAAACGATTTGACATATTGATAGCTGACAAATTTTTACAGGAAAATTTTTTGCGTATTTTTTCCGAAGTCCGCATCGAATACTATTATACGACCCCATAATTTGTTTCGTCAAAATCGCATCTTTGTTTTATACCTGACAGCTGTCAAAATTGTATTGTCAGCGGTTCTTGAGAAGTCTACAAAATTTAATTTATATCTAACCGTTTAATTATTAGTAAAAATAGGTATGTCGTAAGTGGATAAAAAAATACATATTTATGTCTTTTCATCTTTTTTATTGGATCGACACGACGCGGCGCCGTTTTAATTGACTTTCCGCGCCGGTCTGAGGTGTCCCATCCGCCCCTGAACGCATAGCATAATATTCTCTTGAAGCCAAAACTGCGTTTTCAAAGAATTAAAAATATCGTCATTTAGTAACAATTAAAAAATCTTGATAGCATGGTGAGAAATATAATTGCTACCTAAACTAACGATTTTACCTAAGTAAACACTAATCGTTCAGTCGGTTCTGTATTATTCTCTTAGGCCTATAATTTATTAGATCTTTTTCGTTCAGATAAACTATCATAACTGCTATTACTAGAATCTTGGACTCTTTTAACATAATCTGAATTAATCGCCTTGGTATTAAATGGATCTCTTGTGCTATTTGCTCAAGCGCACTGGTTGAAGTGTCAGAACTGTAAAGTAGAATGTGCGACTGCACCTCTTCCGGAGGGATACGTTTTTTAGCTTGATTATAGTGTTTCAGAATTTACGTCACTTTTGCCCTTACTGTAATGAGTCTGCTCATTTTGCTGATTTTTTAACCCTTTCACTAACCTCCTTTAACTTATTGTATAAACCTTCAACACTTTATTAACGATCTTCTGACCTTGGAAGAAAAAAGATGGAAAACCGCGTTCTTAATGTCTACCAAACATCAAAGCCAGAGGTTTTTGAAAGGCCAGCGTGATAGCCAATCGGCCTTATTTTTATTGCTACTATGAAAAAGCGCCCAGTGTGTCCAAGCCGATTGACAGCGAATTGTGGAATTGATTTGCTTTCACCAAATATTAAGACTTATGATCTGTTATAAAGCCTAAATTTATTTGCATATAAGTATTGGCTAAATTTTAAGACGCCATAAATAATTGCCAAGGCTTCCTTTTCTATCTGAGATTTTATTCTGAAGCACAGAAGGTTCTAGTAAAGTAAACAATTTTTTAACCATAATGGCATTTATTCCTAAATATTTTGGAAACCCCAAACCTTGTGTATAACCAAAATCTAAATATAATTATTATAATCTTCAGATTGGAAAATCCCTGAACGACATTAAACGTTTAACGTTTTAAATTTTTTGATAAAGCCGAAAACATAAAAATATGCTCATAAAATAATAATTTATGATAAATTTGCATTTTATTATAAAATTGACAAAATATGCAAAAAATGCATATACACTGTGGGCCAAATTTATTTGGAACCCAATTTCACTCTGAATAACTTTTGCTATATTAGTCGGATTTTGGTGGTATTTTGTGTAAATATTAAAGGGTCCTTTCCCTAATTGTAGAACAAATATCCAATCGCTATGTACAGGGGGAGCCAAGTAACAAGAAATATTTGTAATCATTGCCTTTGGGGCTGTTGCAAAACTAAATGGTTTACTCTAAAACTACAAAAATTATTTAAAATTATTAAGAGACTATCGGAAAAGGGGCTCTGAAAAAACTTTAGGTTTTGTATTAAAAACGTATTTTTTTTCAAAACTTTATTAAATAATATTACCATACAGCTTACAGCTGTATTAAAAATCAAGTTAACAGAGCAAAAATATGTAAATACTTGGATGTCGAGTTACCTATGAAACAAAAGAAAAAATGCCCTTGACAACAGTATCTAAATATTAGTAACTTGGCAGTGTATTAAATTTATTTCAAAATTGTGTACTCGTATTTGTCATTTGAAGATAAAATCTTAATTTAATCTCTAAGAGTCAAAGGTTATGGTGCAAAAAAGATTATAAAAAGTTACCCAGAGCGTAATGGGAAATTAAGTTCCGTTAGTTATTTTCTACGGCATTTACTCGAGACCAATGGTACATTCCAAATGAAGCCTGGAAGAGGAAGAAAGAAAACTGGTAGAAGTATCGAAAACGTTCTTAATACTGTTGAACCCGGTAATATGATAAAATCAAGAAAAATAACAAAAACGACTACTATTAAAAGATCATCGGTAAGAAGAATTAATAAAATTGATTTGAAGTTTCGACCGTTTAAAAAAATGAGTTCCGAAGTTTATCAGCGGGACATTTTAGAAGGTATGCTTCGAAAAATAGAAATAGTTAGCGACAACTACACATTCCAGCAAGATGGCGCACCAAGCCATGCGTTAAGAATGACTGTAAGATACCTGCAGGAAAATTGTCCTGATTTTATTGAACCAAACATGTGGCCTCCAAATAGCCCGGAGTTAAACCCCGTCGACTATAACATTTGGGGGACATTAGAGGGAAAAGTTGGTCATATTCACAATAATCTCTTGTAAAATTATTGAACATTTTTTTTTATTACATTTTGCTCTGTTAACTCTGATATTTATTAAAGCTGTATATTATTTAATAAAGTTTCGAAAAAAAAACGCTTTTAATACAAAACCTAAAGTTTCTAGAACAATTTTTTCAGAGCCTCTTTTCCGATAGTCTGTTAATAATTTCAAATAATTTTTGTAGTTTTAGAGTAAACCACTTAATTTTGCAACAGTCCCAAAGGCAATGATTACAAATATATCTTGTTACTTGGCTCCCCCTGTACATAGTGATTGGATATTTGTTCTACAATTAGGGAAAGGCCCCTTTAATATTTACACAAAATACCATCAAAATCCGACAAATATAGCAAAAGTTATTCAGAGTGAAATTCGGTTTCAAATAAATTTGGCCCAAAGTGTATATGCATTTTGCATATATTTCGCCCTTTAATTATAAAACAATATTTAGGTATTTTAAATTATTGTCACTTTTAAAATAAACATAACTTTATTAATAGTAGGACGGCGTGTTTTTCGAACTGTTGATCTACTACCCTGGTCAATAATAAAGGTAGGATTTAAAACAAGAATTGTAAAACAAACAAGTAGGCTTTGAAACATCACTACATATTATAAAACAAAGTCGCTGTCGCTGTCTGTCCATCCCTCTGTATGCTTAAATCTTTAAAACTACGCAACGGATTTTGAAGCGGTTTTTTTTAATAGATGGAGTGATTCAAGAAGAAGGTTTATATGTATAATACATGCATAATCTTGTAGAGAAACACTGATAAATTTAGAGGTTTCTAATGTGATGTCGTAAATAAACACATTTTAGACCCGCGTGCGAAGCCGGGGCGGGTCGCTAGTAAATAATAAAACAAACAAGTAGGCTTTTCTCAAAGTTATCACTATTCATCGAATCATGTTAAACGCCAGATTTCAGGCCCGACTTGACTATCAAACTTACATTATTCACAAATCCATTTTCTGAACCAGCATGTAAAATAATATACCGTACACCCTCTCACGATTTTTTTAACTTTATGAAGAATATCATCTCGTCAACTTTCCTAAAATCCCCTTTACTATATATCCAGGTTTCATCCAGAAAAAAAAAGGGAAATTGAAAGTTGCCGTCATTGTTATATTCTCTTAAAAATTCTACTCGTTTTTGGGCTATATGAGGTTGCTCTATTAAAAAACGCCTGTTTGATACAGTACGCCATTTTAATTTTAATTTTTTTTAACAGTTCGCTAATGAGCCAGTGGATATTTCAACGCTATAAATGATTTTAAGATTTAGTTGTATTGAGCGAACGTGTTCTATACACTATACATCCCATAAATACACTCTCTAATGGTATTTTCATGAATTTCGTGAAGGTGTCAGCCACAGGATGACAAAATAGCCACACTGTTCTTAAAATCTACATCCGTTGGATTTTTGAACACGAAACTCCCAAAGCATCAGAAAATCTCTAAAACAGATAGGTGTTTATAAAAACATTGCCATATATTTTTCATATTTATTATTTATGTTTTCACAATTCCTGCATGCTTAATATACTTACCTCGTAAACTGCGTTAAAGGGTAAAAGATTCTTTCCGGCATCACTTTCTCTTTGAAAATAATCAAATAGGTAATTTTAAAATTAATGCTTCTTCTTTTTCACATTTTTGAAATAATGTTGATTAAAAATGTCGCTATCAAAAAAGACAATAAAAATTTTTTCACTGGTAAAATTATAGTTACGACATTTATTATTGACCCAAATTTACTATCTCACCTAGTTCACAAATGTTAGAAAGATAAGCACTAGTCGTAACGTAACGGTCGGCGGTCATTGCACAGACTTTACTCAGTCCGATTCTTAAGGGAGTACATTCACTAGGCGATTATATCGAGCAACCAAGTCGTCTGATGAAGTTGCCTAAAAATTTCCTGAGAATTCGGTTGCTCAGAAACTGCCTATTTATTAAAGCAATTTGGTTTGTTGTCTGGTAGTGATCATTCCTAATTACAAAATATGGTTTCATGAATTCTTAAGTAAAATCGCATTATTTTTTTCATCATCGTTATGTACATCCTCCATTTGACACATATGAAATCAAAACCATCAAAAGTTTTAAAACACGACGTCGAACCTATAGTGACTTGCATTGCTACAGGCGATCACATATACCGTGCGAGCAAAAATTATTTGCATCAAAGAGGGCCTTGCATCTAAGGACGTAATGCTTAGCCGTAGAGCTTAATACCTGTTGGGTGTGAGTAACTACCTGAATTAACAATCAATCAGTTACTCCGTCATCTTTGACAGTCGTTACATATAATTTGATTCATCGCCAATTTTTCCAATTTCTTTAACAATTCACACAATGAACTTTCGAACAGCACAAAACATTCATGGTTGAAGCGTATTTTCGAAACGGGGTTAGAGTAAATAGTGAGTGGCAATACAATCCGGGTTTGTGCATGGACGATTTTCACGAACATTTTCCTAACGTTACTTTTATTGCTGGGGATTTTTATCATTGCCTGAAAAGAACCGTGGCTGTGTGGAAACAGGTTCTATACAATAACACAAAAAAGGAGCAGGAAGACCATCTGCAAGAACAGAAGAACTTGTTGCAAACGTTCGTGAAATAATGCAAAATACTACAACAAATTGTATAAGACGCCTGTCCCAAGAAGTGGGAAGATCTTATGGAACATGCAGGACTATTCTTAAGAAGCAGCTAAATTTATTTCCTGTGTGCAAGTATTCCAAGAAATACAAGCCGCAGATTTTGAAAGACGCAGGAATTACTCTCAATGGTTTACCCAACATTTATTGGAAAGAAAGGATTTATTAGATCTGACATTTTTTTCGGATGAATCCTGGTTCCACCTCTCCAGTTATGTGAATTCTCAGAATACACGCACGTGGAGTAGTAAAAATCCCCATTTTTTTTGTAGAGTCCACATTGCACCCTCAAAAAGTTGGTGTCTGGTTAGCTGTTTCCCGAAGAAAAATTGTTGGTCCTATTTTTTTCCATGACACAGTTACAGCACAGCGGTGTAGAGACAATATTTTGAATCCATTTGTGAAGCAATTACTTGACGACGAACTACGTTATGGATATTTTCAACAGGCCGGACGGTGCAAGCGCTCATACAGCCGCCGAAACTATTAACTAGACTGGGTACATATCGCTAATCGTCAGCCGAGAGTGCATCTAATATTAGTACTAAAAAAATTTACTAAAATTTAAAAAATACTTTTCTTTCCTATTTTTCTATTTACTATTGCTTTTTTTGCCTCACTTTCCTGCGGAACGTGAAGGGGAAACATATCGCCAAATTGTCATTATAACAACTGACCAAAACTAGACAATGGTGCAAAATTTCCGTTTTCTCGTATAGATAGGTAGTTTTGGGAGATGGCGCCGTATTGTGCTCGATGTCCCGGTTCCAATGCCACCTCGCTCGATTCGCTACGACTTTTCGTTACGGAGATATATATTGATATTTATAGGGGCTCTTCAGTAGTAGTATTCAATCGATTAAAACATAAGCGAAACATTATTCTTATATGGAAGCTATCAATTATCAGCTAATAAATTTGTAGAAATATTATTGTGCCGAGCCCTTCGGGCACGGCACTGTTCTAGGTCGTTCGTTTAATTATACGATAGCTGTCAAATTTTGACAGGTAAGTGTCAGTTTTTTTTATCCTTTTCGTAGCGAGGGTTATAGCTGTAAAAATCTTAAATTAAAAAGTTTTTCAGTACCTAAATAACAAAGTTTTATACGATAGCTGTCAAATTTTGGCAGGTAAGTGTCAATTTTTTTTAGTCTTTTCATAGCGAGTTCATAGCGAGGGTTATAGCTGTAAGAATCCGAAATTTAAAAAATTTCGGGTACCTAAATAAGAAAATTTTATACGATAGCTGTCAAATTTTGACAAGTAAGTGTCAACTTTTTTTAGCTTTTTTGTAGCGAGGGTTATAGCTGTAAAAATCCCAAATTGAAAAAATTTTCAGTACGTAAATAACAAAGTTTTATACGACAGCTGTCAAATTTTGACAGGTAAGTGTCAATTATTTTTTAGCTTTTTTGTAGCGAGGGTTATAGCTGTAAGAATCCGAAATTTAAAAAAAATCCAGTACCTAAATAACAAAGTTTTATACGATAGCTATCAAATTTTGACAGGTAAGTGTCAATTTTTTTTAGCTTTTTTGTAGTGAGGGTTATTGCTGTAAGAATCCTAAATTAAAAAATTTTTCATTACCTAAATAACAAAGTTCTATACGACAGCTGTCAAATTTTGACAGGTAAGTGTCAATTTATTTAAACATTTTTCGTAGCGAGGGTTAAAGCTATAATACCTAATCCTAATTTTCAGTACCAAAATGACAAAGTTCTATACGACAGCTGTCAAATTATATATACTTAAATAGTAAGTCTAATTTTTTATAATTTGCGACCATTTCTATGCTGTTTAGGTATAGAACAATATATTTGAAAAAAGTAGTATTTGAGATGACCTAAACGAATATCCAAACCAAAAGTATGTCGGACGCACCCAATTCGATTTATTAACGATCCAATATGACCCTACATTGATTTTGAAAAAATCAAAAAAATGACTTCCCAACTTCCGATCGCGTTCGCAAACAACAGTGTTTTGTATCCCAACGTCGTGTACACGTCGAAAAAGTTTAAATCGATTAAAATGATTTTTGCCACCTGTATCGCGCTACAACGAAAAAAAAAACATATTTTTCAACTTTGACTTTAATAACTTTTTTCCGGTACACCCTGTATATTGGAAATTGTTCCTAGAACGTGCCCCGACTATTCCTCTCTACGTCCAGAAAGTTTCAATCGTTTTGCTCCAACCGTTTCCGAAGAAAAAATTCGCGAATATCGAAATATCGAACAACCTCCTACCACGTGGCGACGGATTATCAATGTCCGAAGACCATCTTTAAAATCGAGATTACAACTATTTCTAAAACATTTTGGGCAAAAATATTGGTTAATAAAATTAGAAGAAGGTTCAAGGTAGATATTCCATCCAATTTAAAATCTGGAAATGTTCTTATTAGTCTAGCAAGTCAAGTTCAAAACACCTATTTTTCGCCATTTTTGACAGCCGGATTTTTAGAATTAATAATTAATTTAGGTACATCAAAAATCAAGGCTCACTTAGTCAAAAGTGAATGGTGTTAGAATTTGTAAATTGTGCCTGTTTCTGCACCCAAAAAAGCAACTTTGCTCAAATTTGCGAATATATTTTGGTAAGTTTGGACATGCAGGAATATTGAGAAGTAATCAGCGCATGTCTTGAGAAAAAAATAAAACGGTTTTGTTAAAAATTGAATAAGCCACAGTCGATATAGTAAAACGTTAGCTGAAAATGTCTCTTTTTAAATCATAAATTAATTTTTTTGAGCCACAAAATATGTTTTCCCAGGGCGCGCTTACTATGCAAACTAAAGCTTGTTTATCCGTCAATATGGTGGATCAAGAAAAAATTCAAAAAGTTTTATATTATAGACACTTGCAGAATTATTTAAGCAAACCAGTGCGACGCCAACAGAAATTACGGGAAAAAGTTCATAAGCTGCCGTTTTTTCCGTATTAAAGATAAAGAAACGAAAAAATACCTCCTAAATACAATTTGACGAGCTCTATCCACTAAAGTATACAACGTTTCGATCAAAAGTCGTTTTCCGTACCAAAAAAATAAAAACGGCGAAAAAAGCACGCCTTACTCTGTGGTTTCCAGTTTCTTACCATTTTCGGCAATTTCCATTCCAGTTAGGTATAGAACGATGTATTGGAAAAAGGTAGTTTTTGAGATGGCCTAAACGATTATCTAAACCGAATGTCGATCGGATGCACCCAATTCGACTTATTAGCGATCCAAGAGGTACCATTTTTGACAAAATTTCTACTTTGAAAAAATCAAAAAAAATTACTTCCAAACTTTCGATCGCGCTCACAAACAATAGGGTTCTGTAGCCGACGGTCGTCTACGCATCGAAAAAGTTTAAATCGATTAAAGTAATTTTTACGAACTGTATCGAATTTCAACGAGAATCCGATATTATTTGACTTTAAAAATTAATAACTTTTTTCCGGCACACCCTGTATACTCGAAATTTTCACACAACGTACCTCCACTATTCCTCTCTAAACTGAAAAAGTTTTAATCATCCCACTCTAACCGTTTCCGAGAAAAAAAATCGCAAATGTGAAAATGTCGAAACTGACGACGACGACGCCGACAACATACGCACATTATTTTCACCGAAGCGCCGTATAACATATCGCGTGTTCGCGCGATATGTAACTATTTACGCAATTTTTTCGACGACAGATCGATCAGACATTGAATTCCCACCTAGATCACCTTGTTTAACGGTTATGGATTACTTCGTTTTTCCTCATTTAAAGAACACTATTTTTAAAATTTAGAACAATAACAAGAATGGATTAGGTAACCAAGAATGTGATAACATTTCTCCAGAGATGCTGGTTGACACTTTCGAAAATATGAAGAGACGTGTGAATTTGTGTAATTTATGTAATTCTTTATCTTTTTCTTTCTGTGTATTCTTACTTTGTCAATTTTGTAAACAACAAAAATAAATTTGTATTTTTTGTCTACTTATTTTAATTTTAACCTAGACTTGGTTAGATATATCATCCCCATATCATTGTGATCTAAACCAATTAAGCCCCACGTTTTTTAATCCAAGCCCTCCTTGATGCAAATAATTTTTGCTCGCACGGTACACACACACTGAAAATGTCAAGGAAGTTGAGCGACTCAGTTGCCGACGTCCATTCACACAGTGATATTAGTGAAGTGAAATCTGTGTAAATTGCATTCAATCGCAGCCCGTCTGGTAAATTAAATAATTGCGTACTAGTGGGGCCATCTTGGAAATTCGATCGAAAGTGACTAAACTAGATTGTCAATTTGGTTGAGTGTTAATCGCCTAGTGAACTGGCCTCTAAAGTCTTACTTAAGAGAAAGTAACCCCTTTTACCACAATGAAAATTGCCAAACGTTTTGCTGGTCAAACGAAAAGAAAATATAAAATTGGTATTTAGAAAATAAATTCTACTTTAAATACCCCATCCAGAAAAGTAAATGACGATCGAAAATATTCCCAAAATTTTTTTTAGAAATTTTTTTTATTTTTAGTAATTTTGTAATATCTTAAACAATTCTTTATTGGTCAAAAGCAAAATGACTTTCCCGGGTGTAGAATGTTGTACCAAACAATTTTTCTTTAAGCCATTTTTCAATGTCGGCCTTACTTTTTTCTCAAAAACGTTGGGCGCGTAAATCTACTTTACACGCTTAAATTCACTTTACGCGCCCAACGTTTTTGAGAAAAAAGTAAGGCCGATATTGAAAAATGGCTTTAAGAAAAATTGTTTGGTACAACATTCTACACCCGGGAAAGTCATTTTGCTTTTGACCAATAAAGAATTGTTTAAGATATTACAAGATTACTAAAAATAAAAAAAAATTCTTAAAAAAATTTTGGGAATATTTTCGATCGTCATTTACTTTTCTGGATGGGGTATTTAAAGTAGAATTTATTTTCTAAATACCAATTTTTATTTTTTCTTTTCGTTTGACCAGCAAAACTTTCGGCAATTTTCATTGTGGTAAAAGGGGTTACTGCTCTTAAATCTGACAGTTTTTGAATCCAAATGAAATATTTAAATTTTTGTTTAATTTACTAGAAATATTACCTTATAAATTAATGCATAAAAATTGTTTGTTTTTGTTTACTTGGTTTGGTTTGCAAGAATTATGTATACATTATAGGAAGTGAAGTGGATTCAATCAAAAATTTAAAATACATTTAATGAATAGTAGTAAGTTTATACCCATAGAAAACAATCTATTCCATTATATTTTGTTCACTTACTAAAAGAAACTCATCTCTATATAAAGGCAGTTTCAACAGCTTATAAAAATCAAGTAAAAACATCAAATTTACGACAGAATGGTGAATTAAATAATTTAATTTTATTCGGAAACTTTAAAAGGTCCGTTAAGATCAAACATTAGTGAGGCCTTCTCCATTTCGTATTTTAATTAATATTTTGGTACTTCTTCGTTTTATTGTGTTTGCTCTTAAATCTTAATCACTGCCGCACAACACATCGCACCCGTCGTGGAATACTGTAACATTGCAAAATAATCAATTTTCAGCAAATGGATGTTAAAGTTTTTTTATTTTTGCATTTTGCTTTCTGCTGATTATGTTTATGTATTTTCGCCGGGATTTAAGCTAAATATACTAGTTAAGATGTTTAGTTCGCTTTGATATTGATAAATAGACGTATTTCGCCAATACTAGGACACACTATGCCATTTTGTTTAAAATTTCGTACTTGTTACAGTATTCGAGGGACAACAAAAATAATTTTAAATTTGTTTTAGTGTTTCATGGACAGTAATTCCTAATTATTGTTCATGGTTTAGTGTTTCATGGACAATAATCCTTAATTATTGTTCATGTTTCAGTGTTTTATGGACAATAATTCTTAATTATTGTTCATGTTGTCATGATAATGATAATAATAATAATAGTAATAACTTTATAGACAATAATATCGACGGTGGAACCTATTTTATTTTAAACTAGTTTATTCTTATTTATTAAAACGCATGTAAAAAGAATGCAATTTGATTTGGTTAATGTCTTTAAGTGGTACAAACGACATTTCGTTAATTAAAAATAATTTATCAATAATATTAATAATTTAAGTATGTGGGTGAATAAGTAATATTATTACCTACAGCTTATGGATACAGGTATTTAAAGGAATAAATTATTAGCTTTTTAAAGGAACGCAAAAAAGTATTTATTTTAATATTAAGAACATTGTAAACTTAAACAAAATATTTTTAACAGTAACTCAGCAGACAACCATTATGTACTCAAGTTGTTGTAAAAATCAAAGTAAGTTTTTTTTAACATAGTTATTGTTTACTAGGGACATTCTGAACATTAATTTATTTAAAAGCAACCGGAATAGTTGCGTTGTATGCGTTTTCACAGCCCAGTTCTTAATTTTTTTCAATTCTTTCGTCCAATGTAATAATTGTAGCAGATGCCCTTGTTTTTAATTTGCTTTTGTTAAGATAAGCATTGATAACGTTGAAATTTTCGGCGCGGTACGATATTTTGTACAAAAAGGCAAAAGGATTTTCCCGGTTAAACTTCATAATCTTAATTTTGGCGAAGGGAACTGCCTCATTTTTTTTGTTCAATCTCTAAATATTTTACATCGATGAAATCTTCGTGACTGAGTTCGTTTACGGTGTAATCGCTGTTCTCGTAAGTTAAAAGTATTGGGATGGGACATAAATACGTTCTCTTAATTTCTTTTTCAATGACAGAATGAGCGCTATCGCCCTTATTCTGAGTATGCCCCTTGATTTAAAATGTATGCTCTATTGTTGTAATGTTTTTGAATGGGCAGAAACAATACATGTACATCATTACCATGTATATAGCAAAAACAATTAGTCTGAACAACATTGTAACATTAAAAAATGTCACGACAGGTGTCCGGGAAAACAGTAACATCTCGCGTCTCTTGACCGACCCGTCCGGTAGCTTTTAAGTGTGACTGAGATGTTGCAGTCTTTCGCAGACGCGGCTTTAAGAATCCCACCACCGAAAGACTGAAACAAGTGCCATCTACCGGTCGACCGTTAAACTAACTTTGGCGTCTTGTTCCTCGAACAATTTACTTACTTTTCTTAGTTGAATGCCGTAACAAACCCAAACTTAAAAAAAATTGAGATGTTACAGTATTCCCCGACGGGTGCGACATTAAGTAGCACTTGTATCGACCCCATTTTTATAAAGTACAAAAAGTATGTTATTTCGAATCATAAACCTTCCCACTAAGCAAGGAACATACTTGGGAGGTTTTGAGTCTTTTCTAAATAGTACTTAACAAGTAACAGCAAGAACGTGTGTTAAGTGCCAACCTTTTTACGTATCCACGTCGTGCTTTATTTAACGTTAAAAGTGGGCCGAAACTAATACGTAAATTTAAGTCGAAACTGGTACGTTTTAAATAACGGTGTAAATAAATGTTCCAAAGTACGTTATTATAACGATAATGTTAAAGATGTTAAATCCAATTGTACTTTCTCTGTTTCAGACAAACGTAGTTATTCCATTTTGTTGGTCGGTGCTTAGTGCGTTAAAAATAACAGATAATTTACTTAACATTTCCTCATACACTTCGAAGCACTTTCATCCCAGGAATGACGCATAGATGAAACGCTTATGCAAAAAACACATTTTTCATTATCGCCCTTGAGGGGTATGGGATAATGTAAATAAATGCAAATCTTGAAATCCGCCATTTTTATTTTGTCATTGTCTTGGGTTTGGCGTGTGTTGTAGTGTTGTTGGTCGTTGACTTTTCTTTTGCTCTCTATTGGTCCGTAAAGTGATTAATATAAGTGTGAAGTAAAATGGAACGTAAGGTAAGCTATTTCTTTTTTAATATAGTTATATTATTTTGGCCGATGTTTTATGTAAGTAAATAATTATTAGGTAGGTATGGTATTATGTTTCATGATATTGTAAAGTTCGTGCACGTCCTGTACTCCCGATAGTCCCGATGCTTTATTTGATTTGTACCTATTGGTTTGTTCTGTCTATATACATATGCATGTATAAAATGTTGTGGAAATATATAGGTACAAACTCAATTACATCAATTAAAATAATATTGGAGTAAAAATACCTAGATACTTAAATAGCTATTAAGTATAGGTAATAGTAATTAATTAAAGGTTACCTATATATTTTGGTTATTGTTATTATACTTATATAAATAATAATTTTACAGGTGCTTCATTGGCTCATTGCGCACATTAACACATTTCCTTCCTTCCCCGACCGATCAACAATTCCAAGGTATGGTGATGGACTGGTTTCGACATGCGAACCAAAGGCTTCAAAGAGAGTAAGTTTTATTTAAAATTACCTATATGTTTTTTGGGCAATATATTGGTTTTTGCATCTGACACTAGATGGATTATTTGAACCCAGATCTGAACATCTTTGAGAAAAACCATTTGCACATTTTGATTTTAATTTTCAAATATCGTCAAATAAAACCATCTTTTGTTGAAACCCACAAACTTTATTAACCGGTTTAACACTGTTTTACTGGTTTGTTCGGGTTTGTTATTAACAATAACATCTTTAGAAAGAGAGAGAGAGATAGAGAGAGAAAATGTATGGTTTAAACGCTTAATTTTGTCAAAGTACGATAATTGTCATTTTTCAAACGTTGGTGTCTTACAAAGGTTTAATACGAAGGTAACAATATTTTTTTTTAAGGTTGGCCGCAGAAAAGTGAATATAGGATATTTCTGTTATAATATTTATTATACATTAAATACGTTTGTGTTGATTTTTGTTTATTAAAGTGTGTAAAGTTTAAAAAGTGTTTTTATTTAGATATTTTTTTTTGCTACGAAATCTGTAGGTAGGACCTATAGTAAAAAGAAAATAATGTTATGAGTGTATAGCAAGTACGACCAAAGGACGTGCTTGCTACGGAATATGTACCTAGTAAGACGTGAAAAGAACATTATTAGTGCATAGTAAATACTGCAAAAGAACGTTCTTGGTACGAAACTTCCTCGTCTAGTGCGTTTAGTATAGTTGTGCTAAAAAAGTACCTGAATAACAAATCTGTTACGTTTATAATAAATACGTATCATATTTGTTCTAACTCATGTTCTTAGAACATGATAAAATAAACGTATCTAATACTTTGTTAAGATGTAGGATTTATAACGAATCTATAAACTCAAATGTTTCGTTAATACTCTCTTATATGAAACGTAACATGTCAACAAGTAAACAAGAATAGGAGGAAACTATTACGTTTTTTTGCTTAGTGGGTTTACTTTTTATTGTTGGTTTAGGTCTAAGTACGAGGGTAACCTTATGTAAGCAAGTAAATAGAAATGATCGCAAAATAGACCATCAGCATTTAAAGGAGAGCTTGGATAAAGAAAATTGGCATACCGTTTTAAATTCTCATGCATGACCCAAACATTACGTCAGACTTTTCTTGCATGTTTTACATGATTATATTAATGCTGCATCTACTGTAAAGCCAAAAAAGTACTTCTTTAATCGTGTATTACTCCTGCCACACAAAATGTATGTTAGTAACCGTGATGACATTGATAAATTATAAAAAATAACCGGACCAATTAAGTAAAATAATTAAACACACTAAAATAAAATATTTTAAACAGACATTAATTGCTGTAAATCATGATTCCAGAGAGACTTGGAATATAATTAATCAAGCAACTTGTTGTATATTGCAGATGAACTTTATAATTTTTTTAGTACTAAGTATAGGAGCAAGATAAGCTAAAAAATAAGTAGGCCAATAATTAATGTGCCGGATTTCTTTTTGTATGGAACCCAATTTCCTGGCTTAATTTTTGTCTATCCTATTACAGATGAAGAAATTGTTAGATCGATTAGCTCTTTAAATAAATCTTCTTCATTTAATGCTTTTGGTATGCCTATATAATACAATCATTCATTAAATCTACATATACAGTGTCACCAGTAAAGTCCGCATCATATGGGATTTTTTTTTATTAATAGCTTTATTCAAAATTTGACTTTGGCATCAAGTTCTGCTTCGATCGAGATGAAAATTAAGCAAAAAAATAGTAGTCACGTGATTCGCATTATCTGTCAAATTTTAATTTTTTCCAAAAAATAATTCAAAAGTGGGATTATTTCTGAAAATAAAAGCTTAATTTTAATCTCGATCGAAGCAGAACTTGATGCCAAAATCAAATTTTGAATAAAGCTATTAATAAAAAAAAATCTCATATGATGCGGACTTTACTGGTGACACAGTATATATATTTAGTTTAGCCCCTGGTTTATATTATAAATATGATTTTTAAACGGGTGTTTTTTCTGACACCTTTAAAAAAATTATGATTCTACCGTTGCATAAGGGAGGCAAAAAACCGACATTATAATAACTCCAGACCAATTGCCTGTATAAGTCACATTTTGTAAAATAATAGAGAAATGCATAAAGAAGAGACTATGTACATAACTTTCTTAATATAAATAAGCTATATGTCTGATTCGCAAATTCAATTTAAAGATGAAATAGGTTTTGATTCCGCCCTATGGTAATAATATTACAAATGTTTTTTTTAATAATCCTAACTATAAACCTTTGGACATTTTCCTGGACTAAGGCTTTTGATACGGATGCTCATCGAGTATATTTTGACCAGTTTCGGAAATGCTCATGCAGAATATGTAAAAAATAAATTAAAGAAGCTGGTTTATGGATTCTACGAATTGCGTAACATTCTAAACAGAGTGGTTATAATTAAGATCTATAAATCTTTTGCTGAATCTTGTCTCAGTTATGGATTAATCTATAATATCACTTTTATTAAAATTATTTTTGCCCAAAAATTAAATTTAAAAATAATTTTGTACAGATATTTTTCCTTTAAACTTTTATTTCAACAGGCTGATATCTTCTTCTATTCAATTATATATTTAAAAAATGTGCTCAGATTTTCTCTTACTGGAAATATTTTCCCAATTACATTGTTGTGATATCTAGACGAAAGCAATGTAAATCGTAACTTAACTGAACCTATTATATAATGCGATTTATTTCTTACCTAAAATTTTAAACTTATTATCAAAGCACTTAAAAAAATTCAGTCCATAAAGAAGGACATTAATATATGGATTATCAATAACACTGAAATAATTAAAAATGTTGTTAAAATTGTAAAATAAGGTTTACCATTCGATAATAAGAAGTATACGATTATAGACATTATATTAGTATTAAGTATTTGCTTGCATTAAGTCAGTGACTATATGCACACTCATACTTTTAGTGCATATAGTGAACACATAAAATATTATTTTTTCTCTCTGCTACCTAATAATTGGTACCATGTATTGTAATAAATTTAATGTAATAATAATAATAAAAAATAGTTCCTTGCTTCAAGTTGTTCATGAATACCTCATAAAAAAAACAAAATACATTAGTAAAGAGCGGATTATATGCACTTAAATTTAGCCAAAATATGCTCATATATAGGGGAAAGTGTTAAAACGACATACCTACCGAATAATTTTAAATTTCCCGCCAAATTAGCGTCACCCCGAGTGCTTTTTTAAATGTAACTTGTTCCAACGAGTCAATGTTGTAATGATTGTGAAGCCAGATTCACGCATATATATTTGTCTAGAGCAATTTAATATGTTTTGGAGACAACAAAACAATTTTTGGTGCTGGAGAATTCTTTAAATTTCTGAGGTAGGAAAATTTAAATTAATATTATGTTACTAGAATGTTGATAAATACCTATTCTCTTGGCTATATTTAACCATAGTTATAAGTGCTGTTTTCCGATTGTAGAAATGCATAATAATAATAATAATAATAATAATAATAATAATAATAATAATTTATTTGTACAAAAGCAAAAAATTTTGTTACATGTACCTGAAAATAAAAAGAGTATCACTTGCCCTTGAAAATAAATTAGAAGTATCGTTAAGTCCCTAGGACTTGTACGAAGTTCAGACTTATTAATATAAGCACAAGTATAACTTTAAGCAAAATTTTGCATAGAAATAAATAAAGAAAATAAAAATACTTATCATTTTTATGATCAAAGAGTATCCTGAAACCAAAATAAATTTTATAATTTTCTTATTACACTAATAATAACTTAAAAAAATATAAAATAATTGTGTTTTATCAATAAAAGTAATATAGTTTGTTATGATTGCCCCAAGTTTTAATATATACCTGCAATTTTAACTCCATCGTATATGGCAATAAGGTTTTTGTTTCCACAATGTTCTGGGTAAAATTTTAATATTTAGGCTTTATTGTTATAGGTATTTTTTAGATCTACTAAGCTATGAATTTCAAGTCTATCTTTAGTTTTTATCCAGAGTTTAAGTTGTTTTTTAAATAATGATGTGGAATTTAGTGTTTTTATTTTATCGGGAAGACGGTTAAATAATCTTGGTCCTATATAGGAAGTGATAACTACGCTGTGTCACTGTTTTATCCACCTTAGGAATACGCACCAAATTATTCCCTTGACGAGTTGGGTATTTGTGATCTATATTGACCAACTCATATTTATGTAAAAATTGACGCATTAGTACTGCCGAACAAAAAAGCTGACGTACATCAAGCTTTTTAGTTTCCAGAAATAGTAAATCAGTTGAATAGGTATAATCCTTGTTATAAATAAGTTTTAAAATCCATTTTTGTACTGTTTCTAGTTGGTAAATATGGTTGTTAGTGGCTCCCCCCATGCTACAATACCATAGGAAATATGGGGTTAGACGTGAGAAATGTACAGGATCGTGAGCTCCCTCTCCTTAAAAACCTGTTTAAATTTTTTAAACCTGCCCAGGAGGGACCTTACCTTTTTTGTAACGTAATTGATATAAATATCCCATCTCAGATGGGAGTCAAGAAATATCCCCAGATACTTCATGCTCTTACGATCGGCAATCTCCACAATCGCACAGTTGCAGGGGTTGTTGATATTTAACTTGGTAAAAGTAGGCAAGTTGGACTCTAATGAAGTAAAAGGGACATAATTAGTTTTTGTTATATTTATCGTTAGAAGTTTGCTTTTAAAATAGTGAATAATTTTACACATTTCAGTTTCTGCTTTGTTTTTAAGTTCATTCCAATTGTCAGCTTGAAAAAATAAAACCGTATCATCGGCAAAGCTAATAATGTCTCCATTAATCTGTAACTCAAACAAGTCATTTAAATATATTAAAAACCACAGTGGACCCAACACAGTTCCTTGTGGTACCCCATATCTTACAATTCTTGGATCACTTAAAGTGCTACCAATTTTAACTCTTTGGCTTCTACCTGAAAGATAATCACCGATAAGTTGATAAGGAATTCCTCGAAAACCAATTTTCTCTAGTATAGTAAGAAGTTGAGTATGACTAACCGTATCGAAAGCCTTTTTTAAATCAACAAAGATAGCCATTGAAGGTTTGCGATCATTTAATGCTTTATATATATTAGTAGTTAAACGAACCATAGCATCTTCAGTGGATTTACCCTCCCTAAAACCGAACTGCCGTGATGACAAAACACTATGAGCATTCAAAAAACTAGTAATTCTATATTTTAGTATTTTTTCATACACTTTAGCAAAATTCGTGATAATAGAGATTGGTCGATAGTTCGTCAGTTCATGTTTATCGCCACTTTTGTAAATAGGAGATATAATTGTTGTTTTAAAAATTATGGGAAATATACCTACCTGCATTGACCTGTTGATAATATATTCTAGCGGAGGTGCTATACAATGTGTAACACTTTTTAGAAGTTCAGTAGATACTCCATCGTAGCCTGGAGACTTTTTATTTTTTAATTCTAAGATAAGTTTACTAACTTCATTTACATTGGTGGGGTTAAGAAATATAGTTTGACCTACCTGCCCATCTCTATTTATATAAGGCACGTTATCGCACCTCTTAATGTCCTTTGCAAGGTTTTCACCAATGTTAGTAAAAAAATCCACAAATAAATTAGCAATGTTTTTTTCTTCCGTAACTAATTCGCTATGGATGTTTTTAATTTCTTTAATTTGATGTTTTTTATTAGTTGAGCTAACATCGTTTACCGATTCCCATAATTTTTTTGAGTCACCGTTGGCATTTTTTATTTTGTTTTGATAATAAATAGCTTTTGTTTATTGATCAACAAGTTTAACAAATTTCTGTGGTGTTTATATTTATTTATGTTTTCTGGTGTGGGATTATATTTCATTACTCTATGCAATTTATTTTTGGTATGTATGGATTTAATTAGACCGTTTGAAATCCACTGCGTTTTTTTTCGATTCGAGTGACCTTAGTTTGAATTGTGTTTGTACATTTAAGGATAAGGGACTGTATTTTATCCACAAAATTTTCACACGTTGTATTTATATCCTCCTCTTTATATATATCATTCCAATTCTCTTGTTGAATACTGTGGATTAGCTTTGGTTCATCTACTTGTGTTTTTGTTATGTAATTTGTATTGTAGTCATAAGGAACTTCCGAAAACTCCATTTGTAGAATTTGCGAATAGTGATCAGTAATACTACTCTGCACTACAATGGGGTTTATTTTACTTTTCTCATTTATTTGGTGGATAAAAACGTGATCAATGCAGCTACCAAAATTATTATGCAGTCTAGTTTCTTTATTAATTTTATTAATTGTGGAAACAAACCCCTTCTCATATAATAAATTCAAGTATTCATTACAAATGTCATTATTTAATAATGTATTAATATTTATATCGCCTAAGAATATATGCGCATAATTTTTATTTGTACAGTTTGAGAGGTAGGGCCGTAGATCATTCACAAATTGCACTTGACATGTTGATGGCGGTCTATAAACAGCAGTTATTTGAATATTTTTGTTCAAAAATTTTAAACTTCTAAAGCCTTAGTCAAACCTATATGGACTATGGAATACCAAAAATCAAACGTATTTTTCACAAAAATAACCAACCCATCATTTTGATTAATATCACCTTCATTATAAACTAAGCTATGCATTAATGTTAAAAATACTTAAATCGCCAATCAACCAAGTCTCTGATAAGACAATACAATCGAACGTACAATCAAATGTGCTTAAAAATACCCTAAACTCGTCCAAATTTTTATTTATACTTCAAATATTCATATGGATAATTTTAAAGTCTTTCCCATCAGAGATTGTCACAAGTTTGCACATTAATAGCTACTAGCATAGCATATTATGCGTTTTTGGTTAAATATAACGATAAGGATAAAATGACATACCTAAAATGGCATACTATGTCATTTTAGGTTCATAAATAATTATTAATATATTTTTCAGCAATGGTTGGCAAATACAGAAGAAGTTCGTCAAAGCTGGAATGAGATTGACTCGGCTGCGGCTATGGAAGCTGTGAAAAAAGGGGAAATGGGTTGGCTGGCTGAATCTAAAAAATTCAAAGTACTACAGGCAACACTGAGACGCAGGGCACTAGGTCAAAACAAAATAATTAAGGGAGTTATGAACCAACTTTCTCAATAGAACTTAAACGATTATTAATCGATCATATAAAAATATTGGAAACCAGCATGTTTGGATTAAATACCAAACCGAGGTCAGAAAGTTAGCATATCAAACATCAATAAAAACATCTTTAAATCTATCCAGAAAAGAAAGAAATGAAGATTTTAAGACTTATCGAAAGTCTATAGAAATATTGTTTCAATACCAAAGGCATCAATGTCTCACGCCAAATATTGACAAATTAAAAATTAAAGCAGAGGAAAAACAATCTATTTTAGATCGTCGCGCTAAACGACAAAAAGTAACCAAAAATTTAATGGGACCAGACACATAAGAAGAAACCCATGCAAGATGTAAGCGATATAGAAGATCCATATTCCAATGTGGAACACGACGATGGTTTAAATGTGAGGACTGCGCCAAATGGTCACATGCAGAATGTGCTGGTATTGCACCAAAAATCAAAAATTTTATTTGTGAACTATGTTGTAAATAATATTTAAATAAATAATTTTTGTGTTATTTTGCTTATGCTGTGTCATTTTACCCTAAGTCGATATGTCAGTTTATCTTAGTACATGCCTAAAATGACACAGTTGCATGTATTTGTTTATAATGGATCAAACTTTTTTTTTAATTAAAATGGTACAATATATATGAACTTACCTAAAAACCGAGAATGTTCATGAAATAACCTATAATGTATTTAAAAATCCAAATCACTGAATATTTTCAAAAATATGAATTATTTTAGAGAAAGTATGACGTTTTAGGCCATTTTTCCCTATGCCTTGTTTACCTTTAAAATATGCAGTTATTTGCATTTTTTACCAAATATGTACTGGTATGCAATATTTCTTAATTTATCATAGTAAAATGAGGTAAAGAAACACATTGGGTTCTAAAAAATATGTTTATTTAAAAAAAAAATGCAAAAGAAAACTAAGAAACAATTTTTTAACCTAAAATTGTATAAAAAGCATTTATTACTAAATATTTTTCAAAATTTTCAACTAAAAAGGATTGTCTTCTCTTAGTAAAATATGTTTATACAAAGAGAAGCATATTTTAACATCTACTGTGTAATCGGACAATACGGTAACTTATGTAGTAAAGTATAAGGCCATGATACACCAGCTTCGTTGGATGCTTTTTACTGCAAGTAAGTTTACAGTTGCATCCAATTTGTTCCTTACTTGGCCTCCTACTTTACCGAAAATGTTGTTACATTTTGCGGCAAAAGTTTGAACAATTCTAATTGGGTCTCTTAAACTTAAATTTCTACTCTCCAATCTTCCTCCTCACGTCCGGTATAAATCTGAAATTAACCTTAATAAAAACAAGATCTTTAGCTACACTTACACTTTTTAACAACCCTTTACTTTGCACAACACACTGCGAATCGTCATCTAAATCCAAAATTAGTTCTTTAATGGCTTCGAAATGCTCTGAGTAGAATATTGCGGCCTTAATCCTTGTTCCCCACCTGGTAATTAGAGGTTCTGGAGGTAAACCAACTCCTGGTAATCTCTCCTTAAACAACTGGCACTCTTAGAGGAGCTTTTAGAACTACTTTTTTTTAGATTTGAAATTAATTTAATTGCCAAAGGTTGTAGAAGTGTGTATTACAAATAGCTATAAATACAGTTTGTTAAGCAGGTAATAATAACGCATTATTAAGTGACAATAAACAATCCCTAATAATATACCTGCGAACCACGGAAACCCCCAATAAATACCTTGTATATAACAAAAATATAAATAGAATTATTAAAATCTTCAGAATGGAAAATCTCTGAAATAAGTACCGAACTGGACATTAAACCTTTAACGTTTAAATTTTTTTGATAAAGCCGAAAACATAAAATATGCTCTGAAAATAATAATTTATGGAAAATATGCATTTATGAAATTGACAAAATATGCATATACCTACAGTGACCGGCAGAAAGAACGCACCAAAGGGAATTTTTTTTTATTTCAAAACTTACCAAATTTTTTTTGGCGGTGGAAAAGGTCTGCATGTCCCTAAACAAAAAAGAGCATAGACAAAACTAGTAAATATTGCGCCGTATACGAGGAAGAGGTGAAAACGTTAAATTCACTCAAGAATAAATTGCCCGTATTTTTCACTGTGGAATTTTTTTTATTAGGAAATGTTGTTTGCTCTTAAAAGTAATTCATAAATACCAAAGTTCAGCTCGGTAGCACAAATATAAATATTTTTCATAGCAACTACATTTAAATGAAAACGAATTTTATTGTAAGGGTTAAAGGTTTAATTCATGAACCAATATGTTTGAGTTTTTGAAAAATTGGGAACGCCAAAATATTGTTAAATGTATGAAGAAACCATAATTTGATTTGCATAAAGTTATTAAGCTTATCCATAGAATAGTGTACGGTGTGCCCCAGAAAAGTTAGATTATTTTTGACGTTATTTTATTAAACGTCCAGTTCTCGCGTATTTAAACAAATTTAAGTAAGTGATGTGTCTAATTGCCCAAGAGTTGTTAAAAAATTGAATTTATAGGTCGCATAGCTTCTATCGATTCGTTATACGAGGGGGCGTGAAAAAGAAGTAAAAACACTTTTTTTGTGCTACCGAGCTGAAATCTAATATTCATGGACAACTTTTAAGTGCAAACAACATTTTCCAATAAAAAAAAATTTCTACGGTGAAAAATAAGGGCACTTTATTCTTGAGTAAATTTAACGTTTTTACCTCTCCCCCGTATACAGCGCAATACTTACTAGTTTTGTCTATGCTCTTTTTTGTTTAAGAACATGCAGAACTTTTCCACCGCCAAAAAAAATTGGTAAGTTTTGAAATAAAAAAAAAATCTCCTTTGGTGCGTACTTTCTGCCGGTCACTGTATATGCATTTTGCATATATTCCGCCCTTTATTGTAAACTATTTTAGTGTAAATTAACCCCAACCTTTTAATAAAAATTATAATGTACAATTAGTTTTATAAACATGTCAAATGGAATCTTACAATGAATTTTAAAGAACATATAATATACTTTCCTTCAGAATAATCTAAAACTGATGGTGAAGCTTTGAGTACGATGTAATAAACCATTCATTTTTGGAATTAAAACTTTTACTGCATTATAAAGAATAAAAAGAACTTTCCATATTATTTCCTGTTTTTACTTTGTTCCCCGTTTTCGGCGCCTTCATCTTCAAGGGCCATTATGCCTCGGCAGTCTCTGGTTACACGTTATTAATATCATAAGGGAATAAGCTGCTGTTATAGCGTAGCCCCAGCCAATTTTCTCCTCGGTTTCCCCCGAGGCGTGTAAATGTAGCATAATTGTTTAATTATTGAATATAATCTGGGTGCTCGCTTAGCGCGTTCAGCACCGCAATCAAAATTGGAAATTTCTCTGTTTGCTTCTAGATTTGACCTTAGATCGCTTACGCTTTAATCAGTAGATTAGTTGGAAACTATAGGCAAGTTTATAGTTTCCAAGATTCTAATATTTAAATTGCCATTTGTTTGTAATGATGGGATCATATAACAATAAGTTAAGTAATATTTAAATGAATACCTTTGTTCTACTGCACTGTGACTATGTTCAGTACCACTGGCGGATCCAGAAATAAATTTTGTGGGGGGCCCACCCAACAAAAATTAAAAAATATATTTAGGTTCAAGGCAAGGGCTTTTTTCATTGGGGGAGGAGGGTCAACTATAAGTATAAATAAAGATATTGTTTATGGTATGAGAAACAATGACCAAAATTAATAACATAAAGTATATAGCTATAAATAAAAATGAACTAATTAACTCCTACAAACAAATAAGGTTTAGTTACACCTAAAACTAAAGTAATCGAATAACCTATTTTACATTAATAACAGAAAATTCGTAAGTAGCGCAAGGGCGAGCCGCGGGCAATGTATAGGAACGAACAAAATGGTAATAATGCATTACCCTTCATTAGAAGACAGCATATTTCGTAACTGAAGTATTCCACGGTGTTTTTTGGAAAATTGGTCTAAAACTTCTTCTGGTGACTGGTGACACAATTTGTTTTTCATGGATATAAACTAAGGCAAGACCATTCAACCTAGTTGCAGTCATTGTTGCCTGTAAATAAGAAGGAAGAAAATTTCTGGTGTACAACTCGTTACCTACCGGAATTGTTGCTAATATTTTAAATATTTTTTCTATTTCACGTTCATAATAAGCTCAGTACGATACGCATTTGCGTATCGTAATGAAGCTATTTCGATACGCGTTTTTTCTTTATTTGATGTTGGTAACATTTAAATGTTTTATTTCATTGTCTTGCGCGGCCTTTGTGATTTACGAGAAAACCCAGTTTTCGCAGAGGAAAAATAGCTTGATAACTTACTTTTTTATTCTGTGTGGATAACAGTCATGTATGTTGGTTGCATAAATCTATAAATCAATCTTTTGTAGATGCTTCAAGCTATAATTTTCTGCCAAATCCTATCCAAAATTCAATCTATATACTAACCTTCCAATGTCGATTTTAACTTCAACTTTATTTGAATTTTCCATCTTCCCTAAGTATACTAAATTGCAATGCCGTGACGTAAAATCACGTCTTTTGAAATTCAAAAAAAAGTAGCCAAATCTCCAGAATTTCCGAACGATCTGTATATGTACCGAACGTACAAGGATCACACAACGTATTCCGTCCAATTTCAAATCTTATATCGCTAAAATAACTTTAGAATCTCGTGGTGAAAATGGGTCAAAAAATCAAAAAATGGCAGTTTGCAAAATAATTTTTGTTGTCCAGAGGCTACTATGATAAAAAATAGTATTACCAACATAAAATTTAGACATAAAAATTTACAAAATTTGAAGGATTTATTTTCTTTTTAAAATGTATTTTTCTTGATTATAAAAGGTGAAATAGAAAAAAATATATAAAGCACATGTTTCATAAGGCGTTTTAGCGCACGTGTCAATAAAAAAACTCGCCACTTTGTGGCTCGTTTTTTAAAATAGACGCGTGCGCTAAAACCGCTTCTTATGAAACGTGTACTTTAATATACTATTTTAATATTCGGAAAGTATGAATCAGTTTTTATAATTGGGTCAATTATATTGGTAAGTTTTTCGCCTTTCTGTTCCCAATATAGCTTCCATAACTTTAACTCACCTTCTAACTTGGCCACATAACAAAATATATCATCCTGATAAAATTTTATGGCAGACAAAAATTTTTCTTGGTTGAGTTTATCAAGGTAGGTAGGAACAATGTTCCATAATTCCGCTACATTGGAGTGTTTTTCAGAAAATCTAAATTTTAATTCAGAAATTAAATAATCTAAAAATGGTAAAAAAAATAGACAGTTTATAATATTGCTAAGTATTAACGAATTCATAATTTGCACGATTTGTCTGTTTCTTAGTAGTTCTGGGCAACTTAATTTCGATATTTAAAATGTGGGCTATGGAACAAATTTTTTTCAAAAATCAAGTGAAAATAATTATCAATATCAGATCTTATTTCTTCCATTTCCATTCCTTGCTTTGCTAGTATCGAGTTGGACACTTTGTAGTTGAGTAGATAGAGGTATGGTATTAATAATTTAATACAATCACTGATGATAAAATAGATACCAAGAAATCAGATGTTGTAGTGGCTGCTAAAAGGGTACTAGCTTTGGAGGATGATACACTATTGCCATTTTGTTCCGTATCATCTTAGAAGTCGATTAAAGTAGGTTACATTTCCAAGAATTCAATAATAGCTTCGTGTTTCTCCACCCATCTAGTTTCACAAATTTTTTTAAAGGATGGTAATGATCTTTAGCTTCTTTGAGTTTGACAGTAAACTCGTTCATTCCAAGAGCAAAATCTCTTATAAAATTGGTGCATTTTTTAAGTTTTCCAATAGCATTTCTTATTGCAGGAATACTGCATGCCTTACATTTGTGTAGCTAATCATTTTTTTTGAGGTCTTACATGGGGGAGCGGGCCCCTTCGCATCGGTTTGTACCGTTAATTTTAAAATTAATCCTTCTGATTTCTAGCTCATTCTATTATGACGATCATTGATTTGATCGGACCGAAACTTTATTGTTTAAATTAGTAAAAGGTGGATCAATCTGCCATTCAAGGTATCAGATTACGTCGATCTTAATAGTTTTAAGGTGTTGTTGAATGTGTAATGAACTAACTTTTCACTGGCTTAAATCAGAACAGTAAAGTTGAGTTAAAATGCAAAGTTGGTGTAATTTAGTTTTCCAGAAATATTAAAATAAGAATAAGTACCTACAAGAATAATAGGAATCGCAGGGAATGCCAATCGCCTTTGCGAAAAATACTTGCAGCAATAATGGCATTTTCTGAACATTTAAATAGTATATTAAAGTACACGTTTCATAAGAAGCGATTTTAGCGCACGCGTCTATTTCTAAAAACGAGCTACAAAGTGGCGAGTTTTTTATTGACACGTGCGCTAAAACGCCTTATGAAACATGTGCTTTATACATTTTTTTCTATTTCACCTTTTATAATCAAGAAAAATACATTTGATAAATGTCAGCTACTCAACACGTACATACGTTATACTATTTTTCTAATTTGTATTTTTTTCAATAAAAAACACATATTTAAAAAGAAAATAAATCCTTCAAATTTTGTAAATTTTTATGTCTAAATTTTATGTTGATAATACAATTTTTTATCATAGTAGCCTCTGGACAACAAAAATTATTTTGCGAACTGTATTTTTTTGATTTATTGACCCATTTTCACCACGAGATTCTAAAGTTATTTTAGCGATATGAGATTTGAAATTGGACGGAATACGTTGTGTGATCCTTGTACATTCGGTACCTATACAGAGCGTTCGGAAATTCGGGCGATTTTGCTACTTTTTTTCGAATTTCAAAAGACGTGATTTTACGTCACGGCATTGCAATTTAGTATAGGGAAGATGAAAATTTCAAATAAAGTTGTAGTTAAAATCGACATTGGAAGGTTAGTAGATTGAATTTTAGATAGGATTTGGCAGAAAATGATAGCTTGAAGCATCTACAAAAGCAAAATAGTTCTCCGTCAATAAAGTTATTATTTAATACTTATAATTCCCAACGAACTTTATAAGTCCATTACAGGGAAAATATTACACTAACTTAAAAATAAACAAATATAAACAAAATTTTTTTACAAAAATATAGAATTACAATACAGAATACAATACAAATAAAATTAATAAAATAGTCAAATTTAAATCAATTTTAAAACTAATTTCCGAATAAAATTAGAGTGCTTTTATTTCTTTAAAAAATACAACTTAGTTTTCTTTTTAAAGAGTGTCAATTTTTTTATATTTTTATACATATTTGGTAGGGTATTATAAATTATAACCCCATTGTATAATAATGATCTTTTACCAATATTGCTTTTAATATTTACTGCTAAAATACTTTCATTTTCATGTGTTTTTTAATGAACTAAAACAATACATACAGATTTGTAGATCTAGGCAACCAAACATACATACGTGGGTTCGTGTAGTATTTTGCATATTTGGATTAAAAAATATTAGTTATCTAGAATGCTATGCTAAACGGTGAAAAAAAACATGTCATGTAGGGCCAACCTTTAAATAATAAAATTCGGAGTTCGAAATAGATCTATTTCGAACGGGCTAGCGAGTTCGAAATAGATCTGTATCGAGACAAAATTAGAAAAAATACATTTTAAGCATGCCAAATGCCTCTTCGTTTGAGGTCGGCCATTTGAGGCAGTTTACTATTTAGGATTTTATCTACGACTAGTATAAAATGTAAGTATTATACTTGTGGTTTTTTGACTATAATGCCTTATATTGTTCCCTTAGGGAATAAGGACAAGGGATTAATAGTCCTTATTACCTCTTGCACTCCAATCCCAAAATTTTTCAAATTAAATAATACCATGGAAACACAAACTCAAAAGTGCTATTGTCAAACGCGTATAGTGTTTGTGTATTGAGATGGATGAAAATAAAGAGTGTTTTACTTGTACACCTCCAGAAATTGTACAACTACCTGCAGCAACAACATCTACCTACCTACCTCGAAACATCGAAATTAATTTATAATAAACGGTATGAAACTTTCAAGGAATGGCGCCTTCGAAAAAACTCAAACTCATTTTCCGAAAAGATTCTGCTGGCCTATTTCGCTGAATTAAGTGCAAAATACAAACCATCTTCATTATGGCCATTCTATTCAATAATTAAATCTATTCAGAAAAAATAATTAATTTCGTCAGATCCATTCCTAGAGGCGTTTCGCCATATTATGTTGCCAGATGGAAATTTTTGGTGACATAGTAGGAATGTCGCCTAAAAAATAGAATATTGCTTTTTTGAGCAGGAGATTTTAATTACCTAGTTATAATAATCGGGTGATTTTCAGAATCGAATACAAAGAACCTAGGTTTTTCTCCTGTACCGGCCAAACGTCACCATATATTTTTGACGACTTCTAAAAGAAAAAAGGTCGACTGTACATTTTTTCGGTTCGCAGATGGAGGGCAAAAAGAAGGTCACCTTTACATTTTTAGCCGTTCGTTAAGATCAGAGAAAATACCATGCGAGCAAAAATGATTTGCATCAAAAAGGGCCTTGCATCTAAGGACGTAATGCTTAGCCGTAGAGCTTAATACCTGTTGGGTGTCAGTAACTACCTGAATTAACAATCAATCAGTTATTCCGTCATCTTTGACAGTCTTTACAAGTAATTTGATTCATCGCTAATTTTTCCAATTTCTTGAACAATTCACACAATGGGCTTTACGGAACAGCACAAAACATTCGTGGTTGAAGCGTATTTTTGAAACGGGGTTAGAGGAAATGGTGAGTGTCAATACAATCCGGGTTTGTGCATGGACGATTTTCACGAACATTATTTGCCTAACGTTGCTTTTATTTTTGCGGATTTTTATCATTGCCTGAAAAGAACCGTGGCTGTGTTTAGGGAAACAGCTATACAACACAAAAAAGGAGCAGGAAGACCATCTGTAAGAACAGAAGAACTTGTTGCAAACGTTCGTGAAATAATGCAAAATACGCCAACAAATTGTATAAGACGCCTGTCCCAAGAAGTGGGAAGATCTTATGGAACATGCAGAACTATTCTTAAGAAGCAGCTAAATTTATTTCCTTATAAAGTGCAAGTATTCCAAGAAATACAAGCCGTAGATTTTGAAAGACGCAGGAATTACTCTCAATGGTTCACCCAAAATTTATTGGAAAGAAATGATTTATTATACCTGACTTTTTTTCGGATGAAGCCTGGTTCCACCTCTCCGGTTATGTGAATTCTCAGAATACACGCATGTGGAGTAGTGTGAAAATCCACATTTTTTTGTAGAGTTCACATTGCACCCTCAAAAAATTGGTGTGTGGTTAGCTGTTTCCCGAAGAAGAATTGATGGTCCTATTTTTTTCCATGACACATTACAGCACAGCGGTATAGAGACAATATTTTGAATCCATTTGTGGAGCAATTACTTGACGATCCACGAACTACGTTTTGGATATTTTCAACAGGACGGTGCAACCGCCCATACAGCCGCCGAAACTATTAACTACTTACGCAATTTTTTCGACGACAGATTGATCAGGTTTCGATCAGACATTGAATTCCCACCTAGATTACCTTGTCTAACGGTTATGAATTAGGTACTTCGTTTTCCCCCATTTAAAGAACACTATTTTTAAAACACCAGTTGCAAATTTAGAACAATTACAAGAAAGGATTATCCAAAAACGTGGTAACATTTCTCCAGAGATGCTGGTCAACAGTTTCGAAAATATGAAGAGACGTGTGAATTTATGCTTGGAGCATGGCGGTGGCCAATTTCAGCAATTTATGTAATTATTTTTCTTTTTCTTTCTGTATATTCTTACTTTGTTAATTTTGTAAACAACAAAAATAGATTTAGTTAGATATATCGTTCCCATATCATTGTGATCTAAACCAAGCCCTAGGTTTTTTAATCCAAGCCCTCTTTGATGCAATAGTATATTAACGTACACGTTTTATAAAGCATCATTTTATAGCACGCGTCCATGCGGCGAGTTTTATAACGGGACACGTGTTTAAAACTGCTTTATATAATAATAATAATAATAATAATAATAATAATAATAATAATAATAATAATAATAATAATAATAATAATAATAATAATAATAATAATAATAATAATAATAATAATAATAATAATAATAATAATAATAATAATAATAATAATAATAATAATAATAATAATAATAATAATAATAATAATAATAATAATAATAATAATAATAATAATAATAATAATAATAATAATAATAATAATAATAATAATAATAATAATAATAATAATAATAATAATAATAATAATAATAATAATAATAATAATAATAATAATAATAATAATAATAATAATAATAATAATAATAATAATAATAATAATAATAATAATAATAATAGTCTTTATTGAGAATATAAATTATAAATTACAATTCTTAAAGGGCGAAGTCTAGCTGATAAATATCAGCTACTCAACACGTACGTTATACTATTTTTTTTAATTTGTAGTTTTTTCAATAAAAAACACATATTTAAAAAGAAAATAAATCCTTCAAATTTTGTAAATTTTTATGTCTAAATTTTATGTTGGTAATACTATTTTTTATCATAGTAGCCTCTGGACAACAAAAATTATTTTGCGAACTGTCATTTTTTGATTTATTGACCCATTTTCACCACGAGATTCTAAAGTTATTTTAGCGATTTGAGATTGGACGGAATACATTGTGCGATCCTTGTACATTCGGTACATATACAGAGCGTTCGGAAATTCGGGCGATTTTGCTACTTTTTTTCGAATTTCAAAAGACGTGATTTTACGTCACGGCATTGCAATTTAGTATAGGGAAGATGGAAAATTCAAATAAAGTTGAAGTTAAAATCGACATTGGAAGGTTAGTAGATTGAATTTTGGATAGGATTTGGCAGAAAATGATAGCTTGAAGCATCTACAAAAGATTGATTTATAGATTTATGCAACCAACATACATGACTGTTATCCACACAGAATAAAAAAGTAGGTTATCAAGCAATTTTTCCTCTGCGAGAAATCACAAAGGCCGCGCAAGTCAATGAAATAAAACATTTAAATGTTACCAACATCAAATAAAGAAAAAACGCGTATCGAAATAGCTTCATTACGATACGCAAATGCGTATCGTAATAGATTTGTTATGATACAAAATTAGAAAAATAATTTTTGCTCGCACGGTATGTGCAATTATTATTTTGCTAGATCTAAACAAACATTAGCGATGCCGAAACAAAATATCTATACATCTCGCCTGTCTCAAAATAAATTCCAGATTAAAAACATAATGAAACAACCCTTTAGAATTAAAACAAATAAAATCCTGACGCAAATATAACTTTACGAGATAATTGTGTCGTACCGTAAGGTTCAACCCTATTATTTTTCTTCGTATAGAGCTCAGTTAACGGACCGACTGGGATAAAATAAGGACTCTAATAGCACGCCTGGGAATTCACCCCAATAAAAGTGTAAATCCCTGTGTAATACGAAGTGTTCATCTAAAGTAAACAATTTTTCATTGAGCTTAATTGATAAAAATTATTCTAAATCCGTTGACGAGCTTTCCGGACCCAGCCAATTCCAGCTGAGTCTCTAAGTGTTTAATAATATTCTGTAAATTGCTTTTGAAATAGGGGAGGCTTTAGGACCAGACGGGTAGTTTATTATGTTCTAAAAATGTATTTATATCATAAAACTCTATAACATAGGTGAATCACATTTAAACTTTTTAAAATAACTTTGAAAAATTCATTTTAATTATAATAATATGGGAAACATAAACAAAGTTTAAGACATAAATGTCCACAATATTATAAAAAGAAGACGATATGTTTCGCTGTCAGTGCCGTCTTTCCGTACGGGCTGTCTTAGGGGCCCCACGGTCCCCGCTGTCTTCATCATCGGGGCCCCAGCACCAAAAACCATCAATAAAACTAGTAATGATAGTGACGATAACATGATAACCAATTAGAAAAACGTATGTCTAATTACACGGAAAACAGAACGGTTAATAGACACTTTAAGCAAACCGTATTTTTTTTTCCGTATCCGTATCCGCATCCGTAACGCATTGAGTTACGTTGACCACAAAAAAATCTGTTTAAGCATCAACAACCATACGTATACGAAACTGAACGCATCCAGCAGTAAAGTAAAACGTCACATGTCAGATTTTCTATTTCTAACCTTAAAAATTGTGATTTTTTCATTTGAATAATGTTGAATTATTTAAAATTAAATATTTTAAATTATGGATGAAATACTTCATCCCATCCTTATTGATGAGGATGATGAAGATGACGACGATTTGGGCGATCTGGTGATCAGACACATTTTGCATGATGACGACGATTGGTTGGAATGCGTTTACGGATAGGGATACGATGGCAGGCCCGTAACGATGCGGGCAACGTAACGTATTGAGTCCAACGCATCTATTCTGCGCAGATCGATGCGGATACGGATACGGTTGGAATTTAGGACATGCTTAAAGTGTCTAAACTATCCAAACTGTTCAGCAAGGCCAGCGTGAGCGTTAGCCACTGCCACATAACACCCCCCTCCCCATTCCCCCTGTTCTTGGTCTTGCTGCTCGTGCCTGATAGACCAGCTGAAGAAGCCCAATTTAGTGGCAAAGAAAAATTTAAAATTGAAGTTTTTTTCCCAATTATGGATTCATTAATAGCTGAACTTAACCGGCAATTTGCTGCATATGACAGCATATTCAATCGGTTTGGTTTCCTCACAATTTTAAAAACAATCAGTAAAGTCGATTTGCACCTTAGTTGTTCAAGATTTGTAGAAAATTATAGTTCTGATGTCAATGGAAAAGAATTAGAGTTGGAATGCATTTTTTTTGGCAGAATATTTAAATTCAGACGAAAAATATAAAACCCAGGAAATCAGTTTATTAGACCTATACAATATTATAACAACTAACAAATTAGAGGATACATTTCCTAACGTTGCCATGTCATTGAGAATATTTTTATCAATAATGATAACTAACTGCAGTGGAGAACGTTCATTTTCTAAATTGGCTAGAATCAAAAACGAACTGAGGAATACCATGCTGCAAGAGAGACTAAATAGTCTATCCTTAATGTGCATAGAAAATGAGATCTTAGTAGGAATAAATTTTGATGACATAATAGACGATTTTGCACACCTACGATCAAGAAAACAATTATTTACATAGCGCGGATTGTTTACAGTTATTGTTATTAATATTAATGTTTTAGGATGAGATTTCATCTTTATATTTTAGTTAGAATAAATAGTTTTTTCTTTACTTCCATCTGCATATTACGGATTTCTTGCACAATCTACAGAATGGATAAGTAAGTGGGTTGTTCTCTTGAGATTCTGCATTTTCGCGTCCAGGCGCAACTTGCTATGTTTTTTTTAAATACCTATATTATATTTATTGTGAAAATTTAGAAAGCATTCTGACAAAGATTTTCCCAGACACTTATTCATTTTTTTTTAAACAGGTATTTTTAACTCTCATTTACAACATGTGAGATCTCACGCTTCGTTAATGTCCCAGTACGTGTTTGTTAATATCTGACAGTTAATTTCTAGCCATTAATGACTTAAATAAATGTAATGCGTACATAGTTTCAAAAACTAAAAAATGTAGTTTCGAACGAATATAATATATTGGAGTAAATAATCCAAATTATTAAATTTACAGCACTCAAGATATGCACGTCCTCTGCAATCACCTCACTTTCGTTAATACATTTTTAATTTGAAATATATCCAATAGAAGGCGCTTTAACAACCGACCGTGTCGTCAGATTCGCGTTGAGAGATCAGTCGTTCTTGTTCATTCAAGTCGCAGATGTCAGTGTCTCTTTTTTTAGATTTTTTTGTGATAAACTGAAAAAAAGTGTTTAAACTTAAGCATAAAGTATCCATTTTGTTAATAGGAAAAAAAAGGTAAGACAATTTTTGGAAACATATTTGATATGCCGGTTAATTTACGTAGTAGTTTTACTTACTTATTTCCGACAATGTTTGGCAGCCGTTAACACATGGTCGATTTTAGCGGGAATTTTGAACCGATTTCTCATTTTCGTTAATCTCTGTTACGTTAATAGTTTTATTAACGTAAGTGAGAACAATTAACGAAAGTGAGTATTTTTATAAATCTACAGCATTTTTGAATAGATATTTAGCAGTTTTCTTTTCTTTAGAATAGTAAACTATGTCAAAAACCACAAAAAACAAAACAGCCAATCCAAAGCTTAGGAAAACCCAAAATGAAAAATCAAAAGAATGCATGAAGAAATTGAGAGAGAAAATAAAGAATGACCCAGTTTTGCATAAAGAAGAAAAAAGAAAGGCAAGAGAACGGTATCGAAAGAGAAAAGAAGCTGGAAAAGTCAAATTGATAAATGATTTAAGTGAAAGAGAAAAGAGAAGAGTAAGAAAGCAATGGAAGGAGAGAAGTAAACGGACTTATCATAACAAAAAGCCAGAGAAAAAATGGAAAAGCAAACGCTTGAGAACACTCCTCCTTCAACCCCAAGGCAAGAACATTCTATTCAAGCTGCTGGTCCATCCAGACAGTCAATCAAGGGAAAAAAAGATGCAGTAAAATACAGATTACAATTGAAAAAAGAAATATCGAAACTGAAAGAGAAGCTCCGCCAGGAAGTGAAAAAGAAAGAAAAATATCGGAAGAAACTGCAAAGAATTAAAAAAAAAAGCGCCAAATACTCCAAATAAAAGAGTAAGTGAAATGTTAAAAGGGCAACAAGTTACTCCAGAAGTAAAGAAAAACCTGGTATTTGGCGAAGTGTTAAAAGATCAGCTAAAAAATAATTTCGATAAGCAAAAACAACTAGAAGAAAAAAGGCAGTTTGTAACTTGTATTTCAGGAAGAATTGTAAAGAAATATAGAATTAAGAATATAATTGTTTCTGTCAGTTCCCGACATTTAGTTCAGAGAGGAAGTTCTAGTGTTTTAAATAAAAGAAAGAAAATAAACGTTCCTACTCATTTTCAAAAAAGAAGCATCAGATACCATGACGTCTACTCTAATAGTGATGATGATATTGAAAATCATCCTTCATCTCCAAATACATCACTTTCCAGACATCAACATACCAAACTTGCTAGTCCACAGGCATCTAAGAATAATCCCACTGTAAAACCAAATGATTACGCGGTTGTAAAAGTTTGTGGTAAAAAAAGTTTCAGTTATTTTATAGGATTTGTCCTGGAAGTTAATTTTGACGAGGTTACAGTTAAATTTATGAAAAAATGTAATAAAAATAAATATATTTTTCCAGAAAAAGACGACATTTCAACAATATTTTGTTACGAAATTATTTCGGTATTATCTGAGCTCGAACTAAATAACAGGCAACAATATACATTCAAATCATTACCTTATTTTAAAGATTTATAACTGTTTAAAATGGGTTTTCGTACGTTAAGGCAATTTCTTTTCAAATGTCAGTTTTTAAGCATTATCAGTGCTTTCATATTTTTAAATTATGAACGTTAATGTTAGTTATTAGTTAAGTATTATTTCTAATAATTGATAATATGTTTCATGTAATATATATTTTTAAATAAATTAATATAGATTTGTTTTCTTCAGAATAAATCTCACCTTTGTTAATGTTCCCTCACTACCGTTAATACAAAATAATATTTTTTCTGGCTTTCAGACAAAAAAAAAAGAAATTAAGCTAAACCAGTTACTTTACTAATAATCATAATTATTTTGTAATTATATAGGCAAAACAGAACGCAAATTTACAACATTTATTTTTTTCTAATTTATTTCTTCTAAATGCAGAGTCTCGCGAGAACAACCCAAGTAGGCAATTCCAGTTAACTGAACGGATATAATTTCATATCCATCCTAGTTAGGATATGAAATCGAGCAAACACAGTTAGCATCAGGTATCCAGGTAACTATTCGATTTTAAAATATTATCTCAAAATTCGTCTAAATTTTACGAAAATTTGACCCTGACCTTGCAAATTGAAGATTTTTCTCGTGAAAATTAATATTTAAAAATAATTATATTGCTGGTCGAATTCCTAACTATTCATGTTAAGCGGGCGCAAAAGAGCGCATTCGGCGCCTTCCAAACACCCTAAATAGGGCGTGGCACCCAAATTTCTTTCCCAGGGCCCCATTTCCGCCTTGGGCCCAGGGCCCCAATCATATGAAAGACGGCACTGTTCGCTGTAGGTACTGACGTCAGATGGCAATGATATTATAATGGTTCAAAATAAATAAGGGGCAATAAAATTAGATTATTGAAAATTTGGAAACAGTGGAAGGGTTACAATATCGAGAAAATCCAACAGAGGGTTTAATCTACTTAAATTAGGTACAATCTGGGTTATTTACAAAATCTTAAGTATATGGTCAACAGAATAAATTTAATAAAGGTGAATTATTTAATCTATTTGATCATTAAGTAACAGATCAGTATTTTTAAGTTAATTTATTTCCATAGATTCTAACAGATTTAGTTTTAAGCCTTTGCTTTCTGTATGTAAGATTTTAAAGGATGGATCGAAAATAAGTTGATTATTAAGTAAATGGTTAGCATACCCAGGGCCGATCCTAGCCGGTGTGCAGCGCGTGCACCGCACGCGAGCGCCCAAAACAAGGGGCGGCCGTAGGCAGCAGATAGTTCTGTCAATCAAGCAAAACTTGTTACGAATTTCTCGAAATAAAAATAAAGTGACATTTATCAAACTATAAAAGATAACTTTCAATTAACGTCGAAGAAGAAAACAATACTTTTGTGAATTATTTCAAATGGATTTATTTATTAAAAATTTTTAATCAAACCAGCCAGCGCCAGTGGTAAAATTTTTAGTTTTTTTGATGTGGTACAAGAGGTACCATATAATTACTTTCCTGCGTCCCCATATCGATGGGATTTACTCAAAAAACACGTGAAAACTCTTACTTTAAAACCGTTAAGTGAAACAAGATGGGAAAGTCGTATCAATGCTATTAGACCTCTAAAATTAGAGCTAAAAAACATTATAACCACATTAAAGGCATTAATTGAAGATACCACCAGAGACACGAAAACAAAAATGGGTGCTAAATCAATAATTATTAAAAGTCTTGAAACATTTAGGTTTTTGTGTTCAATTTTAATTTGGCATGATTTATTATCAAAAATTGATGAATTGAGTAAAATGCCTTAAAATCCTAAATTAAACAGGCTTAGATAATCTTAAAAAATATTTAGTTTCAACAACACTTGCTAGAGATTTAGGTATTGATCCCGAATTTCCCATCTCGAAGCTAAGAAAAAAAATTTGTTTATTTGATTACGAGGGCAGTGATGAACCAGTTTTAAATCCCTTCCTGCAATTTAAGATTGTTTTCTATTTTGCAGTTCTTGATTATGCGATCTCTTCGATAAATAAAAGATTTACCTTATTACCTGAGTGCTATTCAATATTCTGCTTTCTGTATGAGTTTCACACCATTTCTAATGATGACCTCATGAAAGCCTGCATGGACTTAGATATTAAGTTACAGGTACAGGAGGAAGAAACTATTGTGAAAGATATAGACGGTATACAACTCTTTAATGAAATAACTTCACCTATTTAAAGATATTTTTCCAGGTAAAAAATAACCAATTAAGATATTAGAAATTTTAGTCAAAAATGATCTCATTCCCTGTTTTCCAAATTTTGCTCTTGCAATAGGGATTTTTTTAACCTTACTCGTTTCTGTGGCTTCAGGTGAAAGAAGTTTCAGTAAATTAAAAATTACTTGAGAAATAATATGACACAAGAAAGACTTTCAGATTTGGCCATCATCTCTATTGAATCCAAAATCTCTGAAAGAATTGATCTCACCGCAATTATTGACAAATTTGCTTCTCAGAAAGCCAGAAAAATTATTTTATAGTTAATTATTAGGTAGATTTCGAGGAAGGACTGATTTATATATACTTTTCGTTTCGCGAGATTTATGCTTTAGTACTTTTTATTATTTTATATTTTCTGGTAAATACTGTTGTTTTACATTGCTAATTATAAAATCTCTATTTTTGTTTCAAAAGTAATATTTTCGTTGGTTTATTATTTTGTTAAAGTAAAAAGAAAAAAGGTGTCGCTAATATAACATATTAGCTTGCCCAAAAATAAAGTCTTTCCGTAAAATTTTCTTTGTAGTTTGAATTTTTATTAATGTTTAACTTTTTACTCTTATGTACATGTATATGAGTTTATAACGTCAACGTTAAGTATTACTCAAAATAGGTATATTAGGTATATAGGTATAATAGGTTTTATTTTTTAAAATACTTCAATTTTATAATGTAGAAATTTAATTAACCAAAGCCTATTTATTATTTATTTCTCCCGGTTGTTATAGATTTAATAATTTATTAAAGATGCTAAGCTACTGTCATTAAAGTATTTTAATTACTACATATATCACATATACAGGGTTGCTTTTATGTATGGTAACGATCGATTATTTGCTAAAGTAAGATAGCTAGCGAAGATTGTTAAATACAAAAGTTTTATAGGGTTTTTAGAAATCTATTACACTGCACATAAACTAAGTATACAGGATCAGTTAAAAAGCCATGAAAGAACAAAGTTAGTAGGAACTTTATTTTAAATGGAACCCCCTGTATATTATTCAATATTCCAATTATTTACAAGATTCTAAAAAAAAATGTTAAACACACCACATACCCAATCTTAACCGTTTTCGAGATATCGAGTTTCGAATATCATTTTCAAATAAATCTAATAACAATAATAAAAAAGACAAACTAAGTTTTAGTAAACAACAATTTGAACTCCTATTTTATAAGGTGCTCAAAGTGTCCACCGTTTACCTCCTGGCAGTAATGAATTCGGTTGAACAAAATTTCGTAGCGAATCTAAAAGGATATTGGGAGCAATACTGGAAATTTCATGCATTATTCTTTGTTGCAAATCTTCGATATTTTGTGGCCTATTTTTGTACACTAAATTTTTAATATGGCCCCACAGGAAAAAATCAAGAGGGGTCATACCAGGAGACCTAGCAGGCCATTCGGGCCATTCAATTGCACCTCTGCGCCCCATCCATTTACCAGGAAAAGTTTCCTCTAGAGCAGTGTTTTTCAAGCTTTTTCAGGACACGACCTCCCTAGTATCAAAAAATATTTCGCGACCCCCCGACCCTTTTTTTTTTCATGTATGCGTTATTAGGATTCGGATATAAATATATAATTAAGTACGTAAAACATATAATTTTAAATCGAATACGTGGCCAATTGATAACTAACAAACAAATACAAACATATTGTTAGGGCCGAGTGTTAACAACAGACCTCTCGCGACCCCCTTACAGAGGCTTCGCGACCCCCAGGGGGTTGCGACCCACAGGTTAAAAAACACTGCTCTAGAGTCTAGATATTCCCTCACCATCCGTCCAAAATGTGGTAGAGCCCCATCTTGTTGAAACCATATTTGTTCAGCCGGTAAATTGGGATTATTATGGTTCGGAAATAATCGTCTGAGCTGTGGAACAATATTCTCTTGTAAAAGTAATAAATATCGTTCAGAGTTCAAATTTCCATGTATAAAATAGGGTCCTATGACGTTTCCACCAATAATGCCACACCATACATTGGTTTTTTGTTGTCGTTGGGTATGAACTATCCAATGTGGATTTTGGTCTCTGACCAATATCTACAGTTGTGTCGATTTACGTGCCCGTTTAAACAAAACGTTGATTCATCAGAAAATAAAATGTGGTTGACATTTTGATTCAATTTATCCATAATGATTTCGCAAAATAGAATTCTGCGATCAGAATCGTCTTCACTCAATTCTTGTAACAAATGAATTTTAAGTATATGGTTTGAATTTTTCTCTTTTGGTAATTTTTTGAATGGAATATCGACTCACATTATGATTTGAAGCCCGCTGTTGCGTCGAATTTATTGGATTTTCTACCACATCTAACATAAAATTTAGAGAATTTTCTTCATTAGTAACGCTTACCGGTCTTTCACTTTTTGGTCGATCTTTCACACCTTCAGTTTCATGAAAACGCTGCAATGTTTTGGAAACAGTTGATTTAGTTATAGGTTTCCGATCTGGATGCAATTCATTAAAAATATTCACCACTTGGGTAAAACTCCGTGTTCTATCGCCGTACCCTATCATCATTAAAATTTCAATGCGCTCGTTATCACTTAAACGTGCCCTTTTTACGCGAAAATTGTTCACAAATTGTAAATGTAAGTATTTTTGGCATATCTGTTGTCAAGATGACAAAACAACATTGTTATGGAGATAAATATTTTCTCAGGTAACTTGATGGAATAGAAAATTAATGAATGTAATAATTTATTTGAAAACGATATTCGAAACTCGATATCTCGAAAACGGTTAAGATTGGGTATGTGGTGTGCTGAAAAATTTTTGTTTAGAATCTTGTAAATAATTGAAATATTAAATAATATACAGGGGGTTCTATTTAAAATAAAGTAACTTTGTTCTTCCATGGCCTTTTGACTGATCCTGTATACTTAGTTTATGTGCAGTGTAATAGATTTCTAAAAACCCTAAAAGTTTTGTATTTAACATTCTTCGCTAGCTATCTTAGTTTAGCAAATAATCGACCGTTTCCATACACAAAAGCGACTTTGTATAATTCAAAGTCCATTTTTAAACCTTTGCTTTCTTACTATTAGATAAAATATTCTGGTAAATATACTTAAAGCCATTTCGATTTATTACTTTTCTTCCCCTTGTTTTGACTACTGTTTGAATTCGTTTATAATCAGCCGAATAAAACCCCAATTTAACACATTGAGATGTAAAACACTTAAAACACTTTAAAATTATCTTACTTAATTGGATCAGAAGAGTAAACACTTTTAAATGGCTCTTAAAAAGAATGTCATTAGTAGCTGTAAGAGCTACTAAATTTTGTCGTTTTGAATTTTTATCGGGCGTTGAAACTGCATCAAAAGAAAAAAGCGTTATTTAACCTCTGTCTGAATTAAGAGTATTGGTGTCTTTACAATTTCATTATTTTAGTGATTGTTTTAGTTAGCACGATTTTCCATTAAAATCAGGTTTTGTACTTCTTAGGAGCCAGAACTTTGTAAACTAGAACGTAAAATTTAAAACAAACAAAAATGTTTGCAAGAAAACCCGTAAAATTATAGATGTTGCTTATTTTTTTACCAGCTAAAAGGGGGCGCATGTCATTTGAACTGACATGTTTACGCAGAGAAGTGGGGTGACCCGGGCAGCCGAAATTATTTTCAAGCTTTCAAAATTGGTATAATTAAACCTATTTTTAAAAATGGAGATTCTAGTAAAACTAGTAATTATAGACCAATAACATTAATATTAAATATTATATTGCAAAAGTATTCGAAAAAATTTTAAAATTAAGAATCGAAAATTATTTAGAAGAAATAAATGTTATTTCTAATAAACAGTTTGGGTTTCAAAAAAATAAATCAACACAAAACGCTATTTGCTATCTAACAGAACAAATATATGATGCACTAGATAATAAAAAACCTTGTATTAGTATTTTTCTAGATTTAGCAAAAGCCTTTGATACAGTTAGCCATACTTTTCTGTTAAAAAAGTTTGAAAATATTGGATTCAGAGGAAAGCAATTAGAATTAATTAAAAATTATCTGAAAAATAGACCAACTTATGTTCAAATAGATAAAGAAAAAAGCAATCCAAAAGTATTTAAGTATGGTGTTCCTCAAGGAACAATTTTAGGACCATTAATTTTTAATATTTATATTAACGACTTATTTAGTATAAATTGCGATGGACAAATTCATAGTTTTGCAGATGATACTACAATTTTTTATACCGATATAAATTGGGAAAACTTAAATAATAATATTAAAAAATATTTTAAAATTATAAAAAAAATGTTTGATAACAATTTGTTAACAATTAATTTTAATAAAACAAATTATATTCCTTTTACTTTAAACCTAAATAACCTACAACGAAAACGAATAGTATTCAAATAAATGAAGACATTCAAATTTTTAAAGTAAATAAAATAAAATATTTAGGAATTATTTTTGACAGTAAATTAAATTGGAATTTTCACATAGAATACTTAATTAAAAAATTAAGAAGTTTACTACCGATTTTTAAAAATATTAAAAAAATTTTAAATGTAAGGCATATGGAAATATTATATTACGCGTTAGTTAAAACTCATTTAAATTACGGAATTTTAGGTTGGGGAGGAATAAATAGAACTTTAGTTAAAAAATTAGAAATATTACAAAAAAGGTTTCTAAAAATTATATTCAATAAAGATTATCTTTATCCTTTAAAAGAATTATATTCAGAAACAAAACAGTTGAACATAAGACAACTTTACATTTATAACATCTTAATATATACCTTTAAAAATAAAAACCTTATACAATTTAAAAACCATAATCATAATACACGTCATAAAAATGAAATAACCATAAAACCTAAAATAAATAAGTCCATAGGACATAAAAATTTTAAATATTTATGTTTTTATTTAAGCGACTATTTACCAACAAAAATTTAAAAATTGATTTGTTTAAAAAAATTTAAAGTCGAAATAAAAACATGGATATTAAAAACAGACAATTTGAAAATATTTTTAGAAATGTTTTAATTAATTAATATTGTTCTGAATAATTTATATAGGTACAGGGTCATCCAACCAGGACTGAACAGGGGCCTATTTTTGAGTTTCCCTGTATTTTTATTTAAACCATTATAGCCATTTAGTTTATGCTTTGCCGTAGAATCTAAAATTACCCTTAAAAAGCGATCTGACTTAAAACAAAAGAACTGTGGCGTAAAGTTGTTGTTTTTTCAATGGAACACCCTGTATATTATTTATTTTTATGAAACGCCCTTTTTTCCTGATTCCATAAATATATAGTTTGTCCATATTAGCTCAAACCGTTTTTAAGATATGAGCAATCAAACATTTAAAAAGCTGTATTCATATGAGCTCAATACGTCTAGAATGCCTTGGAAAAGAAAATCCCCGTAATGGCGATGCATTAAAATACAGCTTTTTAAATGTTTGATTGCTCATATCTTAAAAACGGTTTGAGCTAATATGGACAAACTATATATTTATAGAATCAGGAAAGAAGGGCGTTTCATAAAAATAAATCATATTCCATTGAAAAAACAACAACTTTACGCCACAGTTCCTTTGTTTTAAGTCAGATCGCTTTTTAAATGGTAATTTTAGATTCTCCGGCAAAGCATAAACTAAATGGCTATATTGGTTTAAATAAAAATACATGGAAACTCAAAAAATAGGCCCCTGTTCAGTCCTGGTTGGATGACCCTGTACATAAGTAATATTTTTTACTTAAAAATTATAAATTAATAATTTTATTATAGGTAATATATTTCTTCAAAAAAAACTGCGTTTATACTATAAATTAACAATTTTACTTTAAAACTTGATTTTTAATGCATATTTATGATTTATGATTTTACATACTAAAACAAAAAAATAATATTTGCCCCTAACAAGCTCAGCTTCAGCTTCAGGGGATTAAGGAGTAAGTTTATAGAAGACAACATAAACATATTTATTATATTAAAGAAAGAAAATATTGTGTCATATCGGACAAGTGTAAAACTATTTTTTATATTGGAATACACAGGGATCTAAGTTCAATGGATACCCTGGGGCGGATAGACCACGACGGCCGTTTCGTCCTTGTTAGGACTCGACGGGCAGCCATAACCCAAGCAATTCCAAGAACGACGGAAAAATGTCCTAAAAGCCTACTTGTAGAATCAAGGCGGCCCTCAATACACCTTAGCGCCATCCCACGGAACCAACTCCAATATAAAAGATAGTTACACTGGTAATAACGAAAGGTAGACAACTAAATAAACTACGAAGTGCATCACAATCCAGTATAGGGAACGCTATTTGCGTTTTCACCGAAAACATTTGCCATTTTGCAGACCAGAAAACAGATCAACGCTGGCACCCACCAGAATGCGCGCAATCCGTTTGAGTTTTAAGCCATAAAAATGTTTAAAAAATTATATAATGTCCGCGAAAATAATTAAAGAAAGAAAATATTGTGACATATCGGACAAGTGTATAACTATTTTTTATATTGGAATACACAGTGATCCAAGTTCAATGGATACCCTGGGGCGGGTAGACCACGGCGGCCGTTTCGTCCTTGTTAGGACTCGACGAGCAGCCATAACCCAAGCAATTCCAAGAAGGACGGAAAAATGTACTAAAAGCCTCCCTGTAGAATCAAGGCGGCCCTCAATGCACCTTAGCGCCATCCCACGGAACCAACTCCAATATAAAAGATAGTTACACTGGTAATAATGAAAGGTAGACAACTAAATAAACTACGAAGTGCATCACAATTCAGTATAGGGAACGCTATTTGCGTTTTCACCGAAAACATCTGCCATTTTGCAGACCAGAAAACAGATCAACCCTGGCACCCACCAGAATGCGCGCAATCCGCTTGAGTTTTAAGCCATAAAAATGTTTAAAAAATGATATAATGTCCGCGAAAATAATTAAAGAAAGAAAATATTGTGGCATATCGGACAAGTGTATAACTATTTTTTATATTGGAATACACAGGGATCCAAGTTCAATGGATATCCTGGGGCGGATAGACCACGACGGCCGTTTCGTCCTTATTAGGACTCGACGGGCAGCCATAACCCAAGCAATTCCAAGAACGACGGAAAAATGTACTAAAAGCCTACTTGTAGAATTAAGGCGGCCCTCAATACACCTTAGCGCCATCCCACGGAACCAACTCCAATATAAAAGATAGTTACACTGATAATAACGAAAGGTACACAACTAAATGAACTACGAAGTGCATCACAATCCAGTATAGGGAACGCTATTTGCGTTTTCAACGAAAACATCTGCCATTTTGCAGACCAGAAAAAAGATCAACGCTGGCACCCACCAGAATGCGCGTTCCCTATACTGGATTGTGATGCACTTCGTAGTTTATTTAGTTGTCTACCTTTCGTTATTACCAGTGTAACTATCTTTTATATTGGAGTTGGATCCGTGGGATGGCGCTAAAGTGCATTGAGGGCCGCCTTGATTCTACAGGGAGGCTTTTAGTACATTTTTCCGTCGTTCTTGGAATTGCTTGGGTTATGGCTGCCCGTCGAGTCCTAACAAGGACGAAACGGCCGTCGTGGTCTACCCGCCCCAGGGTATCCATTGAACTTGGATCCCTGTGTATTCCAATATAAATAGTAGTTATACACTTGTTCGATATGCCACAATATTTTCTTTCTTTAATTATTTTCGCGGACCTTATATCATTTTTTAAACATTTTTATGGCTCAAAACTCAGCACTTAATGAACACGTTACTGATGACACTGTGTCCTTTTTTGTCTTAATATTAAGGTGTATTACTTTCAGATTCAAACTACGTTTTCAAAAATACTTGTTGTATGAAGTTACCTTATACATACATTTAATATGGCGCTACTTTAAAGAAAATGTATCTGAAATAAAGCATTGTCAAAACTAAGAAGTTTTATGTAGGTTGCATTGTCTTATTTTGCAAAAGTGGTGCAATTTACAAAATATGGGTAAAAACTCAAAATTATCTTATGCAGCTGAAATTTTGCATGTGGGCTAGAAACTGCATTTAAAAAAACTTTTTCCAGTAACTTTTTTCGATACTTTCAGAAATAACCTCACTTTTGAATTACTTTTTGGAAAAATTAAAATTTGATAAGTAATCCGAATCACGTGACTACTATTTTTTTTGCTTAATTTTCATCTCGATCGAAGCAGAACTTGATGCTAAAGTCAAATTTCGAATAACGCTATTAATAAAAAAATCCCATATGATGCGGACTTTACTGGTCACACTGTAGAAATTTGAAAGGTCGTTACTATTGAAAATATTTATCTGAAACATAACTAAATCACGGCAAGTTTTAAAATAAGCGACGAACTTATTAGCGACTTCACGAACTCTCCTAAGGAGATTTCATTTTTCTCAAGTTAGGTATACTTCATTCGAAGTCAATTGAGACAACGTAAATATTGGGGGTACGATCAATTTACTGCATCACATACTGAAACTACAATACAAATATAACAAAATTTGTACTGATCGCTCACTATACAGATGTTCGAAGATAGTCCACGTGGACTTGACAAGTCTGTCATCAAATTTATTTTAGTTTTTTTGTCTGTCTCAACCATTGAGGTAGGATTATACAGAGACGCCATAACGTGGCTAAAAGTGACCACAGGTAGATATATTGAATCGACGTTTATGTCAAACAAATGTGACCTTTTGACGTTTTATGACGGGAGAGTGTTTTTTTAGTTTTTTGTGTTTTATATTGTTTTTCGAGTGATATTTATATTAACTATTTAAATACAATAATGGTTTCTTGTGCTCATCGTTCTTGCAATAGCAGGGATGCAGTCGGCAAGAAAAAATCTACGGGAATAACATTTCATAAGTAAGTAAACAAAAAACAGGGTTGTATTTAAATAAGATGTATTTATAGATTCCTTAAAGCTTTAAGATTTTTTTACTTTACGCACCTTTTAGCCATTTTAAGAAACCTAAGTGGTAAATTTTAGCTTTTTCAAGGTTAAATTTTTCAAAAAAAAAAGTTAAAACTTAACTAGTACCTAAATAAATTTATTTTTAAGTCTTATTTAAGCATGGTTGTATAGTATTTAAATTGTACGTTTTCCTTTTAGATTTCCTAAAGATCCTGCGCGCCAGCAGATCTGGTTGCAGTTTATTAATCGGGGGGCTTGGAAACCAACAAAATATAGTGTTTTGTGCTCAAAGCATTTTTCTGAGATGTACATTGATCGAACCTCAAAATGTGTCGTTCGCTTAAAAGAGAATGCCATTCCTACCCTTAATCCCTCCCAGGTATATATAAAAATATATACCTATTGTATTTATACAACTTTAGTACTATTTTTTTAAATTTTATTGTTGTTTTGGTAAATTACAAGGTTTTAATAATTTTAATACGATAAGAATATTCTTGTTCTTATAATAAAATAGTATTTATATTATTTTTAGGTTTTTTTTTTTTAATTCCAGGAGCAAATGGATGACGAATTGACAGAACCACCAGCCAAGGTTAGGATATTGTCAAATATTTTGATTGTACCAGCAGTCGACGTTGTGGTCTAGTGGTTAGCGCTACAGCCTTACAGATCGTAGGCCCGAGTTCCATTCCCGGTGCCGGCAACGTCGATGTTAAATTTGGAATTTGGTTTAAGAGGTGGCGCCGTCTTTCGGAAGAGACGTTAAACTGTGGGCCCCGTGTCATGGATGTTGGCACGTTAAAGAACCCTACCCTCGACAAAGAGGGATTCGGCAAAATTACCAGATAGTGTGTGACAAATTCCCTGGCGTCGGTGATTGGCCTCGTTGCGGAAAAAGGCCGACGAAAATAAATAAATAAATAAAAAAAATGATTGTACCAGCAAAATGTAAAAATTTTGACCAAGATATAAGTATCCCTTCAACAAGTACTGCAGGTTTGGCTAAAGATATACTAGCAAGGCCATCAACTTGGCAAATAGGTGAACCTGTTTCTCCCAGGAAAAGAAAATTACTGAATAAACTAAAAACAACACAGCGTATAAGCAGGGAAAGAAAAACAAAGCTGATATATTTGAAACGAAAACTGATGCGAAGGGAAAAACGCATAACAAATATGAAAAAAATTCTTAATGAACTAAAAAAAAAGAAACTTTTACAAGATGAGCATTTAGACGTGCTTTCTAAACTTGGAGGGCCTCAAGAATTATTTATGAGGCAATGTAAAAAAGCATCCAGCAAAGCTCTACCAAAATACTACTCAGAAGAGATAAAAACGTTTGCATTGACACTTCATTATTACTCCCCCGTTGCCTACAATTATGTAAGAAAAACATTTAACGTATGTTTACCACATACACGAACGATAAGCCGGTGGTACCAAAGTATCGATGGAGAGCCTGGATTTACTAGCGAATCGTTTCAGGCTTTAAAGTTAAAGGCTTTCTATGAAAAAAAGAAAGTTATATGCAGCCTTATTATTGATGAGATGTCAATTAGACAACATGAGGAATGGGTTGCTCAAAAAGACAAGTGCTACGGGTATGTAGATATGGGAACAGGAGTCAAAGAAGTTACTCTTGCTAAAGATGCTTTCGTCTTTCTTTTAAACTGTGTAAACGGTTATTGGAAAATACCCGTTGGTTTTTTTCTTATTGCTGGTATAACAGCAGAGCAAAAAAAAGGATTGGTGTTGCAGTGTTTGGAAAAGTGTAGTGAAATAGGAATTGAGGTGGTTAGCTTAACATGTGATGGTCCTCCAGTAAATTTAACCATGGCAAAACTTTTGGGTTGTAACTTGGACCATGAAAATTTAAAACCATTTTTTAAACATCCATCGACCAATGATGATGTGGTTTTTTTTCTGGACCCATGCCACATGATAAAGTTAGTGAGAAACACTTTGGGTGAAAAGGGTTCCCTAGTGGATGAAAACAATGAATTAGTTTGTTGGCATTTTTTAAAAGAACTAAACAATTTACAAAGAAGTGAATCCTTCCACTTGGCCAATAAATTAAGGGATCAACATATTGCTTTTGGCAAACAAAAGATGAAGGTTAGGCTGGCAACTCAAGTCTTTAGTGAGAGTGTTGCAAACGCCTTATCATTTTGTAAAAATGAATTAAAAATGAAACAATTTGCTGGGGTTGATGCGACAGTGAGATTTATTTTAATTATGAACAATTTGTTCGATATTTTAAACTCTAGAAATTTAGCACAATGTCATTACAAAAAACCAATATCTGCAAAAAATTATGAAACTATTGATTTTTTTTTGAATTCTGCAGATAAATACATAAGCTGTTTAAAAACACACGTAGGTGGTCCTTTACTTTTAGATTCACTGAGACATACAGGATTTTTAGGGTTAAAAATATGCATCTCTAGTCTTAAAGTATTATTTAAAAATTTAGTTACTAGGAATAGATTACAGTTTTTGCCACTTTATAAATTCTCCCAAGATCACATTGAGCTATTCTTTGGGTCCATTCGGTCCCAAGGAGGTTACAATAATAACCCCACTGCACGTCAGTTTCAATCAGCCTACAAAAAATTGCTTATTCATGTGGAATTGAGTCATAGTTTTCATGGAAATTGTGTCCCGTTAGAGCAACTCCACATTTTAAAATGTGACCCTGTACATCAAATAAATGTCACTTCAAGAGATTACAGGGCACTAGGAATGGAAGAACATTCTGACAGCGAGTTAAATGATATTATCAGAGATCATGATTATTTGCCAGACCCGCTGTCAGAATATTCAAAACATATTATTACCTATATAGCTGGATTTATCGTACATTCTTAAAAAAAAAAAATATTCTGTACAGAATGCATATCTGCTTTAACAAGTGACACGAGGGATATGTATCTATATTCTTTTATAGATAAGAAAAATAAAGGTGGACTACAATATCCCTCAACAGATGTTTTGGAGATATGTATTCTTGCGGAAAAAGTTTTGAAAAACATTGTTTTTTCTCAACAAATATCTGCAGCAGCTTTAGTTACCACAATATTAAAAAAGTTTGTAAATAAAAATATTTTTTTTAATTTAGTAGTTCATAGCTTTGATCAGTCGGCTTTGGACAGTCACCGAGTATTGCTAATCAAAGCTGTGGCAGAAAAGTACATAAATGTAAGGTTGTACCATTTCGCCAAACAAAAATCCAACAAATCAGAAAGTATTAGGCATCATAGTAATAAGATTGTTTTATTTAAGGGACAATAAATTTTTGTTTTTCAAGAATTTGTTTTATTTTTTGTGTGTAATAGCTGCACATTATCTTATTTTAGAATATAAAAAAAGGATTGTCAATAAAATTATAGTAATAAATATGTATACAGTGTTCGACAGTGACTTATATTAGATAAATCCTAAAATTTAGACAAACTGCACTTAAAAAGAAAATATGTGAGCTATTTAAATCAGTAGAAACCCTAGTCCCAAAGACGTTTATTTAAAACATATTTTTTTTTATTCAAAAAGTTTTCGAAATAAAGCATATTGCGGGACTTTTGCTAGACACTGTATTTTAAAACAAAAAATGATATTTACCGAGATATTTACATTATATGATTATCTTATTATAAGCTTAATGCTAGCGTAATACATATAAATATAAATAGTCCGGACCTGGCGAGGCATCCATATTGCAACTACTATTAGCCACGCCTAGTGGTACCGTTTTCTCGACGCGAAATTAAATCTTATGGCGCCTCCTTATAATCCTACCTCAATGGTCTCAACCAACGGTCTCAACTAAGATCGTATACACTTTACCTACTCTTAGCACTGATCATGAATAAATAGTACTCCTCTTTTATAATCCGCACACCATTTGTGAATTCATTGCAAGCAGATATTGCACTTGATTCAACTTTTTCCTTATTTTTTAAAAATTATTCTTACTGGTATAATTCCCATATATCTCAAAGCGTTTTGTCACATTTGACATTCATTCTTTCTTATGACCTAGCCTAAAAATTGTTGGCGCCCTTTTTTTACTCTTGGGAACACCATCAGAAATAAAAATCCAATTATTTTATCAAGGGACAAAAAAGAGGAAAACTTCCGTCTTAAAGTCATAATAAATACGCCTTAAAGCGCACCCCCAGATAAAAAAAAAGACCGCGCGTTTAGTATTTCCTCATTTTAAAATTAGTCCGGGGGTAAAAGGAAATAATTGTGAATGAAAATACGAAAATAGGCGGCGCGGCGTAGCTTATTCATGATACAAAAATTAACAAGATATTGATATTTAAAGGCTGTGACGTCAAATAGTGAGTAAGTAACCATAGAAATAGTTAGTCATTTTCATTGTGTTTCCATGGTTACGAATATAAATTTTTATCACCACATGACGTAAGATGCTTCAAATATCATGTCTGGCAATATTTGTATCATGTAGCCTTATCTCGCCCGATGAGGTACCTATATTCAGTATAGGGCATTTAAATAAAAAATATAGGATTTATAGACCCTTTGAACATGAATAACTGCTAGACAAAAGAAGAATCCAGGTAGACGAAAATGTTTAATTAAAGATTAAACAAATTAAGGTAATAGATTCAACGAAACATAAAGTTTTTGATCTCTGGTTGACCACTCGGATAATTATTTTGTAGTAAATCCAGATCTTATATTTTAATTATAATATGTTTTTTTTTGTTGTTATAATCGGATTTTTTCCTTTTGGTTCGCTGCCAGGGCCCTTTCCGAGTGGACCTACGATTCAACGTGGGCTCCGAACCACGATCCTCAGTCATTAGAAGCACCCCCCAAGGGCTATCAACCCTTAGTTTCGCGCTTTCTATGACATACCGATTGGGGAGTGTGTAACCACGGAGCCACTGATGCTGTTAATTATTATAATATGCTTAATTAATATTACTGAAAGTTGCGGCGTGGTATAAGTATACAGGGTGATTTACTTTGAACGGCCATTTATTGTATTGTATTGTATTGGATGCTATACCTTTCTTCTTGTGCCTTCTTGCCGATGTCTATAACATTTACATACAGGGTGGTCCTTAAGTACATCAAGAAAATCTTGGATATGATTCCTGGCATCAATTTAAGTTGAAAAGTTCATATGGACTTATGCCCTAAAATGCTTACCCTCTAAGATACAGGGTGTTAAAATATTTTCCATTTTCCTTTAAAACTACCATTTTTTTCAAAAACATAGTAGAGACAACTTTTGTTCCGCTTATATCAGTAATGCATAAAAATAAAGCAGAGTTTAAAAAAAACAGTGGCGTATGACATATTTTCACAAAAAAATATTGATGGTATCTTCATGCACGCCACTGGTGGAAGTAGGCAAACCCTTTTTTAACCAAAAAGTGCAGTTTAATACGAAATCAATCGACATCAATTTTCAATACCCTATATTCAAGGAGTTTCGAAATTTTAAAAAAACAATTATTTTTAAAAAATATTTTAACACCCTGTATCTTAGAGGGTAAGCATTTTAGGGCATAAGTCAATATGAATTTTTCAACTTAAATTGATGCCAGGAATCATAGCCTAGATTTTCTTGATGTACTTAAGGACCACCCTGTATACAATCAGGCTTATTCGAAAAGTTACCAAAATGAGTACGACATCAAAAGAGTATAATGTAAAGAAATGGTAAGAAACTTGTCAATGCATAAGAGCACAGGAGCACCATTACAAATAACAAAAACAAGTAAGTACTAATAATAATAATAATATGATCTATTCAGCATAATAATAGTCTAGTCTACAGGGTGTCTTACGGTGACCGTCTATTAGAATATTTCAGATAGTACCTAATGCGATTTGAATCTTGCCAATCTAGATAATGCGGTTTTCGGTAACGCGTTCTTCAAATAAAGTGACAGCGACCATATAGGCGACTTTTGGGTATGCCGGAACTTGTTTTAAACTTGCTTATTTTGAATGGATAATACATTTTTGTGTTTCTTTCTTCATTGATAACTGTTGGTATCCTACTTTAACTGTAAAAACAAATTGTTTTCCTCAAATTTTGACTTGTAACAGGTTGTCGCCGAAAATTGAATATCATTAAAAAAAGATGAAAACTCGAAATTTCGGTTGTGGAATTAAATATTATTGTGCTTAATAATGAATTATCGGAAAATCTAACTGACAATGACACGCGTCTGTAGATACATATTATTATTATTATTTTGTTTATCATGACCTTCTTAAGAAAAATCAGTTTAAAACTATTTTAGTTACGTATAGGGGAACCCTATGTGGACACAAAGGAAATGTTCTCGCCTATCCATTAAATGAACCATCAACGTAGCATCGTATTTCAAACAACTAGATTTTTAAATTTTGTGATAAACATCAAAAATTGTTAATTTTCTACTTCCCTGTATCTAAAATTTATTTCTACCACTTATTTCCCAACCAGAATTTCAAGTTTCACTCTTTTATCTTTGAAACGATATTTAATTTTAATGTTTTTTTTTTTGGTTTTAAAGGTAAAAATTTGAGAAAGACAATTTCTTATCTTATTACCTAGGTATAAAAAAAGTTATTGGAAATAAAAAAAAAATACAAAAAAATATGTTATCCAGGGTCCTCCATTTAAAATAAGCAAGTTTGAGTCAACTGCCGGTATAACATAACCGAAAATCACATAATATGTTCGCTGTTACTCCATTTCAAGAGAGCGTCTCCTAAAACCTCATTATCTCTTAAAGGATTCAAATCGCATCAATTTCCAAAATATCCAAATGGACGCTCACAGTGAGACACCCTGTATATTATTAAGCAATATCCATTAACTTTTATAGAATTAAAAAATTTTAAAATAGCCAAAAAAGTAGTTCTTGAATTTAGGAATTAAAAGTGTTAGGTTTGCTAAAAATTATATTATAATATCTTATATTTACTTAGAACCAGAGTGGTCTACAGGGTGTCCCAGATAAGAATGCATTCCACAGGGATCTCGTAAATTATAGGAGATACAGAGATGGTTAAATTAGAGCAAAGTTGCGCATTACTGAATCCTGTAACGTCATGTTTTCAAATTTAAAAAAATCCGAATGCTTCCGAAAATATTTGGGTAAAACCGAATTTTCGCGATTTCGTTTTAATTGATTTATGATTCTATTTGAAGAGATATGTCAAAATAAATGTGACATTCTCATTGCCACTTTTTCTCCCCTACAAGATGGTTTAATTATATTTTTGATCTGACGTTTCGTTTAGTAACAACCATCATCAACTTTGTTATTTTAAATAGTGGGAAAATTTTATTTTATGCTTAATAAATTCTACGTTTTATTCTAAATTTGGAACAACCCGAACAAACCGACGTAGGGAAAAATAACATTACCAATTGCATAATGCATCTTTTTAACACCTATATTCCGATAAACTTTAATTTTAACTGTACTCCAACGACATTTAAGAAGGAACTCAAATTATTATTGTAATCTCACTTTGAATGGCTGTATGTTCTTTCTTTTTTTTATTGGGTTTTTCTTTTTCCTTTTTCTTTTTAGCGTACCTAATTTTAATTGTAATGGGCACTAATACGTAGGTTGTAGATTGTTAGAATACGTTTTTATTGTACTAGTTGGGTATTTAAAGCCTTTAATGTACGAAATGAATAAATAAACAAGTAAATCTAACGGTGTATCAAACTTATTATTTATTAGATGTTTCGATATAGAAAAACACATCATCAATAAAAATAGTCACATTATCGAAATTTTTTTTTATTGTTGAATTTAAACACTAGTTGGATTTTAAAACATTTTTTTAAAAGAAACTTATAACAAAACATAATATCTAATAAAACTTATCTGAAAAATGCAACAAGTAATAATTTATTTTAATTATTAAATACGATAATTTTGTATTTTTAATAAATGCATAATAATATTCAAACATAACGTACCATTTAAATTCGGAATCATATGGGTGGCTATGAAATTGACTACCAGATATAATATGGAATATCTGAGAGACCGTTTTCAAAATAATTTAATAGCCACTCGTGGTCCCATAAACTGGCCTCCGCTATCCCAAGACCTTACACCAATGGACTTTTTTTTGGGGATTCCTTGACAATGAAAATTACTGGAAAACTTTTCAAAATAATAATGAGTTGAAGGCTGAAGTTCGAGCTGCAATAAAAAATAACTCCAGAAACGTTAAATAGGGTTATGGAAAATGAGGATGGAATTTTTGAAAATAAAAAATAATTTATTATAAAAATAATTGTATTTAATTATTAAAATTAATTATTACTTGTTTTTCAGATAAGTTTTATTAGATAATATTATGTTTCTTTTAATTCTGTCCCATAATCTTAAGATTTACGCATTTGAACACAAATTTAATAATATTGTAAATAATCTCAAAAAAAAAATGTTTTAAAATCCAACTAGTGTTTAAATACAACAATGAAAACAAAAATATTTTCGATAATGTGACTATTTTCATTGATGATGTGTTTTTCTATATAGAAACTTCTAATAAATAACAAATTTGATACACCGTTAGATTTAGAATAAAACGTAGAATTTATTAAGCATAAAATAAAATTTTCCGACTATTTAAAATAACAAAGTTGATGATGGTTGTGACTAAACGAATCGTCGGATCAAAATTGTAGTTAAACCATCTTGTAGGTGAGAAAAAGTGGCAATGAGAATGCGAAATTTATTTTGACCATGTCTCTTGAAATAGAATCATAAATCAATTAAAACGAAATCGCGAAAATTCAGTTTTATCCAAATATCTTCGGAAGCATTCGAAATTTTTTAAATTTGAAAACATGACGTTACAAGAGTCAGTAATGCGCAATTTTTCTCTAATTTAACCATCTCTGTATCTCCTATGGTTTACGAGATCCCTGTGGAGTGCATTCTTATCTGGGACACCCTGTATGTGATATTTTTTCCACGCATCGTTTTTACTACCATAGCGCTCCATATACAGCTATATAGCGACCAGTTATAGATGACCAGTTTAAGATTTCTGATGAATCGGAAGAGGATTTTCAGATGTGCCATGCCAGCATGCTTTTGGTTAACATAAAGTGCCCTTTGGAGGCATCTATCTAGGTTAAGGAAACGTTTTTGCTAGGTAATGGCACTATCTTTTAGATTGTACTTTAGTGCCAAATTAATGTCGGATTTATTTCGGTAGTTATTTTTCTTTGCTTTTTGAACGTTTTGACAAAAAACATCCTTTCTTACTACTGCTGTCACTCTTACGGCCTTGGCTGTTGCTATCCTTGCCAGACATATTATCTGTAATATAATTTAAAAAAAATAAACACGTTTGAATTGTAAAGAATACACTATACCAGTGGCGTATTTTTAAAGGCACTGCAGCAGTTCCACAAACTAGCCTGCGTTAGTGTCGTCGACCTGCTTGATTTAAAGTCAAATTGGCTTATCGTAACCTATAGTCGGATCTGGTCTTATCATGCGGGTCATACGATTCAAGAAAGACATACTCTCAGTTTTTGTTTTCTTTACTTGCGTTTAATTTTACCCTCTAAATAAAATACGTAACATAAATGAGACTTATTCCATTTTGACATGAAAAAAAAAGGATATGTATTTACTTTCCAGCGATTCTAAAAAAGATTATAATAGCAGCAGCTACGTTTTATTTTAAATATGCCAGTTTTGTGACTTTGACAGTTTGTGACAAAATGAAACAACTTTCTGGGTTTTTGCATCCCCAATAAAAAAAAACGGTACTTAATCTGATAAACTATTTCGAAAATGAAAGAAAAAGTGGAAATTCGCCAACCAATATTCAGGAAACAGTAGCCAAAGCACTGGGAATTAGTTTAAGGACTGTGCAGAAAATTGTGCATGAAACAAAACATAACATAATACCCAAGAATACTAAAAAGTGTAAACGAAGAAAGCCAAAGACTGAGGATTTAAGCGAAAATATTAAAATGGGAGTTCGAAATGTGATTTACGATTTATACAAATCAAAAACCAATGTAACTCTTCCAGTTTTACAAAAAACATTAAAAATTCGGGGTGTTTTGGAAATTGGACTTGAAGCGTTATCAAAATTAATAAAAAATTTAGGTTTTCGCTATAAAAAGACTGTAACTGAAGATTTTTATGTGAGCAGCCACAGGTAGTGAGTGAGCGTGTTCAGTTTTTAAAAAAATATACGAACAATTACAAATCGAAATTTAGAAAAATGGTATTTTTAGACAAAACGTGGATATTTTCGAACGGAAGTGGTTCAAAATCTTGGCAAGATGAGTCTGTAAAAAGTGTTAAAAGGAAAAAGGGGTGCGGTACGGGAAAGCGTTTTATTATTTTGCATGCCGGTTCTGCAACAGGATATGTTGCAGGTGCGAGTTTAATTTTTTCTTCAACATCAAAAAGTGCTGACTATCATGATAATATGAATTGCGAAATGTTTGAAAAATGGTTAAAAGTTCAATTAATACCAAATTTGGATGCTCCGTCTTTAATTGTATTAGATAATGCATCATATCATTCAAGAATTTTAAATAAACAGCCTACTTCATCTTGGAGGAAAAGCGATATTTATGAGTGGCTGGAAAAACACAACCAAAATCCTTTACCAAATATGCTTAAATCGGAACTCCTATCAATAGCAAAGTCTCTTAAAAAACCCAAAATATACGCGGTAGATGAAATACTGCGTGAATATGGTCATGAGGTTCTACGACTGCCGCCATATCATTGCCAGTTTAACGCAATAGAATTTATATGGGCTGGTGCAAAGTCTTATTATGAAAAACATGTAGGTGATGGTCTTAAATCCGACCAAGTACAAATAGTTTGGCAAGATTCGTTAGATCATATTACACAAGAGTACTGGAAGAAATCGGTGGAACATACAGAAATATTAATAAGGGATTGGTGGGATCGAGAACAAGTACTAGATGTCGAAGTAGCGCCAATGATAATTGCTCCATTCGAAGACGACTCAGATGACGAGGACTTTTCAGATTTTATAAGTGACGATGAGAGTTTTTAGGCTATAATTATAAACGGTGTTTTTCGTTTACATTTTTTAGTATTCTTGGGTATTATATTATGCTTTTTTTTCATGCACATTATTCTGCATAGTCCTTAAGCTAATTCCCAGTGTTTTCATTACGGTTTCCTGCATATTGGTTTGCGAATTTCCACTTTTTCTTTCATTATCGAAATAGTTTATCAGACTAAATGCCATTGTATTTTTAGGTTTTAGCTTTGTCGTTTTTAATTAAAGGGTACAGTAGGTATATAATTAACGATTATATAATTTTTTTGTAACTTTTTCAACTCCCCTGTACATAATTTTTACAAAACTAATAATATTAGGTATATGTGGCTATCTTCGCGATAGCTAAAATAATAAAACTATTTTTCCTTCCTTCGGTATATTTGTAAATAATCTCACAACATTTTGATAGCCTCTGTGTTGTCTGATTCGACGCATATGATCAGTGACCTTTGGACCCGCACGTTAAGACCAGATCTGACTATACAGATTATTTATGTCAAGATAATATAGTTGTTTTTGAATAAGCATTAAAAAATCTAGGGCGTAGTCGGACTAGTGAAATTGGCCAATGACAATAGTTGACACTATTTCTATTTCCTTTCTTAAACACGGGGATGATCTTTGACTCTTCTTATTTTTATCATAGATATACCGGGTGTTTCTCAAAAGACGTTCACCCCTATAACTTTTTTATATTTATAGATATTAAAATGAAATCTTGAGATTATGCATAAGAGATGAGTCTGCATTTATTGGCATGATTTTTAATTTCTTAGCACTTCCGGTTTGACAGGAAGTGACCTTGACTTTGATATTTTAAATGGGACATCTTGTATATTTTTACTTATTTGGGTTTAGCATAACATATGATATATATATATATATGAGTAAAATGACACCTTAGTTGTAATTTTTGACGTGTTATAACATTTTCATGTTGAATTTTTATTTTCAATCTATGCTACAAATTAATTAAATCGGTTAATTTATAGTCAAGTAGTATATGAAAATTAGAATTATGTCATAATAATTGACTTTCTAAGTTTCACAAGCGTTTAAAAAATGAAATTTTGTTTTCTTGACGTTTACTCCATTTTTCCAAATCGAACAATGGTGGTTTACTAGAATATTTAAAACGAGCTTTTTTTCCAACAATTTGATACCATACACTCCTATGCTATTTTAAAATTGACACTGAAAAATTTGCCTTAAATCCCAATCGCAAATTTAAAAGCGTTATGCATTATTGCCGCCCTCTCTTTTCTAAAGGAATATAAAGGCGGCTTTGAAAAACAATGGAATTGTTTTGAAAAGCAATATGGCTTTAATTTAAAGTTTTAATGTCATTAGTTTATAAAACATACAATACATACAATCTTGCGGCTTCAGAAGATTTTTTTCTGGTCAAACGAATGACATTACAACTTTAATTTAAAAACATATTGGTTTTTAAAACCATTCCATTGTTTTTCAAAGCCGCCTATTTCTTTAGAAAAGACAGGGCGGCAATAAGGCTTTTAAATTTGCGATTGGGATTTAAGGCCAATTTTTTCGTGTCAATTTTAAAATAGCATAGGAGTGTCTGGTATCAAATTGTTGAAAAAATACTCGTTTTAAATATCTTAGTAAACTACCATCGTTCCATTTGAAAAATTGGTAAACGTCATTAAAACAAAACTTCATTTTTTAAACGCTTGTGAAACTTAGAAGGTCAATTATTATGAAATAATTTTAATTTTCTACTACTATAAACTATACGACTATACGACTATAAATTAACAGATTTAATTAATTTGTAGCACTCTAAATTGAAAATAAAAAATAAACATAAAAATGTTATAACACGTTAAAAGACTACAAGTGAGGTGTCATTTCACTCATAATTTTATGCTGAACCCAAATAAGTAAAAATATACAAGATCTCCCATTTAAAATATCAAAGTCAAGGTCACTCCGGTCAAACCGGAAGTGCTAACAAATTGAAAATTATGGCAATAAATGCAGACTCATGCATAATCTCAAAATTTCATTTTAATATCTATAAATACAGAAAAGTTATAGGGGTGAACGTCTTTTGAGAAACACCCGGTATATTGAAGTCGTAAATATCCTTGCTTTTAATGAATCATTAACTTCCCTAACTGAAACGAGTAATAGCTCTGAGAAGTTTAAGTCAGTATTCCGATCTTTCCCACCCAAATATTTTCTAACTTTCTTTGTTGTTAATTGAATATTATTAAGACTTTTGTCTGCCCAAGTATAAATTCTATTATAAAAATCATGCGCAGTGAAGGTAACGCCATACTACAGTGTCACCAGTAAAGTCCGCATCATATGGGATTTTTTTTTATTAATAGCTTTATTAGAAATTTTACTTTGGAATCAAGTTGTGCTTTGATCGAGATGAAAACTAGGCAAAAAATAGTAGTCACATGATACGCATTATCTGTCAAATTTTAAGTTTTTCCAAAAAATAATTCAAAAGTGGGGTTATTTCTGAAAATATCGAAAAAGGTTATTGAAAAAAGTTTTTTAAAATGCAGTTTCTAGCCCACATGCAAAATTTCAGCTGCATAAGATAATTTTGATTTTTTACCTATATTTTGTAAATTACACCACTTTTGCAAAATAAGACTCAATGCAACCTACATAAAACTTCTTAGTTTTGACAATGCTTTATTTCAGATACATTTTCTTTAAAGTAGCGCCATATTAAATGTGTGTTTTTCTACAAAATCAAAATTGGGCTATTAAAATTTGGTCGCATGCGATGCAAAGTTTATTTGTTTTGGACCCTGTATAAGGTAACTTCATAAAATAAGTATTTTTGACCACGTAGTTTGTGTCTGAAAGTAATACACCTTAATATTAAAACACAAAAGAACACAGTGTCATCAGTAAAGTGTTCATTAAGTGGAAAATAAATTTTAGTTTAACTTAACGTAAAGTTTATCTATTTTCAACGATTTAATTTAAAACCCCTTTATTTTAATTTTAATTTTTTTACTTTCAGGCACAAACTACGTTTTCAAAAATACTTATTTTATGAAGTTACCTTATACAGGGTCAAAAACAAATAAACTTTGCATCACATGCGACCAAATTTTAATAGCCCAATTTTGATTTTGTAGAAAAACACACATTTAATATGGCGCTACTTTAAAGAAAATGTATCTGAAATAAAGCATTGTCAAAACTAAGAAGTTTTATGTGGGTTGCATTGAGTCTTATTTTGCAAAAGTGGTGTAATTTACAAAATATAGGTAAAAAATCAAAATTATCTTATGCAACTGAAATTTTGCATTTGGGCTAGAAACTGCATTTTAAAAAACTTTTTCCAATAACTATTTTCGATATTTTCAGAAATAACCCCACTTTTGAATTATTTTTTGGAAAAACTTAAGATTTGACAGATAATTTGAATCACGTGACTATTATTTTTTCGCTTAATTTTCATCTCGATCGAAGCAGAACTTGATGCCAAAGTCAAATTTTGAATAAAGCTATTAATAAAAAAAAATCCCATATGATGCGGACTTACTGGTGACACTGTATATTTTAATTTCAATAATATTGCCCGAATGATAATTTTTATACAAGGTGATCCACGCCGTGTGGCGAGCGGCTGTATTTCCAAAACCATACATGCTGCGACTTTGGGGTAAAAAATGTATTATAAAATATTGAAAAAAAAATCACTGGAAATAATTTTTAAGTCCTTTATTTCTACTAATAACTGCAATACAAAGTAGGTCAGAAATTAAGTTTTTATATGCTCTGAATACCCTCTATAAATTTTAAAATAACAATTTTTTTGTAAATCGTGGAGAAGGGTAACGACTAAAAGTACTTAAAAGGCTGTAACTTCGGTCTGTGTTAACCGAACTTAACAAACTATGGCTTATTTTAAAAAACGTTTTATCCTGTTTGAATGTTTGTGTAAATATTATTAAAAATAATTCGTGCGGTTAATAATAGAGGCACTTTTAAAAAAATATACTTCTAGCTTCGACTTTTTAAAAAATTTGAATGCAACCATTAAACCATTTTAACTTTATCCTATAGTTAACGAGTTAGTAAAGAGAACTGCAAAAACCTCAAGTCGTTTCCTCTTGTCTATTAAAAGTTATCGCAAAAATAGTGGAAGTGTAATTAATCGATTTGGGTTTTTAGCAATGTTTTGCAATTTTATTTTTATTAAAAAGTTGAAATTCTACAGAAATAGCTTCTTTTACTATATTTATTATTCTTAGGCGTTTAAAAAAAAAATAAAAAAAGATTTTTGTTTTTGATTTTTGTTAGGTATTTATCAAAAAAATGCAATGATAATCCAAAGGTTACATTTGTTGTCAAGGCAGCCGTGGACAATTATGAAATAAAACATAGTTCCAGGTGGTTAATAAAACAGGAGTCATTGGTTTTTGACTAAATAAATAAATAATTTATGCAATCAAAATCATGACAAACGTTTCTGTAATAGTGAACTCTATGCGGATAATGCATAGCGGCCATAGCGTATTCTCTTGAAGCCAAAACTGCGTTTTCAAACAATTGAAAATATCGTCATATCATAGACTTTCTCATTCATTCATAAAATGCCTTTTTTAATACTTATTTTACAAAATTAGACTTAAGGTGGGAGTATCAACATGCTTGCCAACCTATAACCTATTTCCCGTAGATTAATTTATGGTTTCTAGCTTTTATACAAAATATAAAGAAAATCAGTATCGACTTGATATTATATAGGTAATAATTGACATATTTAGTAAATATTAAGGAATTTCATAACTTATTTTAGGAGAATTGTATAGTGAAAAATATCGGATAAGATTTTTTTTAACATTATTATGTCATTGTTCTTTCACTATACAATTCTCCCAAAATTGGCAATGAAATAAATTGATATTTTTGTAATATATCAGATACTACCTAAATAATGTACCGACGATATTGATTTTCTTTAAATGTTAGTTATTAAAATAATAAACTCAAAAAATCAACGTAAAATAGGTTATAGGTTGGCAATAGATTGAATGACGTTGAGAATTCAACCTTAATGATCACGATAGTAACAGTAACTGTCACATATTATTATAGGTGAAACTCTAAGGTTAGTATTTTGTTTTATTTCGTAATTGTCCACTGCCGTCTGCCTTGATAATAAATGTAACATTTAGATTATTATTACATTTTTTTAGAGAAATATCCAAATCATTAATATCATAATCATTTTTTAAAAAGCCTAAAATTAATAAATGTAGTAAATAAAGCTATTCCTGTACGATTTCAACGTTCTAATAAAAGGAAAATTGTAAAACTTTGCTAAAAGCCGAAATAGAATTACAATCTTTCATTATTTTTGCGATAACTTTTAAGAAGGAAGAGGTAACGACTTGCGATTTTTGCACTTCTCTTTACTAACTAGTTAGCTAGAAGAGAGTTAAAATGGTTGGACGGTTGCATTCAAATTTATTAAGAAATTGAAGCTAGAAATATATCTTTTTAAAAGTGCCCTCTCCTCTATTATCAACCTCACGCACTCATTTTGATAAAATTTATAACAACGTTCAATCTGGATAAAACATTCTTTAAAATAAGCTATAGTTTGTTCAATTCGGTTAACGCAGACCGAAGTTACAGCCTTTTAAGTACTCTAAGGCTAGGAGTTGACTTGCAATTTTCGTGCAATTTTCGATTGCGCAACTGTTTGGTTGCGCGATTTCAGCCATGGCACAAACTAAACGGTTGCAGCAATTGTCAGTTGCCTAAGGCCTGGCACAAACTAAACGGTTGCAGCAATTGTCAGTTGCAAATCGGCGCGCTCCCATTTAACTCTGTGGAAGTCACTCATGCAACCAAACAGTTGCAAGTCAGCGCTAGGCCTAAGTCGTTACCATTCTCCACGCTGTTACCATGATAACTACGAAAAAATTGTTATTACCTACCAAATTTATAGAGGATATTACAGAGCATATAAAAACTTAATTTTTGACCAGCATTCTATTGTGGTTATTAATAGAAATTAAGGACATTGTATAATAGCATAGCGACTACGCAACCTAGCGGTAAAATTAGGAACTTAAAATTACTCTAGTTATATGCCTGGATATAAAACTGAACTTTTTATAAGAAAATTCAAAGAAAATAAGTTCATTTTTGTAAAAACTGTGCTAAAAATAAGAAGTTTAGGACATTGCGGCTAGTTTTTAAATTATTTAGGTGAAAATATTATTTCACCAAAAATATTTAATTATGGAGTACCACAAGGTACAGTCCTAGGACCAATACTTTTTAATATTTATCTAAATGATATTTTTAATTTAAACTGTCAAGGAAAACTACATAGTTTTGCTGATGATACGGTAATTTTTTATGAAGGTCTAAATTGGAATATTTAAAAAAATACTATTGAAAAAAAATTTATAAAAATAAGCAGCTGGTTTAATAAAAACTTATTAACTATAAATTATAACAAAACAACATACATTCCATTTACTTCATACAAAAATAAACTTCGAAATATTGGTCCAATAATATGCAATAATAATATTAACATAAAGGAAGGTGAAAATATTAAATATCTAGGAATAATTTTTGATAAACATTTAAAATGGGATTTACATAGTGACTACATTATAAAAAACTAAGAATTCTTATACCAAAATGGAAACATCTTAAACAATTTTTAAATATAAAAGAATTAGAAATACTTTATTATTCTTTAGTACAAACCCATTTAAATTATGGAATACTAGGATGGGGAGGCATAAATAAGAATTATCTTAATAATATTGAAACTATTCAAAAATACATTTTAAAAATTATTTACGAAAAAGACCATCAATATTCTTCTGATTTACTATTTAAAGATAGAAAAAAAATGGATATTAAACAAATATTTTCTTACAACATGTTGATATATATTTTTAAACATAAAAATATGATAAATTATATTAATCACACACATGAAACTCGTCATAAACATACTATTACATATAAAAATAGAGTAAACAAAACAATAGCACACAAGCATTTTTTAAACATCAATCTATATATTTTTGATATGCTACCACAGTCATTTAAAATAATTAAATCGTTAAATAATTATAAAAATAAAATTAAAAATTGGATATTATCTAATCCAAGAGATATATTCAAGAACGTCATTAATAATGAATAAAATAAATAAATATATACATTATACATGCATAACGTATTGTATCTTCGTATATTATAGTGATATAAAATATACCAATAAAGTATTGTCATGTTGGTTTTATATTATAATCTAGTTGTGCCTGAATTATGAAATATATTCTTTACAATAAATATTATATTTGTATTTAACATTACATTTATATTTAACTTATTATTATATTTAACTCAATACAAGTATTTTACTTGAGTTCGGAATTGATAGTTTATCCAAAAAAATATATACTTATTAGCATTAAATGTAAAAAAAAATATTTGAATAAACTTGTATTATTATTATTATTACTATTATTATTATTATTATTATTATTATTTCTGCTCTAGATTTCTCTGCATTAGCTGCGTAAAAGTGGAATAAAACTATTAATACGAATACGATGTTGCCCAAAATGAATGTAAGATAATTAAAAAGCAAACTACGAAGAAGATAGAAAATTCGCCCGAAAAATACTACTTTTTATTTCTTACCCTTATTTTTACTAGATTCTGAATCTTCTTTCACATCTGAATTTTCTTTCATATAGGAAATTTTACTTCCATTTGTTGCCGACCTTTTATTAACACTGTTCTGTAAGCTAGCGTCCTTGAGTAAACTTATCTCGCTAGCTCTGCATGCGCATACTTCCAAGTCACTAAACATTTTATCGACTGAATACTTTGGCGCCAAAAGCTTCTTGAATAGATTCCATATTATCGCCAATGGAAATATTAAAAAGAAAACCATGTTTATTGCAAACTGGGTTGGAGGTGCAACATTATGTACTTTCTTACCAGTCTCAGGATGAATCGGCCACCCTTCATCGTCGTAAACGACCACTTGGTGTTTTAATTCTGGTTCATAATATCTAAAATATAATTTATAATGTTTATGATCAACAATTAAGCTGGTAGTTAGCTTAATCATTATTAACTTTAACAAGAAATGTTATTTTATTTTAATGTTATAACATTTCCCACACTTCACGGCACAATGAACTAATAAACAAAATACATATGAGCAAATAAAAATCACTGGAACTAATTTTTAAGTTCCTAATTTTACCGCTAGGGTTATCATACAGAAAAATATAAAACTTGTTTTAAATATAATAGGTCAATAATATACAATGTACAATCGGATATAAAAAAAACTAAACTATTTAGCTTTTCAGTCATTTTAAGATACATTTTATTTGGGTCAGATTGGAAGACTGCTTATTTGAAAATCCTACCTTTATTATTATTATTATTATTATTATTATTATTTTTTTTTTATCATTATCATTATCATTATCATTATCATTATCATTATCATTATCATTATCATTATCATTATCATTATCATTATCATTATCATTATCATTATCATTATCATTATCATTATCATTATCATTATCATTATCATTATCATTATCATTATCATTATCATTATCATTATCATTATCATTATCATTATCATTATCATTATCATTATCATTATCATTATCATTATCATTATCATTATCATTATCATTATCATTATCATTATCATTATCATTATCATTATCATTATCATCATTATTATTATCATTATTATTATTATTTTCGACTTTTCACATAAGATCTTTCTTATGGCAAGGTGAGTGTGAAGTTCACCGGGTGCACACCGTGCACCTAGGGTAAGCTCTCCATCGGCGATGACATTATTGTAACACTTTACGTACAATGTGGGCAGTTTTCAGAAGAACAGTTTTCTGTATGCTGAGTAGGTGATGTTTTCCCGGGATCTCTTTAATGATCGATTGTGTATAATGCGATATGAGCCCTGTTGCTCCTATGACCACCGGGATAACTTTTGTCTTCATGCCCCACATTCTCTCGATTTCTATTAGTAGGCTCTGATATTTTAGTCTCTTATTTGCCTCTTTCTTGGTGATATTGTAGTCGGAAGGAATGGAAACATCTATGATTAGGCACTGCTTTTGTACTTTGTCCTTTACTACAAGATCTGGTTTATTATTATTATTAATATTATTATTATTATTATTATTATTATTATTATTAACATTATTATTAACATTATTATTAACATTATTATTATTATTATTATTATTATTATTATTATTATTATTATTATTATTATTATTATTATTATTATTATTATTATTATTATTATTATTATTATTATTATTATTATTATTATTATTATTATTATTATTATTATTATTATTATTATTATTATTATTATTATTATTATTATTATTATTATTATTATTATTATTATTATTATTATTATTATTATTATTATTATTATTATTATTATTATTATTATTATTATTATTATTATTATTATTATTATTATTATTATTATTATTATTATTATTATTATTATTATTATTATTATTATTATTATTATTATTATTATTATTATTACTATTATATTCTGGAATACCGAGGCATAGTACAAATTACATAAAAAGTGTTTTTTTGTTTTCAAAAATGCCTTGATTCCAAACTAACTTTTACAGTTCATTACATGGAAAATGACAATATAATATAGAAAATATTAATCATTAAAAAAAATAACAATAAAAATGGAAGTTTTAATTCATTAATAAAAACAATTAAGGAAAAATAGTATTAATACCTACTTTTAATTTAGTAAATATCTCCGTAACTGTTGTTTAAAAGTTGCCAATTTTTTAATTTTACGGATATTTTTTGGAAGATTGTTACATTATATCGTGGGCGTACAAGCAGAATCATATAAGTCCAAAAAGTTAGTTTCGAGAAAAATGGAAATAAAGATTTGAAGTTACCTGTAAAATTTGTATTTAGCATTAGGTGATTTAAATCTGTAAAGAACGTTTATTTACTATTTCTTAAGGATTATGTATCAGTAAAACAGTTACATACATAAACATTATTTATTTTTATTAGTATTTTTTAAAGGTAACATAACAAAGTTTGGACTTAAGGTTTTTATTCTGTTTATATTAATTATTTTTTTGGCATATAATGGCTTAATGGAAGGTATTCGTCTTCGTCCTCATCGCTATTGCTTTCTTCAGGAGTATTATAGCCACAGGTGGGTAGAGACTGGTACCAACCATGGAATTCCGCTGGAATTACTTCATTTTTGCATAGTTTAAGGAGGTCCTCCTTCTTCTTGGCACCAATTAGCAATGGCTGGTTGTATAATTTTTTCAGGTCCTTTGGAAAGTGTGGTTTTTTTTCTCTTCCGAAAACGTTGATCGATTTGTAAGGGCTGGAATGCATGTATTTATATTCAATTATACCAGGCTTTTCTTTTGAATATCTTAGACTTGGACTTACAGGTTTTTTCCTGTTCAAAGATGCTGGCGCGGCGTTGACAAAAGTCGCTTAAGTGCACATAAATGATTCTGTCTCTTAAAATAAAATAAATTTGGACTTAAGCAAATCTGTAGGATCTATATCTTTTAAAGTAACGGCAAAATGGACTTGGCTGATTATTTCATTGAAGCTGAATCACCATACGGACTTATGGGTAAGGTAATCTCAATTTTAAAAAAAATGGACTTATAGGGTTCTGCTTGTACGCCCACGATATATTCCGTCATATAAAAGCGATTTACTTTGTTTCGGTGAACAAATAATTCATTATTCTCTGTATCATAGACTAACTCTGTTTTATTAATATCTGTGGCAATGAAGATAAAACAGTTTGGACCGCGTTATGTAATTACGAATTAAGCGACAAAAGTTGAAAAACGAGTTAACGGTGCCATATTTTAGTAGTCATTAAAACCTATGTACCAAATTTCCCTATTTTCCCCTTTTTACAGGCACCTGTATTAAGCAACATTTTCATATTTGTCAAAGTTAATACTATAACTAACGTTTTGTAATAATGAATTATTCGCCAAAACGATATTACAAAATATAATTTTATTATATTTATTTCTCTAATATGAAATTAAGCGCCAATTGGCTGAACTTAATCCATGATCATTTCATACTAAACCAGTGTAGTTTTATTTTTTTTAGTTTTGTTATAAAGAATTAAGCGTCATACATGTCGGTTAATTCTTTCTGAGGATTTAAAACTATACTTACCTAACTTTTTTTTTTTTATTTTTTTTATTTATTTATTTTACGTCGGCCTTTTTCCGCAACGAGGCCAATCACCAACGCCAGGGAATTTGTCACACACTATCTGGTAATTTTGCCGAATCCCTCTTTGTCGAGGGTAGGGTTCTTTAACGTGCCAACATCCATGACACGGGGCCCACAGTTTAACGTCTCTTCCGAAAGACGGCGCCACCTCTTAAACCAAATTCCAAATTTAACATCGACGTTGTCGGCACCGGGAATGGAACTCGGGCCTACGATCTGTAAGGCTGCTGCGCTAACCACTAGACCACAACGTCGACACCTAACTTTAATACTTATATCGAATTAAGCGACAATTTGGTATATAGTGGTCATAAATTGCGGAATATTCGCAATTTAAAAACATAGTTATATAATATACTACATTTCGGACCTACTTTAAAAAAAAATCTAAGGTATTTGGTACCTACGACTTTGGGGCAACGTAACAAAATTAAAAACCTTTTTATTTAAATATATCGAAACCATTAAATGTCGCTTAATTCGTAATTACATAACGCGGTCCGTTTGGTGTTTAAGGTTTTTTCTTATGCCTTTGAACTATTAGCCAAGGAAAAATCTAATGTTAAAGGGACTTTGGCCTAGCGTAGTTTATTTTAGTTACTTACTTAGGTTGATAGAAATTTTAAACGCAGCTGGAGGAGATAGTTATTTGTCTCAGAAAGAAAGTTTAATTTAAAAATAAATGTGAACGCAAACAAATTTTTGTAGAAACATCCATTGTTTTACGAGTATATTCACGCTTTTCTTGCTTTTGAATTAAAAATAAAATGAACAATTTTTCCATTTTTTTCATATCATATACTAACCTATTAAGTTTTTTGGGAATATCTAATATTTTATCCAGTCCCCAGAGCCCAATAAGAAGTATCCAACATCCCAGAAAGGCTTTTATAAGGCCCATGTACCAAAGTGTTAGACAAAAATATAAAATAATATAAAGAAGAACAGATATGGTGTCATCCAATGCAGAATAGTTAACGACTTGTGTTGGTATTGGCATGCCACCTAAAATATTATTATAGAATAAGGAAAACTAATAACTCAAATTATTATATGTAGGTGGTTTTTATGGGTTTAAAGATCTAAGGGAGCAAATGAAACCCAAATTTTAATTTGCCGACGTTTCGGAAAATATATTTCCTTCCTCAGGGCTCTGAAACAATAGGATTATTTCTTAGGTTTCAACAATAACCGATAAACAAAATTTACATAACTGATTTGTTTGAAAAAATTACAAATCTTATTTTCGATAACATAACAGAAAATACATAATATACAGGGTGATTCAAAAGTACTTTGACAAACTTCGGGAGGTTATTGCTGGCAATATTTTAAGACGAAAAGTTCTTATAGACAGTGGTCCTTGGCGACTTCGTTACGGAGATACAGGGTGTTGAAATGTTAAAAGAAATAGTAATAATTTTTAAATAACTCATTAACGAGTTATTTTTTTTAATGAAATTTTGTGAATTAAATAAGCATCTAAGTACACTTATTTTCAAAGTACAACACGTTCGTAAAGTTAACCAGTGGCGTCGGTACAAAATGTTACTATCATATTTTTTGTGAAAACTATGCTACACCACTGACTTATTTTATTTTAACTTTTTTATTATAAATCCCCCCTTTATTTAGAACAAAAAAGATCACGACGTGTATTTTTTTGATACGAGGGACGGTTTAAGCGTAAATGATTATTTTATTTGAATATACACAAATATTAAAAAATGTGTTTTAAACTGATCAACCACTCAAATATTTATTACAGTATTTTAACGAATACCTACATACATACTTACTAATAAACAAATATGTATATGCCTAAGGAAGGTATCTGAGGGTGCCTATTTTCTAAGTATAACACGTTTTCAGTGGCATACATATTTATTTATTATAGTATGTTATTTTTTAATATTTTGTATTTTGACAAGGCGGCTTTGGAAATGCTTTTTTTTGTCGATAAATTAAAATATATTTGACAGTTAGTTACCACTGAGTTTTATTTCTTCAGTTTTGTTATTTTTAATGGTAACTAACTGTCAAATATATTTTAATTTATCGACAAAAAAAGCATTTCCAAAGCCGCCTTGTCAAAATACAAAATATTAAAAAATAACATACTAATAAATAAATATGTATGCCACTGAAAACGTGTTATACTTAGAAAATAGGCATCCTCAGATACCTTCCTTAGGCATATACATATTTGTTTATTAGTAAGTATGTATGTAGGTATTCGTTAAAATACTGTAATAAATATTTGAGTGGTTGATCAGTTTAAAACACATTTTTTAATATTTGTGTATATTCAAATAAAATAATCATTTACGCTTAAACCGTCCCTCGTATCAAAAAAATACACGTGATCTTTTTTGTTCTAAATAAAGGGGAGATTTATAAGAAAAAAGTTAAAATAAAATAAGTCAGTGGTGTAGCATAGTTTTCACAAAAAATATGATAGTAACATTTTGTACCGACGCCACTGGTTAAATTTACGAACGTGTTGTACTTTGAAAATAAGTGTCCTTAGATGCTTATTTAATTCACAAAATTTCATAAAAAAAAAATAACTCGTTAAGGAGTTATTTAAAAATTATTAGTATTTCTTTTAACATTTTAACACCCTGCATCTCCGTAACGAAGTCGCCAAGGACCACTGTTTATAAGAACTTTTCGTGTTAAAATATTGCCAGCAATAACCTCCCGAAGTTTGTCAAAGTATTTTTGAATCACCCTGTATATTATCTTTGATATATTAAAGAGTAACACAGTTACAAGCAGGTGTCATTTTTTTTTTAATTTCATGGTGTTTAAAGAGAAAAAGAAAACTTTTAGAAATAACGCGCAAGCTGTAGAGAGAGACAAAATAAATGTACGACAATTTGTGTATTTTAATTTTCTAAAAAAATCCACCCTAATTAAAACTTATTAGAAAAGAGAAAAGTTTTCTAATTAATATAAAATAAAATGGGGACCAAGGGTGAACCAAAAAAACAACAACAAAACAACAAACAAAAAGTGGTCAAAATTTACAGTTAAAGTGGGCTCCACGAGTCACAATGGTAAAAAACAAATAAAAAAAGATAAAATTAGAACACATAATGGTAAAAGGGACACGTAACAAACGGCACCGTAAACAATTAGTAGGTAATTTTAAAAAATTTTGTACCACAACCTGTGCAAGGCGAGAAACCAACTGATTTGTTTGTCAGGTATTAGCGGTGATAATGTAGAAATAAGTTATTGTTGTAAATCTCTGTTTTTTTCCCTTCTCGTTTTTTCGATTAAATTAAAGTATGAAGTACTAAGGGTTTCTATATCTGTCCTTCGATTGATACTTTCCGGGTCATTATCAATCGAAGGACAGCTTATTTCTACATTATCACCGCTAATACTTGACAAACAAATCAGTTGGTTTCTCGCCTTGCACAGGTTGTAGTAGAAAATTTTTAAAAATTACTAATTGTTTACCGTGCCGTTTGGGTTTGTTATATTAATTAGAAAACTTTTCTCTTTTCTAATAAGTTTTAATTAGGGTGGATTTTTTTAGAAAATTAAAATACACAAATTGTCGTACATTTATTTTGTCTCTCTCTACAGCTTGCGCGTTATTTCTAAAAGTTTTCTTTTTCTCTTTAAACACTATGAAATTAAAAAAAAAAACCTGCTTGTAACTATGTTACTTTTTAATATATCAAAGATAATATATATTATGTACTTTCTGTTATGCTATCGAAAATAGGATTTGTCATTTTTTTCAAACAAATCAATTATGTAAATTTTTTTTTATCGGTTATTGTTGAAACCTAAGAAAGAATCCTATTGTTTCAGAGCCCTGAGGAAGGAAATATATTTTCCGAAACGTCGGCAAATTAAAATTTGGGTTTCATTTGCTCCCTAAGATCCTTAATCCCATAAAAACCACCTACATAAAAAGTCTATTGGATCATTAACAATTTTATTTTGTAATATTCAATTTTTATATTTGCAACTTATTACCTATAGCCAGAGATCCAGTAGACTTTGTTATAGTACTTACTTCAATCAAAATAATGCCTTATTAGTATTGTTGCTAAATAACAAAACGTAAACTCAAGTTAAGATTCAAGTTCGGTTTTACCGTGAATCATTTTATTTTTTATTATGATAGCTCAGTGTTTTTATGGATGTTTCGTTATTGCTTATTTTCTTCGAAATAGCTACTGCTGCGTTAAATCAATTCTTTACTATTCCTGTTTTGGCAAAATAGCCAAGCCAATTAATAGTTATATGATTGACGTTACAGTTAGCATGCCTAATTTTAATGCGAACACACATTATTAACCAGTTAAACTATATAACTTTCGTTTTCACAAATTAAAAAAAAAATTGATAAACACCAGCAAAATGCCATTTATAACCTCAAAAAGAATCATTAGATACACGTAAAATATAGTGTGAGTTTGTAGCTTATGGCTCAGTAAGTACAGTACAGTTTTTTTTTTGATAAATGCTTGGGCACATGGGCACGGGTAATAACATTTTAAGTTGTGGTATTTTTTTATAAAAAAATATTGATACACTGTGTCCCAGAGATATGACGATATCGATACCTATTTTTTTTTAAATTGTAACCTTAGTTTGTTTACGTCCAATGAGATCATCACCTGTAGAGGCGTTCTTATAGTGGAAGCTTTGGAACCTGAAACACCAATTGCTTGAAACTAATCTTCTACATAACATTTATAGACTAAATATTTATGATTTAACTAATAAGTATTGGAATCACAAAAACTCTCCCCCTTTAGGTGATGCATTTAGAAACTTTAATGGAATCCTAAACCAAATTGCGCCCTTGTGTATAACAGATTATGAATACCATAATGGTTTTCAAGAAGTTGCGCTGATAATCCCTTCTTTTACTAATAGCAAATTATTTAATAAACATATTTTAAAGGCAGAACTTATAAATCATAAAGATTGTATCTTTATATATTATACTGATGCGTCTAAAACAGATGAAGGCAATGGAGCAGCTATACAGGGTGTTCATTTGAAAACTTCCCACCACGGATTTTCCTGCTTTAAAATGAAAATGTGGAAAATCGCCCGGACCCGTCGATTTTTATTTCGAGGGGGACATCTTTTACGTATATTGTCAATCTCGTTACTTCAAGCCCCTAGGAGGGAGGGGGGTAAGATCTAAATCTTAAATAGATACCCCTATTTTATATATTTTTTTTGGATTCTGCATAAAATTATGAACATTTAAAAAAAAAGCATTATTAGTCTATACTAAACAGTTTCCGAGATATTGACTCTTGAAAAACGATATTTTTGAACTTTGACAGCGTCTAGCTTTCTAAATGTACGTCTTAGAGCAAAACGGCTTACATGTCCCTATCTTCGATTTTTATTATCTTTCCAATAATGTCAATTTCCGGTTAAACCGGAAGTACTATATTTCTTACAACCGGTTTAACCGGAAGTTGACACTATTAGAAAGATAATAAAAATCGAAGATAGGGACATGTAAGCCGTTTTGCTCTAAGACGTACAGTTAGAAAGCTAGACGCTGTCAAAGTTCAAAAATCTCATTTTTCAAGAGTCAATATCTCGGAAACTGTTTAGTATAGACTAATAATGCTTTTATTAAAAAATGTTCAGAATTTTATGCAGAATCCAAAAAAAATATATAAAATAGGGGTATCTATTTAAGATTTAGATCTTACCCCCCCCCTCCCTACTAGGGACTTCAAGTAACAAGATTGACAATATACGCAAAAGATGTCCCCCTCGAAATAAAAATCGACGGGTCCGAGCGATTTCCCACATTTTCATTTCAAAGCAGAAAAATCCGTGGTGGGAAGTTTTCAAATATACACCCTGTATATATTCCCCAAATAAACAATGATATCATTAAATTTCAAGCCATTTACATATTATATTTAGTTCGTGGTTATTGTTATTATGAATTTTAGCATAGTAGTATCATCAGAAAACAATTTTATTTTACCTTTTAAATTTAATTTTGCTATAGAATTAATGTAGATTAAAAAAAAGTAGGTCCTAAAGTTGACCCTTGTGGAACACCACAAGTTATGTTTTTTTGTAAACTTTTAACATTTTCCATTTAAAGAAACTGCTTTCTATTGCTTAAGAAATTTTTTAATAAATAAATATTACCCCAAATTCCAATATTGTATAGGCATTTAGGTAAAAATATTGTGATTGACTGTATCAAATGCTTTACATAAATCGAAGGGATAGTAGGCAGCATTTTTGGTTGCTATCAACGTTTCGTTGAATATCTTTGATAATATCTGCAGCTGCAACTTCTGTATCTTTAAATTTACGAAAACCATATTGAAATGGAGAGAGTAATTTTTTTCTTGTAAAAAATTTACTATTCTATTATTTAAAATTATTTCAAAATCAAGAAATTGGGCGAAAGTTACTATACTAAACTACTTTTGCATTTTTAAAAACTGGTGATACGTTTGCTGTTTTTAATTTATCTGGAAATAACCCGGTTTTAAAAGAAATTTTGATTAGGCGATGTAATATAGAAATTATATATTATACTTTAGAATTTTAATAATTTTGATGGAAATATTGTCAAATCCAGTTGCTTTCTTTGAATTAAGCGCATATTATTTTGCCTATTTCTTCAAATGTGATATATTCTTTAACACACATGTTAATACCTACCCGTGTCAATTCCAAGCATTGTTCCAAAAAAAACCCTTACTGGATTTACTGACTTTTATTCCAAGTTACATACTTACTCTGTAGAATTTTATAAATATGATTTGAGTAGAAATACTATAAGGCTATATTTTTTATGCCAGTTTGACGGAGAATTTTTTCAAGTTTCTTGCTTTTCTTGTTAGGGTTAATTAATAGACAATTTTTTTAGCGTATTACCTTGAAATCCTGCAGCATGAAACTGCTCAATTTCCAACGGACTACACTTTAAACCATAATCGGAATTGAAACAACTACACTGGCAATACCACACGCAAATACATCTATCCATTCTTTCGAAACGTATCCTTCGTATTGCTATTAGCTGTTCTTTCATATTTAAGACTTCCAAGGAACAATAAAAGTTTTTTATTGGCAATTCACAGTATATCTCCAAAATAAATACGTGCTGATTTTGGGGTGCTATCATGACAGGTTGAGAAGTTATACTTGCAAAACTTGCTGGTATATTCATTGGACAAGCTCCGATACTTACATAGAATATGCTCGTTACCAAGCCTGAATTTACAACTTTTGCGATTATCGTAACTTTTTTGGGGTTAAGAGTCTCGGTATATACCTCTAAAATCAGTAATCACTGTAATTATGAGAACTATCGCTATCTGTTTCTAAAAAACAAATATTTATATGGGAAAGAAAGAAAAAACTCAAAGTTTTCCTCCACAAAATTTAATAGAATAGAATTCTTAAGGGTCACTACATGTTTCAAACGTAGAAACGTTCATCATCAGGAGACAGAAAATGTATTTAAATAATGCTGATGGTTTTAGCAGAAGAGAAAATGGTAAAGGACCTTAATGGAGCTTTCATCGAATTAAAAAATGATGTGTAAAAGAGCCATAATATGGAGAAATTAATAAAAGTTAAAACATACTCAGTATGTGAGAAGTCAGTAGATGTGGTCTAAACCAACTAAAAAACTAGGGAAGAAGAAAAACCTTTCTAAAAAGAAAGTGTTAAAGATTATTTAAATTTTTTTTAAAACATTTTTAGGTTTTTGTCAAAAAGTCATTGGTGGGATAAAATTGGTACCTAGTAATTATCACAGAGGTAATGAAAATTACGTACAGGAAAGCGCTTAGTGGGGTACTGAGGTTTAAATCTAAGTGATAATTACTACCAATTTTATCCCAACAATGTGTTTTTGACAAAAACCTAAAAATGTTTTAAAAAAAATTAAATAATCTTTGACACTTTATTTTTAGAAAGCTTTTTCTTGTTCCCCAGTTTTTTAGTTGGTTTAGACCACATTTACTGACTTCTCACCTCACATACTGAGTATGTTTTAACTTTTATTAATTTCTCCATATTATGGCTCTTTTGCACATCATTTTTTAATTCCATGAAAGCTCCATTAAGGTCCTTCACCATTTTCTCTTCTGCTAAAACCATCAGCATTATTTAAATACATTTTCTGTCTCCTGATGATGAACGTTTCTACATTCTACGACCTTTAAGAATTCTATTCTATTAAATTTTGTGGAGGAAGACTTTTAGTTTTTTCTTTCTTTCCCATACTTTCAACTCCACTTTAAGCATGGACTACTACTTCAAATTAAATATTTATATTCCACGACCAAGATCAGTTTTGTAACTGCTGCAATATAATTTTTTTGTTTTATCAAAACTTTGTAGATTGATTTTAGGAATATTCAATAAAGTCTGTTCAATGACCGCTGACCGTCATTATCTATATTTGCAGTACGTCGTAAATTAATTTAGTCAGTTTCACTTACCGGTGGTAAAGGTTATGATTTTTCTTAGGCTTGATCTACATAATGACGGATGCATGTGAACAAGTTAAATACAAGCGCATTTTTTAAAATTTTTAATTATTATTTTTATACTCTTAATGAAGTCAGAAATAAGTTATTTAGGGTTAAAAGCATTATGGAATAAAACATTTTATTTTTAAACATCAGTATGCAATTTTTAATTATTTTAAATTTACTAAAAAATAAATAAAACTCAGTTATAAAATTTAAAACTGTTTTTTGTCTAGTGCATCAGTAATTTGGTTTCAAATTATTTCATTTTATTTATAAAATCATAAAGAAGAAAATTTAATAAAAAATTACAACACAACAAAATACAGTTTTTTTAAAATTAAAATAAATCATCTCCGCAAGGATCATGATTATCAGATTCGTCCAAGTTAATAATAAGGGGAAGAGTATCTGCAGCATCGTTAAATCTTTCTCGTTCCCACACATCATTTATAATTTTATTAGTGTGTGTTACATAATTTTTCCATTTTTCCACTGTTATATTTTCTATGGCTTTATACCACAGACCCAAAACTACGTCATTTGTTGCATAATAGCGCTTACTCTCCCACCAAATAATTTCAATAGAATTATAGTGGCAATGATAACCCGATGTCCATGTCGCAATGCAAGCGCGGTCCTACGGGGGAGGGGGGGGTACTGGGGGTAATTACCCCCCCCCCCCAAGAGACCAGGTTGAGGACGCAAAAACTAAAAATAATATGTCCAAAAAACTATAAATATTTATTATTTTTAAATAAAAAACAAAACCAATAAATTTGAAAAAACATTTTTTATATAAAAATATCAACATCTTAATATTATAAGATATATTCTATTATAATAATAGTCCGTCGATATAATATCGCGAAAATGTTGGTAAACCGGACCGAAAATGTTCGGTTTTCTAATGACTTAATAAAAATGTTAAAAGCAGCGGCATCCAATGCAATATATACTAAAAAACAATTGTAATTTTTTTTAGCTTTATTTTCATGTTCTGATTTCTTTATTATACATATACATTTAAGTTTTGTTTTATTTTAGTGTTTTGACTTATGTTACAATATTGAAACATACTACATCAGTGGCGTATTTACGAGGGGGCTCGGGGGGCCCGCCCCCCCCCCATATATGTATAGTACAATTGTATAAACAAAGTTCATCTGTCACGGATAATGCCTTCGAAGCTTTTAAAACTTGTTTATTTTGTCGCCCTTTTAAATTTCTTTTAAATTAAAAGAGTGTTTTAAAGTCTTGCATATCGCCGCAGATTAAGCTTTACGGTTATTTTACCCAAAAAAGGGCGTGGCACCCAAAAAATTTTCGCCTGCGGCGCTAAAGAGCGCCTTCGGCGCAATTCCTTAAAAGTACCCCCCCCCCCCCCAGAAAGACGTTCTAGGACCGCCGTTGTCGCAATGTTTGTTAGTCCAATTTATTAAAAGAAAATTAAAATAATTAAAAAATAAAATAATTAAAAAATAAAATAAATAGGGCTTTCCAGATTACTTGTAACGTTTGGGTGGGATATGCAGCTGCACTATTATCCAGATTCATCCAGAAAAACAGGTTTTAAGGGAAATTGAGGGTTGCCGTTATTCTTGAATTCTCTTAGTTTTTGGGCTATATGGGGTTGCTCTATTAAAAAACTCCCGTTTGATAGAGTACATTTACGGACGCCATTTTAATTCTAATTTTTTTAAACAGTCCACTAATGAACCAGAGGATATTGGGACACCATTAATGATTTTAACTTTTGTTGTATTGAGCGAATGGTAACGTGTTCACCTGCTCTATACATCCCATAAATACGCTCTCTTTTAGTATGTTCATCAATTTCGTGAAGTTGTCGAACACAGGATGACAAAATAGTTACATTATTGATATTCTTAAAATCTACATCCTTCTCTATTTCCTTTATTTTAATTCGATGGATTATTGAACAGGAAACTCCAAAACATCAGAAACTCTACAGATACGTATTCACAAAACATTGTCATAAATTTTTTCGCATTTTATACAGTAATGCACTAGATTAATGACCTCAAAATGGTACAGTAATGGGTCACTTTACAGCATAGCAACCATTACAGCATAGCAACCATTACTGCATAAAACGTCAATGTCATTCAAAACACAATTTTACATATTATGCTTTCTCGTATATTTCCTTTTACTGGAAGCAAACTTGAAGGAGCTTGGCGGGACGCACCCTATACAATATATTCCTCTTCCAAGTCGTTTTCATTAGCCATTTCCATAATTCTTGTGAAATTCACTCTTCAAATATGATTTCATTTGGATGCTGTCAATAGTCGTCAGACACAAAAAAACATCTTGTTTATATGCTTACCGAGAAGTCATACTACTAAGTTTTTGTAGATTTTCTTCAGTAACTATTCTTTTTAGATTTTAGTATGAAATGCAAAATAATTAATTACTTTCAAAATGCGAAAAAATAGTATACGCACCTCGTCAGAAAAGTGATTTTACTCGACTTGTATGGAAATTAAAAACTAACCATACTCGTCAACGTCAAGTAAAGTTCCACTTTTTTAAACTTGAAACGTAATGTAATATTTTATGTTTAATATTTATGTTTTCACAATTCCTGCTTTATTATATGTACAGGGTGATTCATTAAGGGTGACTACCGGCCATATCTCGGAAACTACTAAGCATACAAACTTGAGAAAAAAAAATTATGATTAAAGCGGTCATGAGAAAATTCTGGAAATTATTTTTAAGTTCCTAATTTCGCCGCAAGAGGGCACAATTAAATTTTTTTTTTAATTCTAAATTTCTCCGAAAATTCCCATATTAAGGTATAACTCTGATTACATCATCGAAAAGCTTAGACAATTCTGCATCATTTTGGTTTAAGACTCATTGGCGTACCGACCTTGATAAGAGTGGGGGAAGCTATTGAATGTGTAAACATTAAAATCGCTGTAACTTCTAAACGACTTATCCGATTTTACTAAATTTGAGTTTGTTTGGAAGGGAAAGGTAAGTATCTTTAATCGCCGTATCCAACAGTACACGATAGTGTTTAATAAAATTGCTAGAGGGCGCAATTTGTAATAATAACGGTTTTTTCGATTTTATCCCGGAAATTCAAATCATACGGTATAACTATGACATCATAATCGAAAAGTAGATGAAATTTGCAAGAAAAGATGTAAAGACCGCAGTTCGATATCTTTGTTCGTTTCAGAGTTATTGAAAAAACAATAATTTTTAATACAAATTGCGCCCTCTAGCAATTTTATTAGAAACTATCTTGTACCATTAGATACGACAATTGAAGGGTCTTCCAAACAAGCTTAAATTTAGTAAAATCGGATAAGTTGTTTAAAAGTTACAGCGATTTTAATGTTTACACTTTCAATAGCTTCTCCCACTCTTATCAAGTGAAACTGTAAACATTAAAATCGCTGTAACTTCTACACGACTGAACCGATTTTACTAAATTTAAGCTTGTTTGGAAGAGAATGGTAAGTACCTTCAATTGTCGTATCCAATGGTACAAGATAATCTCTAATAAAATTGCTAGAGGGCGTAATTTGTATTAAAAATTATTGTTTGGCAATAACTCTGAAACGAACAAAGATATCGAACTGCGGTCTTCACATCTTTTCTTGCAAATTTCATCTACTTTCCGATTATGATGTCATAGTTATACCGTATCATTTGAATTTTCGGGATAAAATCGAAAAAACTGTTATTATTACAAATTGCGCCCTTTAGCAATTTTATTAAACACTATCGTGTATTGTTGAATACGGCAATTGAAGATACTTACCTTTCCCTTCCAAACAAGCTTAAATTTAGTAAAATCGAATAAGTCGTTTAGAAGTTACATAGATTTTAATGTTTACACATTCAATAGCTTCCCCCACTCTGATCAAGGTCGGTACGCCAACGAGCCTTAAACCAAAATGATGCAGAATTGTCTAAGCTTTTCGATGATGTAATCAGAGTTATACCTTAATATGGGAATTTTCGGAGAAATTTAGAATTAAAAAAAAAAATAATTAAGTGTGCCCTCTTGCGGCGAAATTAAGAACTTAAAAATAATTTCCAGAATTTTCTTATGACTCTATTCTTCTATGCTTAGTAGTTTCCGAGATATGACCGGTAGTCACCCTTAGTGAATCACCCTGTATATACTTATCTCGTAACCTGCGTTAAAGGGTAAAAGAGTATTTCCGGCATCACTTTCTCTTTTAAAATAGTCAAATAATTTTAAAATTAATGCTTGTTCTTTTGCACAATACCGTGACATTTTTGAAATATTGTTGATTAAAAATATTACTGTCAAAAATGACAATAAAACTTTTTTGACTATTAAAATTATACGACATTCATTATTGACGCAAATTTACTATCGTTTACGAATGTTAGAAAGAAAAGCACTAGTCGTGACGTAACGGTCAGCGGTCATTGAACAGACTTTATGTATTAACAGGGTATTCTAAAGCTCAGCCGTAGTACTATAACAATTAATGTCAGTGCTCAGTCCCTATACTTAAGTCCCACTATGGGATAGCGGAAATTCTTAGAGTTGAAGTTTCAGTTTTAAAATAGGGTATAAGTATACAGGGTGTCTCATCGGGAAGCGCTTCGATCTATATGTACAGGGTGTTTCATTAAGGTCGAAGAGCGGCCATATCTCGGAAACTATTGGGCATAGAAATTCAGGAAAAAAAAATTAATAACTAAAGTGGCTATGAGAAAATCCTGGAAATAATTTTTAAGTTCCGCATTTTGCCGCAAGAGGGCGTAATTGAAAAGTAAATTTTAAAATTTTACATAACTCCGAAAATTCCACATTAAGGTATATGTTTGATAACACCATTTTAAAGCTTGGACAATTATGCATCATTTTGATCTTATGCTCATTGGCGTACCGACTTTAATAAGAGTGGGGGAAGCTGTTGAAAGTGTAATCATTTAAATCGCTGTAACTTATAAACGACTTATCCGATTTTAGCAAACTAAAGACTGTTTGGAAGAAAAATGTATGCACTTTTACCAATCATATTGAGTTGTCCATAATAGTGCTAAAAAAAATGCTAGAGGGCGCAATTTGCAATAATACATTTTTTGATTTTACTCCGAAAAAATAAATCATACGGTATAATTATGATACCATAATCGAAAGGTAGATGAAATTTGCAAGAAAAGATGTGAAGACTGCAGTTCGATATCATTGTTCGTTTCAGCGTTATCGCCAAAACAATAATTTTTAAAACAAATTGCGCCCTCTAGCAATTTTATTAGAAACTATCGTGTACCACTGGATACACCAATTGAAGGTACATACCTTTCTCTTCCAAACGATTTTAATGTTTACACTTTCACTTGATAAGAGTGGGAGAAGCTATTGAAACTGTAAACATTAAAATCGCTGTAAGTTCTAAACGAGTTATCCGATTTTACTAAATTTAAGCTTGTTTGAAAGTACCTTCAATTGTCGTATCCAATGGTACACGATACTTTCTAATAAAATTGCTAGAGGGCGCTATTTGTATTAATAATTATTATTTTGGCGATAACTATGAAACAAACAAGGATATTGGACTGCGGTCTTCACATCTTTTCTTGTAAATTTTATCTACTTTTCGATTATGGTATCATAATTATACCGTATGATTTATTTTTTCGGAGTAAAATCAAAAAATGTATTGTTATTGCAAATTGCGCCCTCTAGCATTTTTTTAAAGAACTATTATGGACAACTAAATACGGTTGGTGAAAGTGCATACATTTCTCTTCCAAACAGTCTTTAGTTTGCTAAAATCGGATAAGTCGTTTATAAGTTACAGCGATTTAAATGATTACACTTTCAACAGCTTCCCCCACTCTTATTAAAGTCGGTACGCCAATGAGCATAAGACTAAAATGATGCATAATTGTCCAAGCTTTAAAATGGTGTTATCAAACATATACCTTAATGTGGAATTTTCGGAGTTATGTAAAATTTTAAAATTTACTTTTCAATTACGCCCTCTTGCGGCAAAATGCGGAACTTAAAAATTATTTCCATGATTTTCTCATGGCCACTTTAGTTATTAATTTTTTTTTCCTGAATTTCTATGCCCAATAGTTTCCGAGATATGGCCGCTCTTCGACCTTAATGAAACACCCTGTATATGAAAAACTACAAATAATTACTAATAATTGAAACTTTTCGATTACTAAAGTCAAAATGGTCTCTTGTCACTTTAATTAACTTTAATATCAATAAATTGTTTTTCAAAGCCACCTTCGATATTTATTTATAATAATTACTGCGAATAAGTCTTGATGCGTTAGAAATTGCCATGGGGTTGTAATAAGGACAAATGTGTGATTTTTAATTCTGCATCGAATGACATAAAAAGATACAGGGGTTCCTATTTAACATAAGAAAAATAAATTGTTTTAAAGTTTGCAACGTTTGACACTAAACTTTGGACACCCTATACAATTCGTATTAATCAAACTTGGTTAACGAGACTGTTATACCCTATTTAATAAGTACCTTTGTATAATTTTATTAACAAGGTATTATTTTTATTTTTTATTAATTTTTAAAACCAGTGCTGCCAGTGGTGCAAAACTGATATTTTTTAGTTTTTATTTTTTTTTCGCCTATAATACTGAATCGATTTCAATAAAATTTCAGGGGTATGTAGGTAACTATAGGAGGCACCCAAATAAGTAAGAAAATATATGGCATGTTATCTAAAAAAATATATCCTTATGACGTCATACTTTTTTGGAACACACTGTATGAAAATAAATATTTTACGTCTGCAAATATCAAAATTCTAACTTAATTACTAGGTGAGCTATAGAAGACGGGAGGTGAGGTGCAGGACCCTGTATACCTGTAATCATAGCTAATCCATCTGGCCGTAATATAACATTCATGTCAGCTGCAAAGTTAATATTGGCAATGCTGGTATGCCAAGAAGTATAAAACATATGCAGCACTTTATTTTGAGTTTTCTTTGATGTTTTGTTACAAGATTTCCTTCTGACGGGATTCTCTGGTAGGTACCCGTAGTTTTTTAAAAAGTAACATCCCTTCTTGCCTTGTTCCTCAAGATCATGATCATGTTGCCACATTTGCTTTGGTTGATTTTGAAGGCAAGAATTTCTCTCAACGTCACATCTTCTGGGTTGTCGAGCAAATCCCTCGTATCCAACACCTATAAGAACTTAACATTAAATAATCTCTGTTTTCTCATATACAGGGTATTTATTTTAAGTACTTGTACAAACTTTAAAGGGTTAATTTTTACTAATTTTAAGATAAAAAGTTCATATAAACCGCAACGGCTTGGTTCTTGAGATACCCGAATCCAGGAAAGTGGTTTAATTTGGTTTTTGTTTAAATAATATGACAATTTTACAAAATTCGGGATACTGAAAGTAGTGATGATGAGAAACCAAAATATTTACTTAGTTTTTTTTTTTCGCAGGTTTAAATTTAATCCCGTTTTTTTCCAAAACGGCTGCTTTCAGCAATAAATATACCTTTTTTATGTAAAACTTAATAGTGGATATGCCTGTCTAGTCAAAAATGACGTACAGTGTGACTATGAAGAACTAGAGGGTAGGAGGCCGATCGACAATGGCAGCATTTTCAATTTCTGTCCCGGTTTTTTAGTTAGTTCGCTATTGGCCGATAGATGTCTCTTGCGTCCGAAGTGGGCTGATGTTGTCTTCTTCTTCTTCGTTTTTAATATGGAAAACTAGATCCTCCATAGTTTTTACCTTTTACTTTTGACAATTGACATTTTATTTTTCGAAATAACAAATAACGTTTGAAGGCAAGACAAGACAAATAACGTTGTATTGTAATTAATTTCCATATTTATAATGAATAATGGTACAATTTATAAAAGTAGAGTTTGCTTTGTGTCGGGGTGTAAGACAGGATCTTCTTCAGAGATGAAACGCAGCCAAATAAGTCTCTTTCTAGCTCCAAAGGTAAAACACTCTAGCTAGAATGTTCCTGTATTTTAAAAACGAAGCATCGTTGGAACTTTATACAGGCCGAGTTTACTAATAAGTATAACAAAGTAAGTGTAAATTCATATAAAAGTCCTTATTTGTTCCTCAAAGAACTAATTTAAATAAAAATAGTTACCGCGTAAATAAGAAACCATTTATTTGATAGCCCACTTCGAACACGAGCGCCATCTTACGGCGACTCGTAAAGCTGAATTACCGATGCTAATTTGGAACCGAATCCAATGCATTGCGATCGGCCTCCTACCTCAAGTCTTACATAAGTGTGACACAAGAAAGTTATGGGGATTTAAATACAGGTGCAACACTGTATGTGATGCCCTCTCGCATTAAATATAAAACTAAGTAAATATTTGAGTTTCTCATCATCAGTACTCCCAGTAAAGCTGTACAAGTACTTAATAAATACCCTCTATAATACCACAAGAAAATAATTCATTTTGTCGTATATAATATCATAAAAGAGAAAATTTTGCCGGTAAAATTTTCGACTGATATGAAAGTTTGTTGCTTGGCAATTTTGCGCCTAACGGGTCGTGATTTTATTTTGTCAAAAATTTCATGAGCGAAATTAACAAAATTGAATAAAACCAAGAGAAAATTTTGCCGATACAAAATGTTTTCTCGAATGATATTCGACAAGACTATTTCACGAGAAAACAATAAAAACACACTGTTTATTTAGTAAACTAGAAACTTTATTTATTTATTACTTATAAAAAACGTACAGTTGTTATAAGTAATAGTTTGTTCATTCTTTTGAAAATATTAAATTTTGTTTTTAAACCTACTTTCCTCTTTTCCTGACAACTTTGGAGCTGCTTTCTCTTTGCGTCTCTTGCCATTCGCGCTTTTTTAAAGGAAACATCCGTAAAAGGGTCAATCTTTATTTCGTATTCTGTAAAATACATTTCTTGAATCATTTCTGCTGTAGTGTTCCATAATATGGCCTTTACAGAAGATTATTTATAGTCTTCGCCATTATACCCTTCTTCACATTAAAGGCGTAATCTTCGAGGATTTTCGCCAGTTCCATCACAGTGGTACATTTTTTCAGTTTATAAATTCTTACCATTAGAAACTCTGAAAACTGTGCCCAAATTGAGTTCTTGGATTTCTGTGTGTTAAGTGAAATATTTTCAGTTATCGATTTTTTTATTTCTTGGATAGATTGGCACCCAAATCTTGCATTTTCGTGTAAATTGCTCATTTTATCTTTTTCAAACCAGGATGACATATGTCAGACTAACAATAGTTTTTACCTGACATCTATCAAAATGATGCCGCTGAAAACCCATCTTGTTGATTTTGTCCAGGTGTATACAGGGTGATTCACGGTGGATGGAACGTTAGACGTTTCTGACGAACCAGTAAAGGAATCGTTCTGAAAATTTGGTCGCGTACATAAACGGCCATGCTCTACCTATCTAAAATATTTTTAACAATACAGTGTTGCCGCTTCTACACAAAAATAATAGCTACTTCGATATTTTAAATGGAACACCCTATATATTATTAAATTTTTTAATTCTACATAAAATTATAATTATTTTTTAATAAAAGCATTATTAGTCTATGCTTAATGGTTTCCGAGATATTGTCTCTTGAAAAATGACATTTTTGAACTTTGACAGCTTCTAGCTTTTTAACTGTACGTCTGAGAGCAAAACGGCTTACATGTCCCTATCTTCGATTTTTATTATCTTTCCAAAAGTAACAACTTCCGGTCAAACCGGAAGTATTATATTTCCTACATCCGGTTTAACCGGAAATTGACACTATTGGAAAAATAATAAAAATCGAAGATAGGGACATGTAAGCCGTTTTGCTCTCAGACGTACAGTTAAAAAGCTAGAAGCTGTCAAAGTTCAAAAATGTCATTTTTCAAGAGACAATGTCTCGGAAACCATTAAGCATAGACTAATAATGCTTTTATTAAAAAATAATTATAATTTTATGTAGAATTTAAAAATTTAATAATATATAGGGTGTTCCATTTAAAATATCGAAGTAGCTATTATTTTTGTGTAGAAGCGGCCACACTGTATTGTTAAAAATATTTTAGATAGGTAGAGCATGTCCGTTTATGTACGCGACCAAATTTTCAGAACGATTCCTTTACTGGTTCGTCAGAAACGTCTAACGTTCCATCCACCGTGAATCACCCTGTATAATTAAGAGTTTTTCCCTGGAAAACAGGCAGTTGCTATAATATTTTGCCAGTATAAAACATTCTAGTGAAATAGTCGGCAAAATGTATATTAGAATGTCCGGATAACTTGATGATCATTCCTTGCTCACCAACGCCTTTTTTGGCAAGAGTAAAAATAGCGGAGGAGCGTTGGAAATGATTGGTCACAGGTGAATTTGTATGCAAGCCAATTTTCCGAGCCGAGAGTATTGTCTTTGGTAATAGTATCATGGTATTGTCGATTTAGAGCTATTTATGCCGAGGCATGTTTTGTACCAAATTCCTTTGGATTGAACCAAGATTTTCATTATTTCTTTTTATTTCTTACCACTTGCTACCTGTCAAGGCTTTTGCGCCTCCCTTGCGTCTTTAAAAATATGGGATTATTTTCTTTTCGTCCAATAAACTGTCCTCTTAAGTCTAATTCTTTTTGAAAATGATGCCCAATGCAGTTTACAGCTTCGTTACCTCATCACGCAAGCGCAAGGTATTATAGGTGAAACATTTCTTTTTGCAACCCAACTGGGTTTTCTTCGCTGTAACTTTTTACCATTTTGAGCAGTTCATCTGTGGTTAATGCTTTTGAAATTTATTTTTTTCTTCTTGAATAGTTTAAAGCTGTTTACGTTTTGTGTTCCTTGACAAACGATCTGATGTAAGAATGATGTCCATAGATTGATCGATTTTTATTCCAAACTCTTTATAGTAGGTAGGTACATAAAGTCTGTTTAATGACCGCAGACTGTTTACATCACGACTAGTGCTTATTTTTCTAATATTCGTGAAATAGGTATTAGTAATATAAAAATATACAGTGAGGACCTAAAGTCCCCCCCCCCCCTCTAACTTCTAAACCGTTCGGTATATTTTAATGAAATTTTGAACGATAATATTTGAGCAAGTCTTGCACTTTTTGACATACCAATGACAGCTTTTAATGTCAAGATGACAGCTGGGTCCGCTTTTGGAATATTTTTTAAAATGGAACACCCTGTAAATTTTTACATTTTTAAATTCCACATAAAATTATAATTATTTTTTATTAAATGCATTATTAGTCTATACTTCATAGTTTCCGAGATATTGACTCTCGAAAAGTGACATTTTTGAACTTTGAAAGCTTATAACCTTCTAACAGTACGTCTTAGAGCAAAACGGCTTACATGTCCCTATTTTCAATTTTTATTATCTTCCAAAAAAAATCAACTTCCGGTTAAACCGGATGTAACTCGAAAGCAGGAAATATAGTTGTTCCGGTTTAACTGGAAGTTGATTTTTTTGGGAAGATAATAAAAATTGAAGATAGGGACATGTAAGCCGTTTTGCTCTAAGACGTACTGTTAGAAGGTTATAAGCTGTCAAAGTTCAAAAATGTAACTTTTCGAGAGTCAATATCTCGGAAACTATGAAGTATAGACTAATAATGCATTTAATAAAAAATAATTATAATTTTATGTGGAATTTAAAAATGTAAAAATATACAGGGTGTTCCATTTTAAAAAATATTCCAAAAGCGGACCCAGCTGTCATCTTGACATTAAAAGCTGTCATTGGTATGTCAAAAAGTGCAAGACTTGCTCAAATATTATCGTTCAAAATTTCATTAAAATATACCGAACGGTTTAGAAGTTAGAGGGAGGGGGGGGACGGACTTTAGGTCCTCACTGTATAAAATAGTATATATGAGTCAATAATAAATGTTTTATAATTTTACCAGTTAAAAAAGTTTTATTGTCATTTTTGACAGTGACATTTTTAATCAACATTTTATCAAAAATGTCACGGTATTGTGAAAAGAACATGCATTAATTTTAAAATTGTTTCATAATTTTTAAATAGAAACCCTTTAACGCAGTTTACGAGGGAAGTAGATATAAAAAAGCAGGAATTGTGAAAACATAAATAATAAGCATTAAAAATATATGGCATTGTTTTTATAAATAAAAGTTAAAATAAATAACTCTGTTTTACAGAGTTTCTGAGGCTTTAGGAGTTTCGTGTACAACAATCTAACGAACTACGGCAAAGGGGATAGAAATGGATGTAGATTTTAAGAATCGCAATAATGTAGCTATCTTGTTATCCCGTAGTCGACAACTTCACAAAATTCATGAACATACCATAAGAGAGCGTATACCGGGCGGGCAAAAATTATTTGCATCACAGAGGGCCTTGCATCTAAGGACGTAATGCTTAGCCGTAGAGCTTAATACCTGTTGGGTGTCAGTAACTACCTGAATTACCAATCAATCAGTTATTCCATCATCTTTGGCAGTCGTTACAATTAATTTGATTCATCGCTAATTTTTCCAGTTTCTTGAACAATTCACACAATGGGCTTTACGAAACAGCACAAAACATTCATTGTTGAAGCGTATTTTCGAAACGGGGTTAGAGTAAATGGTGAGTGGCAATACAATCCGGGTTTGTTTTCCTATCGTTGCTTTTATGGCCGGGGATTTTTATCATTGAAAAAAAAAAAGAACCGTGGCTGTGTTTAGGGAAACAGGTTCTATACAACACAAAAAAAAGCAGGAATACCATCTGTAAGAACAGAAGAACTTGTTGCAAACGTTCGTAAAATAATGCAAAATATGCCAACAAATTGTATAAGACGCCTGTCCCAAGAAGTGGGAAGATCTTATGGAACATGCAGGAGTATTCTTAAGAAGCAGCTAAATTTATTTCCTTATAAAGTGCAAGTATTCCAAGAAATACAAGCCGCAGATTTTGAAAGACGCAGGAATTACTTTCAATGGTTTACCCAAAATTTATTGGAAAGAAATGATTTATTAGAACTGACATTTTTATCGGATGAAGCCTGGTTCCACCTCTCCGGTTATGTGAATTCTCAGAATATCCATTTTTTGTAGACTCAACATTGCACCCCCAAAAAATTGGTATCTGGTTAGCTGTTTCCCAAAGAAGAATTGTTGGTCCTATTTTTTTTCCATGACACAGTTATAGCACAGCGGTATAGAGACAATATTTTGAATCCATTTGTGGAGCAATTACTTGACGACGAACTACGTTTTGGATATTTTTAACAGGGCGGTGCAACCGCCCATACAACCGCCGAAACTTTTAACTACTTACGCAATTTTTTCGACGACAGATTGATCAGTTTTCGATCAGACATTGAATTCCCACCTAGATCACCTTGTTTAACGGTTTTTCCTCATTTAAAGAACACTATTTTTAAAACACCAGTGGCAAATTTAGAACAATTGAACAATTACAAGAAAGGATTATCCAAGACTGTGGTAACATTTCCCCAGAGATGCTGGTCAACACTTTCGAAAATATGAAGAGACGTGTGAATTTATGCTTGGAGCATGGCGGTGGCCAATTTCGGCAATTTTTTTTCTTTCTGCATATTATCATGTCATAATATGAATTTGACAAAATTTTAACCTAGATTTGGTTAGATATATCATCCCCATATTATTGTGATCTAAACCAAGCCCTACGATTTTTAATCCAAGCCCTCTTTGATGCAAATAATTTTTGCTCGCACGGTATATGGGATGTATAGGGCAGATGAACACGTTGCCATTCGCTCAATACAACTAAACCTTAAAATCATTGATAGTGTTGAAATATATAACATATTTTATCAAACAGGCGTTTTTTATAGAGCAACCCCATATAGCCTAAAAACGAGTAAAATTTTTAAGAGAATTTAAAATTAACGACAACTCTCAATTTCCCTTAAAACATATTTTCAGTGGCGTATTTAGAATATTGCCACGGGGGGGGTCTATACCTTTTGTGTTATCTTTCTTTCTGTTTTATTTTCTTTTTTTAAAAAAGCGCCGCAGGCGAAAATTTTTTCGGTGCCACGCCCTATTTTGAACTATCAAAATTTATAATTTCTATGTTTTGATAGCTGAACCCAAAAAAGGAAGAAATTAAGAAATTTTTAAATATAAACGCAATAATGGGAATATATATTTTTTTAAATATTTATGTTTAAAAATATATATTTCTACATAATATGACCGATTCCGAGAATGATTGGTTTTCAAGTTATTTTTGCCATTTTTTTTTGCCAAGTTTGGCCATGTTGTTTTGTTATCTGTGACACAGTTACTTAATTATTTGTAAAAACAAAGTATTGATAATAGTTCTAGTTTGCAAAAAAATTACAAAACTAAGTGAACATCATTTCAATTTTTTAAAATTAAATAAATTAGACACGCAGGTAAAAAACAAGAAAAAAATTGAAATAACTCGAAAACCAAGCATTTTCAACAAATAACCTCCTGCGAGGAATTCACCATGTATATATTATTTTACTCACTTAAATTAGAAATTAAATGCAACAAGGCATCTGATCTGTTCTGAGTTTTTTTTAATGTTGAGCCCACGGGGGGGGTCCAGACCCCTCGGACCCCCCCCCCCCCTAAATACGCCACTGCATATTTTTCTGAAAGAAACCTGGAGATACAGGAAAGGGGCTTCTAGGCAAAGTTGGCAAGATAATACTGTTCATACGGTTAAGAAAAAATCGTCAGAGGGTGTACGGTATATTATTCTACATGCTGGTTCAGAAAATGGATTTGTGAATAATGCAAGTTTGATATTCAAGTCTGGTCTGAAATCTGGTGATTATCATGATTCAATGAATAGTGAAAACTTTGAGAAATGGTTTGAAGAAAAATTGTTACCAAACTTGAAAGAACTGTCGCTTACTATTAAGGATAACGCTACCTATTATTCTGGACAAATTGAAAAAATTCCAAAAGTTAATCGAAAAGACTACTTATTGCATGGTTAGAACAAAGACAAATTCCGGTTTCACCATTTTCAACGAAGGATCAAATCTGGATAATAGTGAAGCAGCATATCGACGGTAACACTTCAATATGTCGTAACTCAAAATCTCCTACTTTTCAGGAAACGATAAAAACTGTAAAATAAATATGTCGTATATATCACAACTTAGTAAGGTAACTCATGGGTTCAATAATGCCTAACTCAACGTTCATATTTTAATAATGAAAATTAACTTAATATGTATACCTAATTAATTAAAAACCAAAAATAAATCACTTAGAGTTATATTTTTATCAATACAATTATATAAAATACATGCATTAGTTGGTATTACTTACCAAAACTATAATAAAATCACACCTGCTGTTAAAACACCATTGACAATCGTGTCTGTACTTTATGACTTACGACAAATTGCAACCCCGTTATAGATTTACGACATATTGTTTTTTGTCTCTTATTGGCCCTTTCTGCTAAACGAAAGCCAATAAGAATTTTCATAGCCACGTGTTATGATTACATTAACAGTTTAAGCGGGAAAACTCATTTTGCATGAATTCGGAGTTACGGCATATTGAAGTGTTACCGTCGATATCCTATCCAATGGTTACAAGTAATCCAGAAAGCGCTATTTATTTTATTTTTTAATTATTTTTATTTTATTTTATTAGGTTGGACGAACTAGGATTGCAACATGGACATCGAATTTTAAGACTTCCTGCATATCATGGCTACTGCCACTATATTTTGTTGTGTTGTCATTTTTTATTATATTTTCTTTCTTATATTTTATAAATAAGATAAAAATATTTGAAGCAAAATTTATAGACTGATGCATTAGACAAAAAAAATATATGATTCAATTTTAAATTTTATAAATGGATTTTATTTATTTTTCAGTAAATTTAAATTAATTAAAAATGTCATGCTGATTTTCAAAAACAAAATGTTTCATCCCATGATACCTTTTACCCTAAATAAACTACTTAACTATTTCTGACTTTATTAACAGTATGAAAATAATAATTAAACACTTGTTCACATGCATCCGTCTTTATGTAGATCAAGCCTTAGAAAAATCATAACCTTTACCACCGGCAAGTCAAACTGAATGAATCAATTTAGTCAATTTAGGACGTACCGCAAATGTGGAGAATATGACGTAACGGTCAGCGGTCATTGAACAGACTTTATTTTGCTATATCTGCGACGTGGTGTTCCAGATTGTTTTCACGCTTGACTCCTTGGAGTCATTACAATTTTGCTTCTTCCTGTTATAAGCGTAATCCTCCAGAATTTTGACTCGTCAGTTCAGCGGCGCACCCAGGATTTTATGTTAGGGGGGGTCCGCCAACCAGTGCTGGAGGCAAATTTTTTAATAAACTTTTAAGTTACGCATTTTTCTAGAACTTTGGAGCTTTTTTAACAGGTACTCTTGCAGGGAAGTTCGCAATAGCCTAGTAATGGGAGTCGTTAAACGGTTTCTTAGGGGGGGGGGGGGCATTGGCGGCTTGTGACTTGTTAACTTGGGGGTGTACTAAAAGCCTGCTGTAGGCGAAATGCGCCGCAGGTGAAATTTTTTTAAGACCACGCCCAAATTTGGTCAATAATTATTATAGTAAATATTTTAAAAATTTATGATTACCTTCTTATTCTATTGAAAATGAAATAAGATAAAAAATAGAAAGGCTAATTTATTTTTCATTAGTGGGCACATTGTTTAAAAGTAAAGTTCATTCATCTGTTTTTATTTGCAGCAAACTTATCAATAACAATAAAGTTCCTAGATTTACACTTTGTGGTATGTATCAAGTTAATTTCGAGAGTTTAGGTCTTTCCTTAATTTTAATTTCAATTTTTTGCTCAATACTTAATGAGCTAAAATTGTTTTTCAAACATTCATAGTCGTTTTGGCATTAAAACTGTTTATTTTTATTAAAATAAGTCCTTACTACCCCAAAATAATAACAAAAATATAAGGGAAAACTCGAAATAATATATTCTTAAATTCAATCAAACCATATTAAACCTCAATAAGTCAACTTTTGTCAATAAGTAAACTTCCAGGGGGAGGGGGGGGGGGGGCAAATGCCCCACCTGGCCCCCCTCAAACGAGGCCCGTGAGGTAAATCTAAGAAAATTAACTTTTTAAAATACTTATCCACTTTCATAATTTTTATTCCATTGGGGGTTTTGGGGGGGCCAAGGCCCCCTTGGCCCCCCCCCTGGGTGCGCCACTGCGTCAGTTGAAAACGCCTTGTTGCTTGTTGCTATGACATTTTGCCGGCGTAAAACACTCTAGTGAAATAGTCGTACAAAGAAATCGTGAAACCAATTAACGTTTAATTCTTGATAACACAATAATAAATCATAATAGTTCACATCTGCATGTGAAATTAAACACACCTTTTTTTTTCTTCACCGTCACCCACTTTCTTCAACGTGGTACAAATACGTTTACCGTAAATTTAGAAATAATAAAATACTACACTTCTTATTACTGTGTGTATTAATTGTGTAATAAATTTACAGATTTTTTCGTTTTTAAATTACACTGATTTACAAAATTTTTGAATATTTTTAAATTTTCATATTTTTTATCAACACTTAATACAAGAAAGAACAGTTTATTTTGTACATTTTAAGTGAACAAAATAGGGTTCTTATATTTTTTACCTGCTTTATTACAACTTTTTCCACTAAGATCCATATCACTCTCTTTAACCACTAGATATTCTCCTGGTCCTCCTTGTACTTCAGGGTACTGATTTTTATTGACATCTCTAGTAGTCACTTCAGGTATTAGTAATCTATGGGTTTTGTCGTCCAATGCGAATTCGCTTTCGATCTGATTATTAACCATAAAATAGGCCAGTATGTTACCTGTCATGAATTATTTCTTATACAGTGTCACCAGTAAAGTCCGCATCATATGGGATTTTTTTTTATTAATAGCTTTATTCCAAATTTGACTTTGGCATCAAGTTCTGCTTCGATCGAGATGAAAATTAAGCAAAAAATAGTAGTCACGTGATTTGCAGTATCTGTCAAATTATAATTTTTTCCAAAAAATAATTCAAAAGTGGGGTTATTTCTGAAAATATCGAAAAAATTTATAAGAAAAAGTTTTTTTAAATGCAGTTTCTAGCCCACATGCAAAATTTCAGCTGCCTAAGATAATTTTGATTTTTTACCTATATTTTGTAAATTGCACCACTTTTGCAAAATAAGACTAAATGCAACCTACATAAAACTTCTTAGTTTTGACAATGCTTTTTTTCAGACACATTTTTTTTTAAGTAGCGCCATATTAAATGTGTGTTTTTCTACAAAATCAAAATTGGGCTATTAAAATTTGGTCGCATGTGATGCAAAGTTTATTTGTTTTTGACCCTGTATAAGGTAACTTCATAAAATAAGTATTTTTGAAAACGTTGTTTGTGTCTATATAAATTAAATCGTTGAAAACAGATAAACTTTACGTTAAAATAAACTAGAATTTATTTTCCACTTAATGAACACTTTACTGATGACACTGTGTTCTTTTTTGTCCTAATATTAAGGTGTATTACTTTCAGACACAAACTACGTTTTCAAAAATACTTATTTTATGACGTTACCTTATACAGGGTCAAAGACAAATAAACTTTGCATCACATGCGACCAAATTTTAATAGCCCAATTTTGATTTTTTAGTAAAACACACATTAAAAGGGCACAACCTTAGTTTACAAATAAAATGTTCAAATTCACTTTTTTTTTTATTAATATACATCAAAAAGGTCAGAAAATGTAAAAAAAATTTTTTTTCTCATTTAACAAAAAAAAAACGGTATGTATCCCCCAGGATTCAGGGTTCACTTAAGCATCCTTTGTTACTCACTTATTGTTTTGTATGATATATAGTAAAACAATTCCGCAAGTTTTTTCCTTGTTTAGTTTCCTAACTGAATCATCCCAAAAGGTTTGAAAATACTGCAGAGCTGTAAGAACACCATCAGGTGGTGCTTTATATTCTTCATCAACTGGAATCTGAATATGTTGAAAATCTTCTTTTGACCATTTGAAGTTGTCTTCAGCTCCTCTTTGCTTATTTTTTCCCTTACTATTTGATTTATTACTTGTTCTAGCGGTTGAGGCAAAATTGGATAATGGCACGTCATCATCTGTACTCCAGTTATCATCAGAATAATTTTGTTGTGGTATTAGTATTGGTATATGAGGCCGTAAAACCTCGGGTTCAAAATCTGGATCTAATTCGCTAAAATCGGGTTCGTCATCGCCGGAAGACGATCCAACATCAGAAATATTGACATTTTCCGGGGGCAATACTGGTATATAGTCTGCAACTCCAACTTTTCGGCCGTAGAAATGCTTACAAGATATTTCGGAAAACTGAAAAAAATAATTGACAAATGAAATTTAAAAAAAAGTTATCCCGATTTGGGCAGTGTGTACTGGGGGATACAAACAAGTTGGAACGAGTTTTAGCTGGATTCGAAATGTTTTATTACTAAAGTCAACGTTCTATGTGTATTTTAAAAATATTATAATATTTTCCCTAACTGCAAACCGAAAATAAAAATATCAAATATCGGTCTAAAACAGTTGCAAAACTTACCTCATCTGTATTTGCTGCGGACGCCATGATACACCATCAATAAATGACCTCTATACTACGTCCAGCAGCGCTGCCGACACTCCCGCCGAGCGGAACAATTTTACTGCTTGTGTCTCTCACGGGATACAATGCCCATTTTACTGTAAGTTTACCTCTCCGGCTATGGAAAAATTGCCATGCCTATGTATCCCGTAAGATACACTACCCGTTTAAGGGTTAATATGGCGCTACTTTAAAAAAAATGTGTCTGAAATAAAGCATTGTCAAAACTAAGAAGTTTTATGTAGGTTGCATTTAGTCTTAGTTTGCAAAAGTGGTGCAATTTACAAAATATAAGTAAAAAACAAAATTATCTTATGCAGCTGAAATTTTTCATGTGGACTAGAAATTGCATTTAAAAAAACTTTTTCTAATAACTTTTTTGGATATTTTCAGAAATAACTCCACTTTTGAATTATTTTTTGGAAAAAATTAAAATTTGACAGATAATGCGAATCACGTGACTACTATTTTTTTGCTTAATTTTCATCTCGATCGAAGCAGAACTTGATGCCAAAGTCAAATTTGGAATAAAGCTATTAATAAAAAAAGATCCCATATGATGCGGACTTTACTGGTGACACTGTATGTAATTTAAATTAAAATAAAGCTTGTAATATTAAATACTTACCATCATCACTAGAAAATCTTTGATTCGATGTTCCAATCACAATGGGACCGGAAAAGGTAACTTCCCTCCAATTAATCTTTCTTCCTTTCATACCAATTTTCTCAAATATTTGCAATTTTATTAAATGATCTATATCTGGATGCGCAATTCTATAAATCGAATACCAGATATCGGAAAATTCCATGCAATGTGCACTGTCATGATAAGTTTCGGGATCAGCATTTGGTGGAGTACGCACATCATCACAATCTTGACCCCCTCGTTTTTGGATGCGTTTTTTCTTAAGAGGATGAGCTTGCATTGATGGACCATTTTTATCTTAAAAATAATTTAATTTGAAACTAAGGTACATTTAATAAAACACGAACAATCATGTACAGAATAAAGCATAGTTTAAAAAAGACTACACTGAGGAAAATCACTCAATACAAGTATTTTTTTGAATATATGTGTATTACCACAAGAAAAAATTCATTTATCCCTAAAATATTTCGTTTAGTCGCAATCAAGGACGTTTTTTTGGCAACAATATTGTTACGTGTGCTCAATGCTTTTTTATGGTAACAGAATATCATATAACCATAACAATATGTATCCAATAAAGTGTTTTTAAAAAGTATTTTTTTAATTCCTATAAGGTTATCTTATTACCACAAAAATAAAAATAAAAACTAACCAATCTTTTAGACCTATCTAAAATAGGTATACCTTTTAGGAACTAAACACTTGCTTTTTTAAAACATGGTGAAATCGTTTTGGTTCATTTTATTGCCATTTGCAGTTTTGTTAGTTTGTTTAGTGGTTGGTGGATTATAGTTTATAGTGGATGTTTGATGGCCATTGATTTGATACATTTTTTATATTTTAATAATGTCATATAATGTGGTGTACTTTTAGTGCAACGTTATATAATAGGTGTTGTGGCGGTGTGTCCCCAAATTCAGGTGGGTACAATTATTTTACCAATAATTATATTTATTACTTAATAAGTAACTCATGTTTATCACATTACTCTACTTAGGTACCCTACAAAAAATCGTTGACTTAGGTGAGTCTTTAAATTTTGTTAGGCGAGAAATTAATTTTTTCAGAAATACAAAACAAATTTAAGGGATAGAATCGGAAAACAATCTGAGTTTTTGAGATATTTCTTCCCCGTTTTAAATTTTGCAATGCAAAATCGCATTTGTTAGGTTTTCTGATACCTATTAATAAAAAAATTGCTAAAAAGGGTCATGTTCCTAGCACTTTGTTGCTTTCAGATCCCCCCGTTATTAAACAAAGTTTAACATACAATTTTTATTAAAAATACTTCCCTAATAAGTGCAGAACGGAAACTTAATGGCGGCCATGATCGGAATGAATTAAAAAATATAAGTAATAAATATAATTATTGGTAAAATAATTGTATTTACCTGAATTTGGAGACACACCGCCACAACACTTATTGTGTAACGTTGCACTAAAAGTACACCACCCTATATAGAATTATTAAAATATAAAAATTTTATCAAATCAATAGCCAAAAACATCCACTATAAACTAATCCATCAATCACAGCCATTTTGGCGAAGGAGCTAAAAAAAGGAATAGGACTAGCTACAATAAAAATAAAATTATTTTATAGCTGGCTGATTATTTTTAGGAGTAAAAACCGATACTTTTCTAACTACACGAACTCAATTAATCACAAAATCATTTTTGTTTACCACTGCAATATATATTTTTTATGGCAATAGAGTTGTCTTTTAACAGCAAAAGAATAATATTTAAAAAACGACCATGTTGAGGTTAAAAAGTCATTTCAAAAAAAAAGAACCTTGTAGCGACAACAGAGTTGTTTTTTCGGCGCCTATTTAATGCAGATTTCTTGCTACTGCGAATGGATTTTTTAGCTACGGCTAATAGAGTTTTCTCTCAGTGTAGACACTAGACACTAAAAGAAGCGTCTAACCTAAAGGCGTCAGGAGTCCATATTATTATATTTCTTGTCTGGGTAATCTATATCAAAGAATGGGTTTGCTGTTACCGATATGTACCAATATACAAGGTGTTATTTAAGTGTGTGGCCAAACTCCAAGGGATGCTTCTTTAAGTTATTTTAAGAAGAAAAGTTCATATAAACATGGGCCCCAAAATGCATAGTTTTTACGATACAGGGTGTCAAACTTTTAAAAAAAGATCGGATATTAGTAAATATTATTATCTCAAACTCGATGGTTAAATTGCAAAACCTCATAAATCGATTTTTGTCATTTATGCGTTTTTTGCAGAAAAAATTTAAAAATGGTGATTGCCTTGAAGCTGCAAAGCAAAATCTCGTAAGTTAATACTCAGTGTTAATACTTGTAGCGCCATCTTTCAAAAGCTAGTAATACTAACATGAAAAATAGTTAAAATGCGAAACCTCATTAGTTGCCTTACGAGGTTTTAACATTTAAGTATATTTCGCGCCATTTTATGAATATCGTTAAATACGAACTTACGAGGTTTCGTCGACTACTTGAAACGTGTTAGTTAAGTCGGATTTCGGCAAGGTGTAAAATAGTTTTTAAGCCTTAAATTCAAATAACTATGTCAGCCAATCGTGGTAAATATATTGTGAGTTTAGCGGTGAACGAAACCTCGCAAGTCAAGCAAATTTTAACAAATTATATGTCAAAACCATGTAAGTCGTTTATTTTTCTAATATTTTTCTAATAAACAACTATTACTGAAAATGTTATTAACTATCCAAAAACTAGTATTATTTAGTCAAATTTGTAACCAAAATTGTTTTTCAAATATTATATTTAAACTCTATAAACCTTTTTCGTTCCTCCTGTAAAATTTCAATAAATCGACTTAAGAGATTTTGCAATTTAACCATCGCAATACTCTTGTCTTCGATTTTGTTGAAATTTGGCAAATCTATTTGTAATAACAAGAGGATAAATTAGCTTCAATTATATTAAAATAATTAAGTCCAGTGGCGTCCCGGAAGACAGTCCAACTAATATTTTTGACAAAAAAATTGCGCGCTACTGAATTTTTTTAAAATTAAGTAATTTTTCGAATTAAGCAACTACTATTACAACTATTTTATCTCCTGGGTTTTTTTTTTCATATTTTGCTTAGTTTTCGTTCGAGAAAAAAATAAAAACCACTTTCTTGCATGTCCCCATATCATTATCTATTATGTAACATGATTTACTGAGATGGTAAAATTCGTCGATAGATTATAAAGTCTAATACTAATGATGGGCTGCATGTGCGAAATAAGGATCCACGTAAGTCGTTTATTTTTCTAATAAACAACTATTTAGATGTAACTCGAAAGCAGGAAATATAGTTGTTCCGGTTTAACTGGAAGTTAATTTTTTTGGGAAGATAATAAAAATTGAAGATAGGGACATGTAAGCCGTTTTGCTCTAAGACGTACTGTTAGAAAGTTATAAGCTGTCAAAGTTCAAAAATGTCACTTTTCGAGAGTCAATATCTCGGAAACTATGAAATATAGACTAATAATGCATTTAATAAAAAATAATTATAATTTTATGTGGAATTTAAAAATGTAAAAATATACGGGGTGTTATATTTAAAAATATAAAATTCGTTCGAATTCCAGACAAACTAAAAAGCTGGCAACAACGCCAATATCGTCATTCGGTGCGTTAGATCCTCTTACACAACTGTACCAAATTTGGTTTAAATCGGCCTGTAAATTGTGATGTTATTAAGCCGTTTCCAGACTTTATACACACACTGTATATGTGTTTTTTTTAAATAAGTCTTACATATGAAAAAAGATAAATATGTTGAAAGTTACTAAAAATATCTTTTTGCTATTTTATTCACTAAATCACTCAATTTTATGACCCCCAATGATTTGTTGTTAGTAATTATAAGTTCGGCAAAAATGTCTGCTTTAAAGATCGTAAAACTGGCTTTTTACAATACAATAACCCACAATATTTGACTTTATTATCGCGTTTATTGGTACTTACGGTCTTTACTGTTTTTGGCTATTAATTGTCTACCAATTCTAGGAGCAGAACCAATATTATCAGGTATAATATTTTGGGCATTTATTGGTACCTCACTTTCTTTGATTTTACCGCCTTTATCTGTAAATCCATCATGTTCATAATCGTTTTTATTATCCCCAGGTAAATAAGGCATATTGGTGTCTTTCAACCCAGCATCACCAATTATGGCAGAATAGTTAAGGTTTGGTAAACCCAAATTCGACATATCTCTCTGGACATTTTGATCATTGCTCTGTTGAACTTTATCTTCCTGCATTGTAAACGTATTATCAAGGTTCAAGTTGGAGCTGGGACGATCTTCACCACGGTATTTATCACAGGAACAACAAAATCCGGTGCTGTAGGGTACCTACAATCACTAAAGCTGAAACAAAGTATTACAAAGGTATTTGACGTGAAATCAGCAACAAGGAGAAAACAAGAATCCTTTTTTGGCTTCTGTACAGTGGCCTGGTATATTGTAGTTTATAAAAATCATAGAAATTGATCTGCGTCCATAGTTCTGATCTCATCCTGTATGAACAAGTGTGATCAATGCCCTTATACAGGGTGTCCGGAAAATACGTGTACAACGTTTGACGACAGACTCCTGACGTCAAAATAGGTCGATCTAAGCCGACTTAGTTATATCCAAAATTGTCTCGTTTAGCCGGTAGAGGGCGTCAAAAATTTGTAAAATTATTGGTTTTTCCTAAATTACGTTTCATGATTTTTAGTATGTAGACTAATACTATAAAATGACGTTTTCTAGTAGTATAGTCACCGGCTGTAAATAAGTGAAAGTGTTATAAAAGTCATATAATACGTCAACATTTCTCCTCATTTTTTATATAAACGGCGTTATGACAACCCAGATATTTTTGTAGAGTGACTGGATGTATTTGGAAGCTATTTTACCTCTTTAATATTTTTTGTTGAAAGAGCTGTTTTGCCAGAAGAAAATATTTACAATTACCTGCATACATTAATTATTAACAATAAAAATAAAACAAAGTACAACAAAGTTAAAGGTATGTATTGTAAGAAACTAAGTAAAACAAAAACATTACTTAAGCAAATGTGAAATGACCGCCATCTTGCTGAATACACTTATTAACACTCCTTAAAAAATGATATTGGACCCTATCTAATGTCTCGGGGTTATTAAAATGGTTGCCTGCAAGCCTGCATTTAAAATACGACCCCTGCCTTCAAAGTTTTCCTCAAAGCTGCCCGTTTCCCGAAGATGACGCTCGATATTGGCAAATGTTTGGTGGTTTGGTATTCGACGGTTAGGAAACCTCTTCATGTAAACCCTAACACTCTGACGCCCATTTCCTTGACAAAAACCGTATACCAGGAGCATGTCAACCTTCTCAGAGTTCGTATAATTTTCCATTGTTAATGGTAAAATGAACTTGTAATTCAAGAATGTTGATCGTATACTTGAGTAAATTTCATAGACTGGTGACAATTTGTCAATAATTGTCAAATTATTAAATGCCATAGCAACAAGGTCACTTAAAAAATTATTGTTACAGGTAATTTGATTTTAATATTATTACTAATAATACTAAATATTGTAAATATTTTCTTCTGGCAAAACAGCTCATTCAACGAAAAATATTAAAGAGATAAGATAGGTTCCAAATACATCCAGTCACTCTACAAAAATATCTGGGTTGTCATAACGCCGTTCATATAAAAAATGAGGAGAAATGTTGACGTATTATATCACTTTTATAACACTTCCACTTATTTACAGCCGATGACTATACTATATACTAGAAAACGTCATTTTATAGTATTAGTCTATACATACTAAAAATCATTAAAATCGATTAGCAGGTTTTTACATAATTTAGGAAAAACCAATATTTTTACAAATTTTTGACGCCCTCTACCGGCTAAACGAGACAATTTTGGATATAACTAAGTCGGCTTAGATCGACCTATTTTGACGTCAGGAGTCTGTCGTCAAACGTTGTACACATATTTTCCGGACACCCTGTATACAGAGGAAGAGCCCTGAATATATAGAAAAACAGAATACTTATACCATAAGTTACAGTGGCGTAATAAAAAATGATTCCCCCCCCCCCCGCAAACGTTGTCAGGGGCCCCCTCTCTATAACGAATGGAAAATGATAATTTTTTTTTCTGTACTATTAAGTTCAGGTTTATGAATTTTTGAATTCGTTAATCGTGTAATAATTTAATTAGGGTTAAACCCACATTATGTGTTAAGTACCTCCTATTAAAACAGCAAATAATTCAAATTTATTTTATAATCCTAGGTAGACTGGTAGACATAAAGTCGCCACAGTGGATCTTTGCCCGTGCGTCATCAATCAACGATCAGGGCTCAACGTGGTTAATAACTCTGCATCCTTATTTATTACAGTAACAAGTTTGAATAAAAGCATAAAAGAACGTCTCCAAGATTCCGCAATAATATAACGTGCTAGACAAGAATAAAACTATAAACGTCAATTAATTACTTTTTTTATTTGTTTAGTTGACTACCGTTGTATTTTAGAACGTCATTGTCAACCTTATTTTGATCTGCCAATCTAATTCGTATTTTGTAAATTTGTGTGCCTTAAAACTGTGCCTTTTTCTAAAAATTGTTCTTTTTAGAGCTAATTATACCCACCATCTGTTTTGGCGGTAAGTATTTATGGATTTTTATAATACCTAATTTATTTATTGTAAATATTCTAACCGTGAAAGTTCTTTGAAAAGTTTACGGCAGTGGCTAAATTCCCTTAAATGAAAAAATGTCAAAAATATGACTTTTGCGATTTTAATAGTCAATAAAACACCAAACTTTTCTAGATTTTAAGCTTTAAAAATAGTATTAAATGTATTAACATTTGTTTGTCAATTTCTTTTAGATAATAGAGAATGCCGGGCAAAACTTAAAATAAATAATAATTTTTCGGAATATTATGTAGATACGTTAAATGGTAGGCAGGCACGTCTATTTTATGAACTTAGACTTAGTTTTGACTTTTTTCGGCTCGTAATTTTGATTTGATTCATACGATTTTGATGACGTGAAAGTGATGACGCACGGGAAAAGATCCACTGTGGCGACTTTAACATAGGTAGTTATTAAGTCATTATATACGTAATATTTTAGCAAGCATGATGCAAAATCAAAATTTTAAAACACCACTTATAATGTTGCTTACCATGTATGGTAGTAACGGGAACGGGGGTAGCAGTGATCGAGCCTCATAGAATCCAAAAGACAGAAAACAGTAAAACACATTTACAAGTCTTCACAAACATTATCTCACTAAGTACTATATTATAAGGTACTAGCTATACCTCGCGCGCGTTGCTACGCTACTTACTAAAATAAATTTGAAGGAAAGACATTACACAAATCCCGTCATATTAACCTAAACCTTCCTCGGCCTGCACACAACAACTCACCAAATCCCGTCATCCCGTCATCCCGGCATTCCGGCATACTTTTTGCCACTTTTTTTATACCGAAATTTTCCTCGGCCTGCACACAAAAACTCACCAAATTTTTACTTATTATATCACAAGAGCTTAAATTATTTCCGAAAATTTTCTTGAGGGCACGAATATTTTGAAAATTATCAAGAGTCGCGAAGCGACGAGGGATAATTTTCTTAAAATATTCGTGCCCGAAAGAAAATTTCCAGGAATAATTTAAGCTCGCGTGGGATTCGGTAAGAAAATTTCACACCACTTCACACCATAATTTGGAAAAAAAGTATTAATCAAACTTGACATTTTAAACTGATTTCACTGCTTGTCAAGTTGGCCAGGTAATTTTGACATAATAATAATAATATGTTGAATTGTCATTTTTGTTTAACCGGTTCTGTCACAAAGCTTAATAATTACTAGGTATATAGTTTAAAACGTCTGTACGTTGAGTGTTGAGTTTAATAATAAAAACTACATTTCTACCACCTTTAGTAACCTAAAATTATAAAAGGGCGATAGACTGAACTAATGCCCATCTGAGTTTTAGCATTTGGTGTAACTAAAGTTGGTAATTTTTTTTATTTAACGAAATATAGTGGATATACCTGCCTATATAATTTTTTTAGAATTTATTTCATGGTGACCTAATATACTTTAGCAAAAAATACATTTCTACCACCTTTAGTAACCTAAAATTATAAAAGGGCGATAGACTGAACTAATACCCATCTGGGTTTTAGCATTTGGTGTACTAAAGTTGGTAATTTTTTTATATTTAACGAAATATGATGGATATGTACCTATTATGTATATATATTTTAGAATTTATTTCATGTTGAACTAATATCTTCATTGGCAAATCTCTAATGATATCCACTAATAAGCAAAATAATAATGAAATAAATTTAATTATTATTGGTTATATAGACATCAATTCGTCACCTTCCTATTCACCATTAAGAAGAGAGGATGGGTTAGAATTCAAGCAACATTTAAATTTGATTTATTAACGATCCAGCATGACCCTACATTGATTTTAAAAAAATCAAAAAATTGACATCCCAACTTTTGATCGCGTTCGCAAATAACAGTATTTTGTAGCCCAACGTCGTCTACATGCCGAAAAAGTTTAAATCGATTAAAATGATTTTTGCCACCTGTATCGCGCTACAACGAAAAAAAACATATTTTTCAACTTTGACTTTAATAACTTTTTTTCGGTTCACCCTGTATATTGGAAATTTTTCTAAGACGTGCCCCTACTATTCCTCTCTACATCCAGAAAATTTTAATCGTTTTGCTCTAACCGTTTCCGAGAAAAAAATTCGGGAATATTGAAATGTGGAACACCCTCCCACCACGTGGCGACGTATTTTCAATGTCGGAACGCCATCTTTAAAATCGAGATTACAACTATTTTTGAAACATTTTGGGCAAATATTTCGGTCAAAAAAATTAGTAGAAGGTTCAAGGTAGATATTCCATCCAATTTAAAATCTGGAAATGTTCTTATTAGTCTAGCAAGTCAAGCTCAAAATACCCATTTTTCCCCATTTGTGACAGCCGGATTTCATACCTTTTCAACTGTAAAAAATGTCCACTTAAATATCGTGGCGCCCCGAAAAAATTTCCGGAAATTCTTTTAGTTGCCATGGTAACTAGTCATAATTAAGGTATCTTATTGGTTAAAAAGTACAGGTGTGAAATTTTCATCGTAATCGGATAAATTGTATAGGAACGCATACGGGTCATACATACAAACATTCATTTTTATATATGTACAGGGTGTCCCAAAAGTAATGGGACACAGAGCAACAGCAGACTCCTTAGGGCGAAATAATGTGATTTATTTAAACTTGCCTTATCCCAAAATTGATAACAACCAAGATACAGGGTGTCAAAGTTTTAATTTTGTTTTCGTTTTTTTGCGATTATTTCTTAATGAAACGACATAGCAGCAAAAAATTAATCATAGTTTTTGTGTAACCAGTAGAGGGCGCTGCCTACGGCATGGCCCATTATTTTTAGATGGCATAACTTTGTTTGGGCTTTTTATATCGATCCGACTATTAAAAAAATAAGATACTTTACTTCTTTTACATCAAAAATATATAAGGTATTGAAGTCGCTAGGAGCAACCATTTTCGAGATAAGCGCATTCGATATTTTTAATGCAAGAATGCTAAAATATTTAAAATAATTGTGTATTCGTATTCGTATTATTTATCACAGCTGGTCTTGATTAAAAACAACGACGTCTCTAAGGCAACAACATGTTACACAAAGTATCATAATCTGTCAAAGTAAATAAAATTTTTGATTAGAATAAAATTAATAATTCCGTATACGAAAAAAGAGTTTTTATTAGAAAAAAATAGTCAACCTTAAGTATTTACATTGACTTTGACACTTAGCAAATGTAGCTGATTTACAATAATTTTAAGTCAGAAATTCACCGTTGCTCGATTTTCCGTTGTTTTTGGACCACGTACTTGTTGCATTGGACATATAAAATGCGATTATCTCGAAAATGGTTGCTCCTAGCGACTTCAACGAGTTATATGTTTTTGATGTAACAGAAGTAAAATAACTTATTTTTTTAATAGTCGGATCGATATAAAAAGCCCAAACAAAGTAATGCCAGCTAAAAGGAGTGGGCCATGCCGTAGGCAGCGCCCTCTACTGGTTACACAAAAAATTATGGATAATTTTGAATTCCTCACCTCATAAAACCCCAAAACCCTTAATGTTGTGCTGCTATGTCGTTTCGTTAAGAAATAATCGCAAAAAACCCAAAACAAAATTAAAACTTTAACACCCTGTATCTTGGTCTGGGATAAGGCAAGTTTAAATAAATCGCATTATTTCGACTTAAGGAGTCTGCTGTTGCTCTGTGTCCCATTACTTTTGGGACACCCTGTATATAGATTATATAAAACGACCAGATCGGCGAGAGTTTTTTTTTTGCAAAAACGTTTATAATTTAGTCGATATTTAATTTTTAAACAAACTCGTGTTCAATACGGATTAAGGATAAATCCGAAAGGCGTTGTTGTCCCATGGTGTTACGTAAATAGGTATTTACTATTTTAAATTTGGAAAAAGATCGTTTTGCTGATGCCACACTAACTGGTAAAGTTAGAAATAACATCACTGCACTAGATACATCTGGAAAATTTAAAGAAACACACTGATTTGTTTACTGATAAATAATCCGCAAGTTCATATAATACTGTTTTTAATTTTGAAATACTATCTCCAAGTCGCTTTCTGAGGCTTAAAATTTGACTAGGAAAGTCAATGGACAAGTCTTTATGCGCATGGTATATCGTTTGTAAATTCCTCGCTTTCACATATAATTCTTCTTCACTTAACGAAGTTAACTTTTCACGATATAAAAAAATAAAGTTAATTATAAAATGAAAAATGAAATAGCTACAAAAGGCAAAGCTGGCAGCAAGTTTTGAAGGGGTCGTCAGTGTGGGCCCTGATAAGTTAGGTTATATTTGTTTTCATTTTCATTTTGAAAACATGTCGATCTTCCATCGTAGGTTTGTTTGTGCGATTAAACCTATCTTACCTGATTATTATTATATTGAACAGATCCACAAGTAGGATTTGGGGAATCTGTATTGCATCCTGTATAGCCGTCATCATTCTTGTTTAAAACTTTTTCCAAAGGTCCGGAGTTAACAACATTTTCAAATATTAAATCATAGATTTGAAATACAGGTTTTTGTGAAATTTTTAGTACATATGGGTTCAATATTTTTTGTTTCTTATCAGTTGCAGCATCAAAGATATGGTCTAAAATGATATATTGAGGCTTACAATTTGTTATACCTTTGTTTTTAATTTTCAAGGTCAAGGAAATTTTCTTTTCACAACTTTGTAGCATATTCTCGTCTGCTTCTTCTTCGCATTTGCTACGGTATTCTTTAGTTTTTATAACATTACTTTGCGTAGCATTAGAATTACATTCAAAAGTACTGCCACAATCACATGGTGTAGATTTCGAACATTTTCCTAATAATGCCTTGATTTCAAAAGTTGTAGCTTCAACTTGATTTTGATCATTTTTATTTTTTTCATTCTGTTGATTTTGTGCCCCATTTTGATTCTCAGCGCTTTGAGACTTTATATCCGGAAGACCTCCAGGAAAGTTTGCTTGCGAATTCTTTGAATTTTCTAAACCGTTCTGCGATAGTGTTTGGGTGAGACACAGTTGAAAATATAAAATGGTAAAAAGAATACAACAAAAATCCATCAAAAATGACAAGTGTAATGTCAATATGTACGTCATTGAATAGAATATTTTCGTCCTTAGGCTGAGTTTATCCAACTTCTTTTTAAGATCAAGATTTAAACTTTTATAGTAAAGTTAACGTTTTGTTCTTTGAGGCATTCAATATCCAAAGTACAGAAATACTTTTCGTCTAGCAAAAGGTTAAGCATTTCATATTTTTTATTATAGTTAAGGTGGAAGTATCAACATGCTTGCCAACCTATAATGCATTTCGCGTATAGGTTTATTTATTTTTTCTAGCTTCAACACAAAATTTACATAAAATCAATATCGACTGCATATTCTATAATAGGTAATACCTAATTGAAATTTTAAATAAATAGGTATCAAGGAATTTCATAAATTATTTTACGAGAATTGTATAGCGAAAAGTATTGGGTAAGATTTCTTTCAACATTGTTATGTCATTGTTTTCTTACTACACAATTCTCCCAAAATTAGAAATGAAACCAATTGATTTTTTGTAATATGTCAGATACTGATTTTATTTAAATGTTAAGTAATAAAATAATAAACTGAAAAACTGACGCGAAATAGGTTATAGGTTGGCAATAGATTGAATGACGTTGAGAATTCCACCTTAAATAAAAATTAAGTAGGTATAAAAGCATCAAGAAATAAGAACTAGAAATTATTAATACCTATGAAATGGGATAAACCCCAACCCAATTTTTGCAAAAGTTTGCATTTTTTCTTGGCCACGTCATGAAGAGGTCGCATCATTTTCAAATATTCCAACATCGAAATCATGTTCAATGCAAAACAAAGATTAAGACTACACCCACATTTGCCTCGTCAAGGAGCCATCGGCAGTGTTTTTGCACACTTAAGGTGGGAGTATCAACATGCTTGCCAACCTATAACCTATTTCGCGTAGATTTATTTATGTTTTCTAGCTTTTATACAAAATTTAAAGAAAATCAGTATCGACTTGACATTCTATAGGTAATAATTGACATATTTAATAAATATCGCGGAATTTCATAACTTATTTTAGGAGAATTGTATAGCGAAAAATATCGAGTAAGATTTTTTAAACATTATTATGTCATTGTCACTCATTGTTCTTTCACTATACAATTCTCCCAAAATTACCAATGAAATAAATTGATATTTTTGTAATATATCAGATACTACCTAAGTAATGTACCGACGATACTGATTTTATTTAAATGTTAGTTATTAAAATAATAAACTCAAAAAATCAACGCGAAATAGGTTATAGGTTGGCAATAGATTGAATGACGTTGAGAATTCAACCTTAAGAGGAAGTAACCCCTTTACCACAATGAAAATTGCCGAACGTTTTGCTGGTCACACGAAAAGAAAAAATAAAAATTGGTATTTAGAAAATAAATTCTACTTTAAATACACTTTACACGCTTAAATTCACTTTACGCGCCCAACGTTTTTGAGAAAAAAGTAAGGCAGATATTGAAAAATGGCCTTAAGAAAAATTGTTTGGTAAAAGATTCTACACCCGGGAAAGCCATTTTGGTTTTGATCAATAAAGAATTGTTAAAGATATTACAAAATTACTAAAAATAAAAAAAATTTTGGGAATATTTTCGATCATCGTTTACTTTTCTGGATGGGGTATTTAAAGTAGAATTTATTTTCTAAATACCAATTTTTATTTTTTCTTTTCGTTTGACCAGCAAAACGTTCGGCAATTTTCATTGTGGTATAAAAGGGTTACTTCCTCTTAATGGGGGAATATGAAGCGGAAAGCCAACAAAACCAGTCAAGTACTGTACATCATTTGATTACTTTCCGGTCTAAATTGGTAAAAGTGATATTTTGTGTGTAAAAAAAATTCTGAAAAGTGCCTATTTTCCGATACATTGTGAAAAAAGATAAATTCAATCAAAATTAATATAAATACCTAATATAAAATCCGTGAATTAATTCCCAAAGTATAATTTTTAAGAAAAAAAGATAGTCCTACATAAAAATTTGTAAAAATCGTTTCTATGTTCTAAATTCCAATTTTCGTAATTCCAATAGTTACTTAGATAAATTAGAAATTGTGTTTGCGATTGTGGTCATTTGTTTTACGCACTCAGCAATCAAACGCACCATTTTTGAGAGTGCCAACATCGAAATTAAGTTTCTTCAATACCACACAAAGAGATTAAACTTTCACACTTTCAAGGAGCCTAAGGATGCACATTTGATAGGGACTAATAGTTTTAAGCTTAGAATTTTCTTTCATAAATTAATAATAGGAAAAAATAAATTTGGGCGAATATGCCGGTTTTTTCTTGCATTTATTAGCTAATAAATAAATACGTCTTCTAGTTAAACCATAATAATATATTAGTCTACCCTAGAGAGCGGTATTTCGCTGATTTTTGGATGAAAACAAAAACAAAATGCGAAACGCCACACTAGAGAAACGCCTATTATAGTAACTTTGGTAAGAATGCATTTAAAATTTTAAAATAAGATACACACCACCCATTATGAAAATAGAGTCTAATAAAATTTTATATTAATATTTTTATTGAGCAGCGATATTTTCATTTACCTCTAAAAATTAGGAAAAAATATAAAGATCGAAGATTTATTTTAAATCTCGGATTTAAATTACAAACGTTATTCTGAATAATTTCTAATTGGCATTTTGGTCAAAAATGAAAAATAAAGGTAGTTTACTCTTGGAGAAAAATCATGTTTTTGAAGTTTTTGCGAACTCTGTATAAAAAATCAAAATTTTCTCTTCGTGAATTTCATTTTATTTACAAGCAGAACTTTTCATCAGGAATGACTTTTTCCCGAAAAATTAAATTTTTTATCCATTTTTTGTGCTATTGTAAACCCTATCCGCGGACAGTCTGTATATTGTTTGATTTGTGTTATATTTTGCTATTTTTCAAAAGAAAAGATGATTTATGTTTTGGGAACAAACAACCCACAAACTAAGTCTTAGTTTAGAAAGATTAATGCCTGTTTTATTATGGAAAAAGTAATAGGTAGGGAAGCCAATATTTTAAAATCTAAATGTATATATTTCTAAAACCGTTCATTTTAGGTATCCTACATACTGCACTGTTATATTTAGAGCCGTATATATGAGCAATATAAAAATGTAATGTAAAAATATACAGTATGTTCCATTTAAAAAAACTGGGAATAAATTCTTTTGGATTTTGTTTCTCCCTGTATACTACTAGCAATTTTCCCCATATGAACAACATGTTTTATTGTGTAGAACACAATTTATAATCACTTATTTCCTATACTTATTATACAAAGGGTAAAAACTACTACATGAAACTAATATATTTACTACAAAATCCTAATTAAGTATCTAAAAAAACTAGCGGGTTTAGTTATAGACTATGTTAAATCAAATATGACTAAAATTAACTGAGGAATCCAAAAATCAAAAAATATAGGTCCCATTTAAAAAAAAACTTGGTTTGGATTGTATCTCTTTTTAGCCACCCTGTATAAAGAACAATATTTTTAAAATATACATCCCAAGTATTCGCACAAACGAGATATTGGACTTATCACACTAATGGACCAATTTTTATAATTTAAAATTGATTAAGCAAAAATTCTTAGTTTTTAAAATTTAATAGTCAATAGTAGGTACAGATTACACCTTATTTCTTGCATTTGTATCACAGGCTTATTTTTCTTATGGAAATACTATATTGTTGATTGAATCAATAACTCTAAAATTGGTAGCAATAACTATAGAATATATAGGTTTTCGTAGCTGTCTGTGCTATACTATACCGTATGTAATGCCATTCTAACTAGAGAATAGGCCAAATAGCTGAGGAGACCGATAAATATTTCTTTATAACTTGGTAATTAACTTAACCCTTAACTACTATAATCTGGGTCTAAGAGACCCAAGGCATATCCGTTAACCCCACTCTTCCTTACTCAAACGCAGTTGAGTGTTGCGATCCCGTGAATGTTAAAGATGCCCAGCAGACCTTAAAAAGCCGATAAAGCGTATCGCTTTTTCCATATTTACGCGAGTTATGGACGTATCGGGGTCTGGAGGACCCAGTGATAGTATTAGTAAGCTGTTCAACAAAAATATAAAAAAGGTAAATATTTATGAGCAGATTTTCTTTTATATAAGAAAAATAAACCCACAGTCGTCTCCACAAATACTTATATTAAAACAGTTAGATTAGCTGGGTGCACTGTTTTAATATAAGTATTTGTGGAGACGACTGTGGGTTTATTTTCCTTATATCTATACAGCTCCACTTTGAGATAACGGACTACCTACTTCCGCAAAAAAGATTTTTTTTTGCTAAATTTGACAGCTCATACTGTAGTGTGGATTTGTTATAAGTGTTTTCTTTTGTTTTTTTTTTAGTCAACATGTATAATGGAGAATAATGTGCTTCTGCGAAGAAACCGCCACTGCCATAAATGTTCAAAATGTTATCTATTCACTATTCGGAAACATCCTGAACGTAAGTAAAACTCGTTTTGAACATTTCTAGTTACTTCGGGAGAAATTAATCTACCTACACTCCGTGCTTTCAATCCTTTAACATTTGCCGATTTCGTACAAGGAATAAAAAAATTAAAATTTGGTAGGTACCTATGTATTTGCACTTAATAGGGTAAACCCGGTATAGACGGCGCACGTTTTTTCAAAGTCGCATAAAAAATCAGATTTACAATTTTTAGGTGGGAATTATTTTTTATATGATTATACTGGGTAAAATAAAAGTAGATGATACAAAAAACAAAACTTAATTTAATTTTAATGACCATAAAATGAATTTAAAAAAAAAAGCAGAAAAAAAAACATCTCACCCAATGGGTATGGGTGAGATGGCGTAAACACATAATGTAATAAAAACAATTTTTTTGGGGAAAAAAAGTAGAGGATACGAAAAAAATTCATTTAATTCAACTGAATAAGACATGGTTCTCTTTTTTTTTTCAAAATAAGAGGAAAGTCCATCTCTGGGTGAGATGGCGCTCACACAAAATATTTAAAAAAAATAACTAAATATTCAAATTTTGTCTCGTGCCACATAGTGGGCATCTATAAAAAATAAAAAGTTAATCTGATAAGCTTCAAGCTAATTATTTTAGCAGTTTAATCTAATAGATTGGGTGAGAACATAGGGTGATATGGCGCGCGCCATCTAACCCAACTTGCATTTGGTGAGATGGCTCGGTAACGCGCTCGGGAACAAATAACAATGTGAATGATTTTAAGGTTAGAAAACAAACTATATGCTCATTTCAAAGCGACAATAGACAGTTTTCGTTGTCTTTTAAAAGCGATTCCGATAGCCGCTATTTGACAACTTTGACATTTGAGCTGTCATTTATCGTTATCGTTACGGATAAGTGGCGGGAGCTAACGGACGGAAGACAAAGCCATAGCGAAAACGGACCGCATGCGTAATGACCATTTCTTAACAAAATGCAAAGCCCTTCCACGCCAGAAACATTATGGTTGCTTTCTGTTATTACATTATTGGGAATCCTAAGTGCTTTATCAGCCAGTCTTCTTAAGTGCTTTTTTTCAAATCGGAAATAACGTTTGCATTCAGCATTATTATAGTTTTCTAAATTGAAATTTCCATACAACTGTGCTCGATACTGAATGTCCTGGCGAACAAGCACCTCCAAGAGAAGGGCATCATCCAAATCCCAAATCCGAATCACTGGATGAGTCCAATAAAAGCAACCTTTCGTCTATCATGATGTTTTAGAATTTTGGGTACTAGGAAATTAAAACCAAGCAAAAAAGATAGCACAAAACGTATATGAAAATATGAACACAAACCATTAAAGATAGGTTATGTTATATTTGTTATGTTTACTATCGATTCGACTTAACGTTAACGTTAAGCGAATTGAACGAAAACTATTTTTACGATCTGTCAAATAGCGGCTTCGTATTCGTATTCGTTATGGTTAACCGTTTGAATTTGCCAATACAACGAAAACTGTCTAATATTACAACTAGTAAAAACTTTGGATAGTTTGACACCCAAATAATTAGATTACTTATTATCTAGAAAAAAATGACATGCTGAAATATATAAAGGAAAATTAAAATACCTTAACTCCAAATGATGGGCGCGAGGTGAACGGCATAGACGTTTACTTGCAAATGAAGGTCTGTAGCGATGGGCACGTTGCCGGATATTATTTTGTTTAGGGATATATTGCACTGCGCCATCTAACCCGCTGCGCCATCTCTACCGGGTTTACCCTATGCACTTTAAAAATAGTCAATAAAAAACTAGAGTTGCTATATTTAAATAAATTATCGATATCGTCATATCTCTAATTTGATACATACTGTAGGTACCTACCAATATTTTTTTGTAAAAATTACCACAACCTAAAATGTTAATACCCGTGCCTAAAGATTTTTTTACTTTTTTTTTATCTTACGTAACTTGTCTATTAATTGCATTATTTTATTAGATTGTCTAACTAAATTCTAATTGTTTTTTTTTTTTAATTTTAACTATAATGTTTCTTTAGTTCCTGTGCGTTTTTAGTATCTATACAGGGTGATTCATTAACGGTGGCGACCGGCCATATCTCGGAAACTACTAGGCATAGAAACTTGGAGAAAAAAAAATTAAGATTAAAGCGGTCATGAGAAAATTCTGGAAATTACTTTTAAGTTCCCCATTTCGCCGCAAGGGGGCACAATTAATTTTTTTTTTTTATTCCAAATTTCTCCGAAATTTCCCATATTAAGGTATAACTCTCATTACATCATCGAAAAGCTTAGACAATTCTGCATCATTTTGGTTTAAGACTCATTGGCATACCGACCTTGATAAGAGAGGGGGAAGCTATTAAATGTGTAAACATTAAAATCGCTGTAACTTCTAAACGACTTATTCGATTTTACTAAATTTAAGCTTGTTTGGAAGGGAAAGGTAAGTATCTTTAATCGCCGTATCCAACAGTACACGATAGTGTTTAATAAAATTGCTAGAGGGAGCAATTTGTAATAATAAAGGTTTTTTCGATTTTATCCCGGAAATTCAAATCATACGGTATAACTATGACATCATCATAATCGAAAAGAAGATGACATTTGCAAGAAAAGATGTGAAGACCGCAGTTCGATATCTTTGTTCGTTTTAGAGTTATTGCAAAAATAATAATTTTTAATACAAATTGCGCCCTCTAGCAATTTTATTAGAAACTATCTTGTACCAATAGATACGACAATTGAAGGTTCTTCCAAACAAGCTTAAATTTATTAAAATCGGATAAGTCGTTTAGAAGTTACAGCGATTTTAATGTTTACACTTTCAATAGCTTCTCCCACTCTTATCAAGTGAAACTGTAAACATTAAGATCGCTGTAACTTCTAAACGACTTAACCGATTTTACTAAATTTAAGCTTGTTTGGAAGAGAAAGGTAAGTACCTTCAATTGTCGTATCCAATGGTACAAGATAATTTCTAATAAAATTGCTAGATTGCGTTTTGGCAATAACTCTGAAACGAACAAAGATATCGAACTGCAGTCTTCACGTCTTTTCTTGCAAATTTTTTCTACTTTTCGATTATGATGTCATAGTTATACCGTATGATTTGAATTTCCGGGATAAAATCGAAAAAAACTGTTATTATTACAAATTGCGCCCTCTAGCAATTTTATTAAACACTATCGTGTACTATTGGATACGGCGATTGAAGATACTTACCTTTCCCTTCCAAACAAGCTTAAATTTAGTAAAATCGGATAAGTCGTTTACAAGTTACAGCGATTTTAATGTTTGCACATTCAATAGCTTCCCCCACTCTTATCAAGGTCGGTACGCCAATGAGCCTTAAACCAAAATGATGCAGAATTGTCTAAGCTTTTCGATGATGTAATCAGAGTTATACCTTAATATGGGAAATTTCGGAGAAATTTAAAATTAAAAAAAAAATTTAATTGTGCCCCCTTGCGGCGAAATGAGGAACTTAAAAGTAATTTCCAGAATTTTCTCATGACCGATTTATTCATAATTTTTTTTCTCCAAGTTTCTATGCCTAGTAGTTTCCGAGATATGGCCGGTCGCCACCCTTAATGAATCACCCTGTATAATAATTATTTTTATTTTCACAGTAACAGTAATACAGTAGCATGTAGCAGATTTTACGATTACCCTTTCGTTTTTAAAATACACTATAATTTGTGTTATTATAACTAGACTTACCTACTGTAAAATTATTTTCTCCAGAAGAAAGGCCTAAATTAAAAATATGTTACAAGAAAAACAAGGTATGAACCTGAGGCTATCTAGTGATACCAAATTTATACCTGTTTAATTAAATTTTACTGGTGATATTTGGTGATAACCGAACACCTGCAACAATTTTTGAAATATTTATCTTGGCGATCATTAATAATAGTTATAGGAGTCAAATGTATACAAAAATTACTTTATTATTTCAAAATTAACAAATTTATCTGTATAATAATAGGATATGTGTATATCTAAGATTTTTGAACTATTTTAAGGGTGCATCATCGGATGTAAAAGAAACCCAATTTTTGCCCTCCGCTGTCACCGAATTTCTCCGTAACCGCACAACCGTGAGAGCAAAAATTATTTGCATCAAAGAGGGCTTGGATTAAAAAACGTGGGGCTTGGTTTAGATCACAATGATATGGGGACGATATATCTAACCAAAGCTAGGTTAAAATTTTGTCAAATTCATATTCTGACATGATATGCCAAACTAATGAGAGTAATAAAATAAGTAGACAAATACAAATTTATTTTTGTTGTTTACAAAATTAACAAAGTAAGAATATACAGAAAGAAAAAGAAAAATAATTACATAAATTGCTGAAATTGGTCACCGCCATGCTCCAAGCATAAATTCGCATTCATCATATTTTCGAAAGTATTGACCAGCATCTCTGGAGAAATGTTACCACATTCTTGGATAATCCTTTCTTGTAATTATTGTTCTAAATTTGCAACTGGTGTTTTAAAAATAGTGTTCTTTAAATGAGGAAAAAATAAAGTAATCCATAACAGTTAAACAAGGTGATCTAGGTGGGAATTCAATATCTGATCGAAAACTGATCAATCTGTCTTCGAAAAAATTGCGTAAGTAGTTAAAAGTTTCGACAGTTGTATGGGCGGTTGCACCGCCCTGTTGAAAATATCCAAAACGTAGTTCGTCGTCAAGTAATTGCTCCACAAATGGATTTAATATATTGTCTCTATATCGCTGTGCTATAACTGTGTCATGGAAAAAAATAGGACCAAAAATTCTTCTTCGGAACCAGACACCAATTTTTTGAGGGTGCAATGTGGGCTCTACAAGAAAATGGGTATTTTCACTATGTACTCCACATGCGTGTATTCTGAGAATTCACATAACCGGAGAGGTGGAACCAGGCTTCATCCGAAAAAATGTCAGGTCTAATAAATCATTTCTTTCCAATAAATTTTTGTTAAACCATTGAGAGTAATTCCTGCGTCTTTCAAAATCTGCGGCTCATATTTCTTGGAATACTTACACTTTATAAGGAAATAAATTTAGCTGCTTCTTAAGACTGGTCCTGCATGTTCCATAAGATCTTCCCACTTCTTGGGACAGGCATCTTATACAATTTGTTGGCGTATTTTGCATTATTTCACGAACGTTTGCAACAAGTGCTTCTGTTCTTACAGATGGTCTTCCTGCTCCTTTTTTGTGTTGTATAGAACCTGTTTCCCTAAACACAGCCACGGTTCTTTTCAGGCAATGATAAAAATCCCCAGCAATAAAAGCAATGTTAGGAAACTGTTCGTAAAAATCGTCTATGCACAAACCCGGATTGTATTGCCACTCACCATTTACTCTAACCCCGTTTCGAAAATACGCTTCAACCATGAATTTTTGTGCGGTTCCGCAAAACCCTTTGTGTGAATTGTTCAAGAAATTGGAAAAATTAGCTATGAATCAAATTACTTGTATAACGACTGTCGAAGATGACGGAATAACTGATTGATTGTTAATTCAGGTAGTTACTGACACCCAACAGGTATTAAGCTCTACGGCTAAGCATTACTTTCGTAAATGTAAGTCCCTCTTGGATGAAAATAATTTTTGCTCGTACGGTATATTATAATACTTAATTATTTTTATAGTAACAGTAACACAGTAGCATGTAGCAGATTTTACGATTACCTTTTCGTTTTCAAAATTTACTATAATTTGTGTAGGTATAAATAGACTTACTTTAAAATTATTTTCTCCAGAAGAAAGGCCTAAATTAAAAATATGTTACAAGGAAAACAATGTAGGTATGAACTTGAGGCTATCTAGTGATACCAAATTTATACCTATTTAATTAATTTTTCCTGGTGATAACCGAACACCTGCAACTATTTTTGAAATATTTATCTTGGCGATCGTTATTAGTAGGTATAGGAATCAAATGTACTGTGCGAGCCAAAATTATTTGCATCAAAGAGGGCCTTGCATCTAAGGACGTAATGCTTAGCCGTATAGCTTAATACCTGTTGGGTGTCAGTAACTACCTGAATTAACAATCAAACAATTAATCCGTCATTTTTAACAGTCGTTACAAGTAATTTGATTCATCGCTAATTTTTCCAATTTCTTGAACAATTCACACAATGGGCTTTACGGAACAGCACAAAACATTCATGGTTGAAGCGTATTTTCGAAACGGGGTTAGAGCAAATGGTGAGTGGCAATTCAATCCGGGTTTGTGAATGTACGATTTTCACGAACATTTTCCTAACGTTGCTTTTATTGCTGGGGATTTTTATTATTGCCTGAAAAGAACCGTGGCTGTGTTTAGGCAAACAGGTTCTATACAACACAAAAAAGGAGCAGAAAGACCATCTGTAAGAACAGAAGAACTTGTTGCAAACGTTCGTGAAATAATGCAAAATACGCCAACAAAATGTATAAGACGCCTGTCCCAAGAAGTGGGAAGATCTTATGGAACATGCATGCAGGACTATTCTTAAGAAGCAGCTAAATATATTTCCTTATAAAGTGCAAGTATTCCAAGAAATACAAGCCGCAGATTTTGAAAGAAGCAGGAATTACTCTCAATGGTTTACCAAAAATGTATTGGGAAGAAATGATTTAATAGACCTGACATTTTTTTCGGATGAAGTTTGGTTCCACCTCTCCAGTTATGTAAATTCACACACGCATGTGGAGTAGTGAAAATCCCCATTTTTTTGTAGAGTTTACATTGCACCCTCAAAAAATTGGTGTCTGGTTAGCTGTTTCCCGAAGAAGAATTGTTGGTCCTATTTTTTTCCATGACACAGTTACAGCACAGCGGTATAGAGATAATATTTTGAATCTATTAACTACTTACGCAATTTTTTCGACGACAGATTGATCAGTTTTCGATCAGAAATTGAATTCCCACCTAGATCACTTTGTTTAACGGTTATGGATTACTTCGTTTTTCCTCATTTAAAGAACACTATTTTTAAAACACCAGTTTCAAATTTAGAACAATTACAAGGAAGAATTATCCAAGAATGTGGTTACATTTCTCCAGAGATGCTGGTCAACACTTTCGAAAATATGATGAGACGTGTGAATTTATGCTTGGAGCATGGCGGTGGCCAATTTCAACAATTTATGTAATTATTTTTCTTTTTCTTTCTGTATATTCTTACTTTGTTAATTTTGTAAACAACAAAAATAAATTTGTATTTGTCTACTTATTTTATTACTCATTAGTTTGGCATATCATATGTCATAATAGGAATTTGACAAAATTTTAACCTAGATTTGGTTAGATAAATCGTCCCCATATCATTGTGAACTAAGCCAAGCCCTACGTTTTTTAATCCGAGCCCTCTTTGATGCAATTAATTTTTGCTCACACGGTATAATTTGTGTTAGTATAAATAGACCAACTTTAAAATTATTTTCTCCAAAAGAAAGGCCTAAATTAAAAATATGTTACAAGAAAAACAAGGTATGAACCTGAGGCTATCTAGTGATACCAAATTTATACCTTTTTAATTAAATTTCACTGGTGATATATTTGGTGATAACCGAACACCTGCAAATATTTTTGAAATATTTATCTTGGCGATCGTTATTAGTTGGTATCCGGGTATAGGAAACAAATGTACAAAAAAGTAAAAGCGATGGTAGACTCTTCGGTAAATATGTAGAAAACATGTGTATTTTTAAAAGACGTCGCAAAAACTAACTGTTCAAACAGCATGATCTGTATGTATTATTTATAAGCAAACTGTTATTTTCAAAAGCAACCCGAACACAATTAAATGCCCCATAATACAAGCCCTCTTTGATGCAATTAATTTTTGCTCGCACGGTATAATTTGTGTTAGTATAAATAGACCAACTTTAAAACTATTTTCTCCAAAAGAAAGGCCTAAATTAAAAATATATTACAAGACAAACAACGTTTGCAACTTTAGCTATAGCTAACTAGATATATCTAGTGATACCAAATTTATACCTTTTTAATTAAATTTCAATTATGATATATTTGGTGATAACCGAACACCTGCAAATATTTTTGAATATTTATCTTGGCGATCGTTATTAGTTGGTATCTAGATATAGGAAACAAATGTACAAAAAAGTAAAAGCGATGGTAGACTCTTCGGTAAATATGTAGAAAACATGTGTATTTTTAAAATACGTCGCAAAAACTAACTGTTCAAACAGCATGATCTGTATGTATTATTTATAAGAGAAGAAACTGTTATTTTCAAAAGCAACCCGAACACAATTAAATGCCCCATAAGATAATAATTTACTAGTATATACCATTTCATTAAGTCATAAACCCATATGATAAAAGCAGTCTCATTTAGCCTCGCAGCATCACTAAATAAAATAATTTAGGAACTTTATGAAGAAACATAAAGTTAATCAATACGAACAGCCAAATAAGGCAGAGCAGAGGGAGACGAAAGAATTTCTCATTAGGACTTAAGAGCGCCGGCACCCCATATCACCCTAATATATCCCGACATCTACTAAGGGTTCATAAAGACACCTCATCCAATTTTGGGCTTTAAGCCGTCCTTACATAGGAAACCAGAGGCGGAGCCACCAATCACCGATCGTTTTCCGCACAACCAACCAGATATTTCTAAAGCCCCGCCCGTTCTACTTTTATCTAAAAACCAGAAATAAACCGGTTGGACCTTCATTTCGTTTGACAAGCCAAAAGAAGTTTAAACTTCAGTAGTTTATCCATATCCGTTAACTTTACATCTGCAATTTACCTTGTGTGTTTGTGTTTCCGTTAAAGTGACTTAGTGTTTGTGTTCCTTGTATCATGCATTCTCACGAAAATTTTAAAATGTTTGGTCACCAAACTGAACAGGGTAATGGCTCAGTGGTTCTCGACATTATTCCTCCGCATTATGTTAATGGGAATATGCACCATGGACAGCCGAGTCCTCCTCAGTCACCAAGTACTCCAAGCAATACTTCATACAACAGAGGTAAGGATAATAAATCTAGCACTTTTTTACATTACTTTAATTTTTTTAATAGCCTTCGTTAACGGTTAAAGTACCTTGATCATTTCCCTGATAGCTACACTTTCCAATTAAAATGTTGACTAATAAAATGCCAATTTTCTAAAAGTGGCAATTAAAAATTTTAAAGCAGTAGTTCAGAGTTTGTCCTTATTCCTAGTATGCAACTCAAGATTTTGGAAGTCAACTGTAAATTCCTGGTTTAAGGTTGTATTCTCAACGTCGTTCAATTCATCGCCAACCTATAACCTATTTCGCTTTGTTTTTTCAAGTTTATTATTTTTTAAACTAACATTTAAATAAAATCAGTATCGTCGGCACATTACTTAGGTAATATCTGATATATTACAAAAATATCAATTTATTTTATTGCTAATTTTGGGAGAATTGTATACTGAAAGAACCATGAGTGACAATGACATAATAATATTAAAAAAAATCTGACCCGATATTTTTCGCTATACAATTCTCCTAAAATAAGTTATGAAATGCCTTGATATTTATTAAATATGTCAATTATTACCTATAAAATATCAAGTCGATACTGATTTTCTTTAAATTTTGTATAAAAGCTAGAAAACATAAATAAATCTACGCGAAATAGGTTATAGGTTGGCAAGCATGTTGATAAGTACTCCCACCTTAAGCGATTATTTGCAAGATAAAGAATAATAGCTAATAAAAGTATTTTACTTGATATTATAAGCTTTATAAAATATACAGGTATTAAAAGTGTTAACTATAGATAGTCGGGTATTTAAGGCGATGTTTACCAACTTTATCTACTATTCTTACATGGAACTACCCCTACTAACTAACCTATAGAAAATACAATGATTTAAAGATCCCTTTTGTCGCAGGAAGGAAAATCCTAATAAAACGTAGCCACCTTGTAAAAGTGCCCACTCACACTCCATCCTCAGAGGAAAAACTGCACAGTTTTTCCTTGAGGATTTTACTGATATTGGCCTGGATTTCCGGAGTGTGAGTGGGCCCCTTTATTTTATTTAGAGCTAATTAAATGGAGAATATATTTTCCAAACACTAAAAGCAAATGAAAAATAATGGCAATAATATAAACGAAAACAAGAAAAGGTATCAAAAGCGCTATACAGTTGGTAGTTTTTATTGCAGGCAAGTTTCAAACTGGAACCATTCATAATTCGTAGTTTACCATTTTGGCAATAAATCTATTAGATTTTTATTAATTTTGTCACTCGTATCAATGTTAACAATTTAAGGATTTCAAATTTTTTCCCACATAATATTAGCATTAAATAATATGTATAGTCTGTAGAATTTCCAATACAGTTAAATTTAGTTTTATAATTATTATCTTTATTAAGTGCCTCTTAACAATAATTCAATATGCTAATTCATATTTATTTTGAATACCTACCTATAATGTGATATTGATTATATATTTATTTTTCTTCAAACATAATGCAGCGTGTTTCAAAAATTCATAACAATTTTTTTCAATTAAGACGGAAGTTTGTCGCCGTTTCATCCGATTTCAATCCGACGGTCATCTTTTGAAGTGGTTGGAACAACAGCGCGTCTGTTTTGCTACCACGACCACTTAACAGTCTAGACCCTCTTCCCTCTTCCGATATCTCTGGTTTTAGGGAAGAACGCTAATTGTTCATTAAGCACTTTAATAAACACTTAAAAAGTTTAGTCAGGAATACATAAACGAGTTTCCGTTGTAACGATTTTACATTAGATATTATTTTATATTGTGCATGTAGAAACATGGAATTTATACCCAATTATTTTCAGAAATGTCTCTTCAAAAATGAACTTGAAGTAAAGACAATTCTTGCAGTACTTGTCTTGAGTTAACACGTTTTTTTTTAGTAAGCTTGGGAGTTTCAGGGATTTTATTAAAATTTTCGCACAGTATCTAAAAGCTTAATTTTCACTACTTGATTGGGTTCAATTATTCACCCCTTAACATTTAATAATGAGAATATTTAATATTCAAAAACTACAAAATTTTTAGGATTAGTGTTACACGAAAATAAACTAGAAAAGCCATATCCAGTATATTATAAACTCGACATCTCACTTGATATCTAAATTGTACAGAGCTAGATATTACATTCCTTTGAAATACTTATAAAATATATATTTTTTATTAATATATTTAAAATTACAATATTGAGCTTCTACATGGGGATCTGCTTGTTTATCAAACTTAAAACCATAACAAAAGTTGCAAAATAAAGTTTTTAAATGCATACACAAATTATCACATCTGGAGCCAACTGTTAATCTATTTAGGCCAAAGGGGTATGCACGTATATTATAAATTAACAATTTTATTTTTATTCACTCTATTATTTTAAAAGAAAAGAAAAATCCAATATAACACTTCATGAACATGGCACTAGACAATGTATAAATCATCAAACCATAGGTATCAGTTAAAAGTAATTTCGGAAATAATTTGCTTTTATATTAAGGAATAATGATGTATAACAATCTTCCAAAAAATATCAGAAAAATTGACTAATAAAAAACAATTAAATGATTTATAAGTAGGTACAATTTTTTTTAATTGATTTTATATTTAATTAAATTGCATTAAATTTAATTTCTTACATGTTAGGTAATAGGTAATGGTTATTATTTTATATATTATTTTGTCAGTTTTCATACAATGAACTGTAAAAGTTAGTTTGGAATAAAAGCATTTTTAAAGTAAAAAAATATAATAGTAAAATTTTAAAAATAATTAGAATAAAAAATGCAAATAATTATGACATATTATCATCAAAATATTCATTATTGGTATAATAAGCTTTTGTCAATAATAAATCTTCAACCGGTTTTTTAAACATTTAAAAATTGAAGCTAGTGTTATGTTTGTGAGATAAACAAAGGCTTACAAGAATCTCTTGATCTTGCTTTGCACAAAGAGTTAATAGCTCTTTTTTGTAAAATACAAATAGAATAAATAAGATATTGACTTAAATTTCCCCAGAAACAAATTCCATATCTGAGATATGATTATATCAAAGTAAAATATATATTACGAAGAACTGTATCATTTAGGTACATGAGAAAGTACTCTTTTTCCTTAACTTTTCTATATGTTTATTCGACATGTTTCAAGTGTAGAAACACTCATCATCAGGAAAACAAAGTAAATAGTATAATGCCGATGTTGTTAGCAGTAGAGAAAATAATAAGTGGGATTGAGCCGTAATGGAGCTTTCAATGGTGTACACGAGGTGTAAAAAATGAATAGTCAGAAGACCGACAAGACTTCAGCATACTGAAAAAATTAAGGGGTAGTGCAAAGGCCCTGTCTTCTGTCTTGGGCAGAAAAATGAAGAGAGCGAAAGAAAAATTAGGGAGTTTTAACAGACTTTGTGAAAATCATTTAGGTATTAAAGTGAAAAGATTTTAAAAATCTTTTAATTTTGCACACAATGTGTATGCTTTGACTCCTGTCGGCTGTCGGGGTAACTGGGCCTTTACAAGCTTGGTACCCCAACCCAACAGCATTTTACTTCAAGCTAAATGATGCTTTAAATTTTACGAAAACCAATTTTTTCTTTTTTCTTTCCCTCTCATTTCACCACTTTTACATGTCTCCGACAAAGTTTAATAAAACTTAAGATTTTTCACTTTCATACCGAAATGATTTCCAGAAAGTCTGTTAAAAATCCCTAATTTTTCTTTCGCTCTCTTCATTTTTTTGCCCAAGACAGGGCCTTTGCACTAGCCCTTTACTTTTCAGTATGCTGAAGTCTTGTCGGTCTTCTGACTATTCATTTTTTACATCTCGTGTACACCATTGAAAGCTCCATTACGGCTCAATCCCACTTATTATTTTCTCTATTTCTAACAACATCGGCATTGTACTATTTACTTTGTTTTCCTGATGATGAGTGTTTCTACACTCGAAACATGTCGAATTATTATGAATTATTCTAGGTTCGCCTAGCTATTCTAATAAACTTGTGGAGAAAGACTTTGTGCTTTTCTTTTTTCTAATATTATTAAGTAAATATTTAAAAGTTAATATGTTGGTTTTAGTGATACTAAACGACAACAGATTATAGTCACAACGCTCTTTAATGTTTATTAAATCTTCATAACTATTTTAATTAATTCAATACAATATGTACTATGCCATAGTATTGTTGTATCAACAGCAAACATGGTAAATTTACCATTTATAAAAATTGACACAAGATATTGCTATAGTTAGGTACGGTTAAACTTAAGTTTTTACTCCTTGTGGATACCTAAATGAGAAAAATTCATTAAGCGGCTTAAACAGAATAAGTTACAAACCTATTTTCTTACTATTATAAGCAAAAGGCCATAAAACTAGATATAGGTACAAATTTCTTTATATTACGATGATGATTGTTCTGAAAAACGTTCATCAGAATATTAATTTTAAATAATTATAATTATGTGCTAATGCTGCAATTACAAACAAGTTAACATTTAGGGTATCTTTTCTGCCTATTTGATTCAGGTAGGCAACTATTCCGTGACTTCCATTTATGGCAGTAATAAGAAGTTGTAAAATATTATTTAAGCATAACATAATTAATCCTAAAGTTATTGGTATCCATTACAAAAGTAGGTATAATATATTTTAATAATCACAATACAACTTAAGCTTGCTAGGTACCTACCTCACAAAGTTGGATTTAGGTAGGTAACTGTTTATTTGAAACGAAATTTAAATATGATGCCATAAAAGTAATTGGCATAATCCTTTGAAATCATTTTCCATAAATTATTTTAATTATAACAAACTGAATTGGGAATCAGCGGCGCACCCAGGATTTTATGTTAGGGGGGGGGGGGGGGCGCCAACCAGTGCCGGAAGCAAATTTTTTAATAAACTTTTAAGTTAAGCATTTTTCTAGAACTTTGGAGCTTTTTTAACAGGTACTCTTGGAAGATCGCAATAGCCTAGTTCAATCGAGGTAAATATCTAAAAAAATTCACTTTTTAAAATATCCACTGATGTAATAATTATTCAGGACAAAACATACCACTCTTTTTACCAAATAAAATATAGGTAATAGTAATGATGACATATCCATAACACAAATATATTTATTTAAAAATATAAATTAGTACAAAGCACAATAATAAACAATATTTTATAAATAATAGAAACCAAAACTTTTTTTATAACACCTTTGCATTTGTTAAATATGTAAATCTAATTTTCTTCGACCCTTAGAAAGTTTATTTAAAATTTCTTCACAAGAAACAGGAACATTTTTATGAATAAATAAATTTGCCCAACCATTAAGTCTTACTTGCCCGGTGGAATTTCTTAAGTACGATTTTAAGTACTTTAATGTGGAAAATGACCTTTCAGAGGTACTGATGGTGACGGGAAGAAATGAATAATTTGCATGAAAATAATGAGGACTGAGAAAGCTTTGCAAATTTTCTACTTGTTTATTGGGACGGGGCAATAAACAGTTAAATAGCAAAATAATTTAATAAATAAAAGTAATAAAAATTATATCGCTCTTTCTATCGCGCCTGGAAATTAAAGTTTTCTTTTAGTGGGTATAGTTGAAGTCAATTTCATTGGGGGTTTGGGGGGGGGGGGGGCAAGGCCCCCTTGCCTCCCCCCCTAGATGCGCCACTGTTGGGCATACCTCGTTTTTATAGTTTTTATCATATTCCTAGTTGAATCACAGTACCTATTACAGATTGAATTCAGAAGAAATAACTAAGTATATTTACAAAAAAAATTACCTGAACTTCAGATCCTTTAATAGTTTTTTTTTCAATTACTTCATGATGTCTCGGGCATTTACAATTTCCGACGGTGTCCATAGATGCGTAAGTTAAGGAGGGTATCGATCTTACCCTCATCGATATTTGGCATTCAAGTATTTTATTTCTTTAAAACACACCTTCTTTATCGTCAAGAAAATTTATTTTAAAAACATTTTTTTTTTCAGATTCTTCAAGTCCTGTCGGTTCAACTGAACTTAATAAAAATACTCCAATGAGTCCGAACTCTGCAAATGATCCCAATATTCGTCGGTACCGAACTGCCTTTACAAGAGAACAGCTTGGTCGATTGGAGAAGGAGTTTTTTAAAGAAAATTATGTTTCCAGGCCACGCAGGGTCGAACTAGCTGCCCAGCTAAATCTTCCTGAAAGTACTATTAAGGTATGAATATTTTCCGATAAAAAAATTATTTTTATTGATTGGAAAGTTTTCTTTCCTACGCAACAATAAAAAGTACAGGGTCTCAAGGTGAGATATTACAAGATCTCAGAATAGAATTTTTTTTGAAGGACGTAGTTTAGAATGTTTTATCAACACATGCCCTCAGGGCATAAACAATTCAGTTATTTGACGATATTCCCGTTCTAAAATTAAAACTTGCCGATAATCAATGTTTGAGGCTACTAGGTAGGTGTCCATCTTTGGAGAGAAAAAAAAAATTCTTTTTAAACTTCCTAGAAAAATTATGTTAATTTTTAAATTTTTCTATGGACATGTTTCCATTTGAAATCGATTTAGAATAAAAAAATGTTTAACTACAGTAAGGTCCGCATCATATGGGATTTTTTTTTATTAATAACTTTATTCGAAATTCGACTTTGGTATCAAGTTCTGCTTCGATCGAGATGAAAATTAAGCAAAAAAAAATAGTAGTCACGTGATTCGCATTATCTGTCAAATTTTAATTTTTTTCCAAAAAATAATTCAAAAGTGGGGTTATTTTTGAAAGTATCGAAAAAACTTTTTTAAATTCAGTTTCCAGCCCACATGCAAACTTTTAGCTGCATAAGATAATTTTGATTTCTTTACCCATATTTTGTAAATTGCACCAAGTTGTTGCAAAATACGACTCAACGCAACCTACATAAAACTGCTTAGTTTTGACAATGCTTTATTTCAGATACCTACATTTTTTTTAAAGTAGCGCCATATTAAATGTGTGTTTTTCTACAAAATCAAAATTCGGCTATTAAAATTTGGTCGCATGTGATGCAAAATTTATTTGTTTTTCGGTATAAGGTAACTTCATAAAATAATTATTTTTAAAAACGTAGTTTGTGTCTGAAAGTACTACCTACATCTTAATATTAAGACAAAAAAGAATACTGTGTCATCAGTAAAGTGTTCATTAAGCGGAAAATAAATTTTAGTGGTGGGTAAAAAATCAAAATTATCTTATGCAGCTGAAATTTTATATATGGGAGAGAAACTGCATTTAAAACAACTTTTTCTAATAACTTTCATTTTTTAGAAAAAATTAAAATTTGACAGATAATGCGAATCACGTGACTACTATTTTTTTGCTTAATTTTCATTTCGATCGAAGCAGAACTTGATGTCAAATTTCGGATAAAGCTAGACTTTACTGGTGACACTGTAGATGAATGGAAGTACCCATTTCAGGAAGAAAAGCTTTCTTCATGCCTGATTAGCACAGTGTTATACAAATCTTGTTTAGGATCGCAGTTTAGGTTATTTAGTTACAGGGTTGATTTCTTGAACCGTTTTCTTCGCAGAGGGTGTGCGTTCGTTCTTCGTGTTAGTCAATTCTCCTCCGCCGACTTAATATTGCTGCATTATTAATTTATTAGATACTTGCAGCTCCGCCCGCCTCCCGTGAACGCACATTCACGTTCCATCGATTCGAGAAGATTTCCGTGGCTTTACTGCCGATCTTCGCTCGTGCGGCGCGGCGTCCCTTAGACCATTTCAGTTTATCAAGAAATATATTGCAGATTCTAACTTCTATACAGGGTTAGTTGAAATAACCGGAACGGCTAATTTTCTTCAAAAGTACCAAGGCTAAATCAATGAATTTTGGTACAGGTGGATAACTTAAAAAATTGAATTGAAAATTGATAATTGCGACGTTGCCAGATTTTTAGTTTTTTTCTGTAACTCAAGGAATGTTTTTTTTTTTAATTTAACGCTACTCTTTTTTTTATTGAATTCGATTCCTCCCATCGATAGTATCAAATTTTTATCTCAAATAGTCCTATGGGAAAAAAAGTTATTAGTTTTAACTCTAACTCTAAAAAAATCCAATCTATTTCCATTTAAAAATGTTTCAAATAATGTGAAAAGGAAGGTTGGTAGACATAATGTACCTAATAGCATCGATAACGATAATAACAACAAACAACTACTAACAATAACATAGCTAGTAAAAATTACTTACATATTATAGTACACTACATTAATATGATTATGAATCCGATAATATGTACCTAAGTAATTTTTACTAGCTATGTTATTGTTAGTAGTTGTTTGTTGTTATTATCGTTATCGATAGGTACTATTAGGTACATTATGTCTGCCAACCTTCCTTTTCACATTATTTGAAACGTTTTTAAAATGGAAACAGATGGGATTTTTTTTAGAGTTAGGGTTGTAACTAATTAATTTTTTTTCCCATACAACTATTTGAGATAAAAATTTGATACTATCAGGAAATGGTAATGTTGATGGGAGGAATCGAATTCAATAAAAAAAAGAGTACCTACTTAGTGTTACATTTGAAAAAAAACATTCCTTTAGTTACAGAAAAACTAAAAATCTGGCAACGTCGCAATTGTCAATTTTCAATTCAATTTGTTAAGTTATCCACCTGCACCAAAATTTATTGATTTAGCCTTAGTAGTTTTGAAGAAAATTAGCCGTTCCGGTTATTTCAACTAACACTGTATATCGGTTTATGGCTGAAACTTTGATACTTTCAGATTTTTCCATATACGGGGTGTTTCACGGTGGATGGTACGTTAGACGTAGGTATATGACGAACCAGCTGACAAATCAACAATTTAACAATATTTGAAACTTTTAAGATTACTAAAGTCAAAATGGTCTCTTGTCACGTTAATAAACTTTAATACCAATAAATTGTTTTTCAAAGCCACCTTCGATATTTATTCATAATAATGACTGTTGGAATAGTTGATAAAATTAGTTTTCTGCAAAAGGGTCTTGATGCATCATTAGAAATTGCGATAGAGCTGTAATTAGGACAAATGTTTGATTTTCAATTCTACATCGAATGACATTAAAATATACAGGGGTTCCTATTAGAAATAAGAAAAATAAATTGCTTTAAAGTGCAAAGTTTGACACTAAACTTTGGACACCCTGTATAATTTGTAATAATTAAACTTTGTTAACGAGACTGTAAGACTTTATTTAATAAGTACCTTTGTATAATTTTATTAACGAGGCATTAATTTTATTTTTTATTAATTTTTCAAATTACTGTTGCCAAACTGATATTTTTCAGTTTTTATTTTTTTTCGCCTGTAATACTGAATCGATTTCAATAAACATTTTATGGTTATGTAGGTAACTATAGGAGGCACTTAAATAAGTAAGAAAATATATGGCATGTAATCTAATAAAATATATCCTTATGACGGCACACTTTTTTGGGACACCCTGTATGAAAAAGAATATTTTCCTGAAATGCGCCCCAAGATACAGGTCTACAAAATATCAAAATCCTAACTTAATTACTAAGTGAGCTATAGAAGACGGGACGTGAGGTGCAGGACACTGTATTTTAAGTAATTATAATACAAGGCGCGTTCGGCATTGTCGTCAGACCCGTCTGATTCGTCTAGATCGTTCGGTAATGGCATCTGGATTCAGGGGAGGTAAATCGGTTTCGTTCGGTAAATAACGAGGGGGAAATCACTAAAAAAATTTGTACACTGAAATTCCCCTTTCAGAAAAAATTCCCCGATATTACCCAAAATTTTTTGAAATTCCCCGAAATACCCTAAATTTTAATAGCTTGGAAATTCCTTTAATTTTTCTGCAATTCCCCAAAAGTTCCCCGAAATTCCCCGCAATTCCCCGAAATTCCCTGCAATTCCCCAAAGCGCTCTTAAAATTCTCAGCAAAATTCGGCCGATTACATTTACAACAACGTTGCCAAATTGTAGAAATTATTATTAAATATTATGAAAAATACGTTTGTGCCTCGAAATACCCCGAAATACCTTGAAATTCCCCCGAAATTCCCCGAAATACTTTGAAATTCAACGAAATACCTCTAAATTCCCTGAAATACCTCGAAATTCCCCGAAATACCTCGAAATTCCCCGAAATACCTCGAAATGCCCCTGCACTTTCTTACTTTGTACACTAAAATACCCCAGTGATTTCCCCCTCGGTAAATAACTTCGGACCGGTCTAGATGTAATCTAACCGCTCCGTCTCAGAATGGCAGAGCAAAAAGATTAATCTTGTTTTGTGAGGTTAGATTATTTGTGTTTTACTGTTTTGGGGTTGTTTTTGTTAATAAAAATTATATAGATCCTCATCTTCATCAAAAAGAAAATGACCATTTACTACTGCTACTATGGCATCTTTTATGACTTGGCAAATCCCACCCTTAATTAATAACCTATACATTTTACACCTCTTTGACTTTCCTAGATTTAAAAAAAGAAAAGAAAAATTGTTTTTAGTTCATTTAGTTGTAAATAAACAAGAACTGACTTGGAAGGGTTGTTTTTCTTCAAGCCTGGGAACAGGTAAACAAAAACAAACAAACTCGGATCGGATCACCTAACCTTTTCATTGCCAGTTTTAAAATATCAATCGTTCGTTTATTGCAGATTGGTCCGACAGATCTGTGGTCACGTGATCAAAAATCTCGTCTGCTCCGCGATGACAATGCCGAACGCGCCTATGGTCTCAATAAAAATATTATTTCAGCTGGCATTTGCGACTTTTGCGAAGTTGTCGGTGAAATCAGCTATTAAATACATGCATAAACACCGATCGTTAAAATTCAAACAGCTTTTAACAAAGTATCAAAATATTAGAATATTCCGTGCATCAAAGAACTATTAAAGATCATAATTATTTATACAAAGATTGAACAATGGTACGCCTTAGTATCCAATACCGGCTTTATTGCCTTGATCTTTTTCAAGTAGTTAGCACATCATAAAACACATGATACCCAACTTATCTGTCCATTAAGCTACCAGAGTGTTCCAATCTTAACAACATACACGATACGGTCGAAAATAGCGTACGAGCGCGGAGCGGTCCGCTTATAAAAGCGGCGAGTTTTGATGTTCTTAAAAGCTCTATTAGCATTTTATTTAACCAAGAATGTGTTAATTGCTAGCCACCGGTTAATACTAAAATTTAAAAAAGTACAACCGTAAATTTTATAGGAAGTGTCCGTTCATATAACTTTTAGTTAAACAAGCTGTTATAATAATTTATTTCTACAACCACAGCTGATAACTTACCACACTATAAGTATTTGGATTTATTGTGTAATAGCTCAGAATGTTATGTGGTAATAGTCTATCCAAGGGCGGATTTAGGTCCAAATCATGGGGGGGGGGGGGGTAATTAAAGACTTTTCTTTAACAAAATCTATAGGTATTAAAGCGCCGCAGGCGAAAAAATTTTGGGGCCACGCCCTAATTTTGCTTTATTCCCAGTTTTTAAAATAAAGAATAATAATAAAACGCTTTTTACAGACGTTTACGTATGTACAGGGTCTTCCAACGAGGACTGGACAGGGGCTCATTTTTGAGCTTCCTTGTATTTAAAGAAAAATCCAAAATAGCCAATCGATGTACTTTTTCCTGCAGAATTCGAAAATGAAACCAAAAATTTATTTGAACCAGAAACAAAAGAGTTACGCTATGGATAAGGTGTTTTTTAAATGGAACATAGCTTTTTTTATACGATTTTTGGAACGAGTGATTTTTTTTTGTCCGTTCTAATTAAAATATTTAATATTGTGACAGCTATTTTTATTAAATTTTACCTTATATAGATTATTATTATTATAGATATTATAGATTATACCTTTATTACCTAGTGTATGTTTCAAACAGGTTAAAGTTAAATTATACTGGATAAAACATTAAAATTTAATAAAAATAGCTGTCACAATATTAAATATTTTAATCAGAACGGACAAAAAAAAAATCACTCGTTCCAAAAATCGAATAAAAAAAGCTATGTTCCATTTAAAAAACAGCTTATCCATAGCGTAACTCTATTGTTTCTGGTTTAAATAAATTTTTGGTTTCATTTTTGAATTCTGCAGGAAAAAGTACATCGATTGGCTATTTTGGATTTTTCTTTAAATACAAGGAAGCTCAAAAATTAGCCCTTGTTCAGTCCTCGTTGGAAGACCCTATACAAAAATATTGCGTCTTAAATATAACTTTTTAATTTTTGTAATTAAAGTTCGCACGTCCATCTTGATATTCAAAACGAGCTTTATTGCACGGGAACACGTGTGACGTCATATAGTGTGTCTGTCAAGGAATGACAAACTGCCCAAACAAAGCGCTTTACTGGGAACAAAATGAGTCGCATTGAGAAGATACAGTTTATTTCTTAACAAAATTGCCGTGTTAAAAGTAGATCATTATTCAGCAAGACTGTGCTGCTTATGGAACTGATTACTACCAATAAAACACTGTTCTAGCAAATATATAATTGATATAACACTAAAGCGGGTTTGATACACTAGCAATTTATTTAATATGGATTAAAAAAAAATAAGCTATGAATACAAACTATGTGTTAGGAAACCTGTTGTATTAGATCATTTTCCTTAGTGCGGTTTCGCGGATCTATAACCTAGTCGATTGGGGAGAGTGCATCTTCTCCGGCACCCCATGAAATTTCCGATTCTCCTCCGGTCTGATTACAGGCGTCAATGGGGTAGTATTGGAGATGAAACATTTTTCACTCTTTCCTAGTTTTCACTTCATGCTGGACTCACGTCAAGACTTAAACCACTAAATTCTATATAGTATTTTTGATGTTAAGCGATGGCTATGTCAATTAATAGAGATTTCTTGGACGCACATATTTTGAATTTAAAATTCACCTGGCTCGAGCCAGTTTATCGGCCCTGGGATATGGGATATGTAAATGGGAAAAGGTTTCCAGGCTTCGCTGGAAATCGAACCCCGAACTACTCCTCCCTTGCGAAATGAACGCGCTAACTAACTGCGTCACAGGGATTACATTTTTCTTAATCAAAAACGATCATATACAGTACTCGTCACCGATCTTGAGCTGTAGTGCTCAGTTGAAATTTCAATATAAAATTAATTATTAAAGGGCGGAATATATGCAAAATGCATATATATGAATTTTTTTGCATATTTTGTCAATTTTATAATAAAATGCATATTTTTCATAAATTATTACTTTAAGAGCATATTTTGATGTTTTCGACATTATCAAAAAATGTAAAACGTTAAAAGTTTAATGTCCAGTTCTGTACTTATTTCAGGGATTTTCCAATCTGAAAATTATAATAATTATTTTTACATTTTAATTATACACAAGGTATTTATTTATTGGGGGTTTCCGGGATTTGCAGGTATATTGTTAGGGGTTGTTCATTGTCACTTAATAATGCGTTATTATTACCTGCTTAACAAACTGTATTTATATCTATCCAGAACCTGCAATTGCCCTGCCCGGTGGGAAACATGGATTAATGCCGCAATATTCTACACAGAGCATTTCGAAGCCATTAAAGAACTAATTTTAAATTTGGATAACGATTCCCACTATGTTGTGCAAAGTAAAGAGTTGTTAAAAAGTGCAAGTGTAGCTAAAGATCTAGTTTTTATTAAGGTTAATTTCAGTTTTATACCGGACATAATATCCTCGTTGGAGAGTAAAAATTTCAGTTTAAGAGACGTCTAACGAATTTGTATCTTGGACTTATATTTTACTACCTAAGTTGTAGTATTGTCCGATTACATCAGTAGATGTTGAAAGAAGCTTCTCTTTGTATAATCACATTTTTACTAATACAAGGCAATCCTTTTTAGTTGAAAGTTTTGAATAATATTTAGTATAAATGTATTTTATACAATTTTAGGTTAAAAAATTTTATACTAACAAATATGCCATATTAAAATTATTAAACATATTCTATTTGTTGCAGGTTTGGTTTCAAAATAGAAGAATGAAGGACAAAAGGCAAAGAATGGCCATCGCTTGGCCATATGCAGCTGTATACAGTGACCCGATTTTCGCAGCGTCTTTACTCCAAGCTGCAGCTTCCACCGTACATTACCCCCCACCGACCGCTATCTATCCCCCGCATTATCACAGGTACTCACCGTATCCTAGTTTCGGCGTTCCCCCAACCAGTATGCCAATGCCAAATCCCAATATGCTTCATCATCCATCTAACGTGGGATTTAATCCTGCTCCAACTGGGTTACCATCTGGATTGCATCAAGGATTATCTCAAAGTCAACTTGCCCAGGGACTTAATATTAACCTTAATTTTGGAGAAATGCCTTCCTATCAACAAATGTCTCAAAAAATTTCCCCTACAGACTCACATCGATCTGAAATTAGCCTGAGTCCTCCGGTTCATGATAGTTTATTAATACCAGCTTCCAAAGTGTCTCTCATGCAAACACAAATAAATAACGAAAAACCTAAATTATTTAAACCTTATAAATCGGAAGCATAAATTATAAGTTAAATATTATGTATATATAACTATTTTGTCATATAGGTATACCTTTAAGAGTGTACCATGAGTCATAAAAAAAAACGGTTTCCGTGAGATCACCGTGATGCTTCAAAGTAAATTCTTGGCTACGTAATAACATTGAGAATATGGTCGATATTCATAAATATTCATGTGATTAGAAATGAAAAGAGAAAATAGGTGTTGAAAGTAAAAATATTACTACCTATAGTGTTTGTTGACATGGGAATACCTACTAAGTATAGTGATCTTTTCTTAGTTATGCTGGATCTCAAAGCCAAATAAACGATTTTAATTTTTAGGAACAATAATTGTAATATAATAATAATAATAATAAATGTATATATATAAACAAACATGTATATAACCTTTAAGACAAGAAAATTGTATATTATTATATTTTGGTACCTGAACATAAGCAATAATTGCTTTTTCTTAAAATTTACTCGTCTGTGTCAAATTGTATAATATAAACAAAATTTTTGCTACATAAATATTTTATTCAATAAATATTAAGTGGATTATAACAATTTTTCTTTATTTCTCAGATGTAGGTGTCTCTGTTTTTGGTAAACTGAGTATATTATGCTAATAATTACACTTATATAAGAAAGTACGAAGCGATTTTTTTGTGTGAGTTTGTAATTTATTTTATAAATTCAATAACACCAGTACAGTTTTTTTTTTGGAAAAATGCTTGCACACGAGTATGAATATTTTAGGTTGTGGTCATTTTTATAAAAAAAAATGTACACCGTGTAACAAAAGTATGAAACGCTTTAAATATCTTTAATACAGTTCGTCCGACTTAGCTAAAATTCGGTATCGGTATATAAGAGGTTATTGCGGAGCTGCTAGTGACATTTGCGATGTTGCCAAATTTACAGTTTTTTAGCAATGTATATTATTTTTTTTTCTTAAATGGGACACCCTATATATTATTGAAAAAAATGATTCCGCAACCAATTCTAAATAACGTTCATATAAGTTTGTTGCGGAATCATTTTGTTAAATAGTATATAGGGTCTCCCATTTAAGAAAAAAAATAATATACATTGCTAAAAAACTGTAAATTTGGCAACATCGCAAATGTCACTAGCAGCTCCGCAATAACCTACCCAACTAACACAAAGCTAAGTCGGACGAACGGTATTAAAGATATTGAAAGCGTTCCATACTTTTGTTACACGATGTATGGATACAGATTGCCCCAAATTAGAGATATGATCGATAATTTTTTTAAACGCCAATCGTAGTTTTTTATGAACTATTTTTAAAGTGCATATTAAGTTATACATACGTACCAAATTTTTATTTCTTTTCATTTATAAGATATTAAACAAACAAAAATTAATTTAATTGAAAAATAAAAAAAAAAACCTTCTATTCATCTTCAATACTTTTTCGTCAATAAATGCTGAAAATGTTGTCCATTCGCTATTTCGCAATATCCTAAACGCGAGTAAAACTTGTTTTAAGCATTTCTAATTACTTTGGAAGAAGTTAACCTAAATCATGTCTTATTCGTGGTTTCAACTCCTAAACATTTGACAACGATTAAAAATTTGAAATTTGGTACTTATGTATAACTTAATATGCACTTTAAAAATAGTTAATAGGGAACTAGGGTTGCTATTTAAAAAAAACATCGATATCGTCTTATCCCTGTATCAATATTTTTTTATAAAAAAAAACTTTAAACGTTAATACCAGTGTCCAGACATTTTTCCAAAAAAAACTGTACCTACTGGATTTACAGAATTTATTCCAAGTTACAAACGCACACTGTATGTACTAGTAGCAATATTTTCCGCAATAAGTTTTTTTTCATGTCAACATAAAACTAATATACCGAATTTATAATATATTTTTTATTATAATAATACTTATTATAAGTTTATACCTAGTTTTTTTCTGAAAATTGGTCTTATTTTAAACTTTATTTTCCATTCAACAATAATTCGAGTGGCGTGTATATTTCAAATTCTAATTAGAGCAGAATATTTCATGGAATTGTTTCCTCTGACTTCGCATTACTCTCTGCTCTTTTTATGAAATCGATTAGTCATTAACAGAAATTTTGCACTTATAGAAAATAACTATCCTAGACTGACTGACTTGACTTTTGACAATATTTATAATAATAGCATAGATCTGATAACTGTTGTAAAAACGCAGCCGATGACCGTAGAGTTTATATTATACATTAAGAAAAAGCAATTGCTTAGATTTTACTTAAGGTTGAATTCTCAACGTCATTCAATCTATTGCCAACCTATAACCTATTTCGCGTTGATTTTTTTAAGTTTATTATTTTAATAACTAACATTTAAAGAAAATCAACATCATCGGTACATTATTTAGGTAGTATCTGATATATTACAAAAATATCAATTTATTTTATTGCTAATTTTGGGAGAATTGTATAGTGAAAGAACAATGAGTGACAATGACATAATAATGTTAAAAAAAATCTTATCCGATATTTTTCGCTATACAATTCTCCTAAAATAAGTTATGAAATACCTTGATATTTATTAAATATGTCAATTATTACCTATGGAATATCAAGTCGATACTGATTTTCTTTAAATTTTGTATAAAAGCTAGAAAACATAAATAAATCTACGTGAAATAGGTTATAGGTTGGCAAGCATGTTGATACTCCCACCTTAAGAAATGCCATTTTATGTGCGACTTTTAAGGATACAGGTACCCACTGATTGCAGTTTTTAATTTATTATAATAAATAAAAATATGTTATGTTATTATACCATTTTATTGTTTTCTTTCCTTCATTCCTTTAAAAATAACTGTTTAACAGTTATTTTAGTTTTTTTTTAAGAATTAAGTACAGTTACCGTCACAAAAATCCGGGCACCAATCTGACAGCTAACATAAGCCATTATCAGGGCGCAGCTGTAAGTAAAGAACGTAATGTTATGTAATAAAATTAAACAAAAAAATTTTGAAAAAAAAGAACTTAAGTAAACAAATGTATGTCCTAAAACTTACAGATATGAAAAATCACATTAGGGCCACCCAGTCAACACACAAACAAATAACATCAAAAAATAATATAAAAGTTATTCTAAAAATCATTATCATGATTGCGATTTTGTTTTATCAATTTAATGAAAAATTTAGTCGTTCTGAATTCCGTTGCGACCCACATTTCTCAAAAATTTCAAATATAATCATATAAGTACAGTGTGTCCAAAAAAGTATGCAAAATATGGGAAAGTTTTTTATCACCGATTTATCAGAAAGTTTTATTCTTTATAAAAGTTGGTGCATTCCTTAAAACTATAAATGCATATTTCACCTGCGGCTAATAGTAGGGGAGCAAATGCCATTTTTTCGAAATTGCCTTAAGAGTAAAGTACCTTTATTATTAGGAATATAGCAAAATTTTATATGGAAATGTTTTTGCAAATTAAAAACTTAGTTTAAATACGAAATTTGTGTTAGGTGTGTCAATTTTTAATTTTTTTTCTATGCATTTTTTAAAATAGGTTTTTGAACCATCTCGTAACATTGAAAGGTTTTAAAAAGTTTGCAACTACTTAATCCATCTTTATTATAAACCCACGATCAAATTATTTAATAAATATATTAAAATTGAATTGCGTAAATAAAAAATCGACCAGAGGTCTACCGTTTAGGGGCAAATAGAGGTTAACAAAAAAAAAAAATTGTGTCACCTAACTCAAATTTCGTATTTGGACTAACTTACGAATTTGCAAGAACGTTTCCATATAAAATTTTGCTATATTTCTAATCATTAAGGTACTTTACTCTTAAGGCAATTTCGAAAAAATGGTATTTACTCCCTTACTATTAGCCGCAGGTGAAATATGAAATATGCGTTTATAGTTTTAAGGTATGCACCAACTTTTATAAAGAATAAAATTTTCTGAGAAATTGGTGATAAAAAAACTTTCCGATATGTTGCATACTTTCTTGGACACACTGTATAATTTTTAACTTAAGCAAAAAGAAGAATAAATAAAGAGAATATCTGTGACAACCGCAAGCCAATATCTTTTTTGAAACCGGAGATATGGAAAATAAAATATAAAAATGAGCTCTTATAAGAATAAACTGACAGAATAAACTGACGATTTTATACGCAATCTGTATAGGCAAGAAGTTACGAATACCATACCATTGTATCTTCTACAAAGCTATAATCAACACAATACTTCTTTAATAGTGTGTGTGTTAATGTTCTGTAAATTTACATTATTTACAACAAAAATAATAAAGGATGGTTGCATTAATGAAACAATTTGCAGTAAAAGTGGTCTGTGAAACAAAAAATATGCAAGCTTTGATTTGGAACATGAAATAGTAGGTAGGTAGGTACGTGTTAAATTTAAATGGACTAAATTGTGTTTTATTATTAATTTTTTTTGTTTGAGGTCGGCATTTTGAAGCAGCACAAATATTAAGGAAATAAAATTTTGACACGTACTATTTCATATTTTAAATTAAAGCTTTCTTCCCTTTTTTGTTCTACATCCCACTTAAAATTTTACTACCGTTTGGGTTTATCCATTAAGAACAGTAACCCCCTTTACCACAATGAAAATTGCCGAACGTTTTGCTGGTCAAACGAAAAGAAAAAATAAAAATTGATATTTAGAAAATAAATTCTACTTTAAATACCCCATCCAGAAAAGTAAATGACGATCGAAAATATTCCCGCATAAACCCACCTTACACGCTTAAATTCACTTTACGCGCCCAAAGTTTTTGAGAAAAAAGTAAGGCCGATATTGAAAAATGGCTTTAAGAAAAATTGTTTGGTACAACATTCTACACCCGGGAAAGTCATTTTGCTTTTGACCAATAAAGAATTGTTTAAAATATTACAAAATTACTAAAAATAAAAAAAAATGTTTAAAAACAATTTTGGGAATATTTTCGATCGTAATTTACTTTTCTGGATGGGGAATTTAAAGTAGAATTTATTTTCTAAATACCAATTTATATTTTTTCTTTTCGTTTGACCAGCAAAACGTTCGGCACTTTTCATTGTGGTAAAGGGGTTACTTCCTCTTAACGCAACCATCCTCTATTATTTTTGTTGTAAATAAATGTAATTTACAGAACATTAATTTAAAGAAGTGTTATGTCGACTATGTCTTTGTAGAAGACACAATGGCATAGTATTTGTAACTTTTTGCCTACAAATACAGTATTATAACGTCAGCTTGTTCTTATGGAGCTCATTTTTATATCGTATTTTTCATATTTCCGATTTAAAAAAGATATTGACTTGCGGTTTTTACATATTATTCTTTTTTCTTAAGTTAAAAAAGATATATCGTTGCATTTAAAATTTTTGAGAAAAATAAAGTAATTGTCGCTTTCAGAATGACTTTGTTTTTTTATAAAATTGATAAAACAAAAGAATTCCTAATCAGCAAGTTCAAATTTGTCAGAATCCGATTAGTCAACCCAAAGTTGTCAATATTTTTTTTTGCATAGCAATATTTGTCCCCTCCTACCCCCCCCCCCCTTAAACAAAAAGTTCTGCTTCGATAGAGATAAAAAATAAGCAAAAAAATGGTAGTCACGTGATTCGCATTATCTGTCAAATTTTAATTTTTTCCAAAAAATAATTCATAAGTGGGGTTATTTTTAAAGATATCAAAAAAGTTATTGAAAAAAGTTTTTTTAAATGCAGTTTCTAGCCCACATGCAAAATTTCAGCTGCATAAGATAATTTTTTTTTACTCACCACTAAAATTTATTTTCCACTTAATGAAAACTTTACTGATGACACTGGGTTCTGGTACTTTTGTCTTAATATTAAGGTGTATTACTTTCAGACACAAACTACGTTTTCAAAAATACCTATTTTATGAAGTTACCTTATACAGGGTCAAAAACAAATAAACTTTGCATCACATGCTTTCAAATTTTCATAGCCCAATTTTGATTTTGTAGAAAAACATAAATTTAATATGGCGTACTTTAAAGAAAATGTATCTGAAATAAAGCATTGTCAAAACTAAGAAGTTTTATGTAGGTTGCGTTGAGTCTTATTTTGCAAAAGTGGTGCAATTTACAAAATATGGGTAAAAAATCAAAATTATCTAATGATGCTGAAATTTTGCATGTGGGCTAGAAACTGCATTTAAAAAAACTTTTTTCGATACTTTCAGAAATAACCCCACTTTTGAATTATTTTTTGGAAATAATTAAAATTTGACAGATAATGCAAATCACGTGACTACTATTTTTTTGCTTAATTTTCATCTCGATCGAAGCAGAACTTGATGCCAAAGTCAAATTTCGGGTAAAGTTAATAATAAAAAAAAACCCATATGATGCGGACTTTACTGGTCACACTCATCACACTGTATGTTTTCTATGAGGATTTTTGAGAAAATTACGCTTTTTGTTTGGCCACTATAGTTACGCCCCCTAGCGGCCAACCTCGAAACTTAAAAATAATTTCCAGCAATTTTTCTTAGTTACTTTTGTAATAAATATTTTTTTCCGCAAGCCATGCGATAAACGGTGTCCAAGATACATTCCCATTTTTAGTTGTACACCCGGTATATTATATATTTCTAGGGTGAAACATTATTTTACATAAATGATTTGTTTATAGTTATGTCCAAATTATTGTTTTAAAGTGCAGAAATACTGAATTGCATCATAAAAACTCTTATTCCAATAAACAAATCACCAAAAATTAAATTATACCCAATATTTATGTGGGTATTATTAATTTTAAAATAGTCTTCTCATACTGCCAATAATTATTATTGATCTTATATTTTTGTAGGTACTGTTATTTACGCAAGAAATTGAAAAAGCGTCTGTTAAACCCCCATAAATGCGAAGTAACACAGTGTTTTCTAGTATGCAAAAATTGCCGAAATGATGGTCAATTTGATTTTATGAGGTAGCAAAATTCCTAAAATTTGGGTTTTATGTTTACAACTTTTCACTTTTATAAATTGCCCTCTAATAGCCCGAAATAAAAATTGGTCTAAAGTTGCAATTGACACACAAAGCTTTTATTATTGTGAAATTATGAACGAGGTAAGTAGGTATACCATCGTTAGAAATATACAGGATGGCTCAAATGACGAAAGAGATTTTGGAAAACAATACCTATTATTATATGAGAAATAATGTTTTTAACCAAACCTTTTTAAATTTATGTACTTGATTTAATATATGCTACGGTATTTATTTACTGGCATTAGAGGTTATGTACTCATTTATTTATTTACACAGGGCTTTAGAAGTTTTATTTGTCCTTTAAGTTTAAAAACAGAATTTAAATTATTTTGAAAATGGCGTTTTGAACATAGATAATAATAAATTATTTGAATGCTATTTTTAAAATAATTGACGAATAATTCGATTTTCAAAAATGTTATTAAATAGAAAAGATGATTAATTTGATGCTATTTAAAAACTCGGAAAACAAATAGAACTATCTGTTGCTAACTAACTATTCAGACAATTTTGATTGTGACGTCAATGCAATGCATTTGGCAGTAATGATTTACTAACAAATAAAGTTGTCAAATTAATAAATCAAAGTAAAAGCTAACCAGACCACTGCACTGAGGAAAATGACAGGTTTGCTAAGACATAGGTTGTATTGATAGCTTATTTTATATTAACCCATATTAAATAAATTGCTAGTGTATCAAACCCGCTTTAGTGTTATATTAATTCCAAATTTGCTAGAACAGTGTTTTTATTAGTAGTAATCAGTTCCATTAAGCAGCACTTGTTGAATAATGAACTACTTTTAATACAGCAATTTTGTTAAGAAATAGGTACCTAAGTTGTATCTTCTCAATGTGACCCATTTTGTTCCCAATAAAGCGCTTTCTCTACACTTAAGAAAGCAAAACAACGTCCCCAAAAACGAATTGTATCCGTTAGAACCTATAATGCACAAGACGTTGGTGGGGGTTAGTAGCGATTGACACTCGCCGCGCGCCGTAGTATTAGTTTCAACGTATTTGTTGCGCAGGTAACATCGTTGTTCAGAGTCTTCTAGCTGTCCTGTCTGAATTTGAACTTTATTGATCGTACCAATACCTGTTTCAATTAATTTATTTTTACCTTGTATTTTTAAGTTTTTTAAACTTTGTATGTCAGATAAAGCAATAGAAGATTTTTATTTCGCACAACCCATCATTAGTATCGGACTTTATAATCTACTAGCTATACCCCGCGCGCGTTGCTACGCTACTTACTAAAATAAATTTGAAGGAAAGACATCACACAAATATCCGGCATCCCGACATCCCGGCATCCCAGCATCCGTTGCGCCACTTTTTTTTTATGCCGAAACCTTCCTCGGCCTGCACACAATAACTCACCAAATCCCGGCATCCCGGCATGCGTTGCGCCACTTTTTTTTTATGCCGAAATTTTCCTCGGCCTGCACACAACTCACCAAAAAATTTTCATCGAAATCGGATAAATGGTATAGGAATGCATACGGGACATACAGACAGACAAACATTTATTTTTATATAAATAGATGGACGAATTTAACTATTTCAGTAAACCATCTTGCTTAATAATAATGTTAAAAACAATGTTAAACCACAAAAACAATATCACACTATTACTAGATGCTATATTATAAATTTTTGAGAACTACAGTACTGATTTTAAGTGGTAAGTATAATATATGCTTTATTAACCGTAGCAAGTAAATACTATTATGATTAATGTCAAGTTTCATTGCCAGTCGGAACTAATACGGTATAGAAAACCAGATTACACCCCTAGAGAACTTGATAATTACCTACTGAAAGTAGGACTCAATAATGACTAGAAACTAGTAGAAACCATTCTATGGTAGGTAGCAATAACTCCTATTTCCTATTGTCTAAATTACCGTGATATTATCACTACACAACGGTCTAGCAATTTTCGTTGTCTTACAGTTGTTTTCACATATAGTATTAAACAGTTGTATAAAGATCTAAAATGTTCTATTATAACACCAGTTCCAAAAATTAAAAATACAAAAAAAAGCTGTGAAATGAGGCCAATAAATATATTATGGGATATTGAAAAATTATTAGAAATGACAGTTTATGAACAGATACTCGAATTTATTGAAGAAAACAAAATTTTAGTAAATATGCAAGGAGGTGTTAGAAAAGGATATTCAACAGAAACGGCAATCCAGTCTGTAATTGAAAATTGGAAGCGAAGCGTTGACAAAAATGAAGTTGTATTGGCAGTATTTTTGGATTTTAAACGTGCATTCGAAACAATTGATAGGGATAAATTATTAAAAAAATTATATCAGTATGGATTAAGGGGAGTTGTTTATAAATGGTTTCAAAATTATTTAAGTAATAGGCAGCAAAAAACAAAAATTGATAATATTTTTTCTAAAAAGGAATATAATAATATTGGGGTACCACAAGGTAGCATTTTGGGTCCATTATTATTTATTCTTTATATAAATGATATGCCAAATGTTTTAAAACAAAGTTTTATTCAAATGTTTGCTGACGATACCTTATTATATATAAAGGGTAAAAATATTCTTGATTGTATAGACATTTTAAATTTTGAATTAAAAACTTTATCAAACTGGTTAAAGGTAAATAAATTAAAATTAAATATTTCTAAAACAAAATTTATGGTTATTGGAAATAGTGTGATTAATACAGACATAAATATTTTTGTTGATGATGAAAAATTAGAAATTATAGACTCTTTTAAATATTTGGGAGTAATTTTAGATTCTAAGTTAAAATTTGAATTACATTTTGAAAATCTGGTATCTAAAATTGGACAAAAAATTAATTATTTAAAAAGAATTAGTCAAAATTTGAGTTTATTTTCACGAAAAACAATTTATAACACTATAATTTTACCTAATTTTTTATATTGTTCAACTATTTTATACACAGCAAATTATGGGGTCTTTAATAGACTCCAAGTTTTGCAAAATAAAGCTATGCGTATAATTTTAAATGTGGATAAATATACGAAGATAAATTTAATGTTAACGAAACTTCAGTGGTTAAATGTTAAAAATTTAATATTTCTTTTGATTTGTACTTTTATTTTTAAAATACAACATAACTTACTGCCTTCTCATTTGAAAGATTTTATAACTCAAAATTTTGAAAATCATAACTATTCAACCAGGTATAATAAAGATTTTTGTCTAGGTAGGGTATCAAAACATTTGACATATAAATCGGTTTTCTATAAAGGATTAAGTAAATATAATAACTTGAATATTTTAATTAAATCACAGACCTCTTTGAAAAATTTTAAAAATCATTGAAAAATTATTTATTTAAAAAACAAAATAGTGACTGATAAAAAATCTTTAAAGAGAAGATATTGTTAAATTAGTTTAAATATTTTATATAACTTGTTAAATTGTAGCATATTGCTTAATAAATCTTGTTACTATAAAGAGTATATATGTGAATTCTTATAAGAAATAAAAGGCTTTTTTCTCAGTGTAGGGCAAGAATAGCCCTTTCTGTTTAAAAAAAACATGGATATACTAAACTGAGATATGATTGTTTATTTGGTTTATTTCTTAAAAAATAATAATAAATGACACTAAGATATCTGCCGGGTGTCCCAAATTATAAAGTGTATGATAGAATTAGGATAATTGAGTTAATTAAACTTAAAAAGCTTGAACTAAGATATTAAATTAAAGCTTTGAAAGGTTATTACTTTTTCGTAAAATGGGTTATTGGAGTAAATAAAAATGCTTTCTACCTTTTTTTCTCAATACATTTTCTATTAATTTTGCATATTTTCTTTAAACTTGCATGCATTGTTTGATACGCCAATTATTTTTAAGATCCCAGATCCTGTATAAACTTAATGGGTAGATAGTAAACACAGTAGGTACGTAGTACATATTGCTGTTTAAGAAATAGAAACAAAAAGAAATATTGAACCAAGGACTAGCAAAACTAACACATTTGGGTTCGGCAAACAAAATTTACCATAAGGAATCCATTAATATCAATGCGCTACTTTATGGTTTTCCACTTTAAGAAGATGGACATCAATATTTGTATTCTTAGACGAATTATCTACGCCGTAAAAATTTAAGAAATTGCTAACCATTGTGGTTAGATAAAGCAAATTAAACCGAACCACCCATTTCTCAAAACTAAATAAAACATTAACAACGAGTGAAATATGTAAACTGTACTCCCTGTCATCAATAAAATTAGTTACGGCTACAACAAGTATCGCCTCAAACTGACCAAAATGTGGTTTGTATTGGCAGACATCAATTGTCACCCCTCGGTTCACAGTAGTTGGTCATTGCCATATTTTATTTATTAAACTTTATCAGTTGGGTCGTTTGAACGATTGTTCTTCAAGGTGAACTGTGACTGTAATAATTGCTTGTTCTTCATTTTAAATGTTTGAAACAAAATATATGTGCCACATATTTTTGTAAACTTTTGGCGTGTACATACAAGATGGCATCATTTTTTCAAAATGATGTATATTTTATTCTATTAAATAATAAAATAATTTCTTTATACGGTGTGTCCACGGATACAGTTTGGAAGAGGAAAACATTTTTAATAGTAGATAGATATAGAAAAAAAGTCATTCTTTATATTTGCTTGTGCTGAAATTACAATTTCGAATATCAGATTTGCGAATACTATACAGGGTTCGTCACAAATAACACTTTTAGTTTTTTGGATCTTTTTCTTTCAGTTCCTTGATTTATTAAATGAATTTTGCTAGTGTTGAAACTAGTGTTGGGAAAAATCGACTTATTTTAATAATCGACTACCGAGTATTCGAGTGATTTAAAAAATCGAATGATCATCGATTTTTTTTCACTCAAATGCTAATATTAATTATTAATATTGGCGGTTCATCGTTCATGTTAATATACAGCATTTGTATTGGGAATAACTGACTTGGTGTTGTTAATCGATTGATTTTTTGCGGATTATTAAATGTGGCGGAGATATTTGTGGATTTTTTGGCATGGTTCCCAGATCTTACAACTTACAATTTAATTTAACTAACCACTTGACTACTTGACCTTGAGATGTCACGATATTGCATAACTTATGATATTTATGAATACTGAATACTCACCACTATAATAGGTTCGTTCCAACTTTGAATCACAAACAGATTTCCAACAGTTTGCAAATCGTTCTTAACGCGCATGATTGTTATTTTTCTGCTGGTAAACGATTAATTTGTCTGTGGTTGGAACAGCCGACAATGTACTTGAAGTTGTCTGTGACTGAAAAACCTAAATAATTTTGGTTTTTAATTCTCTGCTCGTCTAGTAGACACTCCAAAAATCATCGTCATCACTACTTTCGATGGCCGAAAGGTCACTCTCCTCACTATACTCTTCGTCACTCATATTTTACAGTATTTCACTCAACAAAAAGAATGTAAAATACCAACAAGCCACTCAAATCCAAGAAATGTTAACAAATAACAACGAATTTTAAGACAAATATCGCACTTTGACAGATTAGGTTACGTTGCAATAAAATGAAATCGTACAAAACAGCAGTACGCATGCGCCGGATGGATGGTCCGAAGATAATCCGCGAACTGTTCTGATAGTTTGCAAACAGTTTTGAATCTTGGTTGGAACAGAAAACTGACAGTTTACTAATCGTTAGTAACTCTGGTTGGAACGCATTTCGCTTATTGCGCAGAATCCTGATGGTTAGAAACTGTTTCTGACGCCGGTTGGAACGAACCTATTAAATCCTATTATCCTACGCAGGCAACCCGTAATGCAGTATTTAAATCTAAATATATCATATTTATTATCTTACGCAGGCAACCCGTAATGCAGTATTTAATATGAATAATATCGCCAATAATAACCGAAAACCACTCGGTGTAGCCGCTCGCTACGAGATGGCTCTGGCCGCAGTGAGTGATTGACAGGCGGGCAGCAACTTTGGAGACGCGTTGAAAAATAAAAACCATATGTTCGTCACTCATTTTGTAACTCGAGTTATTTCCGAAGATAATCGAATATTTCAAGTGATTGAAAAAATCGAGTGATCGGTTATTTTTCACTCGAGTGATCCCATCACTAATTGAAACTACAATTTTAAATATCACATTTGCGATTACATTTTTAGTTTTTTGGATTTGGTTTGAAATAAATTTACGTAAAAACAAACAACTATTGTTGCTTTTTTACTTCGAATCTGATTTTATATCTGGCTGAGTAACGACTTTGTTGTAAGAAAACCATTTTTTATTTACCTAGTTTCGAAGTATTTTTATTATTACATGTCATTTTTCTTCAATTCATTTAATCATACATTATAAAACTTTTATTCAAACGTGGTACCGCCGAGTTAGCGCCTAGTTCAACTCTACATCTGAGTTCTCGATAACAGTTCCTAACTTGCTTGGGACATCTGCAATAACTACTCTTAATTTTTCTTTCAAGATGTCTAAGTTATTATTGAAATTGGTTTTATACACATGTGGCTTCAGATATCCCCGTAAAATGAAAGTCGATAATTGTGAGATCGGGACTCCTACGTGCAAACTGATTTGGACCATTGGACCATAGGTACCTTCCAATCCATTTGTTCCCAAAGTGATGATTTAGCCAACTATCAAAAGGGTTGAAAATTAGAATTGAAAAAAAAATACAAAAAACAAAAACTGTTGTTTCTAACGAACCCTGTATAGTAATCGCAAATCTAATAGTTGAAATTGTAGTTTCGACACTAGCAAAATTCATTTAATAAATCAAGGAATTGAAACAAAAACATCCAAAAAACTAAAAATGTTGTTTGTGACAAACGCTGTATAGTAATCGCAAATCTGATATTCGAAATTGTAGTTTCAGCACAAGCAGACGTTTTTATAAAAAATAACTTCTTCTAAACCTACTAATAAAAAAGTTTTTCCTCTTTCAAACTATCCGTGGACACACTGTATATGCGCTCTGATGGTTATTTACACTATTTATGAAGAAATAAAACCTATTTATATAATAATCAGAAACGAATTATAAACAAATGTTTAAAAGTTATGCCATCTCATCAAATGGGAGTCTAATGAGATGGTATAGAGTTAAACCACACAAATAAAATAACTGCACAACTCGCAAATGTATGATTTTGTCATTTTATCCAAACCGGCACACTGAGCAGTGAGCATGTGCCCATTTTTTTTAAAACCAACATTGAACCCAATTTGCTAAAGATTAAGAATAAATTTTATTTCATTTTGTCCGGTAAATCAACTTGCCATATCGTCGCCTTTCTAACGAAGGGACCTAACTAGCATTTGGCAAATTTTACAGGAGAGCTAAAAAACTAAAATGAGTTAGGTTTAAGACAACGCAGTCGATTTAGCTTTGAAGCTATGAATTTCTTTCTTTTGTATTTAGTTAGCTAATATAGCTTACAATAAGTCAATGATAGTGTCACCTATAAGAAGTTACACACAGTTTGTATTTTTGGTTATGTTTGTAGATATGCCACTACGTGAGAAATATTTGTCGGGTTATGTTAGTTAAGCCGCAGTTTTATAAAATTTTAGAAATTTATAAATTGAAATTAATACAAGTGGCTTGCAGTGAAGCAAAAAATTACATCCTAATGAATAATAAAACAACAGTAATTTTTGTATTAAACTTTAATTAAAATAAACAAAACCATAAAACGTTGGGTTTACAAAACCAAGAGCTCTTTAATTTATTAGTATTAGGTTTAATTTTATAATTAAAAAAAAAACGATCGTAAGTAACTAATTTTCTTCAGGGGGTAAGTTTTTATAAAACTGTTGAATATCGGGCAGACGAATCGCTGGCGTAAGGCTTTCATATTGGGAAACTAAATCATTGTATTTTTTGGCATCATAATTATCATCCCAGTGACTGAACTTAAAAAAGAGTTTCGTGGGTTCATCTTTTGTAACCATAAACTCTCTCATTTCCGTGCATTTGACATTTTTACCTCTTTCGCTCATTCTAACAGAGAGTATTCTTAATTCTTGCGATAGTTTCTTAAAATCAATAAAGTCTAAATAATTCATGGGCTCTACTAAATAAGGCTGCTTTCGTCTTGCTAATTTCATATGTAACTGTAAGGGTTCAAATATATCCCCAGCTCCAGATATTGCCGTATGGATCGCGCTGTGGACAGAGTCTCCTTCACTATGTCCGTGATTGGACTCAAAAAATCTTAAAGAAATTAAAAGAATACACGACAAAATAAAAACAAATACCAATACCAATAATTAAACACTGCAGAAATAATACAAACACTGCTCTCTTTCTTAATAGCTTTCGACAACTGAACCTGTAATAAGTGAATAGTTTTTCTCAGAAATAGACCTGTCTAAGGATTGGTCTGTTCGTGTTATTATTAAATTTGATATTTTAGGAGGAACCTAACACACGAAGAGACCTAACTTTAGATAGGTCGATACGTGTGAATATTATGTTGGGTTTATGCAGATAGTCCGTATGTATTTTAATTTGTGCAGGTTCTACCATCACACATGGAGATATGCCACTTTGTGAGACAAAAGAGTTACATGAGAACAGTTAGACCCCAAAATATCTCAATTTTTACAAATATGTTAGTTAGGTCACTTCGTGAGAAGGGCGACGATATGTACTCATTTGCGGCCGGTAAGTGGAACTTTAGAGTATCAGGTACTGTAATGTATTGCCTAGCAACCATCTTTTGTTTTTAGAAATAATGACTTTTTACTTTGGATTTTTGACAAGTTGTCACTTAAAATTATAGGAAACAAAATGTTCAAGTACATATATTGAGATTATTTATTTAATTCATCATATACTTATACATTAAACTAAATTAAACTTGGAATATAATAATACCTATACACGGTGTACCATATTAAGTGGACACTATTGCTAACTCCTTTATTATTAGAGATACAAAGTCAATTAAATTTACAAAAGCAGTAGCATTTTTTATGCTGATTATGATTATGAAAGAAGAAAAACAATTGAACGTGGCGTGGCGTTTCCGAATAAATGATTAAAATGAAATTTTTTTAAATGGAACACCCTGTATATTTTTATATTTTTAAATTCCTCATAAAATTATAATTATTTTTTATGAAATGCATTATTAGTCTATACTTTATAGTTTCCGAGATATTGACTCTCAAAAGGTGACATTTTTGAAATTTGACAGCTTCTAACTTTCTAACAGTACGTCTTAGAGCAAAACGGCTTACATGTCCCTATCTTCAATTTTTATTATCTTCCCAAAAAATCAACTTTCGGTTAAACCGGATGTAACTCGAAAGCAGGAAATATAGTTGTTCCGGTTTAACTGGAAGTTGATTTTTTTGGGAAAATAATAAAAATTGAAGATAGGGACATGTAAGCCGTTTTGCTCTAAGACGTAATGTTAGAAAGTTAGATGCTGTCAAATTTCAAAAATGTTTCTTTTCGAGAGTCAATATTTTGGAAACTATGAAGTACCTATAGACTAATAATGCATTTCATAAAAAATAATTATAATTTTATGAGGAATTTAAAAATTTAAAAATATACAGGGTGTTCCATTTAAAAAAAATCATTTTAATTATTTATTCGGAAATGCCACGTTCAATTGTTTTTCTTCTTTCATAATCATAATCAGCATAAAAAATGCTACTACTTTGTTAATTTAACCGACATTGTATCTCTAATAATAAAAGAGTTAGCAATAGTGCCCACTTAATATGGTACACCGTTTATTAAATCTTTTAAAAAAGGATTATAATGACAAAATGAAATAATAGTATATTAAAGTACACGTTTCATAAGAAGCAGTTTTAGCGCACGCGTCTATTTTAAAAAACGAGCCACAAAGTGGCGAGTTTTTTTTATTAACACGTGCGCTAAAACGCCTTATGAAACATGTGCTTTATACATTTTTTTCTATTTCACCTTTTATAATCAAGAAAAATACATTTTAAAAAGAAAATAAATCATTCAAATTTTGTAAATTTTAATGTCTAAATTTTATGTTGGTAATACTATTTTTTATCATAGTAGCCTCTGGACAACAAAAATTATTATGCAAACTGTCATTTTTTGATTTATTGACCCATTTTCACCACGAGATTCTAAAGTTATTTTAGCGATATGAGATTTGAAATTGGACGGAATACGTTGTGTGATCCTTGTACATTCGGTACATATACAGAGCGTTCGGAAATTCGGGCGATTTTGCTACTTTTTTTCGAATTTTAAAAGACGTGATTTTACATCACGGCATTGCAATTTAGTATAGGGAAGATGGAAAATTCAAATAAAGTTGAAGTTAAAATCGACATTGGAAGTTTAGTAGATTGAATTTTGGATAGGATTTGGCAGAAAATGATAGCTTGAAGCATCTACAAAAGATTGATTTATAGATTTATGCAATCAACATATATGACTGTTATCCACACAGAATAACAAAGTAAGTTATCAAGCTATTCTTCCTCTGCGAAAAATGGGTTTTCTCGTAAATCACAAAGGCCGCGCAAGTCAATGAAATAAAACATTTAAATGTTACCAACACCAAATAAAGAAAAAACGCGTATCAAAATAGCTTCATTACGATACGCAAATGCATAGCGTACTGAGCTTATTATGAACGTAAAGTAGAAAAAATATCATACGATACACGTCCGTTAGGTGTTATAACAGCACTCGTTTATATTCCAGACTCGGCTCCTACGTCGCCTCGTCCGTAAACCAACTCGTACTGTATAATAAGTCAATACCGGCCTGTAACGTAAAATACTATCGTTGCAGTAGATGCTGATGTGTCTAACGTGTTCATAGTTCTAAATAATATTTGCTTAATTATTTTTGCAGTTTCTTAATATTTGCACTAGTGCAGCCGTACTTTGGTCCGTTTTTGAATATACAGTCACGTTTAAATAAACATAAAAACAGGAAAACATGTAAAAAATTATTTAGGAATTATAGACAAATAACAAATATGAATGAATTCGAAAAAGGTTTTTCTGTTTCCTTCCGCCAAACCCATCCCCAGACGCGTTTCGCCGTTATTACGGCTCATCAGTGAGGCTCAGTTTGGCAGAAGGAAACAGGACTCAAAGACAAATCACTTGTCAGGATCGATCATCAACGGGATTTATAAAACCCAGTGCGACATCTTGCGTCCCAGTACGGTACCTTAGAAAAGGTCAGTCGTAAAGGGTTATTCTGTAAAAACAGAAAATTATGCAAGATGCCCTCAAAACCGGTATAAGTGCCGGACCACAGATATTAATTCGAAAAAGGTTTTTCTGTTTCCTTCCGCCAAACCCATCCCCAGACGCGTTTCGCCGTTATTACGGCTCATCAGTGAGGCTCAGTTTGGCAGAAGGAAACAGGACTCAAAGACAAATCACTTGTCAGGATCGATCATCAACGGGATTTATAAAACCCAGTGCGACATCTTGCGTCCCAGTACGGTACCTTAGAAAAGGTCAGTCGTAAAGGGTTATTCTGTAAAAACAGAAAATTATGCAAGATGCCCTCAAAACCGGTATAAGTGCCGGACCACAGATATTAATTCGAAAAAGGTTTTTCTGTTTCCTTCCGCCAAACCCATCCCCAGACGCGTTTCGCCGTTATTACGGCTCATCAGTGAGGCTCAGTTTGGCAGAAGGAAACAGGACTCAAAGACAAATCACTTGTCAGGATCGATCATCAACGGGATTTATAAAACCCAGTGCGACATCTTGCGTCCCAGTACGGTACCTTAGAAAAGGTCAGTCGTAAAGGGTTATTCTGTAAAAACAGAAAATTATGCAAGATGCCCTCAAAACCGGTATAAGTGCCGGACCACAGATATTAATTCGAAAAAGGTTTTTCTGTTTCCTTCCGCCAAACCCATCCCCAGACGCGTTTCGCCGTTATTACGGCTCATCAGTGAGGCTCAGTTTGGCAGAAGGAAACAGGACTCAAAGACAAATCACTTGTCAGGATCGATCATCAACGGGATTTATGAAACCCAGTGCGACATCTTGCGTCCCAGTACGGTACCTTAGAAAAGGTCAGTCGTAAAGGGTTATTCTGTAAAAACAGAAAATTATGCAAGATGCCCTCAAAACCGGTATAAGTGCCGGACCACAGATATTAATTCGAAAAAGGTTTTTCTGTTTCCTTCCGCCAAACCCATCCCCAGACGCGTTTCGCCGTTATTACGGCTCATCAGTGAGGCTCAGTTTGGCAGAAGGAAACAGGACTCAAAGACAAATCACTTGTCAGGATCGATCATCAACGGGATTTATAAAACCCAGTGCGACATCTTGCGTCCCAGTACGGTACCTTAGAAAAGGTCAGTCGTAAAGGGTTATTCTGTAAAAACAGAAAATTATGCAAGATGCCCTCAAAACCGGTATAAGTGCCGGACCACAGATATTAATTCGAAAAAGGTTTTTCTGTTTCCTTCCGCCAAACCCATCCCCAGACGCGTTTCGCCGTTATTACGGCTCATCAGTGAGGCTCAGTTTGGCAGAAGGAAACAGGACTCAAAGACAAATCACTTGTCAGGATCGATCATCAACGGGATTTATAAAACCCAGTGCGACATCTTGCGTCCCAGTACGGTACCTTAGAAAAGGTCAGTCGTAAAGGGTTATTCTGTAAAAACAGAAAATTATGCAAGATGCCCTCAAAACCGGTATAAGTGCCGGACCACAGATATTAATTCGAAAAAGGTTTTTCTGTTTCCTTCCGCCAAACCCATCCCCAGACGCGTTTCGCCGTTATTACGGCTCATCAGTGAGGCTCAGTTTGGCAGAAGGAAACAGGACTCAAAGACAAATCACTTGTCAGGATCGATCATCAACGGGATTTATAAAACCCAGTGCGACATCTTGCGTCCCAGTACGGTACCTTAGAAAAGGTCAGTCGTAAAGGGTTATTCTGTAAAAACAGAAAATTATGCAAGATGCCCTCAAAACCGGTATAAGTGCCGGGCCACAGATATTAATTCGAAAAAGGTTTTTCTGTTTCCTTCCGCCAAACCCATCCCCAGACGCGTTTCGCCGTTATTACGGCTCATCAGTGAGGCTCAGTTTGGCAGAAGGAAACAGGACTCAAAGACAAATCACTTGTCAGGATCGATCATCAACGGGATTTATAAAACCCAGTGCGACATCTTGCGTCCCAGTACGGTACCTTAGAAAAGGTCAGTCGTAAAGGGTTATTCTGTAAAAACAGAAAATTATGCAAGATGCCCTCAAAACCGGTATAAGTGCCGGACCACAGATATTAATTCGAAAAAGGTTTTTCTGTTTCCTTCCGCCAAACCCATCCCCAGACGCGTTTCGCCGTTATTACGGCTCATCAGTGAGGCTCAGTTTGGCAGAAGGAAACAGGACTCAAAGACAAATCACTTGTCAGGATCGATCATCAACGGGATTTATAAAACCCAGTGCGACATCTTGCGTCCCAGTACGGTACCTTAGAAAAGGTCAGTCGTAAAGGGTTATTCTGTAAAAACAGAAAATTATGCAAGATGCCCTCAAAACCGGTATAAGTGCCGGACCACAGATATTAATTCGAAAAAGGTTTTTCTGTTTCCTTCCGCCAAACCCATCCCCAGACGCGTTTCGCCGTTATTACGGCTCATCAGTGAGGCTCAGTTTGGCAGAAGGAAACAGGACTCAAAGACAAATCACTTGTCAGGATCGATCATCAACGGGATTTATAAAACCCAGTGCGACATCTTGCGTCCCAGTACGGTACCTTAGAAAAGGTCAGTCGTAAAGGGTTATTCTGTAAAAACAGAAAATTATGCAAGATGTCCTCAAAACCGGTATAAGTGCCGGACCACAGATATTAATTCGAAAAAGGTTTTTCTGTTTCCTTCCGCCAAACCCATCCCCAGACGCGTTTCGCCGTTATTACGGCTCATCAGTGAGGCTCAGTTTGGCAGAAGGAAACAGGACTCAAAGACAAATCACTTGTCAGGATCGATCATCAACGGGATTTATAAAACCCAGTGCGACATCTTGCGTCCCAGTACGGTACCAGTCCTGTTTCCTTCTGCCAAACTGAGCCTCACTGATGAGCCGTAATAACGGCGAAACGCGTCTGGGGATGGGTTTGGCGGAAGGAAACAGAAAAACCTTTTTCGAATTAATATCTGTGGTCCGGCACTTATACCGGTTTTGAGGGCATCTTGCATAATTTTCTGTTTTTACAGAATAACCCTTTACGACTGACCTTTTCTAAGGTACCGTACTGGGACGCAAGATGTCGCACTGGGTTTTATAAATCCCGTTGATGATCGATCCTGACAAGTGATTTGTCTTTGAGTCCTGTTTCCTTCTGCCAAACTGAGCCTCACTGATGAGCCGTAATAACGGCGAAACGCGTCTGGGGATGGGTTTGGCGGAAGGAAACAGAAAAACCTTTTTCGAATTAATATCTGTGGTCCGGCACTTATACCGGTTTTGAGGGCATCTTGCATAATTTTCTGTTTTTACAGAATAACCCTTTACGACTGACCTTTTCTAAGGTACCGTACTGGGACGCAAGATGTCGCACTGGGTTTTATAAATCCCGTTGATGATCGATCCTGACAAGTGATTTGTCTTTGAGTCCTGTTTCCTTCTGCCAAACTGAGCCTCACTGATGAGCCGTAATAACGGCGAAACGCGTCTGGGGATGGGTTTGGCGGAAGGAAACAGAAAAACCTTTTTCGAATTAATATCTGTGGTCCGGCACTTATACCGGTTTTGAGGGCATCTTGCATAATTTTCTGTTTTTACAGAATAACCCTTTACGACTGACCTTTTCTAAGGTACCGTACTGGGACGCAAGATGTCGCACTGGGTTTTATAAATCCCGTTGATGATCGATCCTGACAAGTGATTTGTCTTTGAGTCCTGTTTCCTTCTGCCAAACTGAGCCTCACTGATGAGCCGTAATAACGGCGAAACGCGTCTGGGGATGGGTTTGGCGGAAGGAAACAGAAAAACCTTTTTCGAATTAATATCTGTGGTCCGGCACTTATACCGGTTTTGAGGGCATCTTGCATAATTTTCTGTTTTTACAGAATAACCCTTTACGACTGACCTTTTCTAAGGTACCGTACTGGGACGCAAGATGTCGCACTGGGTTTTATAAATCCCGTTGATGATCGATCCTGACAAGTGATTTGTCTTTGAGTCCTGTTTCCTTCTGCCAAACTGAGCCTCACTGATGAGCCGTAATAACGGCGAAACGCGTCTGGGGATGGGTTTGGCGGAAGGAAACAGAAAAACCTTTTTCGAATTAATATCTGTGGTCCGGCACTTATACCGGTTTTGAGGGCATCTTGCATAATTTTCTGTTTTTACAGAATAACCCTTTACGACTGACCTTTTCTAAGGTACCGTACTGGGACGCAAGATGTCGCACTGGGTTTTATAAATCCCGTTGATGATCGATCCTGACAAGTGATTTGTCTTTGAGTCCTGTTTCCTTCTGCCAAACTGAGCCTCACTGATGAGCCGTAATAACGGCGAAACGCGTCTGGGGATGGGTTTGGCGGAAGGAAACAGAAAAACCTTTTTCGAATTAATATCTGTGGTCCGGCACTTATACCGGTTTTGAGGGCATCTTGCATAATTTTCTGTTTTTACAGAATAACCCTTTACGACTGACCTTTTCTAAGGTACCGTACTGGGACGCAAGATGTCGCACTGGGTTTTATAAATCCCGTTGATGATCGATCCTGACAAGTGATTTGTCTTTGAGTCCTGTTTCCTTCTGCCAAACTGAGCCTCACTGATGAGCCGTAATAACGGCGAAACGCGTCTGGGGATGGGTTTGGCGGAAGGAAACAGAAAAACCTTTTTCGAATTAATATCTGTGGTCCGGCACTTATACCGGTTTTGAGGGCATCTTGCATAATTTTCTGTTTTTACAGAATAACCCTTTACGACTGACCTTTTCTAAGGTACCGTACTGGGACGCAAGATGTCGCACTGGGTTTTATAAATCCCGTTGATGATCGATCCTGACAAGTGATTTGTCTTTGAGTCCTGTTTCCTTCTGCCAAACTGAGCCTCACTGATGAGCCGTAATAACGGCGAAACGCGTCTGGGGATGGGTTTGGCGGAAGGAAACAGAAAAACCTTTTTCGAATTAATATCTGTGGTCCGGCACTTATACCGGTTTTGAGGGCATCTTGCATAATTTTCTGTTTTTACAGAATAACCCTTTACGACTGACCTTTTCTAAGGTACCGTACTGGGACGCAAGATGTCGCACTGGGTTTTATAAATCCCGTTGATGATCGATCCTGACAAGTGATTTGTCTTTGAGTCCTGTTTCCTTCTGCCAAACTGAGCCTCACTGATGAGCCGTAATAACGGCGAAACGCGTCTGGGGATGGGTTTGGCGGAAGGAAACAGAAAAACCTTTTTCGAATTAATATCTGTGGTCCGGCACTTATACCGGTTTTGAGGGCATCTTGCATAATTTTCTGTTTTTACAGAATAACCCTTTACGACTGACCTTTTCTAAGGTACCGTACTGGGACGCAAGATGTCGCACTGGGTTTTATAAATCCCGTTGATGATCGATCCTGACAAGTGATTTGTCTTTGAGTCCTGTTTCCTTCTGCCAAACTGAGCCTCACTGATGAGCCGTAATAACGGCGAAACGCGTCTGGGGATGGGTTTGGCGGAAGGAAACAGAAAAACCTTTTTCGAATTAATATCTGTGGTCCGGCACTTATACCGGTTTTGAGGGCATCTTGCATAATTTTCTGTTTTTACAGAATAACCCTTTACGACTGACCTTTTCTAAGGTACCGTACTGGGACGCAAGATGTCGCACTGGGTTTTATAAATCCCGTTGATGATCGATCCTGACAAGTGATTTGTCTTTGAGTCCTGTTTCCTTCTGCCAAACTGAGCCTCACTGATGAGCCGTAATAACGGCGAAACGCGTCTGGGGATGGGTTTGGCGGAAGGAAACAGAAAAACCTTTTTCGAATTAATATCTGTGGTCCGGCACTTATACCGGTTTTGAGGGCATCTTGCATAATTTTCTGTTTTTACAGAATAACCCTTTACGACTGACCTTTTCTAAGGTACCGTACTGGGACGCAAGATGTCGCACTGGGTTTTATAAATCCCGTTGATAAAATATGAATGAGAATTGCTTTTTACCACCAATTCCTGTTGCTTGACAATGAAAATATGACTACGGTAATGCAAATCTCCAAATACATCCTCACACTTACTAGTCGATATTCACTGACCTCCACATAATTAAGGGAGGAATTTCGCATTTCTTTTATTAGTAACGTATCTATCCAAACTAAAATTTAAAAGTTAGCTTATAATTTCTTTACATATTATGTCGGATTTCCTAACATTGTTTTATTTACAGAGATTTGCGCTCGCAATACAGATAACTATGTTATCATCCGAAGGGACGCGACAATAGAAAGCGTGACAAATTGTTTGTATTCCCTATTGTATTAATCCGCTGCAGTCAACAACGTAATAGATTTGAGATTAGATCGGATTAACTGGGGTCCAACCAGTTTCTCCGTTAACCCGCAAAATATTATAACAGAAGGGGACTTACCATTTTTCCTGAATATTTTTAGCCTGTTTTATTACGGGCAAATAGAACTCTTTTAAAAGCTGCCATAGCTTGGGTTCTTCCCTGACTACCAATTAGTAAGCTTGATATAATGCTTAAGTATTTATGCCGCGCAAAAATTATTTGCATCAAAGAGGGCTTGGATTAAAAAACATAGGACTTGGTTTAGATCACAATGATATGGGAACGATATATCTAACCAAATCTAGGTTAAAATTTTGTCAAATTCATATTATGACATGATATGCCAAACTAATGAGTAATAAAATAAGAAGACAAATACAAATTTATTTTTGTTGTTTAAAAAATTAATAAAGTATACTTGCACTTTATAAGGAAATAAATTTAGCTGCTTCTTAAGAATAGTCCTGCGTGTTACATAAGATCTTCCCATTTCTTGGGACAGGCGACTTATACAATTTGTTGGCGTATTTTGCATTATTTCACGAACGTTTGCAACAAGTTCTTCTGTTCTTACAGATGGTCTTCCTGCACCTTTTTTCTGTTGTATAGAACCTGTTTCCCTAAACACAGCCACGGTTCTTTTCAGGCAATGATAAAAATCCCCAGCAATAAAAGCAACGTTAGGAAAATGTTCGTGAAAATCGTCCATGCACAAGCCCGGATTGTATTGCCACTCACCATTTACTCTAACCCCGTTTCGAAAATAAGCTTCAACCATGAATGTTTTGTGCTGTTCCGTAAAGCCCATTGTGTGAATTGTTCAAGAAATTGGAAAAATTACCGATGAATCAAATTACTTGTAGCGACCGTCAGAGATGACGGAATAACTGATTGATTGTTAATTTAGGTAGTTACTGACACCTAACAGGTATTAAGCTCTATGGCTAAGCATTACGTCATTAGATGCAAGGCCCTCTTTGATGCAAATAATTCTTGCTCGCACGGTATTTGGCATACCTTGTAACATGAATTTTACCCTGCCAAAGGCTATAACCATCAAGCATTACTAAATATCTTTAATAGAACCCTGTATATATATAGAACGTCTTTAGAGAATAGAAGGAACTATGACATATTAAATTTGGTGTATCTGTAAGTTTTGTCCGAAGTATAAATAATCCAGAATAATTGCTTTCTCAGTTACCCTTTTCAGTCTATGGGCGTTTTCACACTAGCCGACACGATACCGACACGACAACGACAACAACACCGGTGGACGCGTAATCTCATGTAAGTAAAGGGAATGCTTTCACACTTGCCGATATATCGTTATCTTGTCGTTACAGGCGCCGACAGGTCGGCGAGCAGCAAGCGCTCCACTCGTGTCGTTGGCGGTTTTTCCTTTTCCTAGTTGTTTCTGTTCTGGTTTTTTGATTTCGTCAATTAACTTGCTCAGCACATAGTTAAATGTTTCATGACTCATTCGAAAGTAGTCGAAAAATTTGTCAGAATCCTTAGTCAATGTCTCAAAAAGAATGTAATAGGTGCCGTGTAAGTAGCGCACCTTTATTATTGGATGTATCAAAAATTTTCTTTGCGGTCTTCGCTTTTTGAGTCTTAAATGCAATAAATGTAGCAAATACAATTTATTTACAGGAGCCATGTCTGCGAATACCGGCACAACACTACGACACGACAGAGATGGCTGTCGGCAAATGTGAAAATACTCGCCGATTTATCGTGTCGGTGTCGCTACCGTGTCGTGATCGTGTCGGTATCGTGTCGGCTAGTGTGAAAATGCCCAATCACGTAAATAATAGACACACTGAGGAAAATGATCTAATACAACAGGTTTGCTAAGACATAGGTTGTATCGATAGCTTATTTTTTATTAACCCATATTAACACGTTAAACGCCATGGCGGTCTCTAGGGCCCGCTCAGAGTAGATCCTACCACGCCACCGCGGGCCGTAGGGACCGCCAGATACTAAATTGATTTTCGTGCCTTGTACGCCAGCGGACCTCTATCAAATTAGTTAAACATTATAGCCGGACCGTTGTGGCGTACAGGGAACGTGTATTCACTCGAACTTTTAATTTAGTTCGAGACAAAATAAAAATTCTTTGGTTAATAAAAAAAATAGATGTTTTTGTTTTAATTAACTTGGCCTGGAGGGCCATTTCTATAAATTTACCATGGCGTTTAACGTGTTAAATAAACTGCTAGTGTACCAAACTCGCTTTAGTGTTATGTCAATTCCAAATTTGCTAGAACAGCGTTTTTATTGGTTGTAATCGGTTCCATTAGCAGCACAGTTTTGTTGAATAATGAACTACGTTCAATACGGCAATTTTGTTAAGAAATAAATTGTATCTTCTCAATGTGACGCATTTTGTATCCAGTAAAGCGCTTTCTCTACAATTAAGAAAGCAGAACAGCGTCTACAAAAACGAATTGTATTAGTTAGAACCTATAATCCACAATACGTTGGGGGGTTAGCAGCGATCGACAATCGCGCCGCGCCATATAGTGTTAGTTTCAACGATTCAACGTATTTGTTGCGCAGGTCACATCGTTGTTCGGATTCTTCTTGCTGTCCTATCTGAATTTAAACTGTATTGATCGTACCAATACCTGGTTCAATTAATTTATTTTTACTTTGTATTTAGGTTTTTTTTTTAAACTTTGCATGTCAGATAAATTAATAGTATATTACGTACCGAGGTGGAAAGTGTTTCATTACTGTCGAGAGATTAGATAGTTTACCGAGACGCGAATCGTCGAGGTAAACTATATCTCGGAGACAGTAATGAAACTTTTCACCGAGGTTTGTATACTATTTTATTTACAACCACATCCTACATCCACTTCTTATAATTGTTAACTAAAAATATTATTAAAAAAAAATTTAATTTTGACGTAGTATTATAGAAAATATATATTAAAAAAATCAAATACATTTACAAGTAGGCACATTTTCAAATTAGGCGACGGTTGTCAAGAAAACGTTTGTTTGAAATTAAAGCAATAAACGTCAGTTCAAGTCTGACCTTTTGAGATCAGGGAATCAGGGTGGGAAGTCAGGGCGGGAAGTAGAGGTAGGTAATGTGACACTTCCCAACCTTCAATAAAGTCAGTAATGTCAACATTACATGTATGGTTGTAAATAATTTCGCAATACATTTGTATTGGACTTTATAATCTACGGACGAATTTAACTATTTCAGTAAACCATGTTACATAATAGATAATCATGCAATGTTAACCGACAAGAACAATATCACACTAGAAGCTATTTACATTTTTGGGAACTACAGTACCTACTGATTTTTAGTGGTAAGTATATGCTTTATTAACCGTAGCAAGCAAATATTATTATAAATAAGGTAAAGTTTCATTACAACTACCAGTAGGAAATAATACAGTATATAAAACCAGATTACACCCCCAATAGAACTTGATAACGAATGTGAGTATTCAGAGCAATAATGGCTATAAACCATTTTATGGTAGCAATAACTCCTATTTCCTATTGGCTAAGTTACCGTGATATTATCACTACACAACGGTTTAGTAATTTTCGTTGTCTTACAGTAGGAAAGCGCGTTGCTGTCACATATAGTATTAAACAGTTATTATAGAGTTTGTGAATTCTTATAAAAAATATAAGGCTTTTTTCTCAGTGGAGTTTCATAGGTAGGTAGATACAGTTAGCGAATCTGAAAGCCGGACAGTGACTTGTCACATTGTAAATGGATCTTTTAAATTACCTTTTATTTCCAGCCCGCTGCACACCATCATCAGAAACAAATATTAATACGGCCCTGTTGCTTAGTTTAAACGAAGTAATTTTGTGTTACCCAGCATAATAGAAAATCGATTGCAATTAAGTATGATTTATTGTTGATTTATTAATGATAAAGATGCTTTGATTAGGAGTTCTGAGGAAGGCACAATATCCTATAGTAATATTTTATTAGGTTATTATTATAGAACCTTATATACAGGGCGTATCAACGGGGCGACAAAGTGAAATAACCCCTTTCTGGTAATATAAAGAAAATATTACAACATTATATTACATTACAAAATTGTACGGTGATGTTATAGAAAAAAAATTTAAGAATTGTACAGGATCCTAACTACAAAACACAACATTTTAAAATATTATTGAGAAACAGGGTGTTTGGTAAATCGAGGCCATCATACATTTATTTTTAAATGAAACATCCTCTTTTTAACACGCTTTTATTAGCTTCACCTGTATGTCAGTTTGTTTGTTTGTTTGTTTGTTCGTTCGTTCGTTCGTTCGTTCGTTCGTTCGTTCGTTCGTTCGTTCGTTCGTTCGTTCGTTCGTTCGTTCGTTCGTTCGTTCGTTCGTTCGTTCGTTCGTTCGTTCGTTCGTTCGTTCGTTCGTTCGTTCGTTCGTTCGTTCGTTCGTTCGTTCGTTCGTTCGTTCGTTCGTTCGTTCGTTCGTTCGTTCGTTCGTTCGTTCGTTCGTTCGTTCGTTCGTTCGTTCGTTCGTTCGTTCGTTCGTTCGTTCGTTCGTTCGTTCGTTCGTTCGTTCGTTCGTTCGTTCGTTCGTTCGTTCGTTCGTTCGTTCGTTCGTTCGTTCGTTCGTTCGTTCGTTCGTTCGTTCGTTCGTTCGTTCGTTCGTTCGTTCGTTCGTTCGTTCGTTCGTTCGTTCGTTCGTTCGTTTGTTTGTTTGTTTGTAACCGACTTCTTTGAACCCGATTTTGACCCGCTTTAAACGGTCAGATTTAATTTAAATTTTGTAGACTTATCAAGAACCGCTGACAATATAATAATCTACACGCGAAAAATTCTCCTGTCAAATTTTGACAGCTGTCAAGTATAAAGCGAAGAAGCGATTTTGACAAAACAAATTATAGGGTCGTATAGTATTCAATGCGGAGATTTCGAGGAAAATAAGCAAAAAATTCTCCTGTCAAAATTTGACAGCTGTCAATATGTCAAATCGTATAAAAAAAATGATATTAATGAAAAAACTATAAGGTCGTATGTATATTGACGGTGAAAAGTTGAGAAAAATACGCAAAAAATTTGTATGTCAAATTTTGACAGCTGTCAGGTATAAAACGAAGATGCAAAATTCTCCTGTCAAATATTGACAGCTGTTAGATATAAAACGAAGAAGCGATTTTGACAAAACAAATTATGGAGTCGTATAGTATTCGATGCGGAGATTTCGGAAAAAAAAGGCAAAAAATTCTCCTGTCATAATTTTACAGCTGTCAATATGTCAAATCGTTTAAAAGAAAATGATATTAATGAAAAACTATAAGGTCGTATGTATATTAACGGTGGAAAGTTGAAAAAAATACGCAAAAAATTCTCCAACAATAACTCAAACTAAAAAATAAAAAATAAATATACTTAGTTTAAAAAAACTAAAAAACACGCTTTAATAAATTAATCAAACTAAAAAGCGGAAAATAAATATAGTTTAAAATAATTCTTAAAATTCTTAATATAGGCAGAAAATAATAATGAACGATAAACATTAGTATTATTATGAAAAAAGCGTGGGTCGCTTTGTGTTATATTTTTCGTATATCGAGCACCCCACGCTTTTTTCACAATAATACTAATGTTTATTGTTCATTATTATTTTCTGCCTACCTATATTAGGAATTTCAAGAATTATTTTAAACTATATTTATTTTTCCGCTTTTTAGCCCGGTCGTAGCTCAGTAGTAGAGATACCGCTTACGGCCGTGGCGATCCGGGTTCGATTCCCGGAGTGGGCATACGAATAATAAAAAAAGTATAACCGAATTTTAGTTGGTTGGTGTCAGATCGTCTTTCGGAGGAGACGTAAAGCTGTCGGTCCCGGCCATCTCTGGTCGTTAAGTCACGCTAGAGGCGCTTGCGCGACCTGAAAACTCTAGCACCAGACTTGAGCACCACAAGTTACATGAACTTTACTTTACTTTCCGCTATTTAGTTTGATTAATTATTAAAGGGTATTTTTTAGTTTTTTTAAACTATATTTATTCCTTGGCAACCTTGCAACATCGGTAATAAAGATAGCTTTTTGTTCGAGTGATACTAACGGGATTATTTTTAATGTTTATCGCAAATCCCAATCAAAATCTTAAAATTTTGCGAGATTTCCTGCTCTCGCATAGTTTGGTTTCATCTCACGATATTCTCGCGGAAAAATCTCTCGTCTTGTCTCGCAGGAGACTGGACCCACTCTTGTCTAGATCTCATCTCGTCTCGTCTCGCAAGAACGAGACGAGACGAGAAAAAGCGAGACGAGAGTGAAGCACTAGATTTGGCTATATTGATATTTTGGTTTAAAGATATGCAGAACTTTTTGGAAATAGAATAAATCTATTCTTCTGGCGGTCAATTCATATTTTACTCTATCCGGGATCTTCATGTAAGCACTGGAACTTGTAGCACCATTTTTAACCGATTCAGCTCCTAATACTCTATTTTATTAGACAATAATAACTTAATTCATTTATTTTATTTTCGGCAGCTGTCGGTATCGTAATCGTTTACGCCATTAGCGAAAATTGACTCGTAAAATTAAATACATGTTCTAACTCTAATTGTCCGGATAACCTAAATAGATCACGGCAATTAAACGATCACCTAATGCCCTTCGTAAATGTAATTGTTTGACCACTGTCCCAATGACCACAATAACAATGGACTGTCAGCAGTATTTTCTGATGTGACAGATGCACCAAACTGTACTACGATTTATATGACCGCAGACACCCACTACTAAATGGGGTAAATTGACCATTTTAAATGAGTTTAACTTGGGGACTATTAAGTGTCAAATCAATTTGAACACGGCAACTTAGAAAATAAGGAATTTTTAAAATGTCTGAAAACCAGGAAAGCATTGTGTTTATTTATCGATTGTTTAGCTGTCCAGTGCACTAGGCTGTAGCTGACTCTGAGGCATGATTCGATTATAATGTTTAAAAAAGAAAGTACTGTCGTTCTAAAAATGTAGTGACCTATGATGTTAACTTCACTTTAAAAATTAATTATTACATTTTGAATTTATTTAAAGAGTTTAAAGGTACAATTTGACATTGATATATATATATACATTTTCAAACATTCTAAAAAGAAATCATCGGAGAATTTTTAATAAGAAATTTTACTGCAAGGAAATGTAACTGATCTAGGGTTATCAGATGTTATTAAAAAAAATATGTTGTATAAATTATTAAAAAATAGATAGATTAATCTTCATCCAGAATGATCAAATAACAAATAGGAGACCTAAGAGTAAACTAGCATTTTTAGAAAGTACCTAGCATTTTTGAAAATGAAGTAATACTCTTAAAAAGTGAACTAACACCTTAAAAAGTAGCCTAGAACTTTAATAAATAAACAAGTGCTTTTAAAAAGTGCAACAGTATTTTTGAAAAGTTATTTTGTAGTTTCAAAAATTAAACCAGCGCTTTTATAAAGGCATTTTTAAAAAGTAAACTAGCACATTAAAAAATAAACTAGCACGTTTCGATAGTGCCTATAAATATAACAAGGGAAATAGTACTCTTAAATAGCAAACTAGTACCGTTAAAAAGTGCCTATAATTGTAAATAGTATACTTTAAAATAATAAACTAGCACTTTTAAAAAGTGCCTTAGCAATTTTGAAAACTAAACTAGCACATTTTAAAAGTGAATCAGCACTTTAAAAAGTAACCTAGCACTTTAATAAGTAAATAAGTACTTTTAAAAAGTGCCACAGTATTTTTGAAAAGTTATATTGTAGTTTCAAAAAGTAAACCAGTACTTTTATAATGTGCTATAGTATTTTTGAAAAGCAATTTTGTACTTTAAAAAATTTAACCAGCACTTTTATAAAGTGCCTTAGAATTTTTAAAAAGTGAGTTAGCACTATTAAAAAGTGCCATAGCATTTTTGAAAAGGTGTGTGTGTGATATTAAAAAGTGCCTTAGCCATAAAAGTATAAATATTATAGCACTGTGTCTATAAAGCAATAATAGTAATAATTTGTTTGCATCCGTTTCGTAAAATGCCTTTTTTTTTACAACAAAAACAAAAAACACGTCAACCTATTTCGTTTGTCCAAATTTGTCTGATTCTCGTAAGCGAAATCAAAGTTGGCGAATATTTCTTATTAGCAATAATTGTCCCATCATCCGACACTAAACAAGTAGGTGAGCAGAAACAGTTATTTAGAATATTCATTACTTTGCAAACATGCTACCGTTGATAAACCTTTATTGTGATTTTGAAAATTTCACTTTGTGATTGATCACTACAGTTACTGCTCCTTGAGCTAACCAAGAAACTTAAAATTAATTCCCAGCTATGGTTTAGTTAGTTTTGTGATAAATATTTTTTATTACTCATGATTGAAAAGTTAAACTTTTCACACTTATTTTGAGAGTAAAGTTTAAAGTACTAGTAAGAAAGTAAATTATTTTAATAATTTAAATAAAGAGCAGGTCGTACCGTCGCTGTCTTAAGATTTTTTGTTCATTGCTTTTTCTTTTTACTTTTTAAAAATAATAAAATCTAAATTGCCGCACTCTAACTAACTCCCGTTAGTTACCGTAGTTATGATGATCCGTTGGATAATTTGATTTCTTTTTTGGTGTTTTATGCACGAAATATATTTAAAAACGTAAATATTGAAAATACATTTTGAATTTAATTATTTCTAATAAAGAATCTTGTATGATTCAATTATTGTAAAGAATGCTTTTTAAGGCACTTTGCACGAATTGCAGAACGAGCGTAGCGATGCGTTTTTCGCATAAATAGCTTGAGGAAAATGATCTAATACAACAGGTTCGCTAAAACATAGTTTGTATTGATAGATTATTTTTTATAAACCCATATTAAATAAGTTGCTATAGTGTATCAAACCCGCTTTAGTGTTATATCAATTCCAGATTTGCTAGAACAATGTTTTTATTGGTAGTAATCAGTTCCATTAGCAGCACAGTCGTGTTGAATAATGAACTACTTTTAACACAGCCATTTTGTTTGAAAATAAATTACATCTTCTCGATACGACGCATTTTGTTTCCACTAAAGCGTTTTCTCTACAATTAAGAAAGCAGAACAGCGTTCCCAAAAACGAATTGTATCCGCTAGAACCTATAATCCACAAGACGTTAGTGGGGGTTCGTAGCGATCGGCAATCTCCGCGCGCCTTGCTATTATTTTTAACATATTTGTTGCGCAGGTTACATCGTTGTTCGGAGTCTTCTAGCCGTCCTGTCTAAATTTGAATTTTATTGATCGTACCAATACTTGTTTCAATAAATTTATTTTTACTTTTTATTTAAGTTTTTACTCTATTAAGTTATTATGATTATATTGTCAAGTTACATTACAACTGCCAGTCGGAACTAATACAGTATATAAAACCAGATTACACCCCCAATAGAACTTGATAATTACTGTGAGTATTAAGAGCATTTATAGCTATAAATCATTAAATCGTAGCATTAACTTCTATTTCCTATTGGCTAAATTACCGTGATATTATCACTAAACAACGGTCTAGCAATTTTCGTTGTCTTACAGCGCGTTGCTGTCACATATGGTATTAAACAGTTGTATAAAGAGTACCTATGTGAATTCTTATAAGGAATAGAAGGCTTCTTTCTCAGTGTAGGTATTTTCTCCACGACCATTACTGAATGCAATAATTCCAAAATCATTTTTGATAATAGAATGTAAAAATTCTCGCTCTTGAGTTGGAATATTTATTCTGAAACACTTGCTTCTTATGCGTTTTGCGTGTATTTTCATTCCATAACAAGATACGGAATGAATATTCTGTAATTGATATAAACGACATAGGTTGCCATGAATTTCGAAACTGTCAGTGTCAGATAAAAATGGCCGCGTTGTAATAATTATTTTCAGACAAATTTTAGTGCAAGTCGAAAAATGAGTGAAAAATCGAATGAATCAGATATGGAACTGGATGGTCGTTGAGAAAATATGGTCTGCTACTCGCAGTGGCGCAACCAGAAAATTTGTTCGGGGGGGGGCTTAAACTTCTTGCGCCGAAGGCGCTCTTTTGTGCCGCAGGCGAAAATTTTTTTGGGTACCATGCCCCTTTTTGGGTAAAATACGTATGATTGACGAGAGCGACAGCCCCCTAAAACTTCTGCAATAATACGCCGCTAGCCTTAACGAAATATTTATGAAAAAAAATTTAGATATTTTATTTTAATTAGTAAAAATGTATTTAAAATAAGTAACGCATATATTAGGCATACTTATACTAAAACAAAACAAAAATCTTATACAATAAGTTGTAAGTAGTCACTAATAATACTAATATTAAAGTAAAATTCTTCGTTTTGTTTTTGCCATTTCGTCCAGAATTTCTTCCACGGTAATATCAATAGGTAGACCAGGGTCGATAATTTTTGAAACAAAAAAATAATAGTAGGATGAAACCCACTGGAAAAGAAAGAGAATATAACAAAAATGAAAGAAAAAATTATTTACGGGCGATCCGAGGTCGGGAAGTGGAAGGGGGTGAGTTTTTAAGGATAGAAAACGATTTATCTCGATTTCCGGGAAAACTACAAGTCCTATGGAAAAACGTTAAATGGCAAGGTTAGGTTAGGTAAGAGTGGCAGACCCTTGGTTCTGACCAAACGGTCTCACGTAGTCCTGATTAGGTCCGTTGTGATACCACACGTGTTCCGTAGAACCCACCTTCATCAGATCACTGATGGTTTATGCGACGTAACCGCGGAAGGATTTTAACAACTCATTCAAACCAGCCACTACTGTTCAGAAATCTGCTCAGCCGTCCAAGTTGTAAGTTGTTTAGTTCCTCCAGGCTATCGAAAGATGATTCACCCAGAGTAGTGAACCTCCTTCTTGCGAGGCCAGGGCATTCACACAGAAAATGTTGAATACTTTCTTCCTCTTCCTCATCTCTGCAGCTTCTGCAGAAGTCGTTAGTAGGTATTTGCATAAGTTCGGCATGTCTACCGAAGAGGCAATGTCCGGTAACAACCGCAGTAATATTTCTCACGTCTTTTCGACTGTGTCTCAATAGCTCTGCGGTTCTCTTTTTATCGAATGTGGGCCACAGTTGCCTGGATGTACTACAGGTTGTCAACCCTGTCCATCTGTTCTGTGCAAGCTGCTTGGCCGTGTAGTCAATCTCCTCTTTGACCAATCCCAGTGGTTTGTTCACTGTATTGTCTGCTAGATCAGCTGGCATGCCTGCGCCCTCTCTTGCGAGCGCATCGGCAGCCTCGTTGCCATCTATTTTGGAGTGTCCAGGAACCCAGCACAGAATAACCCGATGTTGGTTGCCAAGTGTGCATAGATTGTTGCGGCATCGCTTTACGAGCTTTGATTTGACGCTGCTGGAACAGATTGCCTTAATCGCCGCCTGACTATCACTGAAGATGGTGATTGACGAGGCTACTCCCAAGCCAAGGTGTTCCTGCAGGATATTGACCGCCTTCTCTACTGCCAGTACTTCCGCCTGAAAAATACTACAATAGTTGGGGAGTCTATACGATTTCTGTATTTGTAAGCTTTCGGAAAAGACCCCGGCTCCCACACCAACGTCCATCTTTGAACCGTCTGTGAAGATTGCGTGATCTGTTTTCGTTATATTCTGATTGCCTTCCCACTCTTCCCTACTCGGAGTGAGTATAGAATACCTTCTATCGAAGCATGTTATTGGGACAGAGTAATCAGTCGGGTCTCGTAGATTATTCCCCGGGTGAATCTTTAGTATACTGCTGTGCCCGTAGTTAGTTTCCTTCCAGAATTTCGACTCTTTTAGTCGCAGGGCACTTTTTGCAGCTATACTTTTTCCATAGATATCCAAGGGGGGTATATATAATATGACCTCTAGCGCCGCTGTCGGGGTTGACTTAAGGGCTCCGGTTATTCCTAAACAAGCTGCCCTTTGTATCTTTGTTATTGACTTAGTGTGCACTGCTTTTTCCAAAGCGGTCCACCAAACCAGGACCCCGTATATTAATATAGGTCTTATAATAGCTGTATAGATCCAGTGTACTATGTGGGGTTTTAGTCCCCATTTTTTTCCAATTGCTTTTTTGCAGGCATATAATGCTACCGACGCTTTCTTAACTCGTTCTTGCAAGTTTATGCCCCAGTTTAGCTTGGAGTCAAGTACCAATCCTAAATACTTTGCTTTTTCCTTAAGCACTAAAGCATTATTGTCGAGTACTGGGAGTCTAAAGTTCTCGATCACCCTTCTGCGTGTGAATAGAACTACCTCCGTTTTTTCGGGGTTGATTTTTAACCCGCATTTCATGGCCCACTGTTGTAGTATTCGTAGCGCCATTCCTGTTAGGTCGCTGATTGTGTTTACAAATTTACCTGACACTAGTATAACTATATCGTCAGCGTATGCAATCACTTTTATTCCAGCCTTCTCCAACGCTATGAGAACTTTATTTAAAACTCTCAGCCAGAGTGTTGGTGACAGAACCCCGCCTTGCGGAGTTCCTCTTCCAGCAAATCTGACCATCTCGCTACTTCCCAAACTGGAGCAGATTTGACGGCCTTTCAACATCCTCCTAATCCAACGGCAGATGTAGTTATCGACCCCTGTTTCTATTAGAGCGTCGCACACTGCCTCGGTCGTGACGTTATTAAAGGCTCCTTCAATATCCAAGAAGGTACCTAGGGTGTACTCTTTATTGTTAAGGGATTTCTCAATAGTGCCTACTACTTCGTGTAGCGCCGTTTCCACTGATTTAAATGGCAAAGTTGTAGGTAATAAAAAGATCTACAACTTTTGTTTTAACACTTTTTTTACATTACCTCAAAATTTATGTGAAAAATTCAAATAACCAAGTTTTTGTTTTTTTATTTTTATCTTTTACGAAAAAAATTATGTTTTCACGAAATTTGTTGATAACTTACCTATTTATGTCCCAAACACACTGTAATTTTTTTGATTTAAAATATTTATTTTTTCACCTTATTTTGACACTATATCGAAAAAGCACCCTTATTTTCAATCGAAAATTCTCACGTCAAAATATCTGCTGTTTTAAAAAAGTCGGTGGGCTTTTTGTTCGTTGAAATCTTCACTTTCTGATGGTGTTAAAAAATATATACATTACTATGGTAAATGTTCTCAAAAAATGCAAAGAAACGGAAAAAACTCGAATCCGAAATTTTTTTTAAAATCATTATGTACAATTTTGAGCTATTTATTAAAATTTATACTTTAATTACTCAAAAAACGTAAGATTCCATGTTACATTGATAAACAAAAAAATTACAAATCCATAAAACATTGAGATCGCAAAAAACATGCGAAAATAGTTCGCGTGACATGAAAAATTGGTTTGCAATTAAACGAATAGGCTAGTTTCTAAGCTCGGGGGGGGCTGCAGCCCGGCAGCCCCCCCCCCCCCCCCCTGGTTGCGCCACTGGCTACTCGGTTAGAATGAAAATTCGATACTCATGGTTCCTCACGCTCGCGTTCGTAATCTTCCACTCGGATCGAATTTTCATTCCAACCTCGTTACAGAATCTACTATTCCGCAGGCCGTTCCCATTGCCATACGTCACGTAAGTATACACATATTTTAACCAGTTTTTTTTTACATCTAACTGCACTTCACCATATAGAGAGTACATAAATCAAATAATTTAATTTGTCATTTTAGATCCGCTGAAATGAACACATACGTTTATCGAAAAAGTCTAAACTTTTATTCCGATAAAAATAGTTGAACCTCTGGAATTGGTTACAAATCTCCTCGCTCTATATATTTTTAAATTCTTTTAGAAAATCCCGGTGAGCCAACGAATTTTCCACCATAATTCTTACTGTTCAGAATCCGGGGGACATAAATTTTCAACACCTGAAAATTTTAGTTGGTACCGCTCGCTTGCCTTGTGACATGGATCTCAATATGTTGTTAAATCGAAGTTTATACGGCCTTTGGGAAATCAGACTGCTATGACACCGCTCCCCGACAACCCTTGATTTCACAGGCCGCCTTGATTCTTATTCGCGACCGAACGAAAATATTTATGAAGGAACGGGAATCGGGTCGGCTTTTACATTATTCTGTTTTCAGTTTTATCCAATTTTAATAATACAATTTTAGCTGGCTTTTCTCCATGGACGTGGATTTCTGCGACCGGTGTAGGTATATGAAAATATTGCTTATCAATTTTAAAACTAACCAATAACTTTTTTTTTAATTACTAAGATTTAAACATATACAGAGAAATAGAAAAAAGAAGAGCACAAAGTCTTTCTCCACAATTTTTTTTAATCGAATAACTAGGCGAACCTAGAATGATTCATAATAAATTGAATCGAGTGTAGAAACACTCATCATCAGGAAAACGAATTAAATGGTACAATGCTGATGTTGTTAGCAGTAGAGAAAATAACAAGCGAGACTAAGCCGTAATGGAGCTTTCAATGGTACAGGGTCATTCCCTATATATTGACCCATATGCTAGCCGCTTTATTAATAGAGATATCAAAAAACTAAAATGAAGAAAGTTGTAGATCTTGATCTTAACTTTTTTTAAAAATGATTAGAAAAAACAAAAGACTGTTGGAACTTTAAAATTTTAGCACAACATTTTTTTTTAAATGGGACACCCTGTATATTATTACATATTTGGATAGAGCTTTTTTTTCCGATTTCAAAAATATATAGTTTGACACATTTCTGACAAGCCGTTTAGGAAATATTTAAATTGCTTTAAAAATTTATATTAAAATCGGGGTAGCCATGAATGAATGTATTAATTAAATAATTGTTTATATTTGACACTTCATAATAATTGTTATTTATCACCCGAAAATTAGGTATACCGAGGAAGAAAAGTGTGAAATTTTACGTTTATTTTATAAAAATAATTCAAATGCATACAGAGCTCGTCAAGAATATGGGCAACTATATCCGGATTTGCCGCTTCCAGCAAAAAATACATTTAGAAATATCGAAAGAGGTTTTCGAATGCGAAAATCCATAAAAAGAAAACCAAGGGAAGTAACAAGAAATTTGAATAAAGAGTTATATATTCTGTTGTTTTTGAAGGTAGATGTGACTATATAGTAAGGATTTTATTGTTTTCTTAACATATACCAATTTTTTTAAAGAAAATCCGACCCTTTCAATTGAAGATGCTTATAATAATTTAGGCATAGCACGAAAAAAAATACAGAAAACGCTTCGATCACATGGTTATTAGCCTTACAAGATCTTACCTGTGCAAAAATTAGACGAGGAGCATATGCGTAAACGCTATACCGCATTTTCGGGTGATAAATAACAATTATTATGAATATAAAGTGACAAATACAAACAATTATTTAATTAATACATTAATTCATGGCTACCCCGATTTTATTATAAATTTTTAAAGCAAAACCTAATTTAAATATTTCCTAAACGGCTTGTCAGAAATGTGTCAAACTATATAATTAATGTATTAATTAAATAATTGTTTGTATTTGACACTTCATATTCATAATAATTGTTATTTATCACCCGAAAATGAGGTATAGCGTTTACGCATATGCTCCTCGTCTAATTTTTGCACAGGTAAGATCTTGTAAGGATAATAACCATGTGATCGAAGCGTTTTCTGTATTTTTTTTCGTGCTATTCCTAAATTATTATAAGCATCTTCAATTGAACGGGTCGGATTTTTTTTTTAAAAATTGGTATAAGTATGTTAAGAAAACAATAAAATCCTTACTATATAGTCATATCTACCTTCAAAAACAACAGAATATCTAACTCTTTATCCAAATTTCTTGTTACTTCCCTTGGTTTTCTTTTTATGGATTTTCGCATTCGAAAACCTCTTTCGATATTTCTAAATGTATTTTTTGCTGGAAGCGGCAAATCCGGATATAGTTGCCGATATTCTTAACGAGCCCTGTATGCATTTGAATTATTTTTATAAAATAAACGTAAAATTTCACACTTTTCTTCCTCGGTATACCTAATTTTCGGGTGATAAATAACAATAATTATGAAGTGTCAAATATAAACAATTATTTAATTAATACATTCATTCATGGCTACCCCGATTTTAATATAAATTTTTAAAGCAATTTAAATATTTCCTAAACGGCTTGTCAGAAATGTGTCAAACTATATATTTTTGAAATCGGGGAAAAAAGCTCTATCCAAATATGTAATAATATACAGAGTGTCCCATTTAAAAAAAAATGTTGTGCTAAAATTTTAAAGTTCCAACAGTCTTTGGTTTTTTCTAATCATTTTTTTAAAAAGTTAAGATCAAGATCTACAACTTTCTTCATTTTAGTTTTTTGATATCTCTATTAATAAAGCGGCTAGCATATGGGTCAATATATAGGGAATGAACCTGTACATACGAGGAGTGAAAAATTTTGAATAGTCAAAAAGACAGAAAAGACTTCAGCATACTGAACTGGGCCGTAACAAGCCTGGTACCCCAACAGTATTTTATTTCAAGCTAAATGAAAGCATCTACATGACTTTTAGGAAAAACCAATTTTTTCTTTTTCTTTCCCTCTTATTTTACCACTTTCACATGTCTTCGACATAGTTGAATTAAACTATAGTAATTTACGTTACAAGTCCGGAAAATACTGTTTTTTTGGACGAGTCGACGAAATTCTAGGACGAGCTGTAGGCGAGTCCTGGAAGTCTGCGAGTCCAAAAAAAACTGTTTTCGGACGTGTTGCGTACACCATTTTTTCGGCAACCGTGTAGAATAACAAATCAATGAGACACATTTCTTTATTATATTTTTTTGTAGAACAAAATTTCGAACATTTTAATTCTTATTTGTATCTATTAAATATTGAAATTCGAACAGAAGATAGGTACTAACAGAAACATTCTAATTCTTACTTATATTAATATTTATATTAAAATTCAAGCAATTGCTAATATTGATGTGATTCTTCCCGGCCTAGTCCGGAAAGTACGTACCTACTTCCTGGACTAGGCACGTACTTCCAGAACTAGGCCGGAGAAATGCTACTTTCTCAAAGGAAAAGCGTCCGGAAAGTGGGTACTTTCCGGACGGTTGCCGAAAAAAGATTTTTCATTACTTACCTACACTTAAAAATGAGTTTTACAAAGACTTTTTTCTATTTCACGTTCATAATGAGTTCAGTACGACCCTCATTTGCGGATCGTAATGAAGCTATTTCGATACGCGTTTTTTCTTTATTTGATGTTGGTAACATTTAAATGTTTTATTTCATTGACTTGCGCGGCCTTTGTGATTTACGAGAAAACCCATTTTTCGCAGAGGAAAACTAGCTTGATAACTTACTTTTTATTCTGTGTGGATAACAGTCATGTATGTTGGTTGCATAAATCTATAAATCAATCTTTTGTAGATGCTTCAAGCTATCATTTTCTGCCAAATCCTATCCAAAATTCAATTTACTAACCTTCTAATGTCGATTTTAACTTCAACTTTATTTGAATTTTCCATCTTCCCTATACTAAATTGCAATGCCGTGACGTAAAATCACGTCTTTTGAAATTCGAAAAAAAGTAGCAAAATCTCCCGAATTTCCGAACGCTCTGTATATGGATCTGTACAAGGATCACACAACGTATTCCGTCCAATTTCAAATCTCATATCGCTAAAATAACTTTAGAATCTCGTGGTGAAAATGGGTCAATAAATCAAAAAATGACAGTTTGCAAAATAATTTTTGTTGCCCACAGGCTCCTATGATAAAAAATAGTATTACCAACATAAAATTTAGACATAAAAATTTACAAAATTTGAAGGATTTATTTTCTTTTTAAAATGTATTTTTCTTGATTATAAAAGGTGAAATAGAAAAAAATGTATAAAGCACATGTTTCATAAGGCGTTTTAGCGCCCGTGTCAATAAAAAAACTCGCCACTTCGTGGCTCGTTTTTTAAAATAGACGCGGGCGCTAAAACCGCTTCTTATGAAACTCGTACTTTAATATACTATTTAAAACTCTTCTTTTTTCGCTTCATTTCCCACCCAAGACAGTGGCTTTGCACTGGTCCTGGACTTTTGAGTATGCTGAAGTCTTTTCTATCTTTTTGACTATTCAAATTTTTTCACTCCTCGTATGTACAGGGTCTTTGATTATATTTACGTGGCTTCTGGAGTCTTTGTTTTTGAAGATAGAAAAACATGTTTTATATAAAAATTGTAGTTTGTCTTTTATGTTATCTTTTGAAATTATCATTACAAAAATATCGCTTTTGAAAAATGGGAAAATATAGGCAATTTCAATTTTTTTAAATGGAACACCCTGTATATTATGCGTCACAATGAAAGATCTTTCTTTTCTGATTTTAAATATATATATATTGATGCTATTTGGGTAAACCATTTTTGAGATATTTTAGCTTAAACTATAAATAAATTGCAAATAAATTTCATATTTTATATCAAAAAAGCCATGGAAACAATAAAATTGTTGTGTTGTATGTTTGATAAATTTGACGTCTCGATATTTTTGAAGTTTATCATTTTAACTATTAAAAATAATTATTATAAAAATTAACTTTATAAATATCTATTTCCGCTTCTGTTAATTCAAAAATGAAGGGAAACTTGTTAAAATGTATCCAAAATCAAGGAGGATATGTAGAAAATACCTAAGTTATAAATTTATAAAACATAACAATTTTATTGTTTCCATGGCTTTCTTGATACAAAATATGAAATTTATTTGCAATTTATTTATAGTTTAAGCTAAAATATCTCAAAAATGGTTTACCCAAATAGCATCAATATATATATATTTGAAATCAGAAAAAAAAGATCTTTCATTGTAACGCATAATATACAGGGTGTTCCATTTTAAAAAATTGAAATTGTCTATATCAAAAGCGATATTTTTTTAATGATAATTTCAAAAGATAACATAAAAGACAAACTACAATTTTTATATCAAATATTTTTTTCTATCTTCAAAAACAAAGACTCCAGAAGCCACGTAAATATAATCAAAGACCCTGTACCATTGCAAGCTCCATTACGGCTTAGTCTCACTTGTTATTTTCTCTACTGCTAACAACATCAGCAGTGTACCATTTACTTCTTTTTCCTGATGATGAGTGTTTCTACACTCGAAACATGTAGATTCAATTTATTATGAATCATTCTAGGTTCGCCTATAGTTATTCGAATAAAAAAAATTGTGGAGAAAGACTTTTTGCTTTTCTTTTTTCTATATCATTTAACTCCACTTTAAGTATGGACTACTTCTTCAAAATATACAGAGAAATTAGAGTTAGATAAATATTGAATAGTCAGAAACCACGTATTTTAAGTAAAAAATTATAATTTTTGGGATATTTTAATTATTAAAAAATTGTGTGTACAGGGTGTCCCAAAAGTAATGGGACACAGAGCAACAGCAGACTCCTTAAGGCGAAATAATGCGATTTATTTAAACTTGCCTTATCCCAAAATTGATAACAACCAAGATACAGGGTGTCAAAGTTTTAATTTTGTTTCCGTTTTTTTTTTTGCGATTATTTCTTAACGAAACCACATAGCAGCACAATATCTAGGGTTTTGGGGTTTTTAAGGTGAGAATTTCAGAATTATCCATAGTTTTTGTGTAACCAGTAGAGGGCGCTGCCTACGACATGGCCCACTCCTTTTAGCTGGCATAACTTTGTTTAGGTTTCTTATATCGATCCGACTATTAAAAAATAAGTAACTTTACTTCTTTTACATCAAAAACGTATAACTTAAAGTCGCTAGGAGCAACCATTTTCGAGATAATCGCATTTCATATGTCCAATGCAACTAAGTACGTGGTCCAAAAGCAACGGAAAATCGAGCCACGGTGAATTTCTGACTTAAAATGATTGTAAATCAGCTACATATGCTGTGTGTCAAAGTTAATGTAGATACTTAAGGTTGACTATTTTTTTCTAATAAAAACGCTTTTTCGTATGCTTACGCAATTACTTATTTTATTCTAATCAAAAATTTTATTTAATGGTTAGTTTAATAACATTTAAAACTAACAAAATAGTTGGGAAAGAAATGGTAACGCCGTGATAGAAATTGTTCAAACAGGTGCATAAATACAAAGTATATCACGCATTTCCGCATTGGAAAACAAATTATGTCGAGGTATTACTAAAAAAGGTATAATATCTACGTATTGTACGTAGAAAATTAATATCTTTGGCAGATGACACTTTGTGTAACATGTTGTTGCATTAGAAACGTCGTTGTTTTTAGTCAAAGCCAGCGGTGATAAATACATAATACTAATACGAATACACAATTATTTTTAGTATCCGACCAAAACAAGATTTTCAGCTGAAACCGAAACCGAATCTTCGGCCTTGGTCTCAGTTTCGGCCGAAACCGAAACCAAAGCTTGTTTATACATGTTAAAAATTCTAGTGTATACTGAAATCTAATGTATTTTTTACATATACGTATACAGACAGTAAACTCGTGTTAAATGAAATAAAAAACAATAATGTAACAAATATATCTATTTATATAGACAACACTGCCTATGAACTCACCCAAAGTTAGCCGAACGGTGAGCGGCAGTTCAGGAACACTGAGTTTCGGCGCACCCGAAGTTTCCGTCGAATTTTGGACGAAACCGAAACTGTCACCGAAACTAGATTTTTTGGCCGAAACGCCGAAACCGAATCTTCGGTCGGTCTCTAATTATTTTAAATATTTTAGCATTCTTGCATCAAAAATATCGAATGCGATTATCTCGAAAATGGTTGCTCCTAGCGACTTTAATAAGTTATACGTTTTTGATGTAAAAGAAGTAAAATAACTTATTTTTTGAATAGTCGGATCAATACAAGAAGCGAAACAAAGTTATGCCGGCTAAAAGGAATGGGCCATGCCGTAGGCAGCGCCTTCTACTGGTTACACAAAAACTATAGATAATTTTGAATTCCTCATCTCAAAAAACCCTAAAACCCTTAATTTCTATGTCGTTTCGTTAAGAAATAATCGCAAAAAAAACTGAAACAAAATTAAAACTTTGACACCCTGTATTTTGGTTGTTATCATTTTGGGATAAGGCAAGTTTAAATAAATCGGATTATTTCGCCTTAAGGAATCTGCTATTGCTCTGTGTTCCATTACTTTTGGGACACCCTGTATAATAAATTCTACAATATTTTACCACTTACCTAAGTCAAGATCTGTTAAAGAAATTTGGTGAAGAACAAACACTAGCGGCGCATTCGCCATTTCAAAATTTCGTTACTTTTTACTTTTATCCAAAAATCGACCAAATACCGATGTTTGGAGTTCAATTCGACTCACATGAATATTGTGCCGCGGTGTTTTTGTACTTGGCAAAGCATTTTGGTACTGTGGATCATTGCGGGCTTTTGTCAAGATTAGAGAACATAGGCATTCGCGGTCCGACACTTTCCCTACTAAGTACTTAGTTATCTTTTAAATGGAAGTAAAAAAAAAAGGAAGTGAAACAGGCATCTAGTAGTTTACAAGTAGTTTACAGCGCAAGGAACAGTGTTGGATACAATACTGTTCCTCATACAGTGTGTGCACGGATAGAGTTTTGAAGAGGAAAAACTTTTTTATTAGGTTTATTAGGTAGATATAGAAGAAAGTCATTCTATGCTGGAATATTGGTGGAACACTAAACAGTAATATATATCTTCAGATTTTGGAAAATGTTTTTCTTCCTTCAGCCGCGATAGTTTTTGAAAGAAATAACTTTATATCTCAGCAGGATAACTGCCTGTGCATACTGCAAGAAATATAGAAAACTGGTTTAGACAAAGTAACGGAACACGTCTGCCTTGGTGCTAAAGAGGTCCTGATTTAAATTCAATTGAAAATGTTTGGGGATTGATGGTAAAAAAAATGTGCAAATAAATTTTAAACCACAGAATGAAATAGAGTTATTTGATAAAAAAATAGAAGAAATTTGGAAAGAGCTAACTCCGGATTACACCAGAAGTATTATTTTTTCAATGTCAAGAAGATTACGATTAGTGTTAGAATCCAATGGCGCAGCAATTAAATATTAGTATTTTGTTTGTTGTTTGTTAATAAATTTACCCTTTTTGGCTTTATACTTTTGTTGTTTTCCTTGTATTATTTTATAATTTTCTTATTTCGCGGCTGTAATTTAAACACAAAAATATTTAGAAATAACCATTATTACTTATGGTAAAAAATCGTACATACAATAATTTACAGCAATGTATATAGCTGGTGTTCTAGCTAGGTATAGGTAAGCAGCAAGGTGAGAAACCCGTTTTACCTAATTTTGTTGTACCTAATTGAGTTATGTATGGGTGGAGTGTACGAATTTATATGTCGTCAACTGTACATACACATAACTTATATATAATGACATTGACATAATCATAGTTAGGTATCGCCATAGACATCAGCACCAACATCAACACAAGTTGATACATTGATGTTCCGTCATCGGTATTGGCACCATTAACATAATAATATTATCATCGTTTAAAAATAATAAATAACTAAATAAATGCCTCATGATGCCTTCAAAATGATCCAAAATCTCATGCCAATCCTTGAAAACTTTTCGGTTTCCTACCGCCTGTAGATTGTGAAGTCATATTTATTATCTATTTGAAATCATGGCCCTATAAACTAATAAAATTTTATTGGTTCGCTGAACCAGCTGTTATTATTTTACAGCATTTTAGGTAGTTGGTTTCTTAGGAGTAAATACTTTCTTTTGTTGTAGGTGAGGGTGCTAAGCCAATGTAAATTCAAATAAAAACTCTTTTTTGAATTATGTAAGCAACATAGTTGTATTATAATCTCTTGATCATTACTCGATTGAAATCAGCATACTTTAAACGGATAATTTTTGTTGAAAAAAATTTTTTTTTTAAGAAAACTCATTAATATGGTTTTTCTAATTTTGACATATAAAGTGACACTTTTAAAACTGATTGACATTATGAAACGTCTTACTTTTTGTAACTAGTTGCATAAAGTAAAATTTTATGCAATTGGTGACGAAAAATGTATTTCAAAATTAGTGACAAAAAGAATTATTCTATTTATTAAACTGTTATAATACAAGTTAAAAACATAAATTATAAATTAATTAATTATTATAAATATTGATAACACAATTATTGCAATTATTCAAATTAATTCCCGACGACATATTTTTTTCATTGCTCGAACTTGCTGTTATTTGGGAAGCGACGCACATTGCATTAGATGTTTCACCAAATATTTCTTGCGCTATAAGTTTTTTATTATTCATGGAATTTTCAACATATCCCTCCGCAACAGAACTAGATTTCCAACCTCCGTGCCTCTTTAATTTTAAAAGATCAGCGCCACTGTCTGCTAGGAAAGTGGCAGAGCTTCTTCTGAAGCAGTGGCCAGTATATAGAACAGGATTTGAAAGACCAAGAAATTGTGCAATAACTTTTGGCAGACTGCTAAATGTGTTAATTCCCACAGGATTTCTGGTACATTTTCCATTCGCATATTTTACAAAAAATCTGTTGTGTTTAAGAATCTGGGGACGCAACTTAATATATTTTCTTAATATGGTTCTGGTGTCATATAAGGTCGGTCGAATTTCTTCCGGTTTTTGGGTTTATTAGAAAGTTAACGTTAAATGAAACAATTTGATGCAAAAAAAAATGCGGATAAAGCCATTTTTTTCAAATTAAAGCCATTTTTAATATTTAATTAGTTTAGGGTTTCGGTCGACTTTCTGGATACAAAAACAAGCTGGGCCCGCTAGTAGTGTTGTCATTGTCTTTAAGAGGGTTAGACGAAGATAGCAATATGACGATATTACCCGTGTTTGTTTAATCGAATATATTCTTATAATTTAAGCGGACAAGCGCGGATTCTCCGATATCTGTTGCTATTTCACTTTCTTTACCAATGTTGCCAAGTTATTTGTTGATATTTTCAGGTAAAGTAGAATATTAAAAATGAAAATAAACTTTGCCATTACCGCATAAAGGTGTAACTTAGGCCGCGGCAGCGGCCGTCGCGTAGCCGGCGTTCTATGGCGTAGCCCAAGGATGTTTATAATAGTTGCGGGGCGGGCGAAGCCCGCAACGCTAATATATGATGACATTCCTCATAACGGTGTTATTATTAAAGGTGTAACTTAGGCCGCGGCAGCGGCCGTCGCGTAGCCGGCGTTCTATTGCGTAGCCCAAGGATGTTTATAATAGTTGCGGGGCGGGCGAAGCCCGCAACGCTAATGTATGATGCCATTACCGCATAAAGGTGTTACTATAAAAGGTGCAACGTAGGCCGCTGTAGTGGCCGTCGCGTATCCGGCGTTCTATTGCGTAGCCCAAGGATGTTTATAAATAAAATAAAATAATAAATATCCTTATGTTTTTTAAAATATATTTTATTATAAATAAACTCAATTAGGTATAAGACTTTTTGAAATACCCAACCAGCGTTAATGACTTCAAATCATGAAAATTGGTCCAACGTGGCAACACAGTAAGTATTATGTCAAATAATGAGACTTCTCGCATTGACATTTTCAGCACAGAAAAATAAAGGGTTTATATTTTCGGTAAAAATGTCAATTTATAAATAGTTTATTATTAATTTTTCGCGTTAAACGTCTATAATCCGCAATTTTTTTGCTTTTAACCTGTTCTATACAGCTTAGGCTATATGATAAAATTTTAAAACTATCAAAATTCGACCGACCTTATATGACACCAGACCGCTTAATATTTCAACAAGATTCGTATTTTCAATGGCTCCAGTGGTAATTGCACACTGCCGTATAACTTTTGTTTTTGAAGGTGGGATATCAACACGAAAATGGCTTCCTTCGTCTATAACATTTTCAACTGGAAGAAAAGTTAATTCTGCTTTTCTGCATGCTCCTGCCATTCCAATTATCATTGCAACCTTAGCCATTAAGTATTCTTTGTCATCAGCTTCCAATAAAAATTTGGCAAAATCTTTTTTAATAAAAACTTTTGACTTTTTAGCACTGTACCCGTCCGCTTGCCTTTTAATATATGCTACCAAATTTGTATATTTTTTAATATCAATATTCCTTTTCAGATTTAGTTCAGACCTTAACATTAAGTAAAGTGTCCATAATGTGGAAACTTTTAGATCTTTCTTACCCTCGAAATATGCAAGTAAAACTTTCTCATTAACATGTTTAATTTTCTTCTCATCACACCACGTAACAAATTTTTCGTATGCCAAATCATAAACTACCTTTGACTTTTTGGGAATTACTGATAATAGAGCATTACCTGCTGCCTCTTCAATATCGCTTGGTAGCTCTTCAGAACTTGAATGACTCATTTTTTAAAAATAAAACTAAAAATATATCAATCTCGCTAAAAACCTTCCGTCTAGACTTTTTTACAAAATGTCAAAATGACAACTAACATGAAGTAACAGCAACAATAGCTATTTATGTCATCAGTTATATGTCAAAATTAGAAAAACTAAATTTATGTTTTCCAAATTTTTATCAATTATATTAAATTTTATTTTTTTATTACTTTCTTCAAAATTAGAAAAAATCTTGTATGCAATACATTACGAAATGAAATTTTGTGTAACTTGTGAGTTTTTGCGAAACTCACTTCATTCGTTCCGCAAAAATCTCACGCGTTACACAAAATTAGGCATTTCGTAACTGATGGCATAAATAGCTATTTTGTATTGGGTGAGAGTGAAAAAAACTGTTTTCTCGCTAGTAGAAATAACGCGACTCGGTTTCCCAAAAGGCGACATTCAGTAGCATTTTACTAGATGTCTTAAGCGCTTTGTTAAATCAAAAAAGAAGAAAAAACAAAGACGGCACAAAATGAGGAAAATTAGTTTTTAGCAATTTTATTGACAATAATTTATTGAAAAACCAAATATTAATGAAGCGTGTCTGTGGTGCAAGAAGTTGGAATAAGTGGGAATTCAGTCCAAAGAATTCAGCATTTTTATTCTTGTCACATTGAATCAGGCTCTAGTTGAAAATTACATCTTTAAAAAAAAATTTGAAAAAAAAAAATTATATCGTCGGTTAAGAGTGTTAACCTGCTAACTCACAAATACACAATTGTTCAGGAACAAAGCAAAACTATAGTTTTTTTTCTGGAGCGTATTACCATGTGCTGCCCGTTACACAGCAAAACTTTGGAGATAGCAGTTATACGGTTTTACTGTGGAGTAAGGCGGTTTACGCATTTAGATTTACGGACGCTGTGTTTACAATTTAGACTTAGCAGTATTTCCGGGTGATGCAGAACGCCATCTATATTTAAATAGTCGATTAAGTCAAAATTAGTCAAAAGTGGAGTTAGCAGGTTAACACACTTAACCGACGATATGTATTATAAGTACACTTATGTAATTATTTCATACAAATAATATCAAAATGTATTTAGTTGTTAAATATGATTGTTTTTCCATTATCGTCTAGCTATTTTGTTTATAAAATGTTATTATAGATGGCGAAGTTTATGTTTTTTAAAAAATATTATAATCACGGTTTTTAAATAAATTGCAAATACACTTAAAGTGGAGTTGAAAGTATGAAAAGGAAAGAAAAACACAAAGGCTTCCTCCACAAAATTTAATAGAATAAAAAATTCTTAGTTTAAAGGTCTCTACATGTTTCGAACGTAGAAACGTTCATCATCAGGAGACAGAAAAATTTATTTTATGGTGTTAACAAAAGAGAAAATTAGAATCTTAATGGAGCTTCTATATGGATAAAAAATTGAAGTGTAGAAGAAACATGATATGAAGAAAATTGATAATGGTTAAACCATACTGAGTATTTGAAAACGTTATTAAAGGGGGTCCAAAAGTCTAAACCAACCAAATAAAATGGGGAAGAAGAAAAACCTTTCTAAGAAGGTGTCGAAGATTATTTAAATTTTAAAAAACTTATCAAACTTATCAAGCATAATATGTCTGTAATAACCTTGTGACTTTTGAAAATGTGTAACTTTTTAATTGCCTTTATTGGTTTTAAATTAACCTCTCGCGGGGTTACTAAGGTTTAATCCTCAGTACCCCAAAAACTCTTTTTACCACGTAATATTATTGTGATACTACATTTTTATCCTCATAATTTCTTATAGACATATGCTTGATAAGTTTTTTAAAATTTAAATAATCTTCGACACCTTCTTAGAAAGGTTTTTCTTCTTCCCCATTTTATTTGGTTGGTTTAGACCCCTTTAATCACGTTTTCAAATATTCAGTATGGTTTAACCATTATCAATTTTCTTCATATCATTTTTCTTCTACACTTCAATTTTTTAAGTCCTTAAAAGGTCCATTTAGGTTCTAATTTTCTCTTTTGCTAACACCATCAGCATAAAATAAATTTTTCTGTCTCCTGATGATGAAAGTTTCTACGTTCGAAACATGTAGAGACCTTTAAACTAAGAATTTTTATTCTATTAAATTTTGTGGTGGAAGACTTTGTGTTTTTCTTTCCTTTTCATACTAAAATAATATACCGGGTGTCAACGAGATTATTGTACCACAGTGTTATGTTAAGAGATATTTTAATCAAATTTGGGTTACTGTAATGTTTAAAAGGGATCTTTATTTTTACCTAGAAACCAACTGAATTTCACTTCTGGTTTAACCGGAACTACTCCATTTATGTTTTTTTTAAATGACAACCTGTATATTATATTGCACAGTCAAATTCTCCTCAAAATTCTCTTTTCAACGACATACAACAAGTTGACATTTACTTTCAAAATGGCGGCGTAGGACTCATTTCACCAAAAACAAAATGGTGTCTATAAAACAACGTATGCAATTGATACGGGAAAAATAGTGATAAAATCTTTTAAATTGGTCCCTTTTGTAATTCTTTAAGCACTGTCATTTAGATTTTCTTCTTTTGTTTTTAAAGGAAGGTATTTTTTTATTGTTTAAAAAAATCTTAACTTTAACCCTATTTTACAGAGTTTTTTTAAATGTTATCATATACTTTTTATTATTTAGTATGAAAGTCTAAAGTATCCTTAAGCACCTAGGGATATTTTCGAAATCAGAATGCGTTTTGCTTCAGTTTTAAACAAGAAAAAAAAACCGTGCATTTTTCAATAAAAACTGAATAACTTAGTTCCACCTAAGTTGGCTTTGGATAACAAAATTGGTATTTGTCAAGGCCATTATCAGACTATTAGTTTGTAATGAAAATTTTGTAGTGTATTGTGCTTTTGGTCGTGGGTCTGATTCATATTTCGTTAAATAAGAATAAAATGTTTAAGTTTAGAGAGTTAAGAGAAGAACAAATTAATTAATTAACATGTTAATTATTTAACAATTAAATTTTTATTATTGAAGCAAAACGCATTCTGATTTCGAAAATATCCCAAGGTGCTTAAGGATACTTTAGACTTTCATACTAATTAATAAAAAGTATATGATACCTAACATTTAAAAAAACTCTGTAAAATAGGGTTAAAGTTAAGATTTTTTTAAACAATAAAAAAATACCTTCCTTTAAAAACAAAAGAAGAAAATCTAAATAACAGTGCTTAAAGAATTACAAAAATGACCAATTTTAAAAGATTTTATCACTATTTTTCCCGTATCAATTGCATACGTTGTTTTATAGACACCATTTTGTTTTTGGTAAAATGAGTCCTACGCCGCCATTTTTAAAGTAAATGTCAACGTGTTGTATGTCGTTAAAAAGAGAATTTGACTGTGCAATATAATGTACAGGTTGTCATTTAAAAAAAACATAAATGGCGTAGTTCCGGTTAAACCGGAAGTGAAATTCAGTTGGTTTCTAGGTAAAAATAAAGATCCCTTTCAAACATTACAGTAACCCAAATTTGATTAAAATATCTCTTAACATAACACTGTGGTGCTATGTACAATAATCTCGTTGACACCCGGTATAGGGTATTCTATTTGAAAAACATAAAAAAAATTAAAAGAAAGAAAATATTGTGGCATATCGGACAAGTGTATAACTATCTTTTATATTGGAATACACAGGGATCCAAGTTCAATGGATACCCTGGGGCGGGTAGACCACGACGGCCGTTTCGTCCTTGTTAGGACTCGACTGGCAGCCATAACCCAAGCAATTCCAAGAACGACGGAAAAATGTACTAAAAGCCTACTTGTAGAATCAAGGCGGCCCTCAATACACCTTAGCGCCATCCCACGGAACCAACTCCAATATAAAAGATAGTTACACTGGTAATAACGAAAGGTAGACAACTAAATAAACTACGAAGTGCATTACAATCCAGTATAGGGAACGCTATTTGCGTTTTCACCGAAAACATCTGCCATTTTGCAGACCAGAAAACAGATCAACGCTGGCAATCCGCTTGAGTTTTGAGCCATAAAAATGTTTAAAAAATGATATAATGTCCGCGAAAATAATAAAAGAAAGAAAATATTGTGGCATATCGGACAAGTGAATAAAAAAAAAATTGTTTAAAATGTGTCATTTGTGAACCTTCATCCCTTTTTTGAACAGCCTGTATAAAATAGATAAAATATATTTATTTTATAGTATTTCTTGATCCCTTACCACTATTCCCTTATCATATCGGAATTTAAAAAATGCTTTTAGATTGTTCTTTTTTTTCCAAGGCTGCAAAACTTTTTTTTAATTTTTAATTTGTTACTCCTAAACCAGTAAAGCAAATTCAATAAAGGTATAAGCTATAATAAATACACTAAAACAAACCTAAAAATGAAACGAGAACATAGTGTTCTATTTTAAAGATACAACTTTTTGTTATCACACTTTTTGGGGCCACCCTGTATATACAAAATTATTTTTCTGAAATACATCCCATGTTACAATTTAAGGGAGTACTTACAGACTGAAATTCCTATTTTAATTCGTTTAGAAGCTATGGAAGCCTGACGCACTATTGGAGGACCCTGTATAATAAAAATAACCAATCATCGAATTATAACCAATAATTAAAGAATTATGCAATGTCATGTATGTCACCGGTAGTCGCAAACAGAAAATATTTTTTTCTACTCCTTACTCGGTAAGTACCGGGTGATTGGTTATATTTTGCACCCCCACCTATTTCATTTATTTGAAGAGGTATCAAAAAACTTTAAATACCAAAGTTGTAGGATTTTTGATGAATTTTTATTATACAATATCAGACGAAAAAAAAATTATCGCATAACTGTGAAATACGTACAAATTGTGTTATTTTAAATGAAACACCCTGTATATTATATGATATTCTTGTAGAATATCTTCTTCTCATTTCAAATATATATATTTTATATGGTCTATTTTGAACGCTTGGGTAAATAAGTATAATTTAAAAACATAGCATAAGTAGACTTAGACAATTTGGCCGATTGAATATAAGGCCATTGTTCACCTATTATTGGTCTGCTATATGAATATTAATGTTTATAAACAAATTAATATTAATTATTCTTAGAAATACTCATCCAGATTGGATATCCATGGCTATAGACAAATTGAAAGCCGGTTACCAAAAATGTATAGAAGCGAATGGGGGCCATTTCGAACATATTCATTAGATTGAATGTCGGCTATTACCGCGATATTCCCCATAAAATCGTCTTACATAAAATATGTTTCTATAAATAATTGTAAGAATTGGGCATTTTAAATGTAGTTTAAAGTTTAGTAAGTTTTTTTTTTAATATAATAAATATTAACTAAAACATATTATATTAATTGTGTGGTTTTATTTCTAAGAATAATTAATATTAATTTGTTTATAAACATTAATATTCATATAGCAGACCAATAATAGGTAAACAATTGCCTTATATTCAATCGGCCATATTGTCTAAGCCTACTTATGCTATGTTTTTAAACTATACTTATTTACCCAAGCGTTCAAAATAGACCATATAAAATATATATATTTGAAATGAGAAGAAGATTTTCTACAAGAATATCATATATTATACAGGGTGTTTCATTTAAAAAAACACAATTTGTACGTATTTCACAGTTATGCGATAATCTTTTTTTTCTTCTGATATTGTATAATAAAAATTCATCAAAAGGCCTACAACTTTGGTATTTAAAGTTTTTTGATACCTCTTCCAATAAATGAGATAGGTGGGGGTGCAAAATATAACCAATCTCCCGGTACTTCTTTTGATACTGATTTGAGGGAGGTAAGTACGTTTTACCTCCCTAGGGAAGTACAAAGTACGCCAGCATATAATTCTTGATGACTCTTTCATCACTTGCATTAATACTGCACCAATCCTTGAAGTCCTTGTAACACCGATTGTACCATTCCTTCGATTTCTGAGGTAATAGAGCAGCGCGAGCTGCATTCGCAACTGCATCGATATCCATTTTTTCGATTTCTTAAAAAAACTGACACTGACAGAACGTTTGTTTGATTATGAACATTATTAATTCCATAGCAATCATCGTGTCAACACTAGGAAACCTGTCATACATACAGGGTATTTCAGTTGGATAGCTCAAATTATAAAATTAAAAAACATTTTTTTTTAAATTTGAGGGAACTGGAGTAGAAAAAGTATAATACAAAACTCGGGAGGCAGTATCCTTGACCAGTCTCGGACTATTTTGCAAGCCCTCGCTATCGCTCGGGCGCAAACTATGTCCTCGACTAGTGAGTATCACCTGCCTCCCTTGTAGAGTTGTTAAGAAAAGAACGGAACAGGTTCGAGAACTGAACCGGTTCTGTAGATAGACTTATGACAGATGATTGCGGTCGAGTGATGTTAAAGAGCAGGGAAATTGCTGCGGGAGTTCAGCAGTTCTGACCCGGGAACCTGTTCACCTGTTCTATTGTCACAAAAAAAGAGCTAAAAGGTCACCATAGTAGTAAAAACCCGCTTTATGTTAATCAGTTTCCAAAAAAAAAAAAAAAAAAAAAAAAGGTCGTCACTTCCGTAAACAAAGTGAAATCACAGAACACCGCTGCGGGGCCGCGTGTATGGTCTCACTGCTCTCTGTTCCCTGTTTCTTGTTCTCTGTTCCCTGTTCTCTGTTCCCTGTTCTCTGTTCCCTGTTCCCTGTTCCCTGTTCTCTGTTCCCTGTTCTCTGTTCCCTGTTCTGCTCCAAAAAAAGAACAAAGAAAGAACAGCCTGTTCTTTTTATTCTCAAACGACGACCCGCATGCCATCTTTCATAAATCAGGAATCACACATAAAAAGAACAGGCTATTCTTCCTTACAAGGAAACAGGAATGCAGCGGCGTTCTTTCCGTGTTGGTAGTTTACGGAAGTAGCGACCTTTTTTTTTTTTTTTTTTTTTTTTAGAAAGTGATTAACAAAAATGTGGTTTGGTTTTTTTACTACTCCCGACCTTTCACTTTTTTTTTTACCAAGTCAGTGGGCGACAATAATTTATAATCAAAAGAACAGGTGAACAGGTTTACGGAACAGGTTTTCCCGAGTGAGAACCGAACTGTTCGAACCTGTTCAGCAATTTACCTGTTCTTTAACATCACTACTCCCTTGTAGTGTAAATAACTATATATCTATCTTTTAAATCCCATAAACTACGTAAACCTAGACATCCCACCTAACGGGGCAAAAGCGATGCACAAGGCCGCGTTGTAAATTACAAGAAGCGACGTGACTTTAAACGGATATTCTCGTGTGAAAAATGTTTATTACAGGCAACGTTCCGCGTAACGCCGTGTCCTAGCTAAATACGGGTGCGTGCGATGCGGGAACTACGTTGCACGCACGCACCGTCCTTTTTTGCGGATGAAGCGGAGGTGGCAAAATACGGCACGATATTTGACGTATTGCGTTCACACGTAGTAGCAATATTATTAGTTTTAAAAATTATTATTAAAAATATTAATGAGAAATTAATGTAAAAGAGAAAAACTCATTATGATCTTTAGAAACAATTTAATTTATGGTGAGTTTCATTCTTTTTATCCGCAATCGCGTGCCGATTAGAGACCGAGCGAAGGTTCGGTTTCGGCTAGTTTCGGCTAGTTTCGGCCAAAAAACCGGCCGAACCTCGGCCATGCCGAAACTCAGTGTTCGTGAATTATCGCGCACCGTTCGGCTAATTTTGGGTGGGTTCCGTAGGCAGTGTTGTCTATTATAATTCAAGATAATGGAATAAAATTTGGGGGATTTGTATACGACATAAAACTGCATTTTTTGACAGGTGACTTAACATTATGGAATTTCACAAAAATATTTTTTGGGTGACAAAAAGTGACAAGTGATACATCGTTTTATTTAGAATGGTATTATGGAGCATATGGAGTAAAAAAAAAAGGAAAAATATACCAGGTGTCCTATTTAAAAATCGAAAGTTTATGTCACTTCCGGTTAAACCGGAAGTGACATAATGTTGAGTCACCTGTCAAAAAATGCAGTTTTATGTCGTATACAAATCTCCCAAATTTTATTCCATTATCTTAAAAAACAAAAAAGTTAGATGGGAGAACTACTTTCCGTGGACACCCGGTAAATAAAATAAGCATAGAATAAAATTTTTAACATGAATAAATAAGTTTCGGTTTCGGCCGAAACTGAAAATCTTGTTTCGGTCGGACACTAGTGCCGATGAAATGACATTTCAGCAGTATACCAGAATGAAAATAAGAACTTTTGACTGAGGATTTATTTTGTTCCAAAGTATGTCTTTTTTTTTGTACTTCCAAAATTAACACCTTTATTGCATTTTGTCGGACGAGAACTGATAGAAAAATAAAACCGTTTTAATTTTAAAACACAACGCACGCATTTCGTGTTTAATTAGGACATCTTCATCTGTTGCTCTGCGTTTAATTCTAAATATCACAGCGTCGCACGCATCGCTCCGCACGCACCGGAAAACCCGTGTTTAGCTAGGACACGGTACGTCGTACAAAATTATAAGCGGCTAAATGAGGCCATTATTTGCAAAACTTGCTATTTGCTCGAAAGCCTTTTTTTGGGAAATCGAAAAAAACGATTAACGGCCGAGTAGTGTTTTTCTCGCAAGGCAAAGAATTTTATTAGTGTTGCATAGGGTTTTTAGAAATGGAAATTAGAAGTTTCTAGCCTAACGTATTTACAGATTTTTAAAAAAAAAATAATGTTTATTGCAAATATAAGCATTTTTCCCTTGAAGAGTAAAAAATGCTTATTTTGGATCTTGCCGAAGCTTGACCCATTTGAGATTACCTTCTTACTCTTCGTGCTTGTAGAGTGTACCAGTTCTCGATATCCATCCTTACACCCCCTCCTAACGCCGTCCGTCTCTCGCTGAAGCGCGGAGAACAGAAACTCGAGCCGACAAGTGCAACTATTGTTAGTACTGACATTGGTGACGACAAGGTCTAAAAGGGAATGGGTCAAGCTTCGGCAAGATCCAAAATAAGCATTTTTTACTCTTCAAGGGAAAAATGCTTATATTTTGAGTCTGTGCCTTCGCTTGACCCATTTGAGAAGTGTTTGTTGTCTGTCGGCACGCAAAGAAAGACGTACTGTGAATATAGTATTTATTAACTTAATCAGAAGCAACCACTAGTAACTGTTACAAAATACATTAAACACAAGAACATTGTAATATACAAATAATATTAGCAAAATTCAGTAACATCTTACTACTAGAAAAGAAAATTAACAAACTATTAAAGAGGAGAAAAACAATTGAAGGGCTGATGACTCGAAGTCATCTGAAGGTCTACCTGTGTTTTCTCAATCTCTTTAAAATAATATTTTAAAAAATTTTTAGAACTTTTCCAATTTCCGGCTGTCAAGATTTCATCGATTGATGAATTCATTGCCGCGCGTTTAGAACCGACCGCTGACCGTATACTGCCTGGGGAGGCGTTAATCCCTGCTGCAGCAAAGGCCGTCTTAATCCATCCCGCAATAATAGTTCGAGATGCTGGAGCCACTTTACCCCTTGTGGAAATAAATAAGGATGATAACTCTTTTGAGGATTCCCTTCTGGTCTTAGAGACTTCACTAAGCTTCTGGGTCCAAAATACAATATCCAAGGAATGGTCATCATTTTTACGTAATTGCCAACCCGACTGACAGAAATTAACCCTATCAGTTTTTGACCCAAAGGAGGGCCAAAAAATTATATGATCTGAGAATTCTTGAAAACTTGATTTATCAATAGACAAGAGCGTTAAGTCATGCACGCGCCGTCCTGAGGATAATAAGAGAAGCATTGCTAAGTGTCTTGACACCTGAAATAGGTTTTGATCGTCAGGAGGATTTAGTCTTATCCAACGTATCAAGATGTCAATGTCCCAGATTAACTTAATAGACCTTGGTGAGGACTTTAAACTTATAGCTTTAAGCATTTGCCTAATAAGCGGATGAGCAGATAAGATAGACGCCTTTTGAGGATTGGCAAAGGTAACCATCACCGATTTATTAACCAAAATGCTATTGTAGGAAAGCTTCCTAATGCGATGTAAATAACTAAGATACAGAGCTAATTCCTGAGGTGAAGGGTTTTTAATGGAAACATTTGCTGCGCTGGCCCATTTAATCCAATTTTTCCAGGGAGCAGCGTACGTAGTTAAGGTGGACTTACGCCAAGCCGACTGTAACAAATCTATATCGTCTTTGGTCCATCCTGCGATTTGATCGTTCCACCCCGAATCTTCCATGCTTCTAAACAAAGAAGTTGAGAATTTTGAAGTGGTTCGCCTGTTTGAGCATCTGTTAAATTCTGAGGAAGGGCCGGGATCCGAATTGGAGGAGCTAGCGCTCGGTGTTTTAGATCTGGCCTCCAGAATACCTTTTCCCACTTGGGGGCTATTAGTATAAACACTCCCGTGGCTTGGTTGAGGTGTTGAAGGATTCTCGGAATTAGCGTTGGTGGGGGAAATATCCATGCGAGGTTGTAGGCCCACTCTCGACTGAAGGCATTTATGAATAGAGCCTTTGAATCGTTTACCGAAAGCGTGGAATACTGGGGAACTACTGCTGACCGGTCGGTTGCAAACAGATCTATCTGAGGACGGCCCCATTTCTGAAAAATCATTTCCGTCACCTGACTGGACAGATGCCAATCTGGAATTTGCTTCTTCCGAGAAAGGCAATCTGGAACTGAATTGTATATACCGGGTACGAATTGAACTGAGAGGTGAATGTTTGCTTTCTGTGCCATTTCCAATAGATTCTCTGTTTGACGTAGAAGTTCTAATGATCTCGTTCCTCCTTCCTTCCTGATGTATGCAACCACTGTGCGGTTGTCCGTTTGAACTAGGATCGATCTGTTCTCTAGAACTCGTAGATTCTGCTTCAGACTCATGTACACTGCATAGAGTTCCTTTTTGTTTATATGCCAACTCCTCTGAGGCTGCGTCCATACTTCTGAGATTAGGATGTCGCCCAGCTGAGCCCCCCATCCTACATCCGATGCATCGGTGGCTAGGTGAAAATCTATGGTCCTTTGGAAAATTGGCGATTTGAGATGAAGCGCCTGAATCCACCAATGGATGTCGTCTTTTAGTCGCTTGTTGAGGGGATATAGCTTTCTGGGAACATTGATAGGAAGGCGAACTGAGAACCTCTGCAACCTTCGGCAATGTAGTCGTCCCAATGGAATAACAAATGCTGCAAAGTTCAGGCTGCCTAAAATTGACTTCATTGTCTTCCATGTAACTGACCCCTGTGTCAATATCTTTTGTAGTTGTTGCCGGAGCTTGCACTGTTTTGCTAAAGATAGGGACTTCCGATCCTCTTCGGGATTCCATAGAATTCCCAAATACTCCAACTCCGACACCGGCTGCAGAACTGACTTCTTCATATTTATTTTCCAACCTAGGAACGTAAAGATTTCTACGGCTTTGAGAATCTGGGTACGCAAAAGATCTGGGCTCTGATTCGCTATCAAGCAGTCGTCCAGGTATATAAGAACTCTGAGACCTTGCTTTCTTAGACAACTCGCCACCCAATTTGTTAAGCGGGAAAAAACCTCTGGAGCCGAAGATAGGCCGAACGGCAGGCAAGTCATACAATAAATCTCGTCTCTGTAAAACAGGGCTAAAAACCGGCGATGCGACTCTGCTATGGGCACGTGAAAATACGCCTGAGATAAATCTAGTTTGGCTAAGTGATCTCCTCTTTGCAAGAACTGAGGAACTTTGTAGTGACTTACTAGATGAAACTTTCCGGGAAGAAGAAACTGATTTAAACGTTTCAGATTGAAAACCGGCCGGTTGGAACCATCCCCTTTTGGGACTAAAAACATTGTAGAAAGGAATCCCGTTTTGAGAAGTAATCTTCTTAACACCCCTGTTTTTAGCAGATTGTTTATCGCCACGTCCATTTGCAAGGATTGCTTTGTTTGGAACCGATGGCATATAGTTTTGGTGAATAGAATTTTTGGTGGAACCTGAACAAACGGAATCCTGTAACCTGCTAAAATTTTTAACATTGAAACTGGGGCTCCTAGAGCACACCAGTGATCGGAAAAATTTTTTAGTTGGCCCGCATAAAAAGGGGCTTGATAGTCAATATCTTGGCTTACGGTCTCTAGGCGTGGAGAACTTTTTATTCTTGCGAAACGACTCTCTATATTGAGGTCTAGCGTCCTTAGGTTTTGCTTTGTTGGCTGATTGGCGCTCCTGAAAAAGGCGTGAGCCGTGAAAGGATGGTCGAGATACCTTCCTTTTCTTTTGATCATCGGAATTATTACGAAAAGGCAATTTCCGTTTAAAAGTTGGAGCTCTAAAACCATTTTCTCGCCGAGCAGTCTCAAACTTTTCTTCCTCAAATAGATGGGTCGCCGATGGAGGAATTTTCTGTAGAAGAGATGAAGACACCGAGGAGGCATGGTATCTTCGTCTATGGTCTATTACCTCTGCCCGTTTGCCGCAAGTCCATTGTAACAAATCGTCCGATATTTCCCGGAATTTGGACTGGCCGCCAGAAAATAAGGACACCGCATCCTTTGCCGCTTCAGGATGCTGAGAAATCAGGGTAGACATGGCTTCCTGAAAATGGCGCCTTTGCTGAAGAAGAATATGGCAAAGAGTTCCAAAGGACGTATCTGATTTAGCTAAAAATTCACTGTAAGGGCTCGTAGTTAAATTTAAACCGTTATTGACCAATAATTGAGAAAACACAGGAGAAGCCTGGTACTTCTTCTGAACATCCACATATCGAACTCTGTCCCAAGATAGTTGGCCTAAGCGTTGACAGTCCAAACCCTGTTTGGCTACAGTCGGGTCTGCTGGGGGAATAGGTGGCTCCTGTTCCTTCGTGCGTGGGGAAAAATCAAAGGCAGAATCAGTAGCCTGTCCTGAGGGGAACAAGGAGGGAGGCTGCCAACGACATGATTGATTATCCGGAACCTCCTCCTCTGCCAAATCTACGTCGAAATTCTCTTCAGCAACCTCGGATGTCATTCCCGTATCCTCCTCTTCTAACTCATTGGGTCTCCATGAAACTTGCTTAAGAATAGCTTCTAAGACACCCTGCGAGTGTTGAAACTGTCTTTCTAGTACACCCATACGAGCAGAAATAGTAGATCTGTTCCGAGACGACTCTTCTGCTGAAGGTGCCTCTTCTGACGAGTCTTCGGTTTCTGGAGCTGATAGTTGTCTAGCCGCCTCCAGACGCGGTAAAAATAAACTCTTCATAGGGCCAATTCCTTCCATTAAAAGCTGGTGTTGAACGTAACCTCTTATTCTAATTGATAATGAGGCAGGACTAAAAATTAAACCCCTGCAAAAGGGCCAAGCTAACATTTTCATCTTCATTTCCTTGTATCGTTTGTCATGAAGAGTACAACCATCTGGAAAGAAGGATCTTACCATATCTATCGTCGGTATAGCAAATCTCAGCTTGTTAAAAGACTTGGAATCTACAATAACCTCATCCGGATTAAGGGTCCATAGCTTCCATCCTTCTGGCAGAGCGTTAGCGGCCACTTCTTTTAGTTTTCTAAGAATCTCGTCGTCGTCTACTTGAGCATAAAGTTCCCCCATGGATGTGACGTTAGCACTGATCGCCATCTAAAAGACAAAAATAACCTTTTAATCTGCCCTTAATATAGTTCTTTACGAATTTCGGGTGTTTTCGGCTCAACATTCGGGACGATTCCGCTCAAAATTCGAGACGGTTCCGCTCAACATTCGGGACGATTCCGCTCAAAATTCGAGACGGTTCCGCTCAAAACTCGGGACGATTCTGCTCAAAATTTGAGCCTTTCCGGTCAATAATTTTGTTTGTCTAGTGAACCGTTCGGCTCAAATTTCGACCCGAATTGGTAGCCTTTTCCCCTTACTCTGAGCCATTGCGGCGTCAGATTTTAAAGCTAGGACTACCGTTGCGTTCTGGGCCATTGCGGCGCCAGAACTGAACCTTATTTATTATTACCTCAGAGCCAAACCTTTTCCTATGATAACAGGAATTAAGTTGCTGTCCTAGATACCTTTATAAAAGAAAATTAGATTAAACATCTACTTACTGTCGTAATGTCTCTTTAAAATAATATTGGATATCGAATTACACACTTATCACGTATACACTACTGATTGTGTAGTGTGTCTCTGGCACACCCCACCGCTCGAAAAATAAAAGCGTACTAACAATAGTTGCACTTGTCGGCTCGAGTTTCTGTTCTCCGCGCTTCAGCGAGAGACGGACGGCGTTAGGAGGGGGTGTAAGGATGGATATCGAGAACTGGTACACTCTACAAGCACGAAGAGTAAGAAGGTAATCTCAAATGGGTCAAGCGAAGGCACAGACTCAAAATAACCAATTTTGCAAATAAATATCTAAAAAAAAAAATTGTGTGTGCTTAAGACCACACGACAGAAGTGAAAACTTCAACAAGGTGAAATTAATAATATCAAATACAATTTTTCAATTTTGTTTCTTTTAGGTTAGGTTCGTAAGCAATCATAAAAATAACATAAACTTGGAATACGGGATAATTTTACTGCATACGAAAAAAGATATTTTGAACAACCCTTGAACTTTTACATCTTCAACAGAAGTCAGAAATCATAATAAATTAGGTCCACGGAATAAGCAATTACGGTAAACCTTACTTCATCCTACGTAAATATATAATTTAAAAAATGCCAGAACATACCTGAGACGCAGACGAGTGTCTATACAACGCACACATGCTCTTTCATATAACGTTCATTCGGGTCAGGGTCAGTTCGGATTAAATATAGCAGTTGAATTCGAGCGTAGCACAGCCGAGTCTGACGCCTGACGGCGACGCGTGAGACGGTGACGCGTGACGCTCACTTTAATTCAGTGCCCACAAAAAGTGCTAAACGCGCCTAAAGAAGTTTTCACTTCAAAAATATTTAGTTCAATAGCAAACGTAAGGGATTTATTCACGAAAATCAAACCTTCACATTTTTAAAAGACTCATGCTCAAACGAAAACGCAGTCATTGTCGGCATTTTGGCAATTTTCCAATCTATCGGTTTCTTCTGGTAAAGCAGAATTTTTCTTCAAGTGTTCTTTGTAAAAATGAAGTTCAGGGAGGCTTCTCCAATTTTCACCGTAATGTTTGGAAAGGAGACCATTAATAGTGCCTTTTATTACCCTTTAATTCTTTTCCAAGTGGTAATTTTTCAGGAGCCATTGAAGAAAGAGAAAAAAATTATATTTCAATATTCCTTATATGCATTTCTGGCTGAAGAAGTTTTTTGCGTCCTTTTCCCTGTGGACAAGGTTTAACCGGCACAACATTTTCCCCTACTAACTCCATAAAACTAAAATGCTGTTCCTAATGTGACAATAAAACACCTGTTTAATCGTTTGGATACAAACTACTGAAGGTCCGTTACTTTTAAACAGTAGTAAATTAATAACGTGTTCGTCACGTGGATTAACGGGCAAATTTCATTGGTGGCAGAGCAAGCAGCGAGTTTTGCAAGTGAAACGTCAAAGCAAAGTGCGAGTTCTGCATATAACTGTAATTTTCTCGACGTATTTGCATGCTAAAAAGAGGGTTTTGGGAAATTCTGATTTTATCATTCGATTCCTCTTTAAAATTGAAATAAACTTTGCAAACAAAACAGTTTTTTATGATTTTGTCGATTAGCGAGTTTTGCAAATAATGGCCTCAAATATTTTCATTGCATGGTTTCCCTTGGTTTTGTTTCTCTATGACTACCTGAAACCAAACAGAGATCAGGAGTATGAGATAAATTCTAAATTTTAATTCTGTTTCAAAAGATAATTATTTTTAACTGTTGAGACTGCTTTAACGGCATCTTGTCCCGAATTACCCAAAGGCGTTATTAGTAGTCTGGTCAGGTAATTTTACTATTTATAGCCATTATTTAAAATTATTGCAGATTGTAAAATGAACCCAATAAAGGATTAGTTATTATGGTAGGGTCAAACCGAAAAAGGATTTTATTGTGAAATTACCCCCAATTTTAGCCCTTTTTGACTTATTACTTGTGGTAAAATACGTTTCTTTTCTTAACATTTACGTTAAGCATTAAACTTTAAAATATTTTAAAATATTATTAAAAGAATAAAAGAAGTGGGACGAAGCTTACTGGCAGCAGAAAAGTTATTTATTTTTACTTATACAGTCAGTGTGACCAGTAAAGTCCGCATTATATGGGATTTTTTTTTAATAGCTTTATTCGAAATTTGACTTTGGCATCAAGTTCTGCTTCGATTCGAGATGAAAATTAAACAAAAAAATAGTCACGTGGTTCGCATTACCTGTCAAATTTTATTTTTTTCGAAAAAATAATTCAAAGCTTTTTCTGAAAATATCGAAAAAGTGATTAGAAAAAGTTTTTTTAAATGCAGTTTCTAGACCACATGCAAAATTTCAGCTGCATAAGATAATTTTGGTTTTTTACCCACCACTAAAATTTACTTTCCACTTAATGAACACTTTACTGATGACACTGTGTTCTTTTTTGTCTTAATATTACGGTGTATTACTTTTAGACACAAACTACGAATTTAAAAATACTTATTTTATGAAGTTACCTTATACAGGGTCAAAAACAATAATAGCCCAATTTAGATTTTGTAGAAAAACACACATTTAGTATGGCGCTACTTTAAAGAAAATGTATCTGAAATAAAGCATTGTCAAAACTAAGAAGTTTTATTTAGGTTGCGTTGAGTCTTATTTTGCAAAAGTGGTGCAATTTACAAAATATGGGTAAAAAATCAAAATTATCTTATGCAGCTAAAATTTTGCTTGTGGGCTAGAAACTGCATTTAAAAAAACTTTTTCTAATAATTTTTTTCGATACTTAACTCAGAAATAACCCTACTAAAAATTCAAATTTGACAGATAATGAGAATCACGTGACTACTATTTTTTTTGCTTTATTTTCATCTCGATCAAACCAGAACTTGATGCCAAAGTCAAATTTTGAATAAACCTATTAATAAAAAAAAATCCCATATTATGATGCGGACTTTATGGTGACACTGTACAGGGTGTCCTAAATTCGAGCCTCATCATGGGGATCTCGGAAACTATAAGAGATACAGCATCGGTCAAATTGTGGCAAAGTTGCGCAATTTCGTACTGAGCAATATCGCAAAAAAATATCTGAGCTATCTTTTTTAGTTTTTGAAATTTTTGCAAAAAACTAAAATTTTGAGTTTTTGTTTTTTTAAATTGCTCGACTTATTTTATCCGCTACAAAAAAACAAGCACAACATTGTTAAGGCAACTTTTTACGCTCCATATTGTGACATTTTTAGAATTTCGTTACAACGTTTCGTTTTTGTGGAACTATTATCAACTTTAATTTTTTATATACGGACCTGCATTTTTTATTTTATTTTTTGATAGCCCTTTAAGCCCTGAATTCAACCATGTACCACACTTAATTATATTTAGACGTTTTGATGTCATTATTACATCTTCAGGAATGTTATAATTATTTTTAAATACGGCCCTGGTGTTAGTTGTTAGATTGAAATATCATTTAGCGGGATTTTGGTGGGTTACAGAATCTAAAATATTTTGTTGTTCTTCCGGCTCCATTCGTGTACCATATTTGACTCTTGGTTTATTAAAACTACCATACTGGGCTAAATTAGTATCAAGCGTAGCAAAATAACTATAATGAGGCTGCAAGCGTTCAGGATAGTCCTGTAAATAACGGTCACAAGAAATTTGTGAATTCCTATTGAAAGAATAATAAACTAGTAACATGTCGCGCTTTTCTAAAGCAGAAAACATAATTTTGCTGAAATATTCAGAATAAATGGTGACTGCAGTTGTTAAGATAATTAAGCCAAACAATCAAGTAAAAGTTCTTGTCATAGCCACCTTTGCTTTGTTTGGTTTTATTTTTACTTTGTTACAATTTATATAAAAACATAAATATAGTAAATTATTTGTATAAAATTCCGGATCCATTTACATGTTGTATGTGGTAAAAAGATTAAGTAACTAACAACAGGGCCGTATTTAAAAATAATTATCACATTCCTGAAGATGTAATAATGACATCAAAACGTCTAAATATAATTAAGTGTGGTACATGGTTGAATTCAGGGCTTAAAGGGCTATTAAAAAATAAAATAAAAAATGCAGATCCGTATTTAAAAAATTAAAGTTGATAATAGTTCCACAAAAACGAAACGTTGTAACGAAATTCTAAAAATGTCTCAATATGGAGCGTAAAAAGTTGCCTTAACAATGTTGTGCTTGTTTTTCTGTAGCGGATAAAATAAGTCAAGCAATTTAAAAAAACAAAAACTCAAAATTTTAGTTTTTTGCAAAAATTTCAAAAACTAAAAAAGATATCTCAGATATATTTTTGCGATATTGCTCAGTACGAAATTGCGCAACTTTGCCACAATTTGACCGATGCTGTATCTCTTATAGTTTCCGAAATCCCCATGATGAGGCTCGAATTTGGGACACCCTGTACATACATATATGAATATATGTCATTTATTTTATTTCTTAGACGGTTAAAGAGATACAGGGTGATCCAAGTTAATATTTACTTTATAAAATTGGCCATGATTTGATGTTAAGCGGTTATGAATCAAATTTGGTGTTGTTATATTTTTAAGGGCAAGAAGAAAGATTCCATAATGAGTTTAAAGATACCTCCTAGAGAACGCTAGCTACACAATATAATGAGACCGCTTTACCTCAAATTTTGAAAGAGGGATATTTTATACGTAAAAAAGTTGTACAGGGTGTCCAGTTTTGGTGTGTTTTCATATACCAGCTCCCTTATTATAAAAGATAGAAAGATGGGGTTTGCGGCTTACTGTTCTATTTTTTTATGAAACTTTCATTGCCGTAAACAAAATTTTCATAGCCCTCTCAGTTTCTGACATACAGGGACATTTTCAAATTTTGTCATTTTTGACGCTCCCCTGTATCTCGATTATTTGATAACTTATCAATAAGGTAAAAATGGATTGTTATATCGTTTTTTATGTTGAATTCAGTGGCGTAGTTAGTTTTTTTCTAAAAAGTTTTGTTTATGAGTTATGACCCAAACTTATATTTTTTTTAATGGGACACCCTATATATTATTTATTTTTCTTGTTCCTCTTTTTAAGAGCTTTTCAAAAATATATAATAGTCCATATTTTTTTTTTCTTTTAAAAAGGGACAATTTTAACTTTTTTTGTAAAATCTATCATTTTTCGAATAGAGGGCTATGCCCGCAAATAAAAAAAAATTAACAACTGGATATCTACGAAAAATTTAAATATGTATCAAAAAGCTAATAATCGATAAAAATAATTATGATTAAAACTTTTTTATTTTTATTATAAACATAATGGTATCTAAATAACAAATGGTTTTGAAACTTACCTATTAAAATACAGTTCCGAGGCTGCGTTCGCGTCTTCATTAGCTCGGATAAAACAAACATACATATCGTGATTTTCATAATTTTCATAATATCTATTTTTTTTTGCCATGTTAAATAATTAAATGATTTTTCACAGAAATATCAAATAAACTAACAAAATTAAACAAATACCTTTAATATTTGACAATAATCCGTAATGACGCATTTACAAACCTTTGTTTTCTGTCATGTCTATCCATGATTGATCATGGCCTTCTGGATTCTAGATAAAAAATGATTAATTTTACAAAAAAAAGTTAAAATTGTCCCTTTTTAAAAGAAATAAATATGGACTATTATATATTTTTGAAAAGCTCTTAAAAAGAGGAACAAGAAAAATAAATAATATATAGGGTGTCCCATTAAAAAAATATAAGTTTGGGTCATTACTCATAAACAAAACTTTTTAGAAAAAAACTAACTACGCCACTGAATTCAACATAAAAAACTATATAACAATCCATTTTTACCTTATTGATAAGTTATCAAATAATCGAGATACAGGAGAGCGTCAAAAATGACAAAATTTGAAAATTACCCTGTATGTTAGAAACTGAGAGGGCTATGAAAATTTTGTTTACGGCAATGAAAGTTTCATAAAAAAATAGAACAGTAAGCCGCAAACCCCATCTTTCTATCTTTTATAATAAGGGAGCTGGTATATGAAAACACACGAAAACTGGACACCCTGTACTTTATTAATCTCGATATTTCAATTAGTTTTTGGGATAATTGCGTTTAAATGCTAGATGGTAAGAAACATTTAAATAAACACCTTTCATAACGAAACATATTTATTAAAAATTAATCGTGCGTTCTTAAGCATAAATGACATATTTTCAAGTCAATTATCTCCTGTGGCTGTATTTGTCCCTTATTTATGAGACATCCTGTATATAACGATAAGTAAATGATATAACTAGGTAATTTATTGATTTGATAATAGATGAGTTAACCAAAATGGTGTTTTTACTCACTATTAAACTTAAGATGGGAGTATCAACATGCTTGCCAACCTATAACCTATTTCGCGTAGATTTATTTATGTTTTCTAGCTATTATACAAAATTTAAAGAAAATCAGTATCGACTTGATATTCTATAGGTAATAATTGACATATTTATTAAATGTCAAGGAATTTCATAACTTATTTTAGGAGAATTGTATAGCGAAAAATATCGGGTAAGATTTTTTTTAACATTATTATGTCATTGTCACTCATTGTTCTTTCACTATACAATTCTCTTAAAATTAGCAATGAAATAAATTGATATTTTTGTAATATAGCAGATACTACCTAAATAATGTACCGACGATATTGATTTTCTTTAAATGTTAGTTATTAAAATAATAAACTCAAAAATTCAAGGGGAAATAGGTTATAGGTTGGCAATAGATTGAATGACGTTGAGAATTCAACCTTAAGGTGGGAGTATCAACATGCTTGCCAACCTATAACCTATTTCGCGTAGATTTATTTATGTTTTAGCTTTTATACAAAATTTAAAGAAAATCAGTATCGACTTGATATTCTATAGGTAATAATTGACATATTTAATAAATATCAAGGAATTTCATAACTTATTTTAGGAGAATTGTATAGCGAAAAATATCGGGTAAGATTTTTTTTAACATTATTATGTCATTGCCACTCATTGTTCTTTCACTATACAATTCTCCCAAAAGTAGCAATGAAATAAATTGATATTTTTGTAATATATCAGATACTACCTAAATAATGTACCGACGATATTGATTTTCTTTAAATGTTAGTTATTAAAATAATAAACTCAAAAAATCAACGCGAAATAGGTTATAGGTTGGCAATAGATTGAATGACGTTGAGAATTCAACCTTAAATAATAAACACCAAGAAAATCTGTCTCTGAAATATATAAAATCCAAAATTAAAATGTTTAAAACACACACTACACAAAAAACAGCCACAGAAACACTTAAAAAAACACCAAAATCGAAAGAAAATAATATGACGCAACATGACGCAGGAGCTTGCTACGGCCCACTGCTGATCTGGGAACTTTAACGACGACACCAGCTCAGCTGTTATTGTCAAATATCGTTATCTTCTGTCGAAATGCTTTGTTTTAAGAAAAAGTTAACTATACTTGTATATTGTATATTATGAAGTACAAAGCGTCAAGTGGACATGGGTAGTTATTCTTGACAACATATATACTAAATATCACGAATAGTCTCGTTTTAAAACAGATGACAGCGATTATTTGTCATCGATCAGCTGATATTGGGACATAATAATATCCCTAGATTTGTAGCGGACCGTAATGAGCCCAAACACCGAGTTATAAATTGCGTTATTGTTACATTTAATTGTACAAATACCTACAATTATTATTCATTTGACCAAAAATTTAGATAGGTACAGGTTAAAATTTTTTAATTCTTATTCATTAGGGATCATAATTATTAATGTGTGCCTTGCTCGTTAGTTGATTTCATCGATAAGTAATAAGTTTTATTTCATCTGAACTCCGTTTTTGTCGAAAAGTTAGTTTGTAAAATTTTTGTTCTTAAAATGTTTGTTCGTTAAGGTTAGGTTTCTAATGTATAATTTTTGCATTTTACATTATCTAGATATCATTTTCTGTTTCAAGAAAAATAAGTAGAAATTAAGTATTTCCCTGACTTAGGTAGGTAGGGGAGAGTTGGACAAAACCGGGTATCGCCTGGTTCTACCAAATGCCAAAACAGCTTTTCATATTATTAACCTTTAAAAAGCAGCTATTTGATTTTGAAGGAATTATTTTTATTATTGTTATTAGTAAATATTATTATTGTTTGGCAATAGTAAGGTAATAGTAAGTAACATTATGTTACTATAATAGTTAAAATAGCTAACCATATTAGTATGTAATAGGATAGCGAACAAATATATAATTCTATTTTCTGTGTCTACGTACCTTACATAAGTGAAATTATTATTTGATATTACTATTATTATTGTTTGTATGACAATAAAATAAAGTTTTTAACATAAAGTTAGCCTACATACAAGTTTAGAAATGTAACTGTATCAATAAATTGCATTTTAACAAACAAATTCCATAAAAACCACTTTTGGGTCTACGTACCTTACGTAAGTCATATATGGGGATTTTCTTGACAGTGAATGTAATAACTTGAATTCAATTAGTTTATGTTGAACTGTAGGTATTTTACCTATAGGTAGGTATAATCTGAACAAATAAAACAAAAAAACATCTGTTCTAAATATGAGTGACAGAATCGATCCTATTTTAAGTTGTGTTTCAGTTAGTTTAGTATTTTTAAGGTTTGGATATTTATAATATTATAAACTTTTTAAATCTATTTTGACACTTTATCTTTAAACCATATAGAAATTCATGCTTATTACTACCTACCTTAAATTATAATATTTATAAAACAAAACTTTCAAAAGAAATTATTAGGTAGGTACCTATTACTTATTATTTGGCAATATTAAAGCGGTAGAACCGAGGAGGCTATTGCATAAATTGTTTTAGAAGGTATCACATGTATAATTTTCAAGTCCGGTCCTGTATTTCATGCCAACTTATAAAAATTGAATAGACCAAAATTGACAGAGTGTCACGTGACTTTGCCCCCATCTTGCGAGAGTATTCAAGATTTTTACTATACCTACCTACTTGTTTCCTAATTTGGCCAGGGAAGTAATTTATTTCCGTTTACATATCTACATTATGGATCAGTTTACTTTTATTCTTTGATTTAATGTCAAAATTGTAAAGTATACCTTTTATATTTTAAATACAAAATAAAGCGCTTAGGTTGCTGTTTTATAGATACCTATTTGTGAACTGCGAAGCGTCGAATGGAGATGGGGGTGGATGTTCCCTACAACGTTTATATGCATGTAATCTAGTCCGGGAAATAAATAGCAGTAATAAATTGTAAGCTTCACTGAAACCGTATCTGAACAAAACCAGTTCGTTGTTACTTGCTCAAATATTTCGGCAAAAGCTTCCTCTATTGTGCAAGAAATATCAGTCAGGATGAGGTAGACTTAGGTTAACTAAAATAATATTAATTTTTAAAAGATAAAATATTTTAGTCCCCCAGCAAAATTTAATTTTCTGTCGTCTTCTCAATCATTCCCATCGACGTTCTAAATCTAAGATCAGTTATTTACCTATTATTTTAAATAAATTAAAAAATATATATTTAAAACAATTAAGTTTAGCCAGGAAACATAATTATTTTATAGAAAAAAGAAAAGCACAAAGTTTTTCTCCACCACTTTTTTTTATTAGAATAACTAGGCGAACCTAGAATAATTCATAATAATACAAATCTACATGTTTCGAGTGTAGAAACACTCCATCATTAGGAAAACAAAGTGAAAGGTAAAATGCTGATGTTGTTAGCAATAGGGAAAATATTAGTGGGATTGAGCCGTAATGAAGCTTTTAATGGTGTACAAGAGGTGTAAAATTGAATAGTCAAAAGACCGACAATCAAGACTTCAGCATACTGAAAAGTCAAGGGTTAGTGCAAAGGCACTGCTCTGGGCAGAAAAATGAGGAGAGTAAAAGAAAAACTAGGGAGTTTTAAAAAACTTATTTGTGAAAATCATTAAAAAGTAGTGAAAAATCTTGGGTTTTATTCAGCTTTGTCAGAGACATGTGAAAGTATTAAAGTGAGATGGAAAGAAAAAGAAAAAAAAGGTTGTTTTTCATAAAAGTCGAAGCATCTGTAAAAAATAGAAAGGGGAATGTAGCAAATGAAATTTAATAAAATGAGGTAGATTATCTAAATCTAGATAATCTATCATCATCATTTAACTCCACTTTGAGTATTAACTACTTCTTCAGAATCATTTTAGTAAAAGGATGATTTAAATTAAGTCTCGTTTAGTGTTTTCTCTGAATTGTTTTGGGTTTATGCATAAAGTTACAATAACAGTTACGATCTCAGTTAAGACAGTCTAATACAATGAAGGTTATAACTTGGAATAACTTCAGTAAATCTACTACAGTTTTTTTTTTAAATGCTGGGACACAAGTATTAAAATTTCAAGTTGTGGTATTTTTTATTAAAAAAAAAGTATTGATATACAGTGTATCCCAAATTAGAGACATTACGATATCAACAATTTTCTTTAATAGGATGGTATTATGTACCAAGTGCGGCGGGCCATTTTCATAAACCTTCATCAAAAATACACGAAATTTTGGTAAAATACCGGTATCATCCCTATAAATTTCAACCGGTCCAAAATTTAACAGAAGATCCCAAGAGACAGCGGCTAGAGTTTTGTTTGGCTATATTTCAAGAAGGCATGAAATTGATCAGAACCTTTTAAACAAAATTTTATTTACCAACGAGGCAAATTTAGCACAGCTGGTATGTTTATTCGAAAAAATAAACATTTTTGGGAGACTTCTAATCCCTACAAAATTCAACGGTCAGCCTGTTAGAATTCAGGGTCGTGGGTCTATAAACGTGTGGTGTGGTATTATAGGAAATAGGGTCATTGGTCCAATAATTTATAATAGGAGTTCAACTATTTTTATTTTATTTTCCTATTAACCAACACGCTACACTAATTTGCCAGAAGGACGGTGCGCCACACCATACACTGAGGAAAATCACTCAATACAAGTATTTTTTTGAATATATGTGTATTACCACAAGAAAAAAATCATTTATCCCTAAAATATTTCGTTTAGTCGCAATCAAGGACGTTTTTTTGACAACAATATTGTTACGTGTGCTCAATGCTTTTTTATGGTAACATAATATCATATAACCATAACAATATGTATCCAATAAAGTGTTTTTAAAAATTATTTTTTTAATTCCTATAAGGTAATCTTATTACCACAAAAATAAAAATAAAAACTAACCAATCTTTTATACCTATCTAAAATATACCTTTTAGGAACTAAACACTTGCTTTTTTAAAACATGGTGAAATCGTTTTGGTTCATTTTATTGCCATTTGCAGTTTTGTTAGTTTGTTTAGTGGTTGGTGGATTATAGTTTATAGTGGATGTTTGATGGCCATTGATTTGATACATTTTTTATATTTTAATAATGTCATATAAGGTGGTGTACTTTTAGTGCAACGTTATATAATAGGTGTTGTGGCGGTGTGTCCCCAAATTCAGGTAGGTACAATTATTTTACCAATAATTATATTTATTACTTAATAAGTAACTCATGTTTATCACATTATTCTACTTAGGTACCCTACAAAAAATCGTTGACTTAGGTTAGTCTTTAAATTTTGTTAGGCGAGAAATTAATTTTTTCAGAAATACAAAACAAATTTAAGGGATAGAATCGGAAAACAATCTGAGTTTTTGAGATATTTCTTCCCCGTTCTAAATTTTGCAATGCAAAATCGCATTTGTTAGGTTTTCTGTTACCTATTAATAAAAAAATTGCTAAACAGGGTCATGTTCCTAGCAGTTTGTTGCTTTCAGATCAGTCAGTTCCCCCCGTTATTAAACAAAGTTTAACATACAATTTTTATTAAAAATACTTCCCTAATAAGTGCAGAACGGAAACTTAATGGCGGCCATGATCGGAATGAATTAAAAAATATAAGTAATAAATATAATTATTGGTAAAATAATTGTACTTACCTGAATTTGGAGACACACCGCCACAACACTTATTGTGTAACGTTGCACTAAAAGTACACCACCCTATATAGAATTATTAAAATATAAAAATGTTATCAAATCAATAGCCAAAAACATCCACTATAAACTAATCCATCAATCACTGCCATTTTGGCGAAGGAGCTAAAAAAAGGAATTTAGTAGTAGCTAGGTGGACTAGCTACAATAAAAATAAAATTATTTTATAGCTGGCTGATTATTTTTAGGAGTAAAAACCGATACTTTTCTAACTACGCGAACTCAATTAATCACAAAATCATTTTTGTTTACCACTGCAACATATATTTTTTATGGCAATAGAGTTGTCTTTTAACAGCAAAAGAATAATATTTAAAAAACGACCATGTTGAGGTTAAAAAGTCATTTCAAAAAAAAGAACCTTGTAGCGACAACAGAGTTGTTTTTTCGGCGCCTATTTAATGCAGATTTCTTGCTACTGCGAATGGATTTCCAGCTACGGCTAATAGAGTTTTCTCTCAGTGTAATGTTGCCCCTGTTACTAGATATTTGAATGAAAAATATAATACGTGTATTGAAAGAAACGTAACGGACCAATAATGTAGCCGGCAAACAGCCCCGACTTGACGGTGCCAGATATTTTTCGTTGAGGCTTTTTAAAAAACAAAATTTATTACAATAGGTTAGAAAACATTTACGTTTTGGAACCAAGAATTCAAGAAGAAGTTATAAGGAAACATTCAAAACTGTACAATAAATGAAGGGGATTATGTTGAAAATCAATAATTTGCCATATTCCAAAAATTGTTGTTTTATTTTGTATTACCTACCTACATTTAATTTAAAATAACATGAAAGAATGTATTTTTAATTTTATTTTATATCGTTAATATCTTTAAAACGGTTGGAGTTAATATATAGGTAATATATATATATATATATATATATATATATATATATATATATATATATATAATAATAGTTATTTATTTCTACCGTGCTAGCAAAAATTATTTGCTTCAAAGAGGGCTTGGATTAAAAAACGTAGGGCTTGGTTTAGATCACAATGATATAGGGACGATATATCTAACCAAATCTAGGTTAAAATTTTGTCAAATTCATATTATGACATGATATGCCAAACTAATGAGTAATAAAATAAGTAAACAAATACAAATTTATTTTTGTTGTTTACAAAATTAACAAAGTATACTTTATAAGTAAATAAATTTAGCTGCTTCTTAAGAATAGTCCTACATATTCCACAAGATCTTCCCACTTCTTGGGACAGGCGTCTTATACAATTTGTTGGCATATTTTGCATTATTTTACGAACGTTTGCAACAAATTCTTCTGTTCTTACAGAAGGTCATCCTGCTCCTTTTTTGTGTTGTATAGAACCTGTTTCCGTAAACACAGCCACGGTTCTTTTCAGGCAATGATAAAAATCCCCAGCATTAAAAGCAACATTAGGAAAATGTTCGTGAAAATCGTCCATACACAAACTCGGATTGTATTGCCACTCACCATTTACTCTAACCCCGTTTCGAAAATACGCTTTAATCATGAATGTTTTGTGCTGTTCCGTAAAGCCCACTGTCTGAATTGTTCAAGAAATTGGAAAAATTAGCGATTAATAAAATTATTTGTAACGACTGTCAAAGATGACGGAATAATTGATTGATTGTTAATTCAGATACTTACTGACATCCAACAGGTATTAAGCTCTACGGCTAAGCATTATCTACGTCCTTAGATGCAAGGCCCTCTTTGATGCAAATAATTTTTGCTCACACGGATTTGCCTTGTTCTAGCCACCAGTACCAACAAGGCGGGATTTAAAAAATGCACATAATTTAAAATATATGTGGTATACTATTCTATCCTAATAGGTACATCGCATTATACCATAGTTACAATTTTAAATTGTAATAATCCCAGCACGCGTAACGGGCAAGTTATACCGAACTTGCGATGCTCCGGTATTTCCCTAACTTATGCAAGTTTTTCCCGACCAATTTTCGCGGGCCAATGAAAAGCCGCCAGGCTCTGTGGCGCAACCAATAAGCAACACGGACGGAACGATAAAAATACTCTGGCTCCATTATCAGCCATGATAGTGAGGCCGCCCCGCTTAGACTGATTCGTTTCATAAATTCTGCTGAAACGTTTTCCGGAACTTTGCCGTCAGTTATTAATAAGAGCGCTCATCGCTCCAGAGAACCACCCGGAAATAATTGACTTTATAATTGCCTTGTTCCCGAAAATCTCGAATTTCTGTAGAGAGATTTGAATAATATTTAGATATAGAGCAGGTCGTTGCATTGTATTTTGTTTTGCAAATCGATATAAGATATCAAACGTTTTAAAAATATTTCTGGATTTTTCTCTCTTCATTTCAGTCGCGGAGCGGCGTCGAGAGCAAAAAGAGGTGGAACTTATTCTACGTAAAGGCTAATTACGACGACTAGCGTCCGTATAGGAACTTTTAAGATAACTGCGAAATATAGTTTTCTTAAACTTTAACCCTTCGATTTACTTAGGTATGCGAAGTCAATCAAAATAGTTAGATCTTTTACTTACTTTACTGCACAAAGATTTTAAACAATAATACTAATTAGCGATCAATGGCGGATTCAGAATTCCACTAACGGGGGAGGGGGGTAAATGACCTAAATTATTTTTAGAAGTGAATACAATAACACAAGAAAATGTTACTCCAAAACTAGTGCATATATTTATTCGGCAAGAGAAAACTTACAAATAAACCTTTGAAATAACGTATATTACAAAACGTAACTCTTCCTACAGGTTGTCTCACGCTGAACGTCCATAGAATATTTTTGAAAGTAATCCGATTCAAATCTTGCAAATTTCGATAATGGGGTTTCTGGTTATACCGTGCGAGCAAAAATTATTTGCATCAAAGAGGGCTTGGATTAAAAAACGTAGGGCTTGGTTTAGATCACAATGATATGGGGACGATATATCTAACCAAATCTAGATTAAAATTTTGTCAAATTCATATTATGACATGATATGCCAAACTGATAAGTAAGAAAATAAGTAGGCAAATACAAATTTATTTTTGTTGTTTACAAAATTATAATACTTGCACTTTATAAGGAAATAAATTTAGCTTCTTCTTAAGAATAGTCCTGCATGTTCCATAAGATCTTCCCACTTCTTGGGACAGGCGTCTTATACAATTTGTTGGCGTATTTTGCATTATTTCACGAATGTTTGCAACAAGTTCTTCTGTTCTTACAGATGGTCTTCCTGCTCCTTTTTTGTGTTGAATAGAACCTGTTTCCCTAAACACAGCCACGGTTCTTTTCAGATAGAATCTATCTTTAATACTTTTTCGTCACATGTTTAGTTTCTCAATTAAATTAATTTTGGTTTATTAAATAAACTGGTCAACAAAAAGATCGTACCATTCAATTTTTAGACCTATTTTCAAATTGCTGTAACTTTTTTAAAAATTTATATTTTTGAACGTAGTTTCCAAATTTGGAAAGGGCGATTTTTCTACTTTCACCTGTATTTCATTTATTTTAGTAGAATCAATATTATTATGATATACAGGTCGATCAATAGAGTGCTGCAAAAAAATAAAAAATTCGAGTGTGTGCCATTTCAGTGGTGATTTTTTTTGGTCGTTACAATATGGGTTTTTACCAAGGTAGGATTAATATCTCTAGCCGTTTTTGCCAGTTTTTTGATTGATGACCTCTGGTTTTAGATAGATCACTAAACGTCAAATTTTGGTAATCATTTTTTTAAAACGCTATTTCTGGAAAACGTATTGATGGATTTCAACAAGTTTTTCACATTCAGAAAGCCCATTTCATGGAGATATTCGTTGACCTACGTATTTTACGAAAGGTGAGAATTTTATTAATATACGGGGCCAACAATCACCAGAAACGTAACTAATTCTGAAATCTTAAATGTATGACCAATGTTTGGACGCCAATCGAACCATATGAGTCTATTTTCTTTTAAAATTGGCCGAGTTGAGGTTTGGGTCAATATCTCGAAAGAATTTCTACCGTTTGTCGTTCAATGCTGTATAAGTACCTGTAAAATACTCAGCAAGAATGCGTCCTGTATCATGGTATCAGGTCTGAATGGCAGTTATTCCCACAAGATCCTTTAAGTTTTAAACATTTTAAAAGATAAATTGGGGTATTTGATCGAGTATTTGATATACGGGGTGATCAACAAAGTCATTAAAATACTTAAATGTGTTTACTTAAAATTAAAAGCAAAGTGTTTCACTTATGAACAATATTAACAACATAGCAAATAAAATTGAATAAATTTTAACAAAAAAAATAATAGCAAATGAAATTAATAGTGAGTAGGTCCACCGTGAACTCTTAGAACTTCCATTACTCTTCTTGGCATACTACTCACCAAGTTTGCAAGGAAGTTCTGGGGAATAGCGTTCCATTCCTCTCTTATTGCATTTGCCAATTCATTCAAGTTGTTAAAATTTTGCTCTCCGTCATTTAATCTTAGTTTCATCCAACTCCATACATGTTCTATCACATTCATATCTGGTGATCTTGCAGGCCAATTCATCCTTTGGATATTGTTATCCCTTAAGACCTCTTGGACGATTCTGGCTCTATGTGGTCGAGCGTTGTCATCTATCAAGACAAAATCGTCACCAAAGTTTTGTGCAAAAGGAATAACAATATCCCGAATGCACAGTTCTCGATACCTTTCACCATTCATCGATTCTCCAATCAAAATAACCAAATCCGTTTTCCCGTTCAACATCACACCACCCCAAACAAGAACTCCTCCACCTTCAAACGGTACTCTTGCTTCCATATTTTCTTCCAGATATCGTTCATTTCTTGCTCTCCAGACTAAAATTCTTCCATCACTTTCATACAAATTAAACCTACTTTCATCCGTAAACATGCATCTACTCCATTCTGCTATTCCCCAGTTAGCATGATCTGCACCCCATCGCCTCCTTGCAGCTCTGTGAGTAGCTAGCAAAGCTGGGCAAGCAGCACGCCTGCGTGCGTTTAGTCCACGCTCATGGAGCCGTCTCCTTATCGTTTGCGTGGATACTCTTATGCCAGTTGCTGCTTGGAAGCTTCGGCAATTTTTGGTAGCATTTAGGGTCCTACAGCGATTAACGTTTTGCATTACTAGACGATCTTGTCGGGCTGTTGTTTTTCTTGTTCGTCCGCAGCGACCTTCTTGGCGGTAATTTGGACTGCCATAGGTTCGTGCTCTAGCTAGTGTCCGTTTAACAATAGATATAGTGGTGTTCACAATTTCCGCAATATCTTGTATAGTACGGCCTTGATGGCACAACCTGTAAAATTGTTAGTTATTTAACTCTATTTTGTAAAGTTTGGTAGCCAAAAACTTACCGCACTATATTTCTTAATTCATTTTGGCTTAGTCGCATTTTTAAAGAGTAAAATTATCTTTAACAAAACAAAAATTTGACTTGACTTAAAAATATTCTATGACAATGACATTATTTCATCGTCGCTATAGAAACGTATTGCTGCTATAGGCACCTTTATTGTATAATTGACATCCGCTTAGCCTTGGAAATTTATCAATTTAATGAAATCCATCAATCCGTTTTCCAGTTTAAAAAAATGGTTACCAAATTGTGACGTTTAGTTATTTTAATGACTTTGTTGATCACCCCGTATATCAAATACTCGATCAAATACCCCAATTTATCTTTTAAAATGTTTAAAACTTAAAGGATCTTGTGGGAATAACTGCCATTCAGACCTGATACCATGATACAGGACGCATTCTTGCTGAGTATTTTACAGGTACTTATACAGCATTGAACGACAAACGGTAGAAATTCTTTCGAGATATTGACCCAAACCTCAACTCGGCCAATTTTAAAAGAAAATAGACTCATATGGTTCGATTGGCGTCCAAACATTGGTCATACATTTAAGATTTCAGAATTAGTTACGTTTCTGGTGATTGTTGGCCCCGTATATTAATAAAATTCTCACCTTTCGTAAAATACGTAGGTCAACGAATATCTCCATGAAATGGGCTTTCTGAATGTGAAAAACTTGTTGAAATCCATCAATACGTTTTCCAGAAATAGCGTTTTAAAAAAATGATTACCAAAATTTGACGTTTAGTGATCTATCTAAAACCAGAGGTCATCAATCAAAAAACTGGCAAAAACGGCTAGAGATATTAATCCTACCTTGGTAAAAACCCATATTGTAACGACCAAAAAAAATCACCACTGAAATGGCACACACTCGAATTTTTTATTTTTTTGCAGCACTCTATTGATCGACCTGTATATCATAATAATATTGATTCTACTAAAATAAATGAAATACAGGTGAAAGTAGAAAAATCGCCCTTTCCAAATTTGGAAACTACGTTCAAAAATATAAATTTTTAAAAAAGTTACAGCAATTTGAAAATAGGTCTAAAAATTGAATGGTACGATCTTTTTGTTGACCAGTTTATCTTATAAATGCCAAGAATTTCGGGTTTCCCTCTTTTATCTTTGAAAGTATATTTAATTTTAGGCGACACCTTGTAAAAGGCCAAAATTTGCGAAAAACAATTTTTTTAAAATGGTTTGATAGGTGTTGAAAATGAAAAAAGGAACACAAAAAAATGTTATACAGGGTGATTAATTTATAATACGCAAGCTTGAGGCAACTTCTGGTACCGTGCGAGCAAAAATTATTTGCATTAAAGAGGGCCTTGCATCTAAGGACGCAATGCTTAGCCGTAGAGCTTAATACCTGTTGGGTGTTAGTAACTACCTGAATTAACAATCAATCAGTTATTCCATCATCTTTGACAATCGTTACAAATAATTTGATTCATCGCTAATTTTTCAAATTTCTTGAACCATTCACACAATGGGCTTTACGAAACAGCACAAAACATTCATGGTTGAAGCGTATTTTTGAAACGGGGTTAGAGTAAATGGTGAGTGGCAATACAATCCGGGTTTGTGCATGGACGATTTTCACGAACATTTTCCTAACGTTGCTTTTATTGCTGGGGATTTTATCATTGCCTGAAAAGAACCGTGGCTGTGTTTAGGGAAACAGGTTCTATTCAACACAAAAAAGGAGCAGGAAGACCATCTGTAAGAACAGAAGAACTTGTTGCAAACGTTCGTGAAATAATGCAAAATACGCCAACAAATTGTATAAGACGGCTGTCCCAAGTTATTGGGAAGATCTTATGGAACATGCAGGACTATTCTTAAGAAGAAGCTAAATTTATTTCCTTATAAAGTACAAGTATTATAATTTTGTAAACAAAAAAAATAAATTTGTATTTGTCTACTTATTTTATTACTCATTAGTTTGGCATATCATGTCATAATATAAATTTGACAAAATTTTAACCTAGATTTGGTTAGATATATCATCCCCGTATCATTGTGATCTAAACCAAGCCTTACGTTTTTTAATCCAAGCCCTCTTTGATGCAAATAATTTTTGCTCGCACGGTATAACCAGAAACCCCATTATCGAAATTTGCAAGATTTAAATCGGATTACTTTCAAAAATATTCTATAATAAATACTCGAAATTTTGTCCATTCACTATTTGGCAATATCCAAAACGCAAATAAAACTATTTTGAACATTTCTAATTACTTCGGGAGAAATTAACCTATACACTCATATCCTATTCATGCTTTTAACTCTTCAACATTATGACAAAGAATATAAATTTGTTACTTATGTATAACTTAATATGCACTTTAAAAATAGGCAATAAAAAAATAGGGTTGCCATCAGTTAAATTCATATCTCCAATTTGGGACACATTTAAAAAGGTTTTTTTTATTAAGCAGACCACAACTTAAAATGTCCAATTCAGTATCAAAGCATTTTTCCAAAAAAAAACCTGTACTGGATTAACTAAATTTATTCCAAGTTCCAAACGCACACTGTATATTTATTTGCAAATGGATTGGAAAGTATATTAACATAGAAATTTTTATTATTTTTGTTTTATAATGATGGTCATAATTAAAACAACAAAAACGTTTAAACAATCTTGCAATAAATTATTTTTAATTTTATATAATATATACACACACTGAATATAAAATTAAGTTTCTCACATTTTACCCATCTCACTTTTCAGCATAAAATTAGTTTGACATTTATCATAATTTATTATTATTCATATTACCATATTTTGTCAAATTTATAATTTATTAAATATTTCCTCACTACCACAACATAAAACGGAAAAACAATAACTAATGTATGGTAAAATAATAATTATATAAAAACTTATTCTTTTCAAACTACTTTTCCTGCAGTTTTAAAAAATAATATAATGCTTTGAAAATAATTAAAAAAACTTTTATGTAAAATTACAACTAAATATACAGGGTGTTACTTAATGATGTGGCGTAATTTCAAGGAAGTATTCCTGAACCAAATTCAAATAGTAAAGTTCATATATCCATGTGTCCTGAAGAGTCTGGTTTTCAAGATACAGGGTGTCAAAGTTTTAAAAAAAAATTGGTTTTTTATTAATATCTAAATGATCCTTTTACCGATTTTGTTGAAATCTGGCATAGTTATTTATTGTAATAAGACGCTAAGTTGGCACTAACTAAAAGAAAATTATAAGTTCCAGTGGCGTCTCGGGGGGCAGTGTCACGAATAATATTGACAAAAAAAATGTAATGGCATGGGAAATTTTAAGAGATTCCCTGTTGTATCCTTATCAAGTACAAAGAGTTCAGGCACTTCTGCCAAGAGATTTTGAACCCAGTACGAAATTTTGTAGATGGTATCATCAAAGACTTGCAGAAAATCCTCAATTTGATTCCATCATTATGTTTACGGACGAAGCCCATTTTTCCAGAAATGCAATAATTAATTTCCATAATAATCATAACTGGGCCCAAAAAAATCCTCATGCTATTACATACAACATGTACAGTTTGAACATTTTGGAATATATTATGATGCCTATGCATCGCAACATTTCCCTGATCAGAGCTTTATTTTCCAATACGACAACTGCCCGGTTCACAGCGCGGGTATGGTCAAAGATTGGTTCCAGAGAAATAACGTGGAAACTTTGCCGTGGCCTTCAAAAAGTCCCCATATTAATATACCTAATAGAAAACGTGTAGGGTCTAATGACACGAAAAATATATAAAGCAAATTTCAGACCAGCTAACAGAAATGAACTTGTTTCATTTATTGAAGAAACGTGGAACGAGTTAAGTGATGATCTTGATTTTGTGAGAGGTCTATACTTATCGATACCCAATAGACTGAATGAGCTTTTACAAAAAAATGGAGCGATTACTAAATATTAAATAGGTGTAATTTTCTTTTTTTAATTAATTATTGTGTACAATAAAATGTTTGAATTAAATTAGACTTGTTATTTTTTAATGAAACTAAGAAAAAATGGTAACAAAAATTATAAATATGACACGTTCAAGTCTAGCCCAATAAATAAAAAGTTTAGTCTATTATAATTTAAACACAGTCAATAGCTTGTCCTACTTTTTTATGAACTTTTGGGGATTATGGGTAGGTTTACAACACACAATCGATGTCCTACTTCTTTCTGAACTCAACAGTACAATATATAGTTAAATTGTGAACAATTAAAATTTCTAAAAGCTTACTCCATATTAGATTTTTTTCTAACATTAAAATATATTTTAGCTTTAACTATTGTGTTTCTTAAATTTTGTCCAATATCTAACCCAGTATTTAACAGTGTATCAATATTTTTAAATATCAGACTAATGCTGACAACATTATGTTTTCAAATTATGAACAGATTGCCTGTGACATAATATCATATATTCTCGAATTATGAGCAAAATAACAATCTGCAAATAAAATGTTCTTAAATTGTAATCAAGTATTGACTGTGTATCATATATTGTAAAATTCTACACAATTGAAATTTCTAAAAGCTTAGTCGATATTTGATATTTTGTTCTGACATTAAAGTATATTTTAACTTTGACTATACGATTCTTAATTTGTGTGAAATAAATAATTAACCCAGTATTTAACAGGGTATAAATATTTTTAAATAATATAAAAATAATGCTGACAACATAATATGTTTTCAAATTATGAGCAAATTGATGATAACATAATATCATATATTCTTGAATTGTGAGCAAAATGGCAAACGGCAAATAAAATGTTCTTAAATTGTACTGTGCGAGTATTAACTGTGAAAATATATTGTAAAATTGTGCACAATTGAAATTTCTAAAAGCTTAGTCGATATTTGATATTTCGTTCTGACATTAAAGTATATTTTAACTTTGACTATATGATTCTTAACTTGTGTGAAATAAATAATTAATCCAGTATTTAACAGGGTAAAAATATTTTTAAATAATATAAAAATAATGCTGACAACATGATATGTTCTCAGATTATGAGCAAATTGATGACAACATAATATCATATATTCTTGAATTGTGAGCAAAATGGCAAACGGCAAATAAAATGTTCCTAAATTGTACTGTGTAAGTATTAACTGTGAAAATATATTGTAATATTGAGAACAAAAAATGGTTGATCTTATGATAACTATATATATGGGTATACAGTTGAACCAGGGAAAGAATGAATGTGTATAATCACTTTACAGTAATATCAAAAACCTGTTATTTATAATGCCTTTTTGGTTTACAAATTAAAGAAAAAGGATAAAATAGACAATGTTCTTCTATTGGAAACGAAATACAATTCCAGTTTATTAGACGGAGATGGCAAAACTAATAATAATATAACTAATTTGTATGTTAATTTTTTAATTTCAATCTAGAGTGCTACAAATCAATTATATCTGTTAATTTATTTATAGTCAAGTAGTAGGTATATGACAATTAAAATTATGGCATAATAATTGACTTTCTAAGTTTCACAAGCGTTTCAAAAATTAAATTTTGTTTTCTTCACGTTTACTCCATTTTTCACAATGGAACTATGGTGGTTCATTAGGATATTTTAAACGAGCATTTTTTCCCAACAATTTGATACCATACACTCCTATACTATTTTAAAATTGACACGAAAAAATTTGCCTTAAGTCTCAATCGCAAATTTAAAAGCGTTATGCATTAAGGCCGCCCTATCTTTTCTAAAGAAATATAAAGGCGGTTTTGAAAAACAATGGAATTGTTTTGAGAACCAATATGGTTTTAAATTAAAATTGTAATCTCATTCGTTTATTAAACTTACATTGTAAATTAAATAAAATGGTTAGTTTTACTAGAAATGAACAAATTGATATGCTCCAAATTTTTGGAGTGACCAGAAAAATTCTTCTGAAGCCGCAAGGTTGTATGTATTGTATGTTTTCTAAACTAATGACATTACAACTTTAAATAAAAGTCATATTGCTTTTCAAAACCATTCCATTGTTTTTCAAAGTCGCCATTATATTTCTTTAGAAAAGAGAGGGCGGCAATAATGCATAACGCTTTTAAATTTGCGATTGGGATTTACGGCAAATTTTTTTGTGTCAATTTTAAAATAGCATAGGAGTGTATGATATAAGATTGTTAAAAAAAATGCTCTTTTTAAATATCCCAGTGATCCATCATCGTTCCATTTGGATAAATGGAGTAAACGTCAAAAATTTCATATTTTAAACCCTTGTGAAACTTAGAAAGTCAATTATTATGACATAGTTTTAATTTTTACATACTACTTGACTTTAAATTAACAGATTTAATTAATTTGTAGCACTCTAGATTCAAAATAAAAAATAAACATAAAAATTTTATAACATGTAAAAAAATTACAAGTGAGGTGTCATTTAATTTATCATATTATGCTGAACCCAAATAAGTAAAAATATATATGTCCCATTTAAAATATCAAAGTCAAGGTCACTTCCGGTCAAACCGGAAGTGCTAACAAATTGAAAATTATACCAATAAATGCATAATCTTAAAATTTCATTTTAATTTATATATAATGATAAAAAAAGTTATAGGGGTGAACGTCTTTTGAGAAACACCCGGTATAAGGACCTTAAAACGTCGAGGTCTGATAAAACACTGATTTTTGAACTTGCATTGTCTTTATTTGTTTTTAATCACAACGTTTCCACTGGTATGTATCTTTAGTCGTCCTTAGGTCTTCAGTATTTATCTGAAGAATTAAACTGTTAATTAAATAGTAAACTAGATTTTTCAAATTTTGCTTCTTCGATAATACCTACCGGGTTTGTATCGATGGCTATTACCGCAAATAAGTAGAAATGATGATATATACAATAAAAATGTAGGGAATTAAAAAGAATGAGAAAAGAACCGGGAGCGAAATTTTGATATCCGTATTTATACAGGTTATTCCAAAAAAAGTACAGTAAAGTGGAATTGTCGGTCAAAAAAATATAACATCATGTATACTGTTCCGAGGAATGAAAAATGATGGTAAAACCGAACTCGGTGAAAATATTAGCAATTTAAAATGTTAATGTCCAAGATTTTTCTTAGTAGTCTTAGGTTAATTTTTAAATTGTTTATTATTTTTGTAACTAAAACATAAAGCAGCTCTGCATGGTCGGCCTATAGTAAAAGTCAGAGAATAAAAACTTTGTCCTTCTTTTCCATTTGGTCGTAAAGTGTATTATTGCACAGTTATGGCCATGGGTTAGTTATGTCTGTAAAGCACTGTATTACAAAAGAGCTCTAACCCTGACCCAGTTCTCCATTCTTTTCAAAGTATTGACAGTAAACACATAATCGGAACATTATTTTGACTATTCACAATTGATTTATTAAGACTTCTGTCAAAATATTTTACAATTTGTCTTACTGGGCAAATTAATAGAGCAAGCGTGCCAGAAGATGTTTTTAAAAGGAACGCCAGGGTGTACATTTTGTTATGTCCTGCTGTGTATTCTAATAGTAATTTAATAAAGCATATTAAGTAGTCTATATATTTCTTTATTAGGATGTTAGCTGAAGGTTATATTTACTTTTATTAAAACAGATTCCGAGATTTGAAACCGTAACTGTAACTTACAAAACCATAGTTTAAAATAGATATCGAATGCCCCCGTCAATGTTTGCAACTTTATAATGACTGTAATGACATTATGAAAATTTGTCAAACATGATGTTATTAACCCTTCTTAACTTAAGAGATCAGTCACAATTAGTGAGATTTAAATTGTTTTTGTGATTTAAATACATTCGTCGATTCTAAATGAATTTTGATTGATGATTTAAATCTTTAAAACTATTTAAATTTTTATAAAATGATTTAAGCATTTTTTAAACGGTTTAAATCTTTATGATATGATAAATAAATTTGAATTTTGTCAACTTGTCAATAAAACGACGAAAAATATCATTTGATTTAATGTTATCATTCCTGAATAATTTTACGGTCACATTCAACTCCGAAAATGTTTTAAATTTCATAAAAAAATTTAAATCCTTCCTAAAATTATTTATGAAGTAAACATATATATAAAATATATACAAAATATGAACAAGATAAAAAAGATTTGTCATTTTGAATGATTAAAAGTTTGAAATGATTCAACATGTAAAGAAGATTTATATACAGGGTGAGGAATGGGCCAAAGTCTAAGGGTGTAATCTATGCATCAAAATAATAAGAAAACACTCAAATATTGATATCCAATATTAATTTGTTTTTAAATTATAACGCAAAAACGAAATATTGCATTAATTTAGCTTTCCTGTAATACATGGTATTATTGCCGCTTTTGATTGTTCTGCTGTTACTATCCTGTTAGTGTCACTATAAATAGTGTCAGTATAAAATTTTACATTTTACGCCGTTAACTTTCAGATTTGTATCATTTAAATTTTATAAAATGCCATATATTTATTCACATCTCGAATACGCCAATATGGTTTTTATTTATGGTTTGTGTAATGGGAATACTACGGCGGCTACTGAACAATATCGTCAACGATTTCCACATCAAAGAACACCGAACGGAAAGGCCTTTATCAGAGTTTTCAACAAACTGTGCGATACCGAAACGCTTCCAAGTGCTAATGTAACATCCGAACGAGCCATTCGACAGGGTTTAGAAGAAATAGAAAATGTTCTAGCTTTAGTAGAAGAAGATGCAACGACCAGCTCACGAAGAATTGGAACTCAGTTAGGGATTCCCAAAAAAGGGTGATCTATACGCTTCACGAGCAAGGCTTATACCCGTACCACGTACAGCATGTACAGAATCTTTAACCTGGAGACTGCGCCAAGTGTATGCAATTTTGTGAGTGGATAATTAATAATCGTCATCTTGTACCGCACATACTTTTTACTTTACGAACAAACCCGTGACGGCATCAACAATAATCGAAACTCCCATGTTTGGTCGGACGAAAATGATCAATCCTCACGCAATAGTCGAAAATAATTTTCAACACAGGTTTCCAGTAACTGTGTGGTGAGGCATGATTGACAATAATTTAATTGGCCCTTTTCTTATAGAAAATCGCCTTACAGGGGATCACTAAGTTCTAAGTTCAGTAAGATCTTAAGTTTTTTACAAAATGAATTACTGGAGGAGATTCCTTTAAACATCAGAATTCAAATGTATAATCAACACGACGGAGCGCCTGCTCATTTCGATCGTCGGGTCAAGCAATATTTGAACCAAAAGTTTCCAGAGGTTTGGATTGGTCGCGGTGGTCCTATTAGTTGGCCTCCTAGATCGCGAGATCTCATACCGTTGGACTATGATTTATGGGTTGGTTAAAAAATGAGGTAAACAAAGTAAAAGTAGATACTAGGGATGCATTAATTAGACGCATTAGAAATGCTCCACTCAATATTAAAGAATGGCACGAATCAATTAGAAGAGCCACGCGCGCCCTTCGTAAACGAAGCAGGAAATGTTTGGGAGTCAATGGCGGTATTTTTGAAAATTTACTAAACCAATGATTTATTTAAAACAATGTAAATGTTGCATGTTTTGGTTTAACAATATTATTATTTTATTTAACGCTGTAATTTGAAAACAAATGAATATTGGGTAACAACATTTAGGGTTTTACTTATTATTTTGATGCATAGATTACACCCTTAGAATTTGGCCCATTCTTCCCAACTCACCCTGTGTAAAATATGTCTTATATAAATATTTTTTTACCTACTAAACTATCTTTGATTTAAATCATTTGTTGGAATGAGAAATATCTTAATTCCAGACTTAAGTATTACCTGTGAAAATATATTGTAAAATTGTAAACAATTGAAATTTCTAGAAGCTTAGTAAATATTTAATATTTCTTTCTAACATTAAAGTATATTTTAACTTTGACTAGATTATATTCCTTTAATTGTGCCAAATATTTAACCCAATAAATAAAAGTGTATCAATTTTTTTAAATATAAAAATTCATTAGTCATAATAAGTATATTCAGAAAATCAGAAATCTAGCTAAGATAAAAACTTCTTACTACTATTTATATATACTTTATTACAATGTATTTGTTAATTTAATTTTTGTTCCACTTGGTAGCATGGTGTAGTTGGTGGTGGTGGTGGTGGTGTCTTGGGTTGTCACAAGCCTTTTCCTTTAAATGATTTAATAATATAATAATATAATGACATTTAAAGTAGGATTTGCTTCCAGGAACATAACAACAATGTGAAATTGTCACTATAAAACTTGGGAAACTAACCAGAAATTAAAATAGATAAGGGTGATGCAATAATAATTTAATATGCATAAAAGAAAATCGATCGAATAAATTCAGCTGATTTCGTACGCGCTACAGAATTCATGGAGACGAGACGGGGCCGACGGCACTGCTATGATTAAATGATGATAATAATATTTCAGTTACTTGAAAATATAAAATATAAGATTTTATATATTTAGTAAATATTCTGTGTCTTTAAAATATGTAATGCTTACTTAATAAAAATATTGCTAGAAAATCCTGTTTTTAATTTTGGCAGCGTTGATTGTATCTTTTCGATAACTTTCCTGATTTGGCAATTAATTTGAACGTACCTTTATAAGATGTCATAAAATACTACAACTCCCTAGTTTCATAACTTTGTAAAGACATTAGATTTAAATTAAACAGTTTTATTTCAAAATAATAAGCTCAGCAGACGTTTAAACATTTATTGAAGTAAGAACAAGCCGATGTCAACGTGTTATCATGATTTGATAAGCTAAACTAACATTTAACCTAACCTTAAATTATTTAGTTAAACTCCATGTCGCTGACTTCAAGACGCCACCGGTGGTGGATCTCATCCCTCGGAGACGCTTTCCCACCTGGATCCGTCAAAGTGCCATTTTGAACAGGCTAGTATATGCTGTCTCTCTCACTTCTTTAAAATCGAGAAGGCTATGGTGCAACCCAACATTATACTTTTACAAACTGTAGCGTTTAAACATTTCAAAAAACGACTTTAACATAAATGTTATATTTTAAGCCTATTTTCAACACAAAATATGTATTATCGAATTATTTGTTAAGTTTGAAAAATTAGTTTTTCGATTTTAGTAATTAACCTGAGGTCAACATTATAATTTAATTTTTATTTAGTGTGTATCTTTATACAAAAAATTATTTATTGAGTAATTGTTCAAAAAATTTTTGTTCTGGTAATAATATATTATGATATTACCATCATAATTATAAAAAATAACTAATTAAAATTTCTATATGGATGGAGTGTCTACGTCTAAAACATTTACCTATAAATCTATTTTTCATATAGGTTTGATTCAAAATAATAATATGGAAAATTCTTTTACATCTCAAATATCACTAAAACTTTTTAATAAAAAAATGTGTTAAATTTTTTTATTGTATCATTTTGCTAAATAAAACATGTTACTTCCACTACAGACTACATTAAAGTATTATTCTTAGATAAGTAAAGCGCAATGCATTTTAAATATAAAATGTATTATCTCAATTCATACTTTTTACTTAAGGTGGGAGTATCAACATGCTTGCCAACCTATAACCTATTTCGCGTACCTATATTTATTTAATTTTTCTAGCTTTTACACAAAATTTAAATAGAATTATTATCGTATTCATATTTTATAGGTAATAATTGACATATTAAATTAATATCAAGGAATTTCATTAAATATTTTAGGAGAATTGTATAGCGAAAAATATCGGGTAAGATTTTTTTTAACAATTATTATGTCATTGTTCTTTCACTATAAAATTATCCCAAAATTAGCAATAAAATGAATAGATATTTTTGTTATATGTCAGATATTACCTAAATATTGTACCGACGATTTTATTTAAATGTTAGTTAATCTAATAATAAACTAAAAAATGTAACGCGAAATAGGTTATAGGTTGGCAATAGATGAAATGACGTTGAGAATTCCACCTTAATAAATATATGTCATATAATAAAACTAGACAATACAATGGTATCTCTAATGTATAAATTATTATAATTTATATTACACTGATCCAAATGTGCTGGTTTTAGTTCATAAAAACTGATCGGGATTCGGTACCCCATCTAACCATAAATTTTTTAAAGATGTTAAACAGCTTTTTGAAAACCATTTGATGAGGTTTTTCATTTGACAGCCTACTAATTAGTAGGACGTAACATTTGTTTTTTTTTTACTTTTAACTTTTTAACTAGAATTATCCCTTACAGACTATTTTCAAAGGTACAATTTTTTTTCATTGAAAGCATCCTGGAGGCGCCATAAGGATACCTAATAATTAAATAAAAAAATGTAGTTGACGCCCAACAAACCTGAACAATTGATTAGATACAAATAAAAAATTGTAATGTTGCCTTTGCCCATAAAAAGTATGTTTTAAAACCTATGGAGGTTTTATTAGTTGGCTTAGCACAACTATACAGGGCATCCCAAATTCTATGCTCACCATTGGGATCTCGGAAACTAAAAGATACAGCGAAGGTTAAATTAGTGCAAAGTTGGATAATTTGGAGCTTAGGTACATTAATGCCGGTGAGAAATCAAGTATTTCCGAAGATATCTGACAAAAACCGAAAACTTCATTTTCCGTTTTCGTTTCTTTTGTAACGTAAAAAGAAAGATATGCATTAAGTAATATTTTGGTAACAAAGGAATTATACAGTAAACATTATCATTAAAATAAGAAATACTTAATTATGTAAGAAAGCACCAAATTCTTCTCTATTGGGTAGTATGTATGGTACCCACTGGTTTGTTTCGATAACAAATTTATACCAATTGAATTGCAGGACTGAAACCGCAGGTACCTGCTAGTCTATTATAATTTTATAACAACTTTTAGTAGGTACTGTTTGGTACCATAATAAAAACTAGAATGGCAATACATAATCATTCCGAAATACTGGGTAAAAATAATAATTTATTATTAGAGTGAGTTTTCTTTTTAATAGCATACAATTTTATTAGGACCGTGTGACAAAAACTTTATGTACGGTTGATGGATTTTCGGTTGAAAACAATGGAATTTAGGCACAACGTTATTGGTTTATGTTTTGGGGAAACAACATACCTCAAAAAAAAAAATTAATTTCAGGTCCGTATTGAACATTTTTGATCTGATGATGATATCTGAAAACCGTAACGTCGTTTTTTAAATCAGACTTTACTTACTTTAAGTGTGTCGTAATTAGGGTTGGGCCATTTGAAAGTTTCAAATGAAATTTTCTGTTTTGAACTTTTCAAAACAGAAAAATTTCACTTAACCCAAAAAGAAAGACATTTTTGAAATTTTCACCTGAAACTTTCAACTGATAAATGTCCTTACTACATTCGAAACTTTCAGAAAAATTGCATACATTTCAGTGAAACTTTCACAAACCTTTCCATGTACGGTTGGGCCATGTGAAAGTTTTAAATGAAATTCTCTGTTTTGAACTTTTTAACACAGAAAAATATCACTTAACCCAAAAAGTGAAATTTCAGTGACATTTTTGAAATTTTCACCTGAAACTTTCAACTGATAAATGTCCTTATTACATTCGAAACTTTCAGAAAAATTTCATAAATTTCAGTAAAACTTTCACAAACCTTTCCATGCAACCAACCACCTCTCGTTTATATAATAGACGCATCCCAAATCTTGGCAATACTTGGGATTCCCCTGGTTCATCGGCGCGACGACAGGCTCGACTTTGCTGTGCGACGTCTTTTATTTATAGCTTCACCGATTATCCCACATACAACAGAAAATAAAATTTAATGAAAATTTCAATAAAAATTTCATAACTTTCAATAAATTTTTCACATTTAAGATTTTTTTAAAAGTTTCATAAATTTCACAAAAATTTCATAAATTTCGAAAGTTTCGCAGAAATTTTATAAGTTTCATAAATTTCATGAAAATTTCAACTTGAAATTTCAAATCCTCGCTCAAGTGAAATATGCCCAACCCTAGTCGTAATACAGTTCTTGCAGAAAGTGCTTTTTCTGTTTTTCTATATTATGTTTATAAATACCTAACGTCACAAAAAAACAATAGGTAACCGAAAATGAAGTTTTCTGTTTTTTTTCGATATCTTCGAAAATAGTCGGATTTTTTTCTTTCTTTTTTCTTAATTATTTTAGTATCTAACTTAAGATTTTTTTTTTTGGGATTTTTTTTTTCACGCTAAGCTTGAAATATATGGAGGTACGCCAAATTTAATGTTTCTAATCATATGTTAAAGAAATTTTCGAATGATAGACTAGCCCACGAATAACAGGTCTGTTCAAATTTTTAATTTTTTGAAAACATATTTAATAGTGATGAAACGATTCCGATTCCGATTACGATTAACCGCCGATTATTAGGATTTTCCGATTAATCGTAACCGCCGATTATTTGAACGATTATTGTAATATAAAGTTTTAAAACCACTGGTAATTCCTCTTAATTTTTACTTAATTTTCAATATTAAATTATATTATGTTATACCAAAAACAGGCCTGGGATTTAGTTTGCTTGTTTATTTTAGATTTTTAATATTTTTGTAGTGAATCTATATTTTGTTTTCAGTTTGTATCTATTTTCGTTAAAGTATCTTTCATAAATTATATGAAATACATATTTTTACGTTTTTTACTTGATAATCGTAATCGTACGATTATTTCGGTTTTAATCGCAATCGTAATCGTTTAACAGTAATCGTTGCATCACTAATATTTAATAACAAACTACAAACAACCCAGATTCAAATCTTCTATAGCAGCACACTAATTTAATAAATATAAGAAATTTATAAAGAAAGCTGCTAAATTAAATGTTTTTAATAATACTAAAATAAATTCCCAAAATAATCTGAAATCAGTTATAATCCAGATATTGCGAATTCAAAAGGCCTATTTCAGCATATTGCCTTTTTATAGCCTAGTATCAATAAAATAAAAGGGAGATAAGCCCTGTCAAATTGAGCAGATACCCTCGCGCCAGGGGGATAAATATGACTATTACCATATTATACAGTTATAACTTTACATTGTCACAACAAAAGGGACGATATAAAGGATTCGTTCCACATATGAATGGGATTATGATTTTATATTGGATTAGATTTTAATGGCACTTACACATGTTAGAGTCAGAAAAAGGGTTTGTTTTGTTTATTATATTGTGAAGGGTGGTTACAAGTCAAAAAATAATCAAGTTATGGCCTTGCCAATTTGTTTTATAATTATAAGCAGTTAATTCGTAGTAACTACTTATACAGTGTCATCATTAATTTGCGCCATATGGAAATTTATTTTATTAAGAAGCTTTGTTCAGATTAAATAACCGCAAATTAGACTAAAAATTATGTGTTCAACTGTCAGCATTTGTCCTTCGGTACCATAGATAGACAATTTACCTTTAGATAAGCAAACAATAATCACGAAAGTGGCAGTTTTATGGCCACGCGCATGTAAACAAAGCTAGACACTATTAGCCATGCGCACTGCAACATTATCGTTTGACGAATGAAAAAATATACAGGTCCGGGCTTTAAAATTTAAATTCTTGTCAAAAAATTGGAATTTCTTCTCAATTTTTGATCAAGTGGGAAAAAGGTAGTGATTTCTGGCATTTTTAGTAGTAGCAAACCTATCAGATTTTAAGGATAGAAAATTGTTTTTACGGTTTTTTAAAATTTGTTTAAAAATGATTGGTCGTCGTGTTTTTAGTTCGAAAAGGAAGACAAGAACAGGTAAATTAAACTAGTCTTATAAAATCGAATATAAAAACAAACAAAACCAGCAAAATAACCAATCTACGGTGTTATCGCGTACCTAACCTCAATACATCACTACTCCATACTTACCGAAAATACGAAATACCAGGTATTTTACCCCTATTTGGGCATAATAAAATTATACAACGGCTGCTACTAGTACTAGTAATTGTTTATATTCCAAACCGAGTCACTATAAAAGCACAAACACAATTCACTAAACTACAAAAAAACCAGAAATCCGTAAATATTAAACACCCACAATCCACGATAGCTAAGAAAACTACAAGAAATCCACAGAGAAACTTTAAAACACAACAACAAAAATGACGGCCAAGCCGGTTCTGTAGAGTATCTTGAGCATGTCGATTTATGTCGATAAAGTAGGACAGGCCGATAACACGAGGTTTGTGCGCATGCACGATGGTGTCCCGAATGAAGGCAGCTGACCGGCGAGCCATGCGCTCGGACGTATTTTTTCACCCATAAAACGTAACTTTTGTTTGCGCAGGAGATAAGCTGTACGTATCTAAAGGTAAATTGTCTATGTTCGGTACCTGTAATAATGATATTTGACTCATTTATACCGTGCGAGCAAAACTTATTTGCATCAAAGAGGGCCTTGCATCTAAGGACGAAATGCTTAGCCGTATAGAGCTTAATACCTGTTGGGTGTCAGTGACTACCTGATTTAACAATCAATCAGTTATTCCGTCATCTTTGACAGTCGTTACAAGTAATTTGATTCATCGCTAATTAATTTCTTGAACAATTCACACAATTGGCTTTACGGAACAGCACAAAACATCCATGGTTGAAGCGTATTTTCGAAACGGGGTTAGAGTGAATGGTGAGTGGCAATAAAATCCGGGTTTGTGCTTGGACGATTTTCACGAACATTTTCCTAACGTTGCTTTTATTGCAGGGAATTTTTATCATTGCCTGAAATGTGCTGTGTTTAGGGAAACAGGTTCTATACAATACAAAAAAGGAGCAGAAAGACCATCTGTAAGAACAGAAGAACTTGTTGCAAACGTTCGTGAAATAATGCAAAATACGCCAACAAATTGTATAAGACTCCTGTCCCAAAAAGTGGGAAGATCTTATGGAACATGCAGGACTATTCTTAATAAGCAGCTAAATTTATTTCCTTATAAAGTGCAAGTATTCCAAGAAATACAAGCCGCAGATTTTGAAAGACGCAGGAATTACTCTCAATAGTTTACTCAAAATTTATTGGAAAGAAATGATTTATTAGACCTGACTTTTTTTTCGGATGAAGCCTGGTTCCACCTCTCCGGTTATGTGAATTCTCAGAATACATGTAATTATTATTCTTTTTCTTTCTGTATATTCTTACTTTGTTAATTTCGTAAACAACAAAAATAAAATTGTATTTGTCTACTTATTTTATTACTCATTAGTTTGGCATATCATGTTATAATATGAATTTGACAAAATTTTAACCTAGATTTGGTTAGATATATCGTCACCCATATCATTGTGATCTAAATCAAGCCCTACGTTTTTTAATCCAAGCTCTCTTTGATGCAAATAATTTTTGCTCGCACGGTAGTAAAGTCGGTTCAATGATCGCTGACCGTTACTTCATATTCTTCATATTGGCGGTACGTCTTAAATTAATTCAGTCAGTTTGACTTATCAGTGGTAAAGGTTATGATTTTTCTTAGGCTTGATCTCCATAAAGACGGATGCATGTGAACAAGTAAAATACAAGCGCGTTTGTCCAAATTTTTAAATATTATTTTTAACTATTAGTGAAGTCTGAAATAAGTAGTTTATTTAGGGTAAAAGGTATCATGGGATGAAACATTTTGTTTTTGAAAATCAGTATGAAATTTTTAAATTTTTAATTAATATAAATTTACTAAAAAATAAATAAAACTTATTAATAAAATTTAAAATTGACACATATATTTTTTTGTCTAATGCATCAGTTTATAAATTTTGTTTCAGATGTTTTCATCTTATTTATAAAATCATAAAAAAGAAAATTTAATAAAAAATTACAACCCAACAAAATACAGGGTATTCCCTACTCGATGGTACATTAGAAGTATCTGGAGAACGAAAAGAAAAATAATTTTGAAATTTTCACTACGGCCATAGGAGACTGCGCTCTAGCTTTTAAAAATAATGTCGCGGTTGCAGTGTTGCCAGATCTATTGATTACTGACATCAACTTTGGAATTTTAAATGAGACACCCTGTATATTTTTACATTTTTAAATTCCACATAAAATTATAATTATTTTTTATTAAATGCATTATTAGTCTATACTTCATAGTTTCCGAGATATTGACTCTCGAAAAGTGACATTTTTGAACTTTGACAGCTTCTAACTTTCTAACAGTACGTCCTAGAGCAAAACGGCTTACATGTCCCTATCTTCAATTTTTATTATCTTCCCAAAAAAATCAACTTCCGGTCAAACCGGATGTAACTCGAAAGCAGGAAATATAGTTGTTCCGGTTTAACCGGAAGTTGTTTTTTTTTGGGAAGATAATAAAAATTGAAGATAGAGGCATGTAAGCCGTTTTGCTCTAGGACGTACTGTTAGAAAGTTAGAAGCTGTCAAAGTTCAAAAATGTCACTTTTCGAGAGTCAATATCTCGGAAACTATGAAGTATAGACTAATAGTGCATTTAATAAAAAATAATTATAATTTTATGTGGAATTTAAAAATGTAAAAATATACAGGGTGTCTCATTTAAAATTCCAAAGTTGATGTCAGTAATCAATAGATCTGGCAACACTGCAACCGCGAAATTATTTTTAAAAGCTAGAGCGCAGTCTCCTATGGCCGTAGTGAAAATTTCAAAATTCTTTTTCTTTTCGTTCTCCAGATACTTCTAATGTACCATCGAGTAGGGAATACCTTGTATAGTTTTTTAATAATTAAAATAAATCATCTCCGCAAGGATCATCATCATCAGATTCGTCCAACTTAATAATAAGAGGAAGAGTATCTTAAGCATCGATAAATATTTCACTTTACCACACATCATTTATAATTTTATTAGTGTGTGTTACATACATTTTCCATTTTTCCACTGTTACATTTTCTATGGTTTCATTCCACAGACCCAAAACTACGTCATTTGTTACATAACAGCGCTTACATTCCGACCAAATCATTTCAATCGGATTAAAGTGGCAAGGATATGGAGGAAGTCCTAAAACTCGATGTCCATGTTGCGATGCTAGTTTGTCCAACCTATTAAATAAAAATAAAAATATTAAAAAAATAAAATAGAAAGCGCTTTCCAACTTACTTGTAACGTTTGGGTGGGGTATGCTGCTTCACTATTATCCAGATCTGATACTTCATTACAAATGGTGAAACAGGAATTTGTCTTTGTTCTAACCATGTAATAAATCATCTTTTTGACCAACCTGTTTTTGGAATTTTTTTTAATTAGCCCAGAATGATAAGTGGCTTTATACATGATAATAACCGTCGGTTCTTTCAAGTTTGGTAACAATTTTTCTTCAAACCATTTCTCAAAGTTTTCACTATTCATCGAATCATGATAATCACTAGATTTCAGGCCAGACTTAAATATAGTCGGATCTGGTCTTATCGTGCGGGTCATACGATTCAAGAAAGACATACTCTCAGTTTTTGTTTTCTTTACTTGCGTTGAATTTTACCCTCTAATAAAATACCTAAGATAAATGAGACAGACTTATTCCATTTTGACATGAAAAAAAGAGGATATGTATTTACTTTCCAGCGATTTTAAAAAAGCTTATAATAGCACCAGCTACGTTTTATTTTAAATATGCCAGTTTTGTGACTTTGACAGTTTGTGACAAAATGAAACAATTTTCTGGGTTTTTGCATCCCCAATTAAAAAAAATGGTACTTAATCTGATAAACTATTTCGAAAATGAAAGAAAAAGTGGAAATTCGCCAACCAATATTCAGGAAACAGTAGCCAAAGCACTGGGAATTAGTTTAAGGACTGTGCAGAAAATTGTGCATGAAACAAAACATAACATAATACCCAAGAGAACTAAAAAGTGTAAACGAAGAAAGCCAATGACTGAGGATTTAAGCGAAAATATTAAAATAGCGAAAATATTAAAATGGGAGTTCGAAATGTGATTTACGATGTATACAAATCAAAAACCAATGTAACTCTTCCAGTTTTACAAAAAACATTAAAAATTCGGGGTGTTTTGGAAATTGGACTTAAAGCGTTATCAAAATTAATAAAAAATTTAGGTTTTCGCTATAGAAAAGACTGTAACCGAAGGTTTTTATGTGAACAGCCACAGATAGTGAGTCAGCGTGTTCAGTTTTTAAAAAAATATACTGACAATTACAAATCGAAATTTGGAAAAGTGGTATTTTTAGACGAAACGTGGATATTTTCGAATGGAAGTGGTTCAAAATCTTGGCAAGATGAGTCTGTAAAAAGTGTTAAAAGGAAAAAGGGGTGCGGTACGGGAAAGCGATTTATTATTTTGCATGCCGGTTCTGCAACAGGATATGTTGCAGGTGCGAGTTTAATTTTTTCTTCAACGTCAAAAAGTGCTGACTATTATGATAATATGAATTGCGAAATGTTTGAAAAATGGTTAAAAGTTCAATTGATACCAAATTTGGATGCTCCGTCTTTAATTGTATTAGATAATGCATCATATCATTCAAGAATTTTAAATAAACAGCCTACTTTATCTTGGAGGAAAAGTGATATTTATGAGTGGCTGAAAAAACACAACGAAAATCCTTTACCAAATATGCTTAAATCGGAACTCCTATCAATAGCAAAGTCTCTTAAAAAACCCAAAATATACGCGGTAGATAAAATACTGCGTGAATATGGTCATGAGGTTCTACGACTGCCGCCATATCATTGCCAGTTTAACGCAATAGAATTAATATGGGCTGGTGCAAAGTCTTATTATGAAAAACATGTAGGTGATGGTCTTAAATCCGACCAAGTACAAATAGTTTGGCAAGATTTGTTAGATCATATTCCATAAGAGTACTGGAAGAAATCGGTGGAACATACAGAAATATTAATAAGGGATTGGTGGGATCGAGAACAAGTACTAGATGTCGAAGTAGCGCCAATGATAATTGCTCCATTCGAAGACGACTCAGACGACGAGGACTTTTTAGATTTTATAAGTGACGTTTTTAGATTTTATAAGTGACGATGAGAATTTTTAGGCTATAATTATAAACGGTGTTTTTCGTTTACATTTTTTAGTATTCTTGGGTATTATATTATGTTTTTTTTTTCATGCACATTATTCTGCATAGCCCTTAAACTAATTCCCAGTGTTTTCATTAAGGTTTCCTGCATATTGGTTTGCGAATTTCTACTTTTTCTTTTATTATCGAAATAGTTTATCAGATTAAATGCCATTGTATTTTTAGGTTTTAGTAGTAAAATTGTTAAAATAAATTGCACTGTTTATTATTGTCGTTTTTAATTCAAGGGTACAGTAGGTATATAATTAACGATTATATAATTTTTTTGTAACTTTTTTAACTCCCCTGTACATAATTTTTACAAAACTAATAATATTAGGTATATGTGGCTGTCTTCGCGATAGCTAAAATAATTAAACTATTTTTCCTTCCTTCGGTATATTTGTAAATAATCTCACATTTTGATAGCCTCTGTGTTGTCTGATTTGACGCATATGATCAGTGACCTTTGGACCCGCACGTTAAGACCAGATCTGACTATATCAAACTTGAAATATTCACAAATCCATTTTCTGAACTAGCATGTAGAATAATATACCGTACACCCTTTGACGATTTTTTTTAATTGTATGAAGAGTATCATCTGCCAACTTCGCCTAAAAGCCCTTTTACTGTATATCCAGGTTTCATAAAGAAAAACAACTTTTAAGGGAAATTGAGAGTTGACGTTATTCTCTTAAAATTCTACTCGTTTTTGGGCTAAGTATATAGGGTTACTCTATTAAAAAATGCCCATTTGTAACAGTATAATATTTACGTCATTTAAATTTTAATTTTTTTTAACAGTCCGGTAATGAACCAATGAATATTTCAACATCATCAATGATTTAAAGGTTTAGTTGTATTGAGCGAATGGTAACGTGTTACCAGCTCTATACATCCCATAAATACGCTCTCTATTATTACGAATTTCGTAAAGTTGTCGACGACGCCATCTACATCATTCTCTATCCCCTTTGCCTTAATTCGTTCAATTGTTGAACACGAAACTCCCAAAGCATTAGCAACTATCTAAAACAGATAGTAGAAGGTATTTACCGTGCGAGCAAAAATAATTTGCATCAAAGAGGGCCTTGCATCCTAGGGCGTAATGCTTAGCCGTAAAGCTTAATACCTGTTGGGTGTCAGTAACTACCTGAATTAACAATCAATCAGTTATTCCGTCATCTTTGACAGTCGTTACAAGTAATTTGATTCATCGCTAATTTTCCCAATTTCTTGAACAATTTACACAATGGGCTTTACGGAACAGCACAAAACATTCATGGTTGAAGCGTACCTATTTTCAAAACGGGGTTAGAGTAAATGGTGAGTGGCAATACAATCCGGGTTTGTGCATTGACGATTTTCACGAACATTTTCCTAACGTTGCTGTTATTGCTGGGGATTTTTATTATTGCCTGAAAAGAAGCGTGGCTGATGTGTTTAGAAAAACAGGTTCTATACAACATAAAAAAGGAGCAGGAAGACTATCTGTAAGAACAGAAGAACTTGTTGCAAACGTTCGTGAAATAATGCAAAATACGCCAACAAGTTGTATAAGACGCCTGTCCCAAGAAGTGCATGGGAATATCTTATGGAACATGCAGGACTATTCTTAAGAAGGAAAAAGAAAGGATTATCCAAGAATGTGATAACATTTCTCCAGAGATGCTGGTCAACACTTTCGAAAATATGAGACGTGTGAATTTATGCTTGGAGCATGGCGGTGGCCAATTTCTGTAATTATTTTTCTTTTTCTTTCTGTATATTCTTACTTTGTTAATTTTGTAAACAACAAAAATAAATTTGTATTTGTCTACTTATTTTATTACTCATTAGTTTGGCTTAGGTATCATGTCATAATATAAATTTGACAAAATGTTAACCTAAATTTGGTTAAATATATCGTCTCCATATCATTGTGATCTAAACCAAGCCCTACGTTTTTTAATCCAATCCCTTTTTGATACAAATAATTTTTGCTCGCACGGTATAAAAACATTGCCATATATTTTTCATGTTTATTATTTATGTTTTTACAATTCCTGCTTTATTATATCTACTTATCTCGTAAACTGCCTTAAAGGGTAAAAGAGTCTTTCAAGCATCACTTTCTCTTTGATAATAATCAAATAATTTTAAAATGCTTATTCTTTTTCCCAATTCCGTGACTTTTTGCAACAATATTGATTAAAAATGTCACTGTAAAAAATGAGAATAAAACTGTTTTGACTGGTAAAATTATACGACATTCATTATTGACGCCAATTTACTCTATCACCTAGTTCATGTTAGAATATAGAATGTTAGAAAGAGAAGCACTAGTCGTGACGTGACGGTCAACGGTCAACGGTCATTGAACATACTTAATTTAAATATGATTTTCTATTTTCCAAAAAATATATTAAAAGGAGTAAGTATTGGCACTGTATTTTCTTTTTCTTCTCTAACTTGCACATCCGCGTGCTTTTAGGCTTAAAGCAAGGACATTAATGAACAGGATAAAGAGAGTTATTTACAACTTAATAAGAGAACGCCACCAAACTAGCGGGTAAATTAACTGATCGTCCCAATTTATCGGGGGTAAATAACGGGCCATAAGTCTATCACGGCAAGCTATTAACCATACCACGTCGGCACGCAATAAACTACCTGAATTAAATTGGGAATAAACTTTATTAAAAACGTTGGGCCGCAATTGGCCCGTAAATTAGTGAGGATTTTCATTGGCACTTTATTGAGACAGTGAAGATAAATAACGGTAAAAATGAGTTTTATGTATCTACATCTACTATCTACATTTCTCTAGTAATAATCTATTAACCATTTCTAAATCTCAAAAATATGTGGGACATAATTGGACTATACAGGGTGTCCCAAATTCGATGCTCACCATTGGGGTCTCGGAATCTATACAAGATACAGCAAATGTTAAATTGGGACAAAGTTGAATAATTTCGAGTTTAAGTTAATGCTGGTGAGAAATCAAGAAAATTCCTCCTATTACCAGAGATATCTGAAAAAAAAACGAAAACTTCATTTTCCGTTTTTGTTAGCGTTATTTATAAACAAACTTTCTACAGGTACTTTTTACGAAGCATTTAAAGATATTTTACAATTTATAAACGGGTTTTGGGTTTTCAGATATCACTTTTCGATAAAAATTTTTAAATACGGACCTGAAATTTAAATATTAGAGGAAGACACCCAAATTTGAGCTACTTTTTTTTTGTAAATTCGAAATAAAATCATTATTGAACAAATTTTTATTATTATACAAAATCGCTTTCTTGGTGTATTAACAAAACATCGCAACAAAGAATCTACATTAAAATAGCTATCTAGAGAAGTTATTGAACTTAAAGTTTGTTTTTGTTAATTTTCCCATAAAATAAAAGGTTGCCTAATTTGAGACACTTTGATGTCCCAATTTGGGGCATATTTCCTAATTTGGGATACTACTAAAAAAAAACCTTTTCTTCGCAAAATAAGATATAAAATTAGCATCTTTAATTTTCCCGCAATCTACATGGGGCCATCTGCCGCAGTGAACACATTTTGCCCATTGCTCGCCATGCTTGTCCTCGGAAAATCTAACCGAACAAAATAAACATTCAGCATCACTTCCTCCGGATTCGTCTGAAGAGGAATTAGCCAATATAATACTGCTGTCGCTTTCTGCGCTTGAACTAGAAGAAACCCGGCGTTTTTTTCTTTTCTGCTCTAACCCCAAAGTGGAAGGTTGGTCCTATTTTAAAACTGAAGATTTTTGTTCTCGTGCAATTGCAGTAGATTTTTTTTACCAGTTTTTTTGATTGTTTTTCTTCTGATTCTAACTCTTCACTGATGTTTTTTTCCCTGTTTTTTTTCTAAACTATATTTTAATTCATCTTTGTAAAGCGTTAAAGTAAACTGATGCTTTACCAGCCCTAACATTCACCTTAGTTTCTCTAGTTTTGTATTCAGGCAGAGGACAAATATCCGTGGGAGAAAAATAGTCTCTCTGAGGCTTATTTGCTGAGGATGGACTTGATATACGTTCATTTTTCCGGCGTTGGTAGAGCCATTGCTTCATTTTCATTTTGGTTCTTCAGATGATCTTCCTGATAATTTGATTCTTCGGAGAGGTGTTCTTCTTGAGGGCCCGTTTTGTTTTCCATTACACTATATATGCACGCCAAAATCATGGTCTCTGAAGATGTTTCTATTCAAAGGAACTAGTCCCGTTTTTCTAAAACCATTGCACGATGATTCCATAGTGGCAGATCTATTGTAGGCTTTGCCAAAAAGACTAGCAATTGCGTATGGGGATACAGTACTTAAATAGTTCTCCCGAAGCCCGAAGGCAATTTTCTCCTGAACGTAATAGGTTTTTAACCGAGACATAAATGAAACATCTAAAGGCTGAATTTTGTTGGTAAAATGTGGCGGAAGACAAATCATCGTCACATAATTCTGTTTCGCCAAATCTATGAGTGCAATGTTTCTTGTGTGGGAGTAGTGTTCATCCAACACAAGTAGAACAGTGTCAGCAGCTGTGGGTTTTGTGAATTTAATGAAATGACTTAACCATCTTGTAAAAATATCTTACTGTACCCTTCCAACCAAAAATATGACACTCAGCTATGGCTTCAGTTGGAGCACCAAGCATCAGTGGCGTAACTAGCCCTCTGACCTGGGGGTGGCCCTGTTATTGTGATTTGAAGTGGCGGCTCGTGTAGAGGTGGAGAGCCCGCCGGAAATGCCTGCCTTTCTGGACCACGCCCAAATTTTAACAAATTTGGTCAATAATCAACAGTAATATTACAAGACCTCGTTTTTTATCGGTTAGATGTTTCAGCTGTCACGAAAACTTTTTTTGGAAATTTTTCGAGTTGAATTTGGACATGTTTATTCTGATTAGATCCCGAGAGCGTCTTGGCAGGCAGCATTGGATTTCTAACTTTACAGACCTGGCTTGGAGTTCCGATTCCGAGTTTTAGTTGCGCGTATAGGGTATAGACTAGACTAAAAATATAATAAAATTGATGAATAAATATAATTAATTTATGTAGGTATATAAAAAAAAATCAATTAATCAATTTGTCATTTGACTTATCGTTCGCATTTGGGTGGTCTGGCAGAATAAATTTGTTTCTCGCGGATTCTGGGGGGGGGGCAGGCAGACCTCGGGGGGGGGGGGCTTGTCCCCCCTAGTTACGCCACTGCCAAGCATTAGCTTGTTCTTCATATTTTTCCGTGGAAAAATGAATAATGGCGGTACATAAACTCCTGCAGCATTCATACAGGTTATTACGGTGATTAGTTTACCTGTTTCTGCGGAGGTTAATGTGGAAACCTGTTTTTTTCTTCAGCGACAAAACCTTACTATGCTTATGTTGAACAATGGTAATGCCAGTTTCGTCGACATTGAACACCCTCTGGAAAGGATCTTAATGCTTGGAATATTCTGCCTCCTAGAGATCAAAAAACGGTGGGACTTTTTCGGGAGTGAAAGATTTGATACGAGCTCCAGGGGTGTTCTCATCGAAACTTGTGGAAACTTCTTCAAAAATAAGCTCAACCATTTTTTCCCAGTAGGTTTACTAACTTCATTAAATGGATGCGGCAACTTATGCAACTTATTCCTAATTGCCGATTGGAATGCCATTCGTTTAATATCGCCCGCCCTCAACCAAAAAATCGTTGTTCCATGGCTAATGCATATTGAACTAGTTCATTTTCTAGTCGTTCAGAAAAAACATGTTTCCGGCCTATCGATAGTTTGACAAGTTCTTCTGGACATTTATCTGCGCAAATAATAGCGCTGTTTACATGCGCGAGGCCACTTTGCCACTTTCGTAATTATTGTTTGCTTATCTACAATCTACATATAAATATCTGATGGACAGTTACAGTACGCCTGCAGCAAAGCAAATTATTATTAAGGTTACGGTAAAATAGATTTTGCAGAGGTTCACGCTCGTATAGTCTGTGGAAAAAGTAGTCAGTTTTAAGGCAATAACAGGGTATATATCTGTTATGGCCCAAATCTATTTTTATTAACTTTATTTTAAAAAGAAACCAAAAAAGTAAAAAATTGAAAATTGTTGTAACAGAATGTAATAAAAAGTAGCTTAGGGCCTTTGCAACAATTTTTGCAAACCTTTTTACCAAGTTTTAACTAAAGTAAGCCTCGAGTACAGTCAATTATCATATCCGTGGAATTTTGTATCATAAAGTCGATTTCGTCTCTCCAAACGACTGCTTATTATTAGTTAATTATCGCAACCCAATTGGCTCTACTTGCTAATTTCGGATGACCGCCTTAAGGCTTATAAAGGGACGGTACTTTATTTTATTAGGCAGACGCAGACAAAAAATTAGTTCTACTAAACTGGATAGTAAATAAGTCAAAAAATAAGCGATTTTATATTTTTATTACGTTCATTTTACAGCTTAATAGCACAGAAAGCTACTGACTGGTGTTGTAAAATGGGGAGTTATATTGTTCTTTTTATCCACAGAAAGCATTAGGCATTAAGGGTTTGGGAAGTTGGTAACATTTTTGGTACCATATTTTTATTATGAGATAATTTTTAAAGATATTTGCGGCTTAAAATAAACTATTCTTAAAACGTTGCATTTAACGACGCTAATATCATTGAAAAAATTATCAGGGAAAATATAACAAGTGCAATAAAAATTATTGCTAATTTTTATTTACACACATTTTAAGTTGACATTTTTCTTTTTTCCTTTTTCAGTTTAAAATGCATAAGCGCAAATTTATACCTCAGCCATAGACACAAAAAAATATTTTTGAACGTTTTTGTGCCTTTAAAAAAAGTCAACGGAATCGGTGGTTTCGTGGTTAACGTGCATGGGAGTCACAGAGAACTCTAGGATGAGAGTTTGTGGGTTCGTATACCAGCGGGGAGCGGGGGAAAGAATGCACTCCCCAATCGGTAGGTCATGGAAGCGCGAAACCAAAGGTTGATAGCCCTTGGGGGTACTGCTAATGACTGAAGATCGTGTTCGGAGCCCACGTTAAACCGTAGGTCCTCTCGGGAATGGCACTGCCAGCGAACGAAGAGGAAAAAATCCGAAATAAGCAACCATGAAAAAAAAATGTCGCGATTTGGACAAGCTATACAGGGTGATTTTTTTAAAGTGTTACAAGGCGATATCTCGAATACGGTTTAAAATATTTTCTTGGAATTTTAGTGAGGGAATGGGGAGATGGGGGGACATATTTAAACATATTTTTGACGTCTTCCCCACTTCCCCATTTTGAGGGGTGGGGGGTAACTTTGGAATTTTAAATGAGACAATGTACTTTTTTTTGGTAAATACGAACCTACGTAAAAATCTACGTACGTATACAAAAAATGTTTTGATTTGCTCCCCTGGTTACGAAATTCTTTTAAAAACCAATTACCCCAATTATTAAACCAAAACATAAGTTCTGACATGTGGTTTCAATAGGACGAAGCTCCACCGCATTATGTGATACAGGCCCGTACGAGTTGAACGAATTGTTTGAAAACAGGTGGATAAATCGAGCTGGTTCGGTAAACGGCCTGCTAGGTCCCCGGATTTGACCCCCCTTGACTTTTTTCTTTATTTATTTTTTATTTTCTAAAAGATAACGTGATGGCGGCTACACCTACAACTTTAGATGATATAAAATACCGAATCCGCGTTACATGCTTATTAGTGAGACTTAAAAAGTGACAACGGGTACGATATTTATTCTGAAAAAAAGTGACAAAGTGTTTGGAAGATGAAGGGAGACATTTTGAACATCTTCTGAAGCGTGACAGACGATAAATAAGTTGAAATTAAATAGAAAAGAATTTTTTGTGTTTTATAACCTAATAAATCATAATTTCGTAACCAGGGGAGCAAATCAAAACATTTTTTGTATACGTACGAAGATTTTTCCGTAAATATGTTTAAATATGTCCCCCCAACTCCGCATTCCCTTACTAAAATTTCAAGAAAATATTTTGAACCGTTTTCGAGATATCGCCTTGTAACACTTTAAAAAACTCACCTTGTATATGTTGGAACAAATTTAAAAAATTGCTTTTAAATTGCGTTGCAAATTTTTAAAAACAAAGGTATAAAAGACCTGCCGCCTTGATTCAGTAATTTTTGTCATACTTAATCAATAATCTTGCATTAGTGCATGATTATCACGTAATATTCCTCTTCTTGGTTTAAATCAATCAATCAAGAATGGGCCATTTCACTACAGTGTCACCAGTAAAGTCCGCATCATATGGGATTTTTTTTATTAATACTTTTATTCAAAATTTGACTTTTGCATCAAGTTTTGCTTCGATCGAGATGGAAATTAAGCAAAAAAATAGTAGTCACGTGATTCTCATTATCTGTCAAATTTTAATTTTTTCCAAAAAATAATTTAAAAGTAGGGTTATTTCTGAAAATATCGATAAAAGTTATGAAAAAAAGTTTTTTTTAATGCAGTTTCTAGCCCACATGCAAAATTTCAGCTGCATAGGATAATTTTGATTTTTTATCTATATTTTGTAAATTGCACCACTTTTGCAAAATAAGACTCAACGCAACCTGCATAAAACTTCCCAGTTTTGACAATGCTTTATTTCAGATACATTTTCTTTAAAGTAGCGCCATATTAAATGTGTGTTTTTCTACAAAATCAAAATTGGGCTATTAAAATTTGGTCGCATGTGATGAAAAGTTTATTTGTTTTTGACCCTGTATAAGGAACTTCATAAAATAAGTATTTTTGAAAACGTAGTTTGTGTCTGAAAGTAATATACGTTAACGTAATAAATTATAATATAGGGGTTTTAAATTAAATCGTTGAAAATAGATAAACTTTACGTTGTTAAACTAAAATTTATTTTCCACTTAAAAAACACTTTACTGAAGACACTGTGTTCTTTTTTGTCTTAATATTAAGGTGTATTACTTTCAGACACGGTGCAATTTTGATTTGTATTAGATTTATACCTGTTATTATAAATATTTTCCAAATAGGGCAATTATGTAGGTATAGTGTGAGTTTGTAACTTACATTCAGTAAACTCAGTACAGTTTTTTTTGGAAAAATATAAAGTATTATTTGTTTGGGTTTGTTCGGGTTTGTATTTATACCAGCGGGTTGCAACGCATGCCGGATACACGCTAGTTAAAAATAAAACAAAGTTTGGGCCATTTAAACTATAAACCATATAAAAAACGTAGGGCTTGGTTTAGATCACAATGATATGGGGGCGATATATCTAATCAAATCTAGGTTACAATTTTGTCAAATTCATATTATGACATGATTTGCCAAACTAATGAGTAGGTACCTAATGAAATAAGTAAACAAATACAAATTTATTTTTGTTGTTTACAAAATTAATAAAGTAAGAATAACAGAAAGAAAGAGAAAAATAATTACATAAATTGCTGAAATTGGCCACAGCCATGCTCCAAGCATAAATTCACACGTCTCTTCATATTTTTGAAAGTGTTGACCAGCATATAAATAACCCACAAGGAAATAAATTTAGCTGCTTCTTAAGAATTCACATAACGGGAGAGGTGGAACCAGGCCTCATCCGAAAAAAATGTCAGGTCTAATAAATCATTTATTTCCAATAAATTTTGGGTAAACCATTGAGAGTAATTTCTGCGTCTTTCAAAATCTGCGGCTTGTATTTCTTGGAATACTTGCATTTTAGAAGGAAATAAATTTAGCTGCTTCTTAAGAATAGTCCTGCATGTTCCATAAGATCTTCCCACTTCTTGGGACAGGCGTCTTATACAATTTGTTGGCGTATTTTGCATTATTTCACGAACGTTTGTAATAAGTTCTCCTGTTCTTACAGATGGTCTTCCTGCTCCTTTTTTGTGTTGTATAGAACCTGTTTCCCTAAACACAGCCACGGTTCTTTTCAGGCAATGATACAAATCCCCAGCAATAAAAGCAACGTTTGGAAAATGTTCGTGAAAATCGTCCATGCACAAACCCGGATTATATTGCCACTCACCATTTACTCAACCCCGTTTCGAAAATACGCTTCAACCATGAATGTTTTGTGCTGTTCCGTAAAGCCCATTGTGTGAATTGTTCAAGAAATTGGAAAAATTAGCGATGAATCAAATTACTTGTAACGACTGTCAAAGATGACGAAATAACTGATTGATTGTTAATTCAGATAGTTACTAACACCCAACAGGTATTAAGCTCTACGGCTAAGCATTATACGTCCTTAGATGCAAGGCCCTCTTTGATACAAATAATTTTTGCTCGCACGGTATATGCTCTCTCACTCACTTCTTTAAAATCGAGGAGGCTATGGCTATGAAGTGCAAAAAGAATTTTTTGGGGCCTCGGATATTTTAAACAGGGAGTTTCTTTGTTGGTAATTTTTTACTATTTACATGTGATTTTGTCATTAGAAAACTAAACAGAGAAATGGAAAACTTACATGTTGCCTAGAATAAATATTTATTTTGCGCTTGATGTTTACGGAATTAAAAAATAAAAAGAAAGCTTACACAAACAACATATAAATCCTAATTTCTATAAAAGACCGAAGCGGCACCTCTTTGTTTAGATGTTTACAAACCTATCAGCATGTGGTCCTTCCGAAAAGGACCACTAAGCATAGTTCTTAGCGAGAATGAGGAGCTTCCGTAACAAATTAGGACAAAATATTTGACTTTTATTGACCAATATTTGTCATCTGCAACGAAATGATTTAGTTTTATTTAAAGCAATGCGAGTTGCCGACTATATCGCTCTAAAAGCAATAAAACTGTCGACACAGTTTAAAAAGACTATTGTAGGTATCTTTTAAATTCGTTCCAACGACTGTCCTTAAAAATAGGTCTTATAAGGATCAATATTCCCTCAAAATATGTTTCTTTGACTTGTTATTTGGGCAATAGAATATTATAGAATGCCATAAAATTATAACTTTTAGTAATAATGTAGGTAATGTAAAAGCAGTTTAAGTGACTTTCTGGCCAAAATAATTGCTACCGTTTTCCTGTTAAAGGCTATAAAGACCAACCAGTATTGTTAAAATTCCAGAAAATAATAAACTAAAGATTATGGGTATTTTAAATATAGGGCCGAAATCACATATCATATAATTTTTGTATATAATTAATATGCAACAATTTCAATCAATATAATATAAATAAATGATTTGGGTAAATATATTTTTAAATCCTTATTTATCCCCTTTAACTCCAACCCCTTTGCTTTCTTGGATATTCGTTAAATAGAATTATACCGTGCGAGCAAAAATTATTTGCATCAAAGAGGGCCTTACATCTAAGGACGTAATGCTTAACCGTAGAGCTTAATACTTGTTGGGTATCAGTAACTACCTGAATTAACAATCAATCAGTTATTCCGTCATCTTTGACAGTCGTTACAAGTAATTTGATTCATCGCTAATTTTTTCAATTTCGTGAACAATTCACACAATGGGCTTTACGGAACAGCACAAAACATTCATGGTTGAAGCGTATTTTCGAAACGGGGTTATGTAAATGGTGAGTGGCAATACAATCAGGGTTTGTGCATGGACGATTTTCACGGACATTTTCCTAACGTTGCTTTTATTGCTGGGGATTTTTATCATTGCCTGAAAAGAACCGTGGCTGTGTTTAGGAAAACAGGTTCTATACAACACAAAAAAGGAGCAGGAAGACCATCTGTAGGAACGGAAGAACTTGTTGTAAACGTTCGTGAAATAATGCAAAATACGCCAACAAATTGTATATAAGAAGCATGTCCTAAGAAGTGGAAAGATCTTATGGAACATGCAGGAATATTCTTAAGAAGCAGCTTAATTTATTTCCTTATAAAGTGCAAGTATTCCAAGAAATACAAGCCGCAGACTTTGAAAGACGCAGGAATTACTCTCAACGGTTTACCCAAAATTTATTGGAAAGAAATGATTTATTAAACCTGACATTTTTTTCGGATGAAGTCTGGTTCCACCTAACCGGTTATATGAATTCTCAAAATACACGAATGTGGAGTAGTGAAAATCCCCATTTTTTTGTAGAGTCCACATTGCACCCTCAAAAATTGGTGTCTGGTTATCTGTTTACCGAAGAAGAATTGCTGGTCCTATTTTTTTTCCATGACACAGTTACAGCACAGCGGTATAGAGACAATATTTTGAATCCATTTGTGGAGCAATTGCTGGACGACGAACTACGTTTTGGATATTTTCAACAGGACGGTGCAACCGCCCATACAGCCGCCGAAACTATTAGCTACTTAGATACGCAATTTTTTCGATGCCAGATTGATCAGTTTTCGATCAGACCTAGATCACCTTGTTTTTAACGGTTATGGATTACTTCGTTTTTCCTCATTTAAAGAACACTATTTTTAAAACACCAGTTGAAAATTTAGAACAATTACAAGAAAGGATTATCCAAGAATGTGGTAACATTTCTCCAGAGATGCTGGTCAACACTTTCGAAAATATGAAGACGTGTGAATTTATGCTTGGCGGTGGCCAATTTCAGCAATTTATGTAATTATTTTCCTTTTTCTTTCTGTTATTCTTACTTTATTAATTTTGTAAACAACAAAAATAAATTTGTATTTGTTTACTTATTTCATTAGGTACCTACTCATTAGTTTTTCGGATGAAGCCTGGTTCCACTCCTCCGGTTATGTGAATTCTCAGAATACATGTAATTATTTTTCTTTTTCTTTCTGTATATTCTTACTTTGTTAATTTTGTAAACAACAAAAATAAATTTGTATTTGTCTACTTATTTTATTACTCATTAGTTTGGCATATCATGTCATAATATGAATTTGACTATTTAACTAGAGTGTTTTACACTGGCAAAATGTCATAGCAACGGCCGGTCTTCTACTGGCAAAATTACTACCTGCACCTACCTGGACAAAATTCACATGTGATTTTTGCCGCGGCAAAATTTTGTCTTTTTTCTAGTTAAATAGTCATGTCGAATACCACTCGAGAAAAGATTGTGTAAGCAAAATTGTTCTCAAGGATTTATTTAAGTTTGTTGCTTTTAAGCAATTTCGCTCATGACATTTTCGACAAAATAACTCGCCTGACGGCTCGTGATTTTGTCAAAAATGTCATTCGCGAAATTGCCAAGCAACAAACTTTCATACCTTTCGAAAATTTTGCCGACAAAATTTTATCTCTTGTGATATTATACAGGGTGTTCCGATGATCATGTTACAAAATTCTAGGGTAGATAAAACACACGAAAATAAGAAAAAAAGTTCATGTGAACATGGGTCCGGAAACGCTTCTTCAGGGAGCTAGGGCCCTTCGAAGATGACCTTCAAAAACTACTTTTCGTTTTATAGCTTCGGTACTACTGCAGCTATCGCAACCAATTTTGGGACATGAAATCTAGTTCGTAGGTTCATCAATTTGAGCCTTCCGGATTTTGTCACCTTTAACCAGGGGCGTACAAACCAAGGGGGTATTTGAGTAAATTTGACCCTACTCCTCTTAGGCTTTAATTTCTTACCATTTTTATATCTGATTATGATTCTCCAATGCCTTTTACATAAAAAAGGTACTCTTAGTAAAAATCGCTATCTGTCACAGTTTCCTCCGAAAATGGCTAAATCCAATCAATAATAAATTATTGGTCTTAAACCAATTATTACGTTGAAATATGAAAATGAGGTTCAGTACAGATAGTTGTCAAAAATCTGTCAATAAAATATTGTGTCGCCAGTGAATCATGGATTATACTTTCGCCGAATATGCCGATATGCTATTAATTTATGGCGAAGTTCATTGCAATGGAAGAGCCGCTTCAAGATTGTATCAGGAGCGGTTTCCTGAGAGGCGTGTACCTGCTCACACGCTATTCGAGAGGGTAAATCAGCGCATAAGGGAAACTGGCTCCGTGAAAATAACGAGGCCAGATAATGGCGCTCAAAGAACTGTACGAACTCCAGAATTTGAGGAAGAGGTACTCCGACAATTCGAGGAAAATCCTAGTGTTAGTACCCGAGCTGTTGCAGAATCCATGAATGTAAGTCATGTACGTGTATGGGAGATTGTTAACGAACAACTTCTTCATCCTTACCATCGCCAAAAAGTACAGGAATTGAGACCAAATGATTATGCACCCCGCGTAGAGTTTTGCGAGTGGTTTCTTCAACAGTGTACACAAGAACCCCAATTTCCGAAATTTGTGCTTTTCTCTGATGAGGCTGTTTTTACGAGAGAAGGTATTTTTAATTCACGGAATAGCCATGTGTGGGCGGAGGAAAACCCTCATGCTCTTCAAATAAGAGGGTACCAACATCGATTCTCGGTGAACATGTGGGCTGGAATTGTTGGAGAACGTCTAATTGGACCAATCATGTTGCCTCCTCGACTAACTGGGATGGTGTACCTCAATTTTTTAAGATACACCTTACCTGAGTTATTGGATGAGCTGTCCCTCGACATACGTCGGAATCTATGGTTCCAGCATGATGGAGCACCCGCTCATTTTGCACATGTCGTACGTGAGCACCTCGATGATCGTTTTAGAGGACGTTGGATTGGACGTGGAAGCGATGTCAACTGGCCAGCCCGGTCCCCAGATTTAACTCCTATGGATTTCTTTCTTTGGGGACATATGCAAAGCCTTGTATATGAAACTCCAGTTCAGTCGGAGGAAGATTTGGTGGCTAGGATTTCTGTTGCGGCTGAAATGATCCAAACCATGCCTGATGTTTTTACTGACGTCAATTTAAATATGCTACGTAGGTGTAATACATGTATTGAACGTGGTGGCAGGCATTTTCAACAATTGTTATTTTGAATTTATTTTGGTACGTACAGGGTCAGTCAACGACAGCGTTAGTAAATTCATCTTCAAGACAAAAATTTACTCTGCCTTATCCTTGACTCACTCGTTAAACCTGTTTAATTGTTTTTTTTTTGAAATATTTTGTATACGTTCCCTTTTACTTTTTATACCCCCAATTTCGAAAAGGCAATAAATCTCTCTAATCTAATTTATTTTCATTAAAGAAAAAGATTTGACTAACTTATAATGCTCACTATCTGTACTGAACCTCATTTTCATATTTCAACGTAATAATTGGTTTAAGACCAATAATTTATTATTGATTGGATTTAGCCATTTTCGGAGGAAACTGTGACAGATAGCGATTTTTACTAAGAGTACCTTTTTTATGTAAAAGGCATTGGAGAATCATAATCAGATATAAAAATGGTAAGAAATTAAAGCCTAAGAGGAGTAGGGTCAAATTTACTCAAATACCCCCTTGGTTTGTACGCCCCTGGTTAAAGGTGACAAAATCCGGAAGGCTCAAATTGATGAACCTACGAACTAGATTTCATGTCCCAAAATTGGTTGCGATAGCTGCAGTAGTACCGAAGCTATAAAACGAAAAGTAGTTTTTGAAGGTCATCTTCGAAGGGCCCTAGCTCCCTGAAGAAGCGTTTCCGGACCCATGTTCACATGAACTTTTTTTCTTATTTTCGTGTGTTTTATCTACCCTAGAATTTTGTAACATGATCATCGGAACACCCTGTATATGACAAAATTTTAACCTAGATTTGGTCCCCATATCATTGTGATCTAAACCAAGCCCTACGTTTTTAATCCAAGCCCTCTTTGATGCAAATAATTTTTGCTCGCACGGTATATAGGAAAAATATACATGGAGTTGTATAATCAAGATAATGGAACAAAATTTGGAGTATTTATACGACATAAAACTGCATGTTTTGACAATCATTAAGATGCTCCTATATGAATGGTACCTATTTATGGTTATTTAACATTTTACAAGCCGAAGACTTAAAAATGTCACATTCTAGCGCGATCTCTCTGAGTAACGCATTGACATTTACTTGTATGTATGCCAGAATATCTATTTCTTTTTCTTCACTCACAACAAAGGCATCGTTTTCATTATTGTCAGGCTCATTTCGCATTTTCTAAACCGGTTGTAATAGTGCCGGGTTGGATGACGCCATTTAGAATATCTTTTGCGTGCAGCATTGGTTAAATTATTTCTACATTTTAAGTATTATTTTTCATTCCACAAACTAATTTACTTTGGCAAAAGCTGTCGGCATGTCAATTTTCTTCAAGACATCTTAATAATTTTGGTTTATCAGTTTTGTTGGTCACAAGCTTCTTGATGCATTTAAACCTTTTTATTCTGAAAATAATAATATGCTTCATTTTAGGAAAGTTCCAAGTTAACTTTCTAAAGTTTTTTATTGGAAGCTTTTCTAAAACCTAATCGTCTGTGATATCAAAATAATCGTAATAAAATCCTCTTTTTTCTTAACCCGACGAGCCACCACACACGTTGCCGTTTAAAAAAAAATGAGTTATACAATTTTAAAGATTAAATTTTACAGTTAGGTAAGTATAGCGCCCTTAGTTAGTAATTATCCGAATAAGTATAGCGGGAATTAGGGCAGGCAATGAAATGACACAAGTGTTTTTATCCCAACGTTTCGTTTTTTATAAAAACTTTTTATTGACCCTGAAAAAGTTTTTATAAAAAACGAAACTTTGGGGTAAATAAAATTGTCTCATTTCATTGCCTGCCCTCATTCCCACTATACAGGGTGTTTCATTAAGGTCGCAGAGCGGCCATATCTCGGAAACTACTGGGCATAGAAACTCAGGAAAAGAAAAATGATAATAAAAGTGGCCATGAGAAAATTCTGGAAATAATTTTCAAGTTCCGCATTTTGCCGCAAGAGGGCGTAATTGAAAAGTAAATTTTTAAATTTTACATAACTCCGAAAATTCCACATTAAGGTATATGTTTGATAACACCATTTTAAAGCTTGGACAATTATGCATCATTTTGGTCTTATGCTCATTGGCGTACCGACTTTAATAAGAGTGGGGGAAGCTGTTGAAAGTGTAATCATTTAAATCGCTGTAACTTATAAACGACTTACCCGATTTTAGCAAACTAAAGACTGTTAGGAAGAGAAATGTATGCACTTTGACCAATCGTATTTAGTTGTCCATAATAGTTCTCAAAAAAATGCTAGAGGGCGCAATTTGCAATAACAATACATTTTTTGATTTTCCTCCGAAAAAATAAATCATATGGTATAATTATGATACCATAATCGAACAGTAGATGAAATTCGCTAGAAAAAATATTAAAACCGCAGCTCGATATCTCCGTTCGTTTCTGAGTTATTGCCACAACAATAATTTTTAACACAAATTGCGCCCTCTAGCAATTTTATTAGAAACTATCTTGTACCATTAGATACGACAATTAAAGGTTCTTCCAAACAAGCCTAAATTTAGTAAAATCGGATAAGTTGTTTAGAAGTTACAGTGATTTTAATGTTTAAACTTTCAATAGCTTCTCCCACTCTTATCAAGTGAAACTGTAAACATTAAAATCGCTGTAACTTCCAAACGACTTAACCAATTTTACTAAATTTAAGCTTGTTTGGAAGAGAAAGGTAAGTACCTTTAATTGTCGTATCCAATGTAGAAGATAGTTTCTAATAAAATTGCTAGAAGGCGCAATTTGTCTTAAAAATTATTGTTTTGGCAATAACTCTGAAACGAACGGAGATATCGAGCTGCGGTTTTAATATTTTTTCTAGCAAATTTCATCTCCTTCTCGATTATGGTATCATAATTATACCGTATGATTTATTTTTTCGGAGTAAAATAAAAAAATGTATTGTTATTGCAAATTGCGCCCTCTAGCATTTTTTTTGAGAACTATTATGGACAACTAAATACGATTGGTCAAAGTGCATACATTTCTCTTCCTAACAGTCTTTAGTTTGCTAAAATCGGGTAAGTTGTTTATAAGTTACAGCGATTTAAATGATTACACTTTCAACAGCTTCCCCCACTCTTATTAAAGTCGGTACGCCAATGAGCATAAGACCAAAATAATGCATAATTGTCCAAGCTTTAAAATGGTGTTATCAAACATATACCTTAATGTGGAATTTTCGGAGTTATGTAAAATTTAAAAATTTACTTTTCAATTACGCCCTCTTGCGGCAAAATGCGGAACTTGAAAATTATTTCCAGAATTTTCTCATGGCCACTTTTATTATCATTTTTCTTTTCCTGAGTTTCTATGCCCAGTAGTTTCCGAGATATGGCCGCTCTTCGACCTTAATGAAACACCCTGTATATTTACTCATTCGAATTAAATTTTACACAGCAGATAGCATTGGACCGAAAATAGTAAAATTGTTTTTCCCCAAGATTTAAAGAACTAAAATATGTGATTTTAAGGTGATAAAAATAATAAATACTTAAATAAAAAAATAAAAAAATTTTTTGGTGACAAAAAGGTACAAGTGAAACATCGTCATATTTAGAATCTCATATGAAGTCAAAAAAAGGAAAAATATACTAGGTCCCATATATCCCTTTTTATTCTCATGGCGCCCTCTCCTTTCGAAGGTTGGCGATCCACACAGCTAACATTGTTCTGGACCCAGCAGCTCGAAAGATTTCAATGGAAGTGCACCCAAACCATCTTCTGAGGTCCTTTAACCAGGAGTTCTGACGTATATCAATAGATCTTTTCCCTTGAATCTTTCCTTCAATTATTAGTCTCAGCAGTTCATACTTGTTGCCTCTCATAATGTGGCCTATGTAAAAAGTTTTTCTTTCTTTAATGAGGGCCATTAGTTCCTTCGGCTTCTTCATTCGTCTAAGCACTTCTTCGTTCGTAATTCGATGGACCCATGAGATGCGAAGCATACGGCGGTATAAGTACATTTCGAACGCCTCAATTTTCTTTTCAGTTGCAGGGTCCAGGGTCCAGCATTCACATCCGTAGGGGAGAGGGAGGCAAGAGTAAACAGATGGGCAAGAGTAGACAATGCAATAACATTTCTAATTAATAACTTTTTCGCTGCCAATGGTCACAGTAGTGCAAACCATGTGCTTTCAGTTCCCTGTGCAACTTTGGTTTGAATTTACCAAGAAAATAAGCCGAAAATAAGGTAAATTTATTTTTAATAGTATACCATGTAACAATTATTTGATAATTTAGATCGTTTAATCGCTTGTGGTAGTTCATTTTTACTTCCTACCATTTTTTTACGAAATCTTTAAAACCTAACCTATAAATTCATATTGGTATATAATGTCCCCAGTGGCGCGTTGGTAAAAGGGCTGGCTTATTAAAAAATTCGGTTTTTTGGGGCAAAAGCGAACACATGTGTTCACTCTTGCCCCGCTTGACCTTACAGTGTTTGGTCCTTTTAAGTCCTATTTAAATTCCGACATGGACATTTGGATGACAAACCATGCAGAACGAATCACAGAATAGGACATGGGCCCTTTAATAACGGATATAAAAACAAAAAATAAAATGGTTAACAAACAAATAATAAGTGATACAAAGGATGAAATAAATATATGTAATGGAAAAGCAGCTGGTATTTCTGGTATAAAAACAAAAAAGAAAGTAGTACAGAAAATAAAAATAACTGATAAAGAGGATTATTCCGAATGTATTTATTGTAGCGGTAAATATAGTCAGTCAAATGAGAATTGGACTCGGTGTCCCACCTGTGGTTAATGGTCTCATGAAGACTGTACAGACGTTGAACCTTTTGATGACTTTTTACTTGTGATTTTTGTCGTCCTACCTAGGATTTTCTTGTTGTTTGCTCTTGCCTCATACCAGAGGGGCAAGAGTAAACTTTTGCTCTTTTCAAAATATTTTTGTATTATTACTTTTTTATAGTTTAAAGCATTTATACATATATTTTTGTGTTACTGGTTTACCAAAGATTGTTCTATGCTAAGCAAGTTTATTTCAAGTTCGGCCTTATAATAAAAAAAATTTCAAAGCTTAGGTGTTCACTCTTGCCCAACACTTGGTAAAGAAACAATAAGTTACCTGCCGATTTTATTTCCAAATTTGTGCATTTAGCATATTTTCGCCAGGTATCAAGAAGTCCGAAAAGTCCGAAATAGTTTCAAAGTCCGACAAAAGTCCATAGCCTTAAAAAAAAGTCCGAAAATCGGACTAAAGTCCGCACATTGGCAACACTGTCAGGACTATTAAAAAAAAATTTCATGTTTATGAATGTTTTCCTGGCTTGTTCGATTCTGGAGCGGATCTCTCGTTTCGGTCCCTATTCCCATTTAAAAATCGAAAGTTTATGTCACTTCCAGTTAAACCTCGGAAGTTCCATATTGTTGAGTCGTCTGTTAAAAAATGCAGTTTTATGTCGTATAAAAATCCTCCAAAGTTTATTGCATTATCATGAAAAACAAAAAAGTTATGGGAGCGAACCACTTCCCATGGACACCCGGCACACAGTGGTCGATTTGGCGATTTTACGGGGACATTGTTGTAAACCTCTCTGGATATCATTAAAATGGTTAATATTACTACTTTAAGATAAAAAAAAAAAACATAAAGCATAATTATAATTTGGGCAATTTAGCATTAAAAAAAATTAATCTTATTTATACAGGGTGTTTAAAATAAAATTGTTTAAGTCCTAATTTCGGAAATTTACTTTATTTACAAAATTTCATTTATTTATATTAGACTTTTTAAACAAACATTTTAAAATAAAAAACTATAAGTCCGCTTCCACTTCACTTTCTGAGGTTTCACTGAGTGAAGTGTCTTGAGGATCCTCCTCTTTTAGCGAACGAGGACTTGAAACGACAGTCTTTTGTATAGCGTGAGCGACATTTCGCTTGCCCTTTTTAATTAAACTTGATTGGACTGCAAAAGCAAGTTCTTCGGAACCATGACTAGCTACCAATTTTTTAATCCGTCTTCTTTTTGATCTAGTAGACAAATCGTCGAAATTTTTAACGGCTCTCGATAGGGTAGTAGGCGTCGGCGTCGCAGGGACTTGACATATGGACGGCTTTGGGACATATCTATATATTTCTTCTTTTAACCAAGCTTCGTTTCGCTTTAAAAAGCTTTTCTTATTTTTTCCACTTGCTTTCCACTTGATAACAATTTTGTTAGAAAAGAAGGAAATTTTTTTAACTACTTCTTCTTCTGACGAGAATGGAATACTAGATTTGATGTAATCCACCATTTTTTGTCTTGCAATAACCGTATTGGCCCGAGAAAGCAAATAGTCGCTCAATAAAAGTTCGAAGAGTTTCAACCTCGTCACGCCAGGCGGTGGACCTGGGGACAAAACAAAATAAATAAATATCTTCCGAGCATCTACGAACCTTCACTTTGTATTTTTTAGAAAGGTAAAACATTACTAAGCAATAAAAAATAGTGATAGGACCGAAACAAAGGGTACTTTTTTTCTGCTAGTCTAACAAATTTCAAAAATAACCCAAATAGAGGATTTTTTTTTCTGTTACTAAACCAAATCACCTACTAATCATAGTGGGGATAATAAAAGTATTTTCAACTATATTTACTAACCTGAGGATCCAGCAGACATGATTTAATAAAACTTTTAACTTCAAGAACAGTACAACAATTTAATATCACTTACGAAACACAACTATCAGCAGCGCGACCGAAAACCTACTAAAGGGCTTCTACCTGCGATCGGTCTTTATGCCATTATCTTTCTGGCTCTTTTAAGAATTATATAGGTAGTACTGAAGCTTTTTCTACCTAAATACTAGCTTATAATATATTTTTGAAACCCTTTATTTTTTCGGCTAATGACCTCGTAATAAGGTAATTTCTATCACTGTGCGGCATGACGAAAATAATGGGCCTTTTCACTATTCTTAAATTTGATACATTTGGCATTTGAATTGTTCAGTCGGTGCTATAATAAGTGTTTTTCATCAATAAAATTATTGCTAGGTCATAACATTAATTTATTTCAGCACAGTAAAAACCGGGTAAAATTCAACCAATTTGAAAATCTCAAAACAGGCGCGACTCATGACGTAGATATGTTTAAAGCTTGCTAGAGCGCATGCGTTTAACCTCGCACACGCGTAAATGCTGATCTGTCGAACTGCCATGGGCAAAAACATAATACTGGCAAAATAATTCATTCCGCAGCTATTGAATGGAAACTGGTATATTATAATTACTAATTGCTAGTCAATTACCATTACACTGGTACTATAATATATGATTTTTGAGAGTATCGGCAACACTGTCAAGCTGCTGATTTTGTGAATTCTTGATATTTTAAGCCAGCGACTCGGCTATTCCTATCATTCCTCTGTGCATCAATCTTCCGGCGCGATGACGTAGGTATGTTTAAGTCTGTGTTTTTATTCAAGGAGTTTTTTTATTTATTTATTTTCTCAGTTACGGCTTAAAAGTATAGAAAAGTAAAAACACAGAAAATTTTATTTTTTGTTCCTTTATACACTAGTACCAAAATCAAAATTTAGTGAAAAGGCCCATTAACGATGAAAAAAATAAAATGTCAAAAATGATAAAATCATTTTTGTCATTTATTATTTTTTGTCGTTTATCAATTTCGTCATTTATTATTTTTGTCGTCTATCAGTTTCGTCATTTATAATTTGTTTCGTCATTTACCATTTCCATAAAATTTTGTAATGCAAAATATCAAAGTAGGCATAGTATTTTAAAACCTTGTTCAGTTCTTCATTCTGAACATATTTTTTAAATATTTTTTGTATTTCCTAGAGAACACTTTACTTTTGAAAAACAATTTTATTACATTTACACTTAAATTCTTGAAACTAAAATGATGAGAGTTTGTATTTAAGCATGGCTGAACCCCAGAAGATGAAGTTTCAACTGAAAAAATATATTTTTCACCTATTTATGCGTCTATCCACAGAAGCACTATGCTCATTTCTATTTCTGTACTCTGGAGGCATAAGATACTATGTCCAATTTTTACAAAAATTAGTTAACTAAAAACTTTCTTATGTTTCCTGACCGATTTTCAATTATCAGCTGATTGATGACGTGCAACGGAAATTCTTTTGATTTAACTATATGTAGTTTTATTCAGAAAATTAAACTCTTTTGTGGGGCATACAACACCAGGTCCAATTAGTTAAGGTAGCTGAGAAACAGGGTAGGGTAGACTTTTAACACTATGTGCATTTTTATTCAGAGGCATAAGACACCAAGGTAATAATATCTGTATGCCTCGGATCTTTAGTAATATCTTTAGCAACACATTTAGCGGCATAGAACACTATATAATCACTTGGTATTATGCCCCTAACTAGATCTATATAATAGTAGGTGGGGATTACACATAATGTTAAACGCCAGCTGACTATCGGCATTTAGGTAGGCGGCAATAAGTTTTTATTTGGTCTATTATTACTTTTCCTTTTACCAAAATGCATACCATTTCCATTTAATATACTCATTTTTTGTAAAAATTTAGCATTTATGCACGTATGCCTCCCGAGTACAGTATTATGGCTTATAATTTTTTACAGGTATAGAACACTATGTCCATCAAAATACAAATAATTTGTATTATTGTAATTATTATAATTAAAATTTATAGCATCTTTGTTTTATGATTGTCATAAATTTCATTATTTTAAATTTGAATTTTTGCTCGCGAGCCTAACCCTATTCTATCGGTTTCGTTTTATATTGCTGACACTATCTAGCCTGAGGTTACAAAATAGTAATTTGTTCTGTGCCTTAGTGTACCTATCTTTTATACTGTTTTTTATTGAGCGTAATATCCATATAACCTCAGACCAAGCACTTGGTCTGAGGATATAACTTTGTAAGTAAAGCCACTGCCATCTCTTGAAAAAGAACCGAAATTCCCAAAGAAATATGCTGCAGATTTGAACCGAAATTCTGTTATGTTTATCGATTGCCCGCTATTGTAGAGGACAGTTTTCTGATAGATACAATTACTACATTATACCTATAGATGACGCTCCTAAGACTGCAAAACTATGGTTTTATAACCAACGGTTTAAATAATTTTTATTTCGATAAATTGATTGTACTTATGATAAACGATGAAAATAATAAATGACGAACATGTGTTTTCTGCAGCCAGATCCAGTAATCTTTTAGAGCCATGAGAGAAATTTGTTTTTACTTTTTGCTTGATTGTTTTTGTTTATAATTGCTTTAAGTCTTTATGAGTTTTGACTGGAAAACGGAGGAAAAACCAGCTTCGTTTTTACCCAGCAAAGTAGCCTTTTTATTTGCCTTTTAGATTAAAGTTTTCATGCATACCTAGTACCTACTTCCTTTCACGCTTCTTCATTCGTTTCGTGTACTTATAGAGTTAACTTAAAATAAAGCGTTTTGACAGTTAACACCCACATGTGACATTAACAGCTGATACTGATGGTGTGTCCACGGAAGGTGGTTCGCCCCTCTAACTTTTTTGTTTTCAAGATAATGGAATAAAATGTGGGGGATTTGTATACGACATAAAACTGCATTTTTTGACAGGTGACTAAACATTATGGAACTTTCTGTTTAACCGTAAGTGGCATAAACTTTCGATTTTTAAATGGGACACCTGGTATATTTTTCTTTTTTTTTTTGAGCATATGACATTCTAAATATAACGATGTGTCACTTGTCACTTTTTGTCACCAAGAAAATATTTTTTTCCAAATTTATTGTTTTATTTAGAGGGCTATGAATACCTTAAAATCAGTTATTTCAATTCTTTAATCTTGGAAAAAATACAATTTTACTATTTTTGGTTCATGCCATGTGCTGTGTAAAATTTAATCTTTAAAGTTGTATAACTCATTTTTTTAAACGGCAACATATGGTGGCTCGTCGGGTTAAGAAAAAAGAGGATTTTATTACGAATATTCTGATACCAGACACTATTAGGTTTTAGAAAAGTTGCCATTAAAAAACTTTAAAAAGTTAACTTGGAACTTTCCTAAAATGAAGCATCTTTTGAGAATAAATTTAGATTTAAATGTATCAAGTAGCCCTCTGTGACCACCAAAACTGATAAAACAAAATCATGCCTTGAAGAAAATTGACATGCCGACAGCTTCTGCCAAAGTAAATTAGGTTGTGGTTTAAAAAACATGGAAAATAATAGTTTTACAAGGAGTGAAAAAGTTGATATGTTATTAGTGTTTGGAGAATGTAGAAAGAATTCATTTCAAATTTTTGTTTTATCAGTTTTGCTGGTCACAGGCTATACTTGATGCATTTAAATTTAAATTTGTTCTCAAAAGATGCTTCATTTTAGGAAAGTTCAAAGTTAACTTTTTAAAGTGTTTTAATGACAGCTTTTCTAAAACCTAATAGTGTGTGGTATCAAAATAATCGTAATAAAATCCTCTTTTTTCTTAACCCGACGAGCCACCATGTTGCCGTTTAAAAAAAATTAGTTATATAACTTTAAAGATTAAATTTTACACAGCAAATGGCATTATATGTACCAAAAATAGTAAAATTGTATTTTTCCTAAAGATTAAAAAACTGAAATAAGTGATTTTAAGGTATTCATAGCCCTCTAGATAAAACAATAAATTTGGAAAAAAAATATTTTCTGGGTGACAAAAAGTGACAAAAGTGACACATCGTTATATTTAGAATGTTATATGGAGACAAAAAAAGGAAAAATATATCAGGTCCCAGGTAGCAGGATGACGTCTTTATGACGTCGAATATTGGGGATTTTTAGTCACTTGACGTCTTTTGGTCGCAAGATGACGTCAAAATAACGTAGTTTTTAACACGTGTATTATACGTCATAATTTTACGTAATAAAAACGTCCATTTTTAGTCATTTTATTGAATTATACGTATCATTAAAAAGTATCTAAATGACCAAGTTTTTTGAAAATATAGTGGGACAGACTTTTAAGTAAGTAAAATGCCTGAGAATAGCTTTTTCTTATAGTTAAAGGCACGTACGTATCATAAAACTTTTTAAATATTACCATTTCAAATTAACCATTCATGTATGTAAAATTTGCAAAAGCGAATATTTTGTTATTAAAAGTCTGCGAATATCAAATTTAAATTACCCGCGCTCCGTTTTATGGCATTGGCAGTCTGACTTCTCTGACAGAACGCAGAACGCATTGGTATTCTGTTGTTGGCGCTAGCAGTCAGGCAGTCGACAGTTCGTCAAAAGTGAAAGTGGAAAGTTTATGGTGATTTTGATTTAGTTTCTATCATGGTTTCTATATATTTTGTGTTATAAACGAATATAAATGTACCAGGTTATCGAGTTCGAGGCAATTGACGGCGGGGGAGTAGCCGTTGTGCACTCAAACTGGGTGACGCCCCGAAAAAAAGAAGTATTTTAGCCGCCATTAAAGGATTCCTTAGCATTTTTCCAATTCTGCATACACATGAAAGTTGTAATAGTTAATTTATTATCATTAAAAGGATTTTTTACATAAAATATTTATATGTATTTTTTACCCCTATTATGTATTATTTTAGGAAGTTTTTAGTAAATGTTCGTTTTTCGTAAATTATGACGCTTATTGACGTTGTCTACACCTAAAAAGACGTCCTAAGATGACGTATTTTTTACGTCAAAAAAAGACGTCATTGGTCTGTGACTTAAGCACGTCTTTTTAACGTTTTATTTACGTAATTTATGACGTCGCTGATGACCAATAATCGACGTCTTAAATACGTCACCTTGCTACCTGGGGTGTCCCATTTAAACATCGAAACTTTATGTCACTTCCGGTTAAACCGGAAGTTCCATAATGTTGAGTCACCTGTCAAAAAATGGAGTTTTATGTCGTATACAAAACCCCTAAATTTTGTTCCGTTATCTTGAAAAACAAAAAAGTTAGAGGGGCGAACCACCTTTCGTGGACACCCGGTATAACTTTATTTTATTATGATCAATTTAAACACATCTCTAGGCCTATGCTACACAAACAAGGTATGAAAATAAAGAGAAACACACCAAGAAGAATAGGTATCCCGATGCATGTTTTGGTATATTTTATTTGCAGCTCTGCAATCTAATTAGGTACGCCTATTTTTCGAGCAATATATTGCCACAAAAAGCTTAAAATACATTTTTCTCTATACTTTTGGAAATTTGGCGCCGTAATATTTCCACCAATAGGAATAATTTCGGATCGTCGTACCGTCGGATAACGGATGCATGAGAAATCACCTTTATAATTTTAAATACTTCTTTAAGATATAATTTCTGCTAATGTATCTATGTTTTTAATTAGACACAGCAATTTTAAAAAGTGACTTTATACTGGTTGGGAAAAAATTACCCTATTTTACTCTGTAAAATATAGTTACACCATTAGAATATCGATGTAGAAACTAAGATGACATAGAAACCGAGTATGCGGTATTGGTCGTTAAAAATTCAAAGGGTAATTTTGACGTAAAAGCTATACTTTTGTTTACACAAAATTTCCCACGTGTTCTAGTGAATCCTTGAATTTCAGCGAAGCCGTTTTAAATGAATTAATAGAAATAAATAATAAATGGGTGTTTTTCAGCTTGGCCTGATCCCCTGGCATATTTGTTTAAACAACCTAATTACCCTTTAATATCAGTAGCCTGCTCATATAAAAAAAATTAAACATACATTTATAAATATCTTTAACTATTGACTCACCGTGGTTTGGCGAGACTCGTGTTTTTGGTTGGCGTTAATATAATATCAATTGGTTGCCAACTTTTTTCTAGGGAAAAAAATTTATTCCCCGACAAGACTGACTTTCCGAGAGATGGTATTTTAATAACACATGTCTTATGGGGAATAATCATTCTACTTTTTTTATAGGCCTGTTGTTAGGACCTATATCGTTTCTAAAGTTTTGACACAGGCATACCTATAGCCAGAGAAGGGCAGGGATGGGTATAGTACGAATTTAATTTTTTTACCATATTTCTAATTTAAGATATGACCATTGACATTTACCTTTAGATACGTAGGTACAGCTTATCTCCTGCGCAAACAATAGTTACGTTTTATGGGTGAAAAAATACGGCCGAGTGCACGGCTCGCCGGTCAGATGCCTTCCTTCCTAGCAGCATTAGGCATGCGCACAAACCTTTGTTATCGGCTTATCCTTCTTTAGCGACATGATCAAAATACATTTCAGAACCGGATGGGGCCATTTTTGATGTTGTGTTTTAAGTTTTCTCTGTGGATTCCTTGTTGTTTATTGTGGATGTCTAGTTTTTGTGTAGTTTAATAAATTGTGTTTCTACTTTTAGTGACCCCGATTGGAATATAAACAATGACTAGTAACAGCCTATATATTATTTTGTTATGCCCAAATAGGGGTTAAATACTGGGTATTTCGTATTTTCAGGAAGTATGGAGTAATGATGTATCGTGATATATAACTTTATAATATTATGATAAACTTAAACACGTCTAACTAGGCATAGGCTACACAGGCGCGGATCTGGGTCAAAATCTAGGGGGGGGGGGGGTAATTGATCTCAAAGATATTTTTTTAAATATAGTTATAGTTAACCCATATCTTTTAAGTACCTATATTTTTAGTGTCAAATTGTCTAATAATTATTGAAAAATAAACAAACCATTACATTAACGAAACATTATTTTATTATATTAGGTACTATAGGTACCAACCTACAACCTACAACAAAATTTACAAGAACTTATAAAGATAATAAAAGAAACATATTTTTAATCAAATACTTAGTAAAAACACATTTATAAAATTAAATCTATTAAACGATTTTTGAGGTCAGCAAACCGATCAATGACACTTTCAACATCGATATATCGCGGTTAATGTGCATCAAAGCCCAACCAGACAGTCTTTCTTGAGCCATATTGCTTCTGGTCCAAGATTTTAACCGCTTAAGAGCAGAAAATGACCTTTCGCAAGATGCAACACTTGCTGGGAGAGTAAGTTACAGAATAAAAACTCTTTACTTTCGTCACATTTCCTAAACAAAAATTCGATGGGAGAATCTTGATTTATCTCTGCATTTGATAATCTCCACAGGTCAGTTTCTGCTCTTAAACGTTGAAACAACATCTTTGGATCCACAAAGGGCTCAAGAAGAGAGCACAAATTATTGATCGACTCGTCGTCGTCGTTGGGTCTTACAGTAGGTATGTAGATTTTCCAGAATTTTGAGGTCAAAAGTTGAAAAAAAATCCTCATCAAATCTAAACTGTGTGTCTTCTATGATATGATCTATAATCGGTACCTATATGTCGAAATTCTGTAATAATCTTCAAAATTGTCAGCAGGTACGCAGTGATTTTATTATAAAATATTTATAAGTATAAGAGGGCACCCAAGTTTGGTTAGGTTTAGGATTCAGGGGGGGGGGGGGTAATTACCCCCCTTACCCTCCCCCGAAATCCGCGCTTGAGGCTACACCAAGACAGATTATCCCCATGCATGTTATGGTATAGGTATTTTACTTGCAGCCTATTTTTCGGGCAATATATTGCTTCAAAAAATGTTAAAGGCACTTTTCTCTATATTTATATTATATAAAAGAAAAAAGGAAATACCTATAGTTATGTTTATATATTAATCCAAGGGTTAAAGTATTCCACGGGTCAAGTTCTTGGGCAAAGCTTTTTCAAATTCTTAAATTAGAAATTGTGCTTGAAAATGTTTTACACGTACCCAAATTTTTACCAAATTGTAAATATCAATACAAGTTATATACCAACTAATATTTGACTTGAGGCTAGGTACGAGATATCATCGAAGATTGGTTATTGTGCTGCTTTTGTTTATTTTTTATATTCGATTTTATGACTAGTTGAATTGACTTTCTCTTCCTTTTCGAACTTAAAACACGACGACGAATAATTTTAAACAAATTTTAGAAACAATATCTTAAAAACAATTTTCTATCCTCAATATCTGATAGGTTAGCAACTACTAAAAATGCCAGAAATCACTTCCATTTTTCCCAACTTGATCAAAATTGAAAAGAAATTCCAATTTTTTGGCAAGAATTTGGGGCAAATATTAGCTATTTACACGTAAAAATAAATTGAAGGTCAACCTTTACAATTTCTTGACATACACCGAGAAAAAATTTAGTTAAAATAACTCAATATTTTCTATTTTGCTAGAATTATCTAGTGGTTGCAACTAAAAATACTTGCTGTTTTCTGCATAGGAATAGAATAGAAAATAGGAAGGCATTTAGTAAAAGCAACTAAATGCGTTAGTTGTATTTGGTATTCTTACCTTGCTATTTAAACTTATTCTTTTGCTGTGTTACATACTTTTATTTGTAACAATAAATGGATGATCTTACTTAAATTAGATTAATGTATTTGCAAAAGCTACTATTTTTTATAGCTATTGAGCTAACCTTAAAAGTTTATATTGCTAAAAATGCGATTTAAAGATCCTTTTTTTTTTATTACAATGCCCTTTATTTAATTTTTTGTGTTTTAACGGGTAAAATAAAAACAGGTGTAAATTTGTATTTTTATTCCAATAGAATTTATTTAGTAATAACAAACTTAAACAATAACAATATCAATTACAAATCTAGTACATAATATAGATTAAAGAAGTAATTTATAGTAGGTAGGTACCTACCAGTTTAAATATTTTTTGGTTTTAGAACTTCAGCTAAAAAATATAACTGAAAAATTGTTAGTGGCGTGAAGACAGAGTTTTCAAAATTTAAAAAGTTTTTTGCATCCACTTAGATTTAAACCCAGAACCCCTTGAATACCAGTCCAACGTTCTATCAATTATTGCACTACGGAGTTTCCAGACAGTTGCAATGCCACATTGAGATCAAATAGTTTTTGTTGCAATTCTTTCTTCTAGAATTCTAGGGCATCAAAGGTCTAAAAAAATTGAGTTTGATTAATGTATACCTAGTAAAAGTTAATTAGTAGTTTTTGTGAGAGGTCATTAAAATAAAGCCAACGTCCCATGCATTCGACGTCCTGTACAAAATTTTAAAAAATCTGGGGTTATAAAAACTTTAAAATTTTATATTTTTTTAAAATTTTTTGTTACTAGTAGGTATTTGTTTTGTGCAACCTCTTAACCATTGACAAACAACATAGGTATTTTCTGTAATTAGACACAGTGACGAGCAAAAAGTACATTTTCAGATATTTTTTTCAGTTTTCTCTTTGAAAACGCGAGAACAGAATTGGCCTTGAAACGTTAGAGTCGTATATTAGGTATAATACGTTTTGTATAGATTAAGGTTCTGCAAAAACAAATAAGACTAACACTATAGATTTAGAGACCAAATATTATTATATAATAAAAGTCACTGACAATAACTTCTATAGGATTTTTGTTCCATTTACTTTCATTAATTTAAAAAAAAATATTCCCTTTACTGTGCTGTAAGCTGTAATATTCAAAAACTGTATTTTAAATTCGAATTTTTTTAAAATCCACATTTGTATAGAATTTATAAAAGCTACTAAACCAAAAAACACCCTCGTAATCACATCTAAAAATTAATTGGCACTTACCTATTATTAAAATTGTTTTAATTTCTGGATGACATCAAGCCTTCGTGGGACTATGAAAATAGTTGTCTGTCAAAATTTTTACATATTTATTAATCTGTATGCTCCAAGCTCCAAAATACACATAACAATATGGCGTTGGCTCTATCGTTTGGATTAAATTCCATTTTGATACTGAAATAAAAGAATAATAATTGGTTATGAAATATCCCAGGACCAAATAGAATGCAAGGGCCACCCGGCAGGGTGCCGTATATCCACTGTAGGTCTTTCAACTTACCCAAATACTAAATATTATGAAATAATCAAGACACAAACACAAAAGAAAAAATTCAGGTATCCATAATTTGTGTAAAGCTAAATGTTAATGCCGCCATGTCGGAGCTAACGTGTAAATAGACTCCGTCTCTTCACGAACAATTACCTTGCCTGGTAATGTAGTAAAACATACTACTTCGCCTGAGTAGAATTTAATGGAGATATTGCTAAATCCACTAGAAAATTTGGTGACCAGTAAGACTAATTATTATTTCGAGTTGTATCTAATAGATCGATAGTAGAAACTATTTAGCAAGAAACTTTTTTAGTTATCAATATGCTATTTAGTTAAATTAAATAAAATAATACTAAACCTTAATAGATTTCTATAGCAAAATGATTTTAGTTGTTACAAAAACCCTAATAGGCTAAAGTTGCACGTTTTTTTGGTGTACTTTAAATAAATAATTTGCCATTCTTACTAATTTCTTCTCAGCAAAGAAATTTAGTGAACTAATTTTCTCGGTGTAGAATTTGAAATCCCGGATCTGATTATTTTCCCATTCGTCAAATGATAATTTTGCAGTGCGCATGTCTAATCCGGTATACTGTAGCTTTGTTTACATGCGTTACATACATTGTTTAAATTTGCCACTTGCGTGATTATTGTTTGCTTATTTAAAGGTAAATGTCTATGGTACCTACCAATAAAACGTTTAAGAAATCAGCAATGGTTTTTTTAATAGTTATGAACAAATATCTGCATATTTATAGATTTATTAATTTATTTGTATAAATATGAAAGTTAATTTATTTCCTTAACAAAAGTCAAACCAAATACAAAATAACTAATTTTTCTCTAAGTTTCTGTTTAGCCCATTAACCTAATAACAAAATCGATTATCAATTTTGGCCCATCATTCAATATTTGTATACGTGGACTGTGTAGGTATTACAAGAACAATAAAATTGGTAACATTGAAAAATAGCATAAAATAGATTAAATTTTTTATGTATAAATAACACGTCACATTCCAGAAATGAAGTTCGACCTCTAAAACAAAATCAATTGTTTTTAATATTAGATATATGAACTGGGTTATCTTCGAGGGATTAAGCAGGTATAGGGAGGGAGTAGTGGGAAATCCCAGTCAGGTGGGGAATTCCGCGAATTCCAGAGAAGCAAAGTGGACTAAGCGCAGTAGTTGGTCCACTTTGCTGCTATAAGTTAGCTGTCTATGTGCATTGTTGCTGGGTCTAACCCAGAGTGGACTAACCCACATTCAAAAGTAGAAAATAAGTCTCTGGTTAAAATTTTCTAAAAAAAATATTAGATATAGATGACCTTAAACCCACTTTAGTTGATTTAATTCGGAATGACCTAAAAGAAGGTAATTATGACTGAACTGATTTTCACCATTTTTTCAAACCTATTTTCCTACATTTATTAATATTGGGGTTAGTCCGATATTGCACTCATAGCCTCAACTATATACGTAATCTAGCTTAAGTGACCGCCATTCTCCCCTAGATCTACTGAAAACTAAAAATAACAAGTACAATGGATTTGAATGATGAAAGAATTTTGGACTTCCATTGTCTTTATTTGTTTTAAATCACAACGTTTCAACTGGTAAGTATCTCCAGTCGTCTTCAGGTGAATACTAAATAAGTAAAGTAACTACAGAACTATTTATACTAGCTAGGTGCACTGAAGCCTAACTGAGGTGCGGGTGCAATCATGCGTCAGTTGGCACGCGATCTTATCCTAAGATTACATCTATCTAACAATAAGGGTTTCCAGATATTTCTTATGACTAATGATGGTTTACTAAAGCAGCCTGGGTTCTGGTGAATAGCAGCAGCTTCCTTAAACTTTCTTTTTCTCCAGTGTGGTTCCTTATGTAGGGTTTCAGCTTCTGACCACATGATATGGTGACCATCTTTCCAGGCATGGTCAGCTGCACGTACCTGACTTTTCGGTCTCTCCTTTTAACGTATTGTTTTTGTGTTCTTTAATTCTTGTTTCGAGTGGTCTTAATGTCTCACCTATATAAGATTGGCCGCACTCGCAGGGGATCGGTAGACGCAGTTTTTCCTTTTCTCTTTTTGACTTGTAGGCTTTGTCTTCGTCAGGTGGCTTCTTAGGGTGTCCCTCGAGTTGAATACGGTGTTGATGTTATATCGTAGTCCTAGTCTTCTTATTTTCTCAGATACTCCTTTGACATACGGAATATTGAGTATTGGTTGTGCCTCTCTGTTTGCTTCTTGCGCGTTGGGTCGATTCTTACGATTTTCCAATATTGCGTCGACTAATCTTGTGGGGTAGCCATTTTTGTTGAGGTCGGTCTTTATGTGATGAGTTTCTTTTTTAAGTGCTTCTTCCGAGTTACAGATTGTAATTGCTCTATCCACGAGGGTTTTAACTATGCCATGTTTCGTATTGTTTGAGTGATTTGATGTAAAATTGATATACTGACCTGTATGCGTGGGTTTTCTGTATACTCAAGTTTGGATGCTGTTGTCAGTTTTCTTCACGTTGACATCTAGGAACGGTAATTCGTTGTTTTCTTTTTTCTCCATGGTGAATTTGATTGTTGGTGTTAAGCTATTAAGGTGATTTAGTAATTCACAATGAATTTTCTGTTTAAAATGGTAAAATGTTATTGATTTATGTTTTGGGGGAACAAAATACTTCAGAAAGTAATATTTATATTTCAGGTCCGTATTTAAAAATTTTGTTCTGAAGGTGATAATATATCTGAAAACCGAAATGCCTGTTTATAAATAAATAAAGTTCTTTCCGTTTTTCAGTATGTTTATAAAATAAATAACGTTACAAAAAAACAAAACCGAAAAATGAAGTTTCCTTTTTTTTTCAGATATCTCGGAAAGTATAAAATATTCTTGATTTCTCACCAGCATTAACTTAAGGTGAAATTTTCAACGTCATTCCATCTATTGCCAACTATATAACCTATTTCGCGTTGCTTTTTTTAGTTTGTTTATTATTTGATTGACTAACATTTAAATAAAATCAACATCGTCGGTACAATATTTAGGTAATATCTAACATAATATTACAAAAATATCAATTTATTTCATTGCTAATTTTGGGAGAATTGTATAGTGAAAGAAGAATGACATAATAATGTTAAAAAAAATCTTACCCGATATTTTTCGCTATACAATTCTCCTAAAATATTTAATGAAATTCCTTGATATTTATTTAATATGTCAATTATTACCTATAAAATATGAGGACGATAATGATTTTATTTAAATTTTGTGTAAAAGCTAGAAAAATTAAATAAATATACGCGAAATAGGTTGGCAAGCATGTTGATACTCCCACCTTAAGTTTCCGAGAACGCGAGAACCCAATGGTGAGCATCGAATTTGGGACTCCCTGTACATTTCGTAACACAATCGGCCAATAAAGCACGCAGAAAAATAAAGTTACTTTCTAAAACATTTATTAAACATTTGATCAATCAATAAATAATTTAGGCATTCTAATTTTAACAATTTTCAGATATCGGTGCCCTTATAAAAGCTATTTTCTTTAAAGACAACCCACTCTGTGCCACATTATGTAAAGTTTTTTAAACGATATAGAATCCGATAGATGACATGCGTAACGTGCAGCTGGTGTCCAGTTGTTTAACAGACAACCACCAATATAGATATAACTGGAGTTCAGCGATAGTCGGAGCCGATACTCCGATTGATTTGTCACCATGACAACTAAGTTGCATGTAAAATATGACGAATAAACAAACCTATTTATTTTATATTCTACTATTTAATGATAAAACATTCTGTGATTTTTACGGGGACACAAATATCGACGAGTCAGTCAATTTCCTTTAGGCCTACCGATTAGTGGTATAATTGTTGTGTCGAAAATAAAGCGGTAATTTGAAAATGAGACTTTTGCATTTTTTAAAAATATTTTATAAGTAAAGATTATTATTTTTTAAAGCCTATTGTTGTAGAATTGTTAATACTAATCGTAATACTTAAAGTGGGTAAGTGTATATATTATGTATTATTACTGTATTAGTTTGTAGCTGCATGAGTACGTTTTGCATGCAGTAGGTACATTTTGTACCGGCCGGCAATATTTTTTTCTAAATCGCATGCTTTCTTTTTTAAATTGGAATAACTTTTTGAAATTATTGTCATTTTCCAGCTTTCTTATTAAATTTTTCAAATCGTTAGTGTGGAATAAAACATATTTTGTGTATAAATACCTTTTTTATACCGGGTGTTTCAGGAGGAACGCTCACCCTTATAACTTTTTTATTGTTTAAATTTCAGAAATATAATAATTGGTGAGGTTATAATATTATGTGATAGGTATTATTTTGCATTCTATGACACGACTGATGACCTCATAATTACAATTTTAAATGGAACACCCTTTTTTTTTATCTAGATTGCTATGTACTCTCTAAAATGGTTAACTTCTAGGCCCAAATGTTAATAAAAATGCAATTGTCAAGTGTTATTGTGTTTTAAATTTTTTACAAACTTTTTAAAAAGTCGTTTTTATAGAGAACCAACTAATTTTTTTCAAATGGAAACATTTTAGCTCACTCGGGCAAAAAAAGAGCACTTTTCCAACAATTTGACATCACACACCCTTATGTCAAGTTGTTAAGAAAGGAAAGACAATTTATTAAAAATACCAATTCATGACAAAAAATACAACAAGAAGCGCAAACGCTTTGCATTTATCTCGGTACCCATGACAATGATGGCGGATTTTAAATTTGTTTTTCTATTTCACGTTCATAATAAGCTCAGTACGATACGCATTTGTGTATCGTAATGGAGCTATTTCGATACGCGTTTTTTCTTTATTTGATGTTGGTAACATTTAAATGTTTTATTTCATTGACTTGCGCGGCCTTTGTGATTTACGAGAAAACCCATTTTTCGCAGAGGAAAAATAGCTTGATAACTTACTTTTTTATTCTGTGTGGATAACAGTCATGTATGTTGGTTGCATAAATCAATCTTTTGTAGATGCTTCAAGCTATCATTTTCTGCCAAATCCTATCCAAAATTCAATCTACTAACCTTCTAATGTCGATTTTAACTTCAACTTTATTTGAATTTTACATCTTCCCTAAACTAAATTGCAATGCCGTGACGTAAAATCACGTCTTTTGAAATTCGAAAAAAAGTAACAAAATCTCCCGAATTTCCGAACGCTCTGTATATGTACCGAATGTACAAGGATTACACAACGTATTCCGTCCAATTTCAAATCTCATATCGCTAAAATAACTTTAGAATCTCGTGGTGAAAATGGGTCAATAAATCAAAAAATTACAGTTTGCAAAATAATTTTTGTTGTCCAGAGGCTACTATGATAAAAAATAGTATTACCAACATAAAATTTAGACATAAAAATTTACAAAATTTGAAGGATTTATTTTCTTTTTAAAATGTATTTTTCTTGATAATAAAAGGTGAAATAGAAAAAAATGTATAAAGCACATGTTTCATAAGGCGTTTTAGCGCACGTGTCAATAAAAAAACTCGCCACTTTGTGGCTCGTTTTTTAAAATAGACGCGTGCGCTAAAACCGCTTTTTATGAAACGTGTACTTTAATATACTATTTTAAGCTTTACTATGACCGTTATATTTCAATCAATAATTTGTAAAACCCTATTCGTTAGTTTAACATGCAACAAATACATTTATGAACATTTGTCGTAAAATCCCTTAAAATTAATAATGTTGCCAATTTAAAAACAATATAAATATGCATCTACTTATTTTTTAAACAAGTTTCACAAAATACTAAAAATAAATAGGTATGCACGCGTTGACTTTTTGCCTAAAGCTTGGCTTCCAGTCGAACAAAGCTAAGCCCCAGAATTATTCGGCTTATCTTGGAAACCTAACCTTAAACCATTGAAAAAAATAATTTGAAGTCGACGAAATGAATTTGGTTATTTTTGGTTTGCCTATAGAAAAGTGTACAACAGGGCTGATTATTTTAACAGTTTTGACCAAAAACCGTTTTTTATAGGTGGGTTCGGGATGCTCACTCTTTTAACTCTATGTGCACAAAACGCTCCCGATACGTTCGGGTATTGTCTTTTCGAGTAAAAGGTGTGACTCGAAGTGCGGTCGGGTATTGCGTCACGGAGTTAAAGGAGCTCACTCCAAGAGTTTCACCTCGCGAGAAAAGAACTCCGGAGCGGGCATGCGTAGTGATCGTGTTTTTTGTATTTTACATATTCATAGGTTATGAGTTTCGCGTCTTCAAACATGAACGCGCAAGAAATATCATCAGAAACACATAACACATTCCGCAGTAGTGGACCAAGACCAAGACGGAAAACCAATTATTACGGACAATAATTTATTGTTATCATCAGAAAAATCTTCAAAAAATATTTCTCTGACAACATTAAGTATTGGCACCAGATGACGAAAGAAATCCATATTGTAAATTAAATAATAAAGGTACAAAAAACACAAAATATTTACATAATATAAAATAATAAACCACATGTGATGAAGCACAAAGACGAAACAAGCGATTGAGGTTATGGTGATTAACTCTAAAATCTCTCGAGCGTTCGGGACAGACCATTCATACACCTAAAACTCTAAGGTCACGTGATTAAAACGCCACTCTAACTCTACTCCAGCTCCGTAAACAATACCGAACCCAGCTTATGTAGGTTGATTTTGGATGACGAATGAAAATGAAACGACAAAACAATTAGGGGAGAAAAGATTCGGTGCAAAAGTTACTAAAAAAATTACCAGATTGACGCCGTTGTCAAACTTCTTGAAACCCTAGCTAAGTTTTACGGGTATTGACCCGGTGCATTCCATTTTTATTTAAGGTGAGCTTAAGTATAAGGTTCGCCCCAGCTATTCTTTAACTTTAAGCAAGGCGATGCAAACGACCATTAACCCTTATGTGCTTTATACTATTTTTTCTATTTCTATTTGTAGTTTTTTCAATAAAAAATACATATTTCAAAAGAAAATAAATCTGCAAATTTTTATGTCTAAATTTTATGTTGGTAATACTTTTTTTTATCATAGTAACCTCTGGACAACAAAAATTATTTTGCGAACTGTCATTTTTTGATTTATTGACCCATTTTCACCACGAGATTCTAAAGTTATTTTAGCGATATGAGATTTAAAATTGGACGGAATACGTTGTGTGATCCTTGTAAATTCGGTACATATGTATATACAGAGCGTTCGGAAAGTCGGGCGATTTTGCTATTTTTTTTTGAATTTCAAAAGACGTGATTTTACGTCAGTTTTTCAATTTCAATGTTACCAACATCAAATAAAGAAAAAACGCGTATCGAAATAGCTTCATTATGAACTTCATTTCAAGTTCATAATGAACTTATTATGAACGTCAAATAGAAAAAGTATATTATAGGCCTATACAAACTGAAATTATGAATGACGTTTATTTATAGTTTGGCAAGTTGTATTTGAACTTTCCGTCTATAAAAGGGTTTTTGATGGTGTCAAATGTAACATACATATCTAAATTACGGCTAACTTAACATGTGCCATATTGGAAAAATAGCGACATAAGATATCAATAATATTGCATGCAAATAATAATTTTTTTCACGGAGGATTATATTTGCAAAATCTAAAACAATAATAAGTAATAAATTTTTTTTTTAATTTAAAAGTAATTTTATCTCAGTAAAATGCAAATATATTATAAGTACCTACATGCTGAAAATGTATGCATAAGTATGTATATTTTAAATAAAAACACATTTTAAACAGATTCATCGCTTATAAATATAACGAATAATTCAATAACTAAATTAACGTTTTTCCCAAAAAAAAATTTTAACCCCAGAAAAATAAAGTTAACAGTCTTGTATTTTCGTTTTAAGTTTAATACTGGGCATTCTTGAATATAGAAAGAAAACTAAGACATGAATGTGCAACCGAATTTTCTCTAAGGTACCATAAATAAGTTGTAGCCTATCAATCTGTGGAAAATGTGATTTTTCAAATGTCAGTATCTTATTAGCGGAAGGTAAAGAATATGTTATAGTAGTTTTTTCTGCGAGCGTGCAGAAAGTAGGGGAAGTGTGCCTTTGAGGAAATTCTCTATTATCTTCCTAAATTATAAAATGAGCTAGCTATATTTGATTGTTAGTGTTAAAATGGATTTACCTTAGTTGTAATAATTTTTAAAACAATTACCGAAAAAGATCTGTTGCCTGTTTTTTAAAATATGCCAAAGGGTCCATCATAAGCGTATATAGTCCTATGATGGACCCTCTAATAAAAGTAAAAACAAAATCATATAACTTTCCAAGTAATTGTATTAAACAATTAAAAACGGTCTGTAGAATTTTTCATATACAATTTAACAAAACGAAACAAAATCTAGTTGCACAATTCACATATAAATGTTTTTGCGGCTACTCTATACCCCATACGTTTTTCTTTTAAGTTGTTAATAGAGCTTTCTGCATGTCAGGCTCTGCTTTAAGGCTATGCAACAATATCTACTTTCCTATGACGAACCCCTGGTCCATCAATAGAACAATATCTACTTTCCTATGATGAACCCCTGGTCCATCAATAGATGACGCTTGGTGGTCCATCATTGGCCAATGTACACAGTTTCACTTAAGCAACCGATAATTTTGTTTTGTTAATTCTAATCCAAATTTAAATATAGCATTTCATTAGCAACACACATCCCTACCTTACATATTTAAAGCAACCGATAGATTACTATATAATACGAGAAATTTGCAATTTTTCAAACGTAATTTCTTACATCGGGGCTTACCAGTTTCAATTTTGTCACGTAATTTCACTAAAACGATATACAAACGGAGAGCAATTCGCAGCCATTAATCAGTCACCCACCGAGCGTAGCACTAGCTCGCTACACGCGCAAATTAAAAATATATCGATGGTGGTCCATCATAGGCAGGGGTCCATCAAAGGCACACTTCCCCTACACTTTTCCGCGCGCATTTTCGGCTATTTAGTTTAATTAGCCAAGCCTTTTTTAACTATGAATTACTTATATAGCACCCCTGGTATATAACTTAGAGCCCTGCACTGGCCGGGTTGTCATCTCGGGCCTCTATTCGGCGTCATTTGAAATACTTCTGACGTTAAGATGTCATAAATATCAAGGTGAATTTGGTCAATTACCGTAAAACGGGGTGAATAGGATCAATTTTCAACTTTGAAAGCTTGTAACTTGAAAACTATCTGCCTGAATACATTTCTGAATAGCTTAAAACATGAGTTAAGGTTGGTACTTTTAAATGGTGGTAGAAGTTTTTATACAGGGTGTACCCTGTTGTATATATATTTTTTTTGTGCAAAAATCCTATTCACCCCGCAGGCGGTGTCAATAGGATCATTGATTGATTTATTGACTGTATCGCATTTAAACAACCGCGGGGTGTATAGAATTTTGCACATAAATTTATCTTAAGTAATATAAAAGAGTACTAAAAATAATATTACATAAATTTTATAAGTGCTGCATAGTTGTAGAGATATGAAGTTTGTAAGACAAAAGCAAAGATAAAATTACAACAGTTTAACCGCTAAATTTGACGTTTTAGGTTATGGGATTCAGCCTGCGATGTGGCCAAGTTTTTTTAAGTTTATTGTCATAAAAATTACTTTTAACAACCGTTACTTCAAATCTGTACATAGAAAAGACCTACCCTTTAAAATTAAAATTATTACAGATTTTTGAAATTTGAAGGTAACTTCAATCCTATTCACCCCGTTTTACGGTACCTTTCCAGCCGGACTTTTTTGCTTTTAGTTAATAATTTCTTCGGGACGCGTCAATGTCTTGGTTGCCGGGCCGGTTTGGATCGGGCCGTAAAATTCCGGCCCGTGCAGGACTCTAATATAACTATATTTTTATTTCCATATCAACTAAAAGAAGCTTATCAATTCCCATGTCAACCAAAAAAGCGTTTTGTAATTATTTTGTAGTCTTTATTTCCGTACGCTCGTAGAAAAAATGTGTTTCCAACACATACGGAAAGTGTATTTTCCGCACTTGACTGCCGCAACGGCAGTTGCGCGGGGAAAAGTATTACTTTCCGCACTTGTTGGGAAAATAACCACTTATGATGGTTTCATCCCTAGAGGTAGAATAATATGCTATAAAATATAGTGTGTTCTATTTCAATATTTGAAATCATTTAATTTTTGTATTTACATTTTTTGCCTATTTACTCAATACTTTGTCGCATTCGTTGCATTAAATGACCACCCTGAATATATGGGCTCCTTGAAAATGCTTTAAGTATTAAGCTATGTACCCATAGTATTATTGATTGGGTAACCCAATCAATAATACCGAAATAAACTAAAAACAAACGGAATGAATTTTTTTCCATAGTCACTAGGAATATAGCAAATCCCTATACCCTGTTTTAGAGCCCTGCACGAGCCGGGCTTTCATCTCGGGCCTCTACGCGGCCCGGCCCGACTCTCGGGTTCGGGTTTGTTCCGGTCACTTAATCAATAAATGTTCGGGCCGACCGGGCTTTTCGGACCGGCTGGGCTTTTTATGTTTCATACGTAGGTAATATGCAATAGCTGATAGGCCGAAGACAATACATTATAGATTGGGATAGTTTAGGCTTCATGTGTCATGTTATCGGATGTCACTTTACCAGTTAAACAATAGATTAAACGTCACTTGAAATCTTGTGACGCTTAGTTTATTGTTTAGATGTCATGAATGTCAAGGTAAATTTGTTAAATTACCTTTTCAGCCCGTTGAGTTTTTCGGTCCGACCAGGCGTTTTGGGCCCACCGGGCTTATCGACCGACTGGGCTTTTCGGGCCGGCCGGGTTTTTTTGCTCTTAGTTTATCATTTCTTCGGGCCGCGTCAATATCTTGGTTGCCGGGCCGGGTCGGGCTCTACCCTGTTTTAGTCAGGGTTAATACCTAATCCAGACAGACAGAAATAGGAAACATATTATATGTAGGGGTTCTAAAACGTACAAATTTTTTTGCGATTACAATACTTTCTCTGCAGGGAAAGTATAGACAAACACACAGAATTGTTTTTTTATTTTTAGTCTTTTAAAGGCCAATTATTACGTAGAACCAATTGTCCGTTAATTTTAACTTATCATAACCTATATTATTATTACAATATCAAAAATGCCTTAAAATAATAACGTATGTAGCTATTAAGATATTTAGGAAAATGAACTATATTTTTGATATAAGTGAATACGGGCGGTAGATACTTCTGTCGTACAATTGAATAATCTAGTAACTCTATAAAGCTAGTTTTTGGCTAGAGCCTTGTAAAGATTATTTATATATTTTCTTGAATATATTTTTTTCTACTTAATGTTGCTTATTAAAATTTAGCCTTTAAACCTAACTTTTTGTGCTCTTTTCAGATATATGTTCAAAATTTAGTTATTTCAAATGCAAACTGCAATATTCTGTCGGATAGGAAGAATAAAATTACAATATCTTTATTAGAATATTCAAAAAATTGCCGTAGGTAGGTAGTACTTAAAAATATAGTAAAAAAATATATAATATAAAAAAATAACAATTTTACCTTCATTTGAATCCTTAAAAGATAATAGGTTAGGTTAATATTATGTCGCAATATTATTAAGAAAAATAAACCAACAAAATATAATAAAAAACAAAGATGCGCTCAAACTTGTGTGGCAGTCCTCAAATCTTTCAAGTTTTCTGCACTAGGTAAATTATTCCAGAATATTTGTTTTCGGAGGGGGCATATGAGGTAGTAATTGTTTTACAATGTTATCTTTTTTGTTGAACTTAATCCTCTGCTTGAAGAACAGAAATCAGGTAAAGATAATTAAAACATCTGATTTAAAATATTCACTTTAGAAAAATAATTGTCTTCCAGCTCAAGCTTATAAAAAAGGTTCCTAGATCCCTTTCTAATTTAAACGGTTTTTAAATCATTTAATTTTGGAACCACTGTTTCCTTTTCCGTGTCATACAGCCAAATAATTTGAAGCACTGAGCATGTAAACTTATTACGTGATTATTTTTATTTGAAGATTTTATCAACTTTTTCAAGTCTTTAAAATCCAATAATTCAGGTGTTTTATTCCCTGTTTTTCCTACTTGTCCATGAACAGAGTCTGCCTTCATAAAGCTATGGCCAGGTTTGAAGTATTTAATAGTTATACTTTGTAGTCCCCAATTTTCGTTTAAAACAGTTAAACATGCAGTGAAAATCGTCCAGTTTTTGTTTTGGGCAGTACAATTATCTGCCCAAAATATTACTTGCTTGTTCTCAGCATCTAGTTTTATTAAAGCAATATAGAAGGCAGAGGCCACATCCTGTGCACTTCTCCCTTTAACTGCTTCAAGCCACAACACGCACCTATTCTGCTTCCCTGATTTTAAATTAGCAAATGTTTCATGAAAAACTACGAGTCTGCTTATAAAAAAGGAGTACTTAATAGTCATCTTTGGTAAAATAATTATTTCTGCATATCTATAGCGTAGAGTTCCCATTCATTGTCCCACTGCTTTGTAGTATCTTCGGTATATTTTTGCCTGGCCACAATGTATCTACGTTTATGAATGTTGTAATTGTCGCACACCAAACATGGTCTATCGGCTAAAGTACCAGAAATACTAGCATGATTTTCTTCCTCTGGTTGATCAGCTGAAGTACTAGGTAGATTTTCTTTTTCTTGCACTTCCATTGCCACATTATCCTCAGCATTGTCAGAATTGTTGGATAATTTGAGAATTTTATCATGGGAATGTTGTTTATTTATTGAACATAGACCACAATCATCCTGAGTAGGAGCTGTAAATCCTATGTTATTACTTTCAAAAATCTTTCGGTAAGTCTCAAAACTTACATGCTTGTATTTTAAAGCAAAAGCTTTATACATCTGATTTATCGTTAGATCAGGGGGTAAATAACGCCTGTTTGGAACATGTATAATATTATAATAAAAAACTTGTGGGTGATATGAATCAATATTCTCATTTACGTTTTTCTTATTTGCCTCGGATAAACTTTTCATTTGCAGTCCCCGTTTTTTCCCTCTTTTGTCTTCCAAACAAGGCAAGTCATTTGCCGTTCTTGTAACAAAATTAGTGATTGAACCATCTGTTTTGAATCCGGCATTCCCGCAACTCAAGTTACTCTCCCACTATTATATTAATGGTCCCAAGTAACAATATTTACTAGCTAGCTATTTTGTAAAGATGGCATTTTTTAGATCAGCAACTAGACTTACTATGTTTTTAATTTGCAATTTTGGCCACTAAAAAAAGTAAATCAAGTTACTATAATTTTATTTGGAATAGTAGGTCAGTAAAAATAGTAACTTGTTCTACTATGTTTTTCCAAGGCAGTTTAAATAATCCCCTAATAAAATATATAAATTTTGTAGTAACTCGAGTTAATATAATATATCTTTATAAGTAAGTATATTTGCTAAAATCTTGTAATCTGTAATTTACTAACGGAACATGATAAATAGAAATTAAAAATAGCAGTACATACTACATCTCAAAAATTCAAGTCGATACGTTTAAACAGAGCAAAAACATAGTAAGTCGACTTACTAGGTTTTTCAAGTGGACGGCAGACTTGGGAATGAAACTATTTAATTAATAAATAAATAAGCAACTTATTGACTGACAAGAAGTTCCCGTTTGTATCTGTGTTTGAAAGTGGGTTATAGGTAATATTAAAGAGTTATTGTTTCCGTCCATTTCCGAAACATAGTCGTCGCGTGCCTGGTGCCTGCAAACGCTAAAGAGGGCATTATACTCAGTATTTCTATCGTGAGTTACGTTTCTAGGGGTAGGTCTGCAAGCAAAATGCAGCACCCGCCTATTTTTTACATTGAATGATTTTAGCTCCCGCATTGCTTCTGAAATATGATCGCATGTTGTAACGAATGATTTTTATTTTCGGCTGTAGGACGTCTTTAGGATACCTCGAAGCGATGTTTTAAAGACATCATGTACATCTTTCGCTGATATCTTTAAGACGTACTAGAGACGTGTTTGTGCTATATCTGGGTAGTACATGCTTTCTCATTCACTTCTTTAAAATCGAGAAGGCTATGAAGATAATAAACTAAAAAAAAAACGCACTGATAAAAAAGCCATATTATTGCTCTGAATACTCACAAACTTAAATACAAAGTAAAAATAAATTACTTAATTGAAACGGGTATTGTTACTTGAGTAATAATAGATGTGTTTTGGACTTCCATTGCCTTTAGTTTTTCATATCACAACGTTTCAACTGGTAAGTGTCTCCAGTCATCTTCAGGTGAATACTAAACAAGTTACAAAGCTACGAGCCTATTTATACTACCTAGGGGGGGATACGTACATCATTGTCTACAACCTTCAAACAAACACTAGGTATTGTTTATTCGATCAATAATATTCAAATTCAGACAGAGCTAGAAGATTCCGAACAACAATGTGACCTGCGCAACAAATACATTAAATCTAATAATACCGTAATACGGCGTGCGGCGATTGCCGATCGCTACGAACCCCCACCAACGTCTTGTGGATTATAAGTTCTAACGGATACAATTATTCGTTTTTGCTGACGCTGTTCTGCTCTCTTAATTGTAGAGAAAGCGCTTTACTGGAAACAAAATGCGAAGAATTTGGCATGCTGAAAAAATACGATTATCAATGAAAAAAAAATTATACAGGGTGTCCATAAAGTTAAAGGTTCAAATTTTTTACAAAAGTATGTAGGTACGCTTATTCTAAAGCTTTGGCAAAATGCTATTTAAAAGAATTGTTTCAAATAATCACATTTTCTATAAACTTCAGAACAAAGGTACTTTATTCTTGTAAACAATTCGAACTTTGAACTGTATGTAAGTGCACCCTGTATAATTTTTTTTTCATCTACAATCGTATTTTTTCAGCATGCAATTTTTTTATAAAGAATTACTTTTCCTCGAAAAATAAAATTGTTGGTCACATTACCTATATTAGGTAAACACCTAATTTCCCTTTTTTTTAAGGTATTTTTTCAACCATGTTTTTTCAGTGTAAAATGGGTCATTTAAGGAAGCTGTACAAAACACGCGGAATCGTGTCCCGCATCTAAATCGTGCTAGTAAAAATCTAGCCAAGACTTTACAAATAACTTGTAATTTAACAGGTACTTTTGTTTTTAGGCAAAATACCGTTTTACATCAATCACGATGACAATATGTCTGTCATATTGATTTAAAATGCCCATTTACAAGATTTTTACGTAAAATATTGTTACCATAAGAAAACAAGAGACACGGTATGGCACAGGTTAAGGATAAAATGTCTGAAATCGATGACCATATCATGAAAAGATTTGATATTCAAAAAAGACTGGGAAAGGGAGCATATGGAATTGTATGGAAGGCTGTCGATAGAAAAACCAAAGAAGTGGTGGCTGTAAAGAAAATTTTTGATGCTTTTAGAAACCAGACTGATGCACAAAGAACATTTAGGGAAATTATGTTTTTGCAGTCATTTAAAAATCATCCAAATATTGTTAAACTGCATAGCATTCACAGGTATTATACCTAATAAAATTAGTAATTTACTAAGTCCTTATCCAAACACAGCGTAGGTACTTTTTGTTCTTGGACCGCCCTAAATAAAACAGGCGCGGATCCAGGATTTTTTTCAGGGGGCGCAAAAAGACAGGCAATTAAAAAAATAAAGGTCGACTCTTATTACTTTTTTATATTAGGATCCCGATGTTCAGTACGCATAGGGACTGCGAAAGCACGGCCTATCGATCCTTTTGGCTTGAAGAGTTTTCAGCAAGAGGTGTCAAAGAGGTGTGATGAAACAACGGCAAATGGTTGATTTCAAACAAATTCAAAATTAATGAACTAAAATATTAAAATATGCAATATTAACATGTAATACAGGGTTAGTGGGTAGTGTAAATTTTGCATTTAAATTACGTTAAGTAAACATATTTTAATAATTGCCTGTCTCGGCGGAAATACTTTCCTTCCAAAGATAGGTGATAAATAGGTGTTCAGTTGAGTTGTGGTGATGGAAGAAACATTCCATATATTTTTTTATTTTTGTGGAACTAGGGGCTATTGTTAGTCATATTCATAGATATATTTACCTTTAGATAAGCAAACAATAATCACGAAAGTGGCAAATTTATGGTCTTGCGCATATAAACAAAGCTACACACGATTAGACATGCGCACTGCAACATTTAGTCCGGTCAATCTAGACCAAAAAATGATAGTGAAGGTACCTAAATTTACAACAAGCTGAAAATCAGTAAAATTGTTCAAAATATAATTATAAATAAAATGTATAAGTTCCCCATCATTCCCGTGTTTGGAAAAAATTTTACTCGAGGTCAAAGATCAAAAAAATTAATTTTTCGCGATTTTCAGCAAAACGGTAAGTTTTATCATAAAAATACCCCAGACAAAAATTGTAGATCATAAAATTATCTAATAAAAATGTATTAATACTTTTTTTCCTACGAGCCACCGTTTCTGAGATATAACGATTCAAAAAGTTGTTATCGTCATAATATGCACACGTTTCCACGTGATTTTGATTATGAACTTTTATGGTATTAGTCATAGCTAAAAGAGGCACAATTTTGTCAGCGCGTTTAATATTATTGAATGTCAGTCATTTCATTTTTGCCATAGAAGCCAGTCCAACTTCACGAGCTTTATAACAATTAATTTTATCATGCACCGACACCACTCGCAATAAAAACAATTTTGTTAACCTCTGGAAAAGGATCATGCGTTGAGAACCACTCTAAAAGTTTTCGTATGTCTTTAGCATCTTCTTTTAATCGTGAATCACTTGCATCAACATGCTGCTCGGTCGTATCCATCCTAACATTAGCGATATCTTATAATTTTTCACAAACTGTATTCATAGCATGCATACTATAAACCCATTTACTTATGACGCTCTCTTTTGTACTTCTCCCTCGAGCAATACCTCCATCTGCCTTCATAGCTTTCATCATAGACAGCTCGATTACCATGTCCGTTGAAGTTCCACAACTTAATTTGTCTGAACGTCTAACTGTGAAAAATCCTTCTGAAAATTTTTCGTAAACTTCAGGATCAATCAAATTCTGTAATTGTTGCATATCCTGCAAGTAAAGGTGTGCAGACTTAGCATAAGGAAAATGTCCAGACGCGTGAAAAAAAGGAAGCATTTCTTTGACGTAGTTTAAATGAGCTTTCCACTCCCCCATACGCTCAGCTTTTAGGAACTCTTTAGCAAGGGAAACCAAATAAAAATATTGAGATATATATAATAATAAGAGTGTAATCTAATATATTCTCGATATTTATGATTAGATCTGCATCCAATATGTCATTAATTTCAACTTCTTTTAATATTATAATTGCCAAAGTAAGCTGAAGTAGTGTATGAGCTCGAATAGCTCTTGCGTAAGCATGACCATTGAGCATTTTTTCTAATGATTTTATCGCATAGATCTCTGCGAGTACTTCTTTCATGCCGCTTCCTTGCACAATTGCTCCCAGAAAAGACATCAGTAGATGAAATCCTCCTAGTCTGATGATGATTTTTGATACGTCAGAGCCCTCAGGTGCGGCTGATACCATTTCTCGAGCTTTAGCATACAGGAGCTGGTCGAAAGTCACGATGCATACAGTGTGGCCATACTGTTTTGCATTATCTAATGCACAAAGTAAAGTCGTATAGATAGTATTATAGTTACTGGCTTTTTGAATCGTTATATCTCAGAAACGGTAGCTCGTAGGAAAAAAAGTATTGATAGATTTTTTATAGATAATTTTATGTTCCACAATTTTTTGTCTGGGATATTTTTACGATAAAACTTACCATTTTGCTGAAAATCGCGAAAAACTCATTTTTTTGACCTTTGACCTTGAGTAAAATTTTTTCCATACACGGGAATGATGGGGAACTTAAAAATTTTATTTATAATTATATTTTGAACAATTTTACTGATTTTCAGCTTGTTGTAAATTTATGTATCTTTGAATGTCTAGATTGACCGGACTATATAATTTTGACGAATGGGAAAACAGACAGGTCCGGGCTTAAAAATTTAGGTTGTCGCTCAAGAAATTGTAAACGTTGACCTTTAATTTATTTTTACGTGTAATGTAAACAGCTAAAATTTACGAAGGCGTAGAAGGGCCACAATTTATAAAAAAAAATATACACCCAAATTCCGAGTTGTAACTCGGAATTCCGAGTTGTATCTCGAAATTCCGAGTTGCATCTCGGAATTCTGAGTTGTAACTCGGAATTCCGAGTTGTATCTCGAAATTCCGAGTTGCATCTCGGAATTCTGAGTTGCATCTCGGAATTCTGAGTTGTTACTCGGAATTCCGAGTTGTATCTCGAAATTCCGAGTTGCATCTCGGAATTCTGAGTTGCATCTCGGAATTCTGAGTTGTAACTCGGAATTCCGAGTTGTATCTCGAAATTCCGAGTTGCATCTCGGAATTCTGAGTTGTATCTCGGAATTCCAAGTTGTCGGTATGTTTGCAGTGTTGCCATTTGGGGCGGCAAGTCGCCAAAATGACGACTTTTTGTCTCTATGAAAGTGTGGCGGCGATTTTCAGTTAAAAGCTTATTTTTGGCGACTTTTTACAGGTGAAAAAATTGAATATGTTGTATACAATACGTAGGAAGAAACAACGTCACAACAATAATCATTATTGCACCGAAGGATTTCTCAAAGAGAATATCTGAACGCGCCACGAATTGTACGTCAAATTTTGGGGAATCCCCGAAAGCCTACTTGTCGGTCGGTCGATTGTCGAATATCCATATCAAAGCCAGTGCCATTAGGAGGCGATAGCTAGACGAACAAATTCCGTCTAAAAGGTATATTGGCAACCGGTTTGTTCGTTGTTACCCAGAGCGTTTTTTTTATTTCAATTTTTTCAACTAATAATATTTTATAAAAATAAAATTAAATTAAATTTAAAAAAATGCTCTGGGTAACAGCGAACAAACCAGTTGCCATATATACCTTTTAGAAGGAATTTGTTCCTCTAGTTATCGCCTCCCAATGGCACTGGCTTTGATATGGACATTCGACAATCGACCGACCGACAAGTAGGCTATCGGGGAATCCCCAAAATTTGACGTACAATTCGTGGCGCCTTCAGATATTCTCTTTGAGAAATCCTTCGGTGCAATAATGATTATTATTGTGACGTTGTTTCTTTCTACGTATTGTATACAACGTGTACCTATATTCAAATTTTTCACCTGTAAAAAGTCGCCAAAAATAAGCTTTTTATTGAAAATCGCCGCCACATAGAGACAAAAAGTCGTCATTTTGGCGACTTGCCGCCCCAAATGGCAACACTGAAAACATACCGACAACTTGGAATTCCGAGATACAACCCGGAATTCCGAGATACAACTCAGAATTCCGAGTTACAACTCAGAATTCCGAGTTACAACTCAGAATTCCGAGATGCAACTCGGAATTTTGAGATACAACTCGGAATTCCGAGTTACAACTCAGAATTGAGAGGTGCAACTCGGAATTCCGAGATGCAACTCGGAATTTGGGTGTAAATTTTTTTTTTATAAATTGTGGCCCTTCTACGCCTTCGTAAAAATTTGCCCCAAATTCTTGCCAAAAAATTGGAATTTCCTCTCAATTTTTGAAGTTGGGAAATAAGGTACTTAGTTATTTCTGGCATTTTTAGTAGTTGCAAACCTATCAGATTTTCAGGATGGAAAATTGTTTTTAGGGTTTGTTTCTAAAATTTGTTTAAAAATGATTCGTCGTCATATTTTTAGTTTAAAAAGGAAGATACCTAACAAATCAATTAAACTATTAAACTTATAAAATCGAATATAAAAAGCAAACAAAACCAGCAAAATAACCAATCTTCGATGTTATCGCGTACCTAACCTCAAGTCAAATATTAGTTGGTATATAACTTGTATTGATTTTTACAATTTGGAAAAAACTTACGTACGTGTAAAACATTTTCAAGCACAATTTCTTGTTCAAGAATTTGAAAGAGTTTTTGCCCGAGAACTTGACCCGTGGAATACTTTCACCCTTGGATTAATATAAACATACCTAGGCATTTACTTTTTTTCTTTTATATGATATAAATTAGAGAAAAGTGCCTTTTAAAAATTTTTGAAGCAATATATTGTCCGAAAAATAGGCTGCAGATATACAGTGTCACCAGTAAAGTCCGCATCATATGAGGTTTTTTTTTATTAATAGCTTTATTCGAAATTTGACTTTGGCATCAAGTTCTGCTTCGATCGAGATAAAAATTAAGCAAAAAAAGAGTAGTCACGTGATTCGCATTATCTGTCAAATTTTAATTTTTTCCAAAAATAATTCAAAAGTGGGGTTATTTCCGAAAATATCGAAAAAAGTTATTAGAAAAAGTTTTTTTTAAATGCAGTTTCTAGCCCACATGCAAAATTTCAGCTGCATAAGATAATTTTGATTTTTTACCCATATTATGTAAATTGCACCACTTTTGCAAAATAAGACTCAACGCAACCTACATAAAACTTCTCAGTTTTGACAAGGCTTTATTTCAGATACATTTTCTTTAAAGTAGCGCCATATTAAATGTGTGTTTTTCTACAAAATCAAAATTGGGCTATTAAAATTTGGTCGCATGTGATGCAAAGTTTATTTGTTTTTGACCCTGTATAAGGTAACTTCATAAAATAAGTATTTTTGAAAACGTAGTTTGTGTCTGAAAGTAATACACGTTAACGTTATTATGACATAGCTTAATAATAAATTATAACATAGGGGTTTTTAATTAAATCGTTGAAAATAGATAAACTTTACGTTGTTTGGAATAAAATTTATTTTCCACTTAAAAAACACTTTACTGAAGACACTGTGTTCTTGTTTGTCTAAATATTAAGGTGTATTACTTTCAGACACAAACTACCTAGGGGTTTTAAAGTAAATCGTTGAAAATAGATAAGTAAACTTTACGTTGTTAAAATAAAATTTATTTTCCACTTAAAACACTTTACTGAAGACGCCGTGTTATTTTTTGTCTTAATATAAAGGTGTATTACTTTTAGACACAAACTACGTTTTCAAAAATACATATTTTATAAAGTTACCTTATACAGGGTCAAAAACAAATAAACTTTGCATCACATGCGACCAAATTTTAATAGCCCAATTTTGATTTTGTAGAAAAACACACATTTAATATGGCGCTACTTTAAAAAAAATGTATCTGAAATAAAGCCTTGTCAAAACTAAGAAGTTTTATGTAGGTTGCGTTGAGTCTTATTTTGCAAAAGTGGTGCAATTTACAAAATATGGGTAAAAAATCAAAATTGTCTTATGCAGCTGAAAGCTGAAATTTTGCATGTGGGCTGGAAACTGCATTTAAAAAAACTTTTTCTAATAACTTTTTTCGATATTTTCAGAAATAACCCCACTTTTGAATTATTTTTTGGAAAAAATTAAAATTTGACAGATAATGCGAATCACGTGACTACTATTTTTTTGCTTAATTTCATCTCGATCGAAGCAGAACTTGATGCCAAAGTCAAATTTTGAATAAAGCTATTAATGAAAAAAAATCCCATATGATGCGGACTTTACTGGTGACACTGTATATGTCCCGCTTTTCATGAATACACCCTGATATCTCAGTTATTAATAATGCGATTTTCTTCAAATTTTGGTGGTGATTGTATGTTAGAAAAATAAAGTATTTGGCATAGTGAACACTTTTATGCGTCATAGGCGTGCGGTCTTGGGGGGTAAAAAAGGGTTGATTTTTTGAGAAAAGTTTATTAGGGCTTATTTTAAATAATTTTTTCTATCAGATTTAGAATCAGCATCCCAAAAAACCCCTTAATTACTATTTTCAAAATCTTATGAGCTGATTTTAGCAGTAAAAAAATTATTTTTTAATTTGGCATTGTTTTAATAACTCCTTTATTTAAAACTATGATATCAAAATTAGGAATTATATTATTTTAGATTTCTGTATTTTCAACATACCTTCTAAAACAATACACTTTTCAACAATTCTTCTTAAACGTAAATTCACTTTTCTTAAAGTTTGGGGAGTAATTTCTTATCATAGTAGTTGCGAGGATACTGAATTCAACGAAATGATATGGAGGAGTTTGAAACGTAATAGGATCAGGACATTAAAACCAAAAAGTTAGCAATAAACAACCTATTAAAAAAAAAGTTCCAAATTAAAAAATAATTTTTTTACTCCTAAAATCAGGTCTTGAGATTTTGAAAATATGAATTAAGGGGGTTTTTGGGATGCTGATTCTAAATCTGATAGAAAAAATTATTTAAAATAAGCCCTAATATACTTTTCTCAAAAAATCAACCCTTTTTTACCCCCCAAGACCGCACGCCTATAATGCATAAAAGTGTTCACTATGCCAAATACTTCATTTTTCTAACATACAATCACCACCAAAATTTGAAGAAAATCGCATTATTAATAACTGAGGTATCAGGGTGTATTCATGAAAAGCGGGACACACTGTATATACAGGGTTCATTTAAAAACTTCCCACCTCGATTTTCCTGCTTTAAAATGAAAATGTGGAAAATCGCTCGGACCCGTCGATTTTTATTTCGAGGGGGACATCTTTTGCGTATATTGTCAATCTTGTTACATCAAGCCCCTAGGAGGGAGGGGGGGGGGGAAGATTTAAATCTTAAATGGATACCCCTATTTTATATAATTTTTTTGGATTCTGCATAAAATTCTGAACATTTTTTAATAAAAGCATTATTAGTCTATACTTAACAGTTTCCGAGATATTGACTCTTGAAAAATTACATTTTTTAAATTTGACAGCGTCTAGCTTTCTAATTGTACGGCTTAGAGCAAAACGGTTTACATGTCCCTATCTTTGATTTTTATTATCTTTCCAATAGTGTGAACTTTCGGTTAAACCGGATGTAAGAAATATAGTACTTCCGGTTTGACCGGAAGTTGACACTATTGGAAAGATAATAAAAATCGAAGATAGGGACATGTAAGCCGTTTTGCTCTAAGACGTACAGTTAGAAAGCTAGACGCTGTCAAATTTAAAAAATGTAATTTTTCAAGAGTCAATATCTCGGAAACTGTTAAGTATAGACTAATAATGCTTTTATTAAAAAATGTTCAGAATTTTATGCAGAATCCAAAAAAATTATATAAAATAGGAGTATCCATTTAAGATTTAGATCTTACCTTCCCCCTCCCTCCTAGGAGCTTGAAGTAACAAGATTGACAATATACGCAAAAGATGTCCCCCTCGAAATGAAAATCGACGGGTCCGAGCGATTTTCCACAATTTCATTTTAAAGCAGCAAAATCGAGGTGGGAAGTTTTCAAATGAACACCCTGTATAATATACCAAAACATGCATCGGAATCATCTGTCTTGATATGTGTTTCTCTTTATTTTCATACCTTATTTGTGTTTAACTTGATCATAATAATATAAAGTTATACAGGGTGTCCCATAACTTATGGGCCGTAGAGTAACTAGAGATGCTAGACATCAAACTAAGCCGATTAAGTCATATAATTTTTTTCGGATTGTTACTCGTTCTAGAGAAACAGGGTGTTGAAAGTAAAAGTTTATTATTATTATTATTATTTATTTAGTTAAAAGTTTAATAAAGTGTATTGAGGTCAACGGTGGTCACTTTCAACATTTACTAAAGTGAGCTTCTTGTTTTTGTTCCACTGTTTCGAATTTATTGGGTTGTGATAATTAAAATATTAATTTAACTATGTAGATACCTACTATGTTTTTTATGCTTTGGGATGTGTAAAGGGAAATATCTCGAAAACCGTTAAAGATATTAAGATCAATCAAGTACACCTTTTTGACTTAGAAAATGCCCTTTTTTAAGAAACTTTAATTGAAAAACACCTAATAGGTAACAGGTAAGAAAAAAATCATAGATTTATGAAACCCAATGTATGCAACTAGCGCCCTCTAGTGTGAAACTTAAAAATTTCTACAAATTCTTATTTCTTGCTCATAAAAACATTATACTGCCAACTTTCAATTCGATTCATTAAACGGTTTTAAAATTATGGCTTATTTCCGAGAATAAAATTTTACTTTCAACATCCTGTATCTCTAGAACGAGTAACAATCCGAAAAAACTTATAGGACTTAATCGGCTTAGTTTGATGTCTAGTATCTCCAATTACTCTACGGCCCATAAGTTATGGGCACCCTGTATATTAAGATACATCACTACTCCAAACTTACTGAAAATACGAAAAACCCGGTATTTAACCCCTATTTGGGCATAACAAAAAAAAAAGGCTGTTACTATAGTCATTGTTTATATTCCAATCGGGGGTTACTAAACAAACACAATTCATTAAACTACACAAAAACTAGACTTCCACATCCACAATAAACAACAAGGAATCCACAGGGAAAACTTAAAAAACACAACAACAAAAATGGCCCCATCCGGTTCTGGAATGTATTTTGATCATGTCGCTAAAGAAGGATAGGCCGATAACACAAGGTTGGTGCGCATGCCCAATTCTGCTGGTAAGGAAGGCATTTGACCGGCGAGCCGTGCGCTCGGACGTATTTTACACCCATAACACGTAACTTTTGTTTGCGCAGAAAATAAGCTGTACGTATCTAAAGGTAAATGTCTATGGTCATCTTAAATTAAAAATATGGTGAAAACATAAAATTCGTACCATACCCACTCCTGCCCTTCTCTGGCTATATGCCTGTGTCAAAACTTTAGAAACGAATTGTATAGGTTCTAACCACAGGTCTATAAAAAAAAAGTAGAAGGTTTAATCCCCATAAGACCTGTTTTATTAAAATACCATCTCTCGGAAAGTCAGTCTTGTCGGGGAATTAATTTTTTTCCCTAGAAAAAAGTTGGCAACCAATTGATATTATTAACGCCAACCAAAAACACGAGTCCCGCCAAACCACGGTGAGTCAATAGTTAAAGATATTTTTAAATGTACCTATGTTTAATTTTTTTTATATGAGCAAGCTACTGATATTAAAGGGTAATTAGTTCGTTTGAACAAATATGTCAGGGGATCAGGCCAAGGTGAAAAACACCCATTTATTATTTATTTCTATTAATTCATTTAACGGCTTCGCTGAAATTCAAGGATTCACTAGAAAACGAGGGAAATTTTGTGTAAACAAAAGTCTAGCTTTTACGTCAAAATTGCCCTTTGAATTATTAATGACCAATACCGCATACTCGGTTTCTACGTCATCTTATTTTTTACATCGATATTCTAATGGTATAACTATATTTTACAGAGTAAAATATAGGGGTAATTTTTTTCCCAACTAGTAGGTACCTTGCGACAAAAATTATTTGCATCAAAGAGGGCTTGGATTAAAAAACGTAGGGCTTGGTTTAGATCACAATAATATGGGGACGATATATCTAACCAAATCTAGGTTAATATTTTATCAAATTCATATTATGACATGATATGCCAAACTAATGAGTAATAAAATAAGTACACAAATACAAATTTATTTTTGTTGTTTACAAAATTAACAAAGTAGCTTGTGCTCTTTAGAGTATGACAATTTTTTTAAATGAACGGGCACAGCCACTTGTAACGGATAACATTACAATATTTTAATACAATGTTTAGTGTAATAGACCATAATCAATTTTTTTATTTTAGGGCTTCGAATAACCGGGATATTTATCTTGGTTTTGAATACATGGAAACAGATCTACACAATGTTATTAAAAGGGGAAATATTTTAAAAGATGTTCATAAGCGGTATATTATGTACCAGTTACTAAAAGCAATAAAATACATACATTCTGGAAATGTCATTCACAGAGATTTGAAGCCAAGTAATGTGTTATTAGACAGTTTATGTAGGTAAGTTGGTATCCATATCAGGGATTGGCGAATTCGAGAGCAAGGACATAATGCTACCATAGAGATATACCTGTAGATCAGCAAACGATAATCGCGAAAATGGAAAATTTATGGCCGCGCGCATGTAAACAAAGCCAACCATCAGACATGGGCATGCGCACTTATGCAAAATTATCATTTAACGAATGGAAAGATAGACAGGTCCTTTAAAATATGTTACTAAAAGCTTAATGTCGGAGCGCACAGATTTTAAACAAAAAATTAACTAACCAGCAACCTTGACATAAAGACATTGAAATAGTTGAGGGGTTGAGGCAACTGCCAATGCCAATCTTTTAAGACTTATCTTTTATCAAAATGGGCACTGCAGATGCGGTAGAAAATGGAATATTGTTCCTCTTTAATTAATCAATGATTAATTTATTATACTTGATACAAATCTATAAAATAAAGACTGGTTTGATGATTCTCTCTCGCACCCTCTTTAACCTTTCTAGGCTGATTACAATCATACTAAAAACCTCTACGCTAATAATTTCAAATAAAATAAAAATTATTCGCACTTTGATTAATACTTTAAACTTTTTTAAGCAATACCTATACTAACTAAACGCTTAATGGTGGGATGCCCAGATTTTTAACCCCGTATTTCACGGGCGAAGTTCTTGGACAAAAAACTGTAAACGTCGACCTTCAATTTATTTTCACGTGTAAACAGCTAAAATTTGCCCCGGGTTATTGACACAATTTATTGACAAGAAATTGGGACTTGTTCCAATTTTTTGCCCAAGAGGGGGTAAAAGGTTTTTTTTAGTGGCTGCTATCCTATCAGATTTTGAGATTGGAAAATCGGTTTGAATTTATTGTTTCTAAAATTTGTTCAAAAATTACGTGTTTTTAGTTCGAAAAGCATAAGTTAACTAAACTTAGGGGAAAGGAAGGTACATTAAACCAATTTTTGTAAAATGGCCGACCAACTGGTTAATAATTAATTATTATAAACGTGAATGTATACACCACCACAACAAACATTATATCTTTGTTTTACCAATCCAAATATTCAAGAATTTGATTTTTTTATAGGATATAGCGTTAATTAAAAAAATCATTACAAACGGTTGAAACTGCCCCTTCGGTGGGGTACATTCCACCACATGCTGGGGTAGCTTCAACCATATATAAATAATTGATTAAAATACACAAACAAGAGATATTTTTATTGCAACATAACAGTAATAAACTAATTATTAAAAATATTAATACCTATGTAATTTTAATACGAGGTTCATTCATTCATTCATTCAGTTGCTCGTCAATGTCGATGATTGACGTGCTGAGTGGCCTGAGCTGCTAGGGCTATACGGCCAGCTGCTGTCCCCTTAGGAAGCCGTGGAACTGCCCCCCCAGGGTTAACTTTTCTTTTCTGTAATGAGAAAAACGACATTCTGTGTTGGTAAGAGTAATTTAAAGAAGAACTACGACCTACATTGTGGTTTGGCAAGCGTGCAAGAACTTGGAAAGCGATTTAACCCCAGTCAAATTAATAAAATGAAAAATGATATCATGCATGGTGATAGGTTGATGTTTGATGTCGATTATGAGTTTAGCATAAAATTCTTGGAAATGCGGTGCGTTCAGCATGCAGTCAAAGATGATATGCTGTAGATTTCCTACTTCTCCACATGAGTACAAGTTGTCTTCTCTGATATTGATTTTGTTGAGATGAACTGGAGAGAGGCAGTGACCTGATCTTAACCGGTTTACTGTAGTAATTTCCCCTCTGGTTAAGTTTTTGTATCCCTTAAACCATGGTACTTTTAAGGGTTCCTCGACGGCGGCACTGTATTCTTTCCCTTTAAGTCGACCTACTTCCTTAAACTTAGTTGTCCATTGATTCCATATTTTCTTATATATTCCTGGAAGAACATTTCTGAATTCCGGTTTTGGGGTATCCGGTTCCTGATGCATTCTACCCTCATTTGCTAGATTGTCTGCCATGTCGTTCCCAAAGATCCCAGTGTGACTTGGAATCCATGCAAGCTCAATGTGTGGGTTTTCTGTGAGTTTTTTCTTCACTAATAGTACCATTTCTTCGCTTTTTGCTAGTATACCTCGTCTACTTATTTTTTGAAGTGCACTTAAAGAGTCCGAGAAGATGACTGCGTTTATTATTCCGTTCTCCTCTAAAACGTCAGTGCGGTATATATTGCATAGACTTCGGCTGAACATATTGTATGGAGTATTGGTAGTCTTTTAGCGATGTTTATGTTTAAGACACTAGAGAATACTCCTATTCCAACTCTGCCCTCCTGATCTAGGGATCCGTCAGTATATACAAAATAATAGTTTTCTGGCCAGTTCTGTCTGGCCTCGATGAGAAATTTCCTGTTGTTGTCTACTTCTTTGTTGAGTTCGAATTTTGTAAACTCGTGGGGTTCCAGTTGTTCCTTCTTTTGGAATAGAAAACACGGAAGGTTAGGCAATGTTCTTGTATGGGGTAGGTGAGTGGCCACCATATCAAAGGCTTCTACTAAAGGTGGATTATTTCTCCAGAAAGTGGTCCTGTTGTTGTAGTCAGCATAAAATCTTATTATCTGTCCTGTAAGGTGATTTTCGTAGGCCATATTTTTTGCGACAAACTTGGTTGCTAGCCAGTGTCTTCTAAGTTGTAGGGGTAATTCTGCAGATTCGCTGAGTAGAATGTTGGTAGGAGTGGATCTCATGAGACCCAGTGCGACCCTTATGGCTTGGAATTGTACTCTATCCAGTTTTATTAGTAGTTGCTTCGAACACCTAGCTAGAAAAATGCTCCCATAATCTAAGTGTGATCTTACCATAGCCTTGTAAATCATCAGTAATGAGCTTGGATGCGCTCCCCACCAGGTCCTGCAAAGGCATCTCATTATATTAATTCCTTTTTGGGCTTTCACACACATATGTTCTACCTGGTTTCTCCAATTTAATTTATTGTCGAGATAGATGCCTAAATATTTAGCTGATATTTTCCATTCGATTTGTTGATTGTTGAAAATTATATTGTTCTGTGGAATCAGCCCTTTGGCATTGAAAAAAATTGCTGTTGACTTGATCGGTGAGACTGAGAGCCCGTGTTCTTCCATCCAGATTCTTAGGTTTTCCAGTGTTGCATTTAGGGAATCTATCATGACATCTGTGTTCTCTCCAGTTATTAGTAGTGCTATATGTCATCGGCATATTTGATGAGTTTGACATTTCTGACTACAACTCGTTTAGATGAATCTGTATAAACATTAAATAGTGCCGGCGACATTGGTGACCCCTGTGGAAGTCCCCGAAAGGTCTCCCGGGGTCCCACCAGTGTTCCGGTCGCTGGGTCCTTAACATAGATTGTCCTGTTCTTAAGGAATTTCATTATTAAATTGGTTAACTGAGTAGATAGTCCAATTTCTTGGAGTTTGTTATACATCTTGTGTATTATTACATTATCGTAGGCTGCTGTTACATCGAGGAGTACCAGTATTGATTTTCTTTTTCTCGACAAGCCTCCCTCAATTTGAGTATAAATTGTGGCTAGGTTTTCCATCACTCCTTTTCCCTTTCTAAAGCCCATTTGTAGTGGATCGAGAATTTGTCTATTAATACGAGGTTATTTTTGACATTGGAAAGCAAGACAGACTCTTAATTTATGAAATATGAGGAAAGGTTTTTGGCGAAGTAAAGCAATCTTGATGTCCTAGCAGTTTTAGCTGAACTTGGTTGTGGTAATTTTAGTACTATATCGGAACGGTTTACAGCAGATATGTCATCGACAAGAGGATAAATAAATTTGTATCCAGGTACCTTCCTGCGTAAAAATTGTATCATAATATATTCGTTAGGTTTTAATATTTCAATAACTTTTCCGACGTAGTGGATAGTAGTCGATTTTACCACAAACTTTACTAGTAAAAAATCATTTTTATTAATGACATCTTCATCTTTTAATACTTCTAACGAACTTTCTTCCTCACTAAAATCATCACTCTGGTCGTCTGATTCTAGCAATATCGATTGATCTTCATCAGAATTGCTTGTGCTATCTTTTTTCTTCTTCCAGCCTGTCCTTCTCAGGGGTGTCAGTATAAATGCGTGATTTTCCTGAGATGGGGCAGATTCAACCACTGGTCGAACGTGCCCCGTATATGTAGGTGCCCCATCCCTATATGTTTCAGAAACTAATGGATTAAATTTAGCCCGTGAATTTTAATGTAAGAAAACCTTTATCAGCTTTATTTTCAATAATAGTAAACAATACCGACTCATAAGCCGTGCAAATTACAGCAAAAATGTGTTAACTAACAGTAAAATAAAATGAGTTAATTATTTACTAGGAACGGCTAGTTTCACTATAAAATTTATTTAAAAACCACCAAACCAGAGAGAAAAACTGTATTTCAAGGAGATGGATGGCCGATTGTAACCGATATTTGTGTGACATTTCCGTGCGCCAATTTCAAATACAAACAAAGATATAGCTATTGGTTGAATGTGCCTCCCTTTCCCCTACCTTATATCAAATCGAAAATAAAAAACAAACACAGCAATCTTCAATGTTATCGCTTACCTAATCTCAAGTCAAATATAACTTGATATAACTCTAGGGGTCTCTACATGTTTCGAACGTAGAAACGTTCATCATCAGGAGAAAGAAAATTTATTTAGTGCTGATGGTTTTAGCAGAAGAGAAAATGGTGTAGAACCTTAATGGAGCTTTTATGGAATTAAAAAATTGATGTATAGAATAGACATAATATATGAAGAAAATTGATAAAGGTTAAATCATACTGAGTATGTTAAAAAAGTTATTATAAACTGGGGAAGAAGCTGAAAAGAAGGTGTGAAAGAGGATTAATCCTCAGTACCCCACAAAACACTTTTTGCAATGTAATTTTATTGTGATAGATATGACAATTTTATCCTTATAATGTCTTACTGACAAACTTGAAGTTTTATAAAAAAATTTAAATAATCTTCGACACCTTCTTTTCAGGAAGGTTTTTTTTTCTTCCCCAGTTTTTGGTTGGTTTAGACCTACTATTATAACTTTTTTAACATACCTACTCAGTATGGTTTAACCTTTCTTAATTTTCTTTATATTACCTATGTCTCTTCTGCACATCAATTTTTTTTTAATTCCATAAAAGCTCCATTAAGGTTCTACACCATTTTCTCTTCTGCTAAAACCATCAGCACTAAATAAATTTTCTGTCTCCTGATGATGAACGTTTCTACGTTCGAAACATGTAGAGACCCCTAGAGAAATTTTATTCTATTAAATTTTGTGGAGGAAGACTTTAAGTTTTTTCTTTCTTTTCCATTTAATAACACAGGCCTGCATTTTTTAACACTTTGAAAGTTGATTTAAAAATTTTAACTGTTTTCTAGTAATTGGGTAGCGCTGACTTCAAATCTGCTTTCAGTTTTTTTATATCACGTAAGGGTATTTTTCAAACCGGTAAAATCCAAAAATATAGAAAAAAACGCGATTTATTTCATTTATAAGCTAGTTTTTTAATATATTAAGGAAAAAATACAAAAATATACACATACCTATAAACTATTATAAATGGTTATTTATTCGTTACGCTTCTTCAAAAAACGTTTTCTTTTTTCAGAAAAGCTTCTTTTGGTTGTTTTTCTGTTTCTCAATGTCCAACAGAAATCGGCCATCATTTTTGTGTCCCAGCGCCCCTGGTATCTTTTTTCCATCTCTTTAATATATTTATGAAATCTTTCACCTTGCTCTTCACCCACGTCCCCAAGATTTTCCGGGAATTATTCCAAATGGGAATGTAAAAAGTGAATTTTTATGCTCATATTCTGAAATTCCTGAAATGTTCCAGCATATTTTCAACGATCGCAACATAGTAGTAATTTATGTTCAACTTCTTTAAAAGCATTCCATGCATGTTTTTCCTTATCTGCCATTACCTTTTCAAATTCTGTATCTTTCATCAAGCTGCTAATCTGCGGCCCTACAAAGATTCCCTTCTTTAATTTTGCCTCTGACAGAGCCGGAAATGTTTTACACAAATATTTAAAACAATTTCCTTCTTTGTTTAATGCCTTAACAAATTGTTTCATACGTCCAAGTTTTCTGTGAAGTGGTGGAAGTAAAACTTTTTGAGGGTCAATAAGACTTTCGCGAATTACATTTTTGTTTGCAGGTGTTAAAGTCTCTCTTTGTGACCAGTCTCTTTTTATCCAATGCTGTTCTCGATTCCTGCTAGCCCACTCGCACAGGAAACATGGAAATTTAGTAAATCCAGACTGCTGACCTAAGAGAAGACCTAAAATTTTCAAATCTTCACACACTTCCCAGTTGTGATTTTCATATTGTGTTCTTAAAGTAATTCCTCTAAATTTTCATAATTTTCCTTTAACTTAACTGTATGGCCGACCGAAGCAGAAGCAAAAACATAGTCATTATGTAAAAGAACAGCTTTAAAGCTCCTTTTTAAAGTCGATAAAAAGTCTCCAGTCGGAAGGTATGTAGCAATACAGAAAATCATTTTTTATTCATCAATCATTTAGAATTTGAAGTACTACATTCATTTTAAAATGTATTAAAACGCCTATTATAAGTTTTTTTTATATTTTTTCTTTTAAAATCTGTGGGTGATAGAGACCAATTGCATTTTAATTAGTTATTTCTATATAAAAACTGAGCTCAACAAACAAAAATCACGTCATCACAAATTTCATGCAGGCCTGTGTAATTTGCCAATAACTTGGAAACGTGTACAACAAGATTTTTAAGCACAATTTCTGGATCAAGAATCTGAAAAAGTTTTTGGTACCTACTAGGTAGTCATTGTTTATAGCACAAACACTTAACACAATACATAAGTACACAAGTCCACGGAGAAAACGTAACAATAACATTGGCGCCGAGCCGGTTCTGAAGTGTATTTATGTAATGTCGATAAAGAAGAAAAATCTAGTAACGAGATGGTTGTGCGCATGTCCATCCCTATTGGACGCCAAGGAATCTGACTGGCGAGGAGTGCGTACAGCCGTATTTTTTCATCCATAAAACTTTTGTTTGCGAACGAAATAAGCTGTGAGGATCTACGACCGAATTCCCGTGGACATAAATATGACAGCGTACATGTAAAATGGTTGGTCAATTCGGCCGACATTTCAAAAAATGCGGAAGCGACCAATCAAGTGTTAGAAGTTAGGAACGCTGACATACTTATGCTGTCAAATTTACACCTATGGGGCCTGGGCTATGAACGCTACTCCGAATCCAGCAAATACGAACTTTTTTTAATATCTAAAGCCACCCTGTAAAATACTTTTAACAAAATAGGTTTAATTTGCTCCACCCTGAATTTACCAGCAGTTTTACTTCAAAAGGAGCGTTATTGATCCCATTAAAATACCGTGCGAGCAAAAATTAATTGCATCAAAGAGGGCTTGGATTAAAAAACGTAGGGTTTGGTTTAGATCACAATGATATGGGGACGATATATCTAATCAAATATAGGTTAAAATTTTGTCAAATTCATAATATGACATGATATGCCAAACTAATGAGTAATAAAATAAGTAGACAAATACAAATTTATTTTTGTTGTTTACAAAATTAACAAAGTAAGAATAAACAGAAAGAAAAATAATTAAATAAATTGTTGAAATGCTCCAAGCATAAATTCGCACGTCTCTTCATATTTTCGAAAGTGTTGCCCAGCATCTCTGGAGAAATGTTACCACATTCTTGGATAATCCTTTCTTGTAATTGTTCTAAATTTGCAACTGGTGTTTTAAAAATAGTGTTCTTTAAGTGAGGAAAAACGAAGTAATCCATAACCGTTAAACAGGGTGATCTAGGTGGGAATTCAATGTCTGATCGAAAACTGATGAATCTGTCGTCGAAAAAATTGCGTAAGTAGTTAATAGTTTCGCCGGCTGTATAAGCGGTTGCACCGTCCTGTTGAAAATATCCAAAACGTAGTTGGTCGTCAAGTAATTGCTTTACAAATGGATTCAAAATATTGTCTCTATACCGCTGTGCTGTAACTGTGTCATGGAAAAAATAGGACCAACAATTCTTCTTCGGGAAACAGCTAACCAGACACCAATTTTTTAAGGGTGCAATGTACAAAAAATGGGGATTTTCACTACTCCACATGCGTGCATGTATTCTGAGAATTCACATAACCGGAGAGGTGGAACCAGGCTGTTCCGTAAAGCCCATTGTGTGAATTGTTCAAGAAATTGGAAAAATTAGCGATGAATCAAATTACTTGTAACGACTGTCAAAGATGACGGAATAACTGATTGATTGTTAATTCAGGTAGTTACTGATACCCAACAGGTATTTAATCTCTACGGCTAAGCATTACGTCCTTAGATGCAAGGCCCTCTTTGATGCAAATAATTTTTGCTCGCACGGTACATGCATATTATTTTATAAGAGAAATCAGCTGTTTCTAAAATAAATTTCACTCTAATCCCACCATTATTTTTTCCTCTTAGATGTAAAATAGCCGATTTTGGACTAGCCCGTTCTTTAACTCAAGGATCTGAAGGCACTTTAAGCGATAGTGATCCAACACTGACTGATTACGTTGCCACTAGATGGTATAGAGCACCCGAAATATTAATAGCAAATAGAAGGTAATCACAATTCATATTTTAAAATAATTTAAAGGAAAACAGCCTGAAGCAAATTATTTTTTAGGTACACAAAGGGTATTGACATGTGGAGTTTAGGTTGTATACTAGCTGAGATGTCGATGGGAAAACCAATTTTTCCTGGAACATCAACTGTTAATCAAGTAGAAAAAATAATGGCTACTATTCCCACACCAACGCCAGACGGTAATTTTTTTTCAACCAAATCAAACTTTTTTGTATGTTTAAAGCAATACCTTCTCTATGTTTATATTAGTTTGTTGGGTTGCCACGACCGACATGCCTGTTGGTTGTTCAATCAGAGTAGGTAAAAAGTTACCTAGTACGGTAAAGAACTCTATAGTCCCTTTTTATTTACCTATTTCTTCTGTGTTATTGCACCGAATATATAGCGACAGTTAAAATTACGTCAAACAAACTATGGCGCGATTCATAATAGAAACATTTATAGTTGAGGAGCATCCTATCCATCCTATTTAACTCAACATGGTTCCAACCATTTTCATGTATTGGCGAGCAACTTTAAAGGTTTCGATAGGATTTTAAAGTTATTTACAGCAAAAATCAGTCTGTGAACTGAATTAAGATCTGCAATGGTTCCTGTCTGTAGGGCAGCATTCGTATTTATTTTTGTTGAATATAGACCTTCTTGATGTTTCAAGTTGTTAGATTGACAAGTATCTACGCCAGATCTCAGAACCAACAGGAATTTTTAATAATGATGGGTGTGGATTTTGTATACAATATGACCAGTACGGCATGGGACAAGGGCAAGTCGAAATTTATGGTTAATGTATGTTGTTTTCTTACCTCCGCTAATTGAACAGGCCTCTCGTACGTGTCAACCAATACAAACTGGCGCATTGACTGAATAATTTACTTGTTAATATTTTTTCATCTTGGGTTAAATATGCTTTAATTAAAAACGAACTTAGTAATCAGATTCTCATACTGTTTACTTATTAATTAAAACTTAAAACCAATTCATCTTATATACGAAATTTAGATTTAAATGCATCAAGTAGCCTGTGACCAGCAAAACTGATAAAACAAAATCATGCCTTGAAGAAAATTGAAATGCCAACAGCTTCTGCCAAAGTAAATTAGTTTGTTGTTTAAAAAACATGGAAAATAATAGTTTTACAAGGAGTGAAAAAGTTGATATGTTATTATTGTCGGGCTCATTTCGCATTTTCGGAACCAGTTTTGGGTACCTATAGTGCCGGGTTGGATGACGCCAATTAAAATATCTTTGTGCGTAAAGTCGTGCAGCTTTGGTTGAATTATTTTTACATTCTCCATAACATATCAACTTTTTCACTCCTTGTAAAACTAGTATAAACATGTTTTTTAAACAACAAACTAATTTACTTTGGCAGAAGCTGTACGGCATGTTAATTTTCTTCAAGGCATGATTTTGTTTTATCAGTTTTGCTGGTCACAGGCTACTTGATACATTTAAATCTAAATTTATTCTCAAAGGATGCTTTATTTTAGGAAAGTTCTAAGTTAACTTTTTAAAGTTTTGTAATGGCAGCTTTTCTAATACCTAACAGTGTATGGTATCAAAATAATCGTAATAAAATCCTCTTTTCTCTTAATCCGACGAGCCACCATGTTGCCATTTAAAAAAAATGAGTTATACAACTTTAAAGATTAAATTTATTTACATAGCACATAGCATTGGACCAAAAATAGTAAAATTGTATTTTTCCCAAGATTAAAGAACTGAAATAAGTGATTTTAAGGTATTCATAGAGTCCTCTAGATAAAACAATAAATTTGGAAAAAAAATATTTTTTTGGTGACAAAATGTGACAAGTGACATATGATTGTATTTAGAATGTCATATGGAGTCAAAAAAAGAAAAAATATACCAGGTGTCCCATTTAAAAATCAAAAGTTTATGTCACTTCCGGTTTAACCGGAAGTTCCATAATGTTGAGTCACCTGTCAAAAAATGCAGTTTTATGTCGTATACGAATCCCCCGAGTTTTATTTCATTATCTTGAAAAACAAAAAAGTTAGAGGGGCGAGCACCTTCCGTGGACACCCGGTATAGGTAGTATAGTATAGGTAATATAACTGTCTTTTAGATAACGATAACATCTTTTCTAGATATCAGTCAAGTTTGCATCTCGGGAGTAGGTTCCTCGATGATTAAGAATGCCTCATCAGTTACAAAAATTCCCTTACAAAGTATGGTTGGTTCCATCGTACCAGCAGATGCTCTAAACTTAATAAATCAACTACTAGTTTTTAATCCACATAAAAGACTTAAAGCCGAAGGGGCCTTAGAACACGAGTATATATCGAAGTTTCACGATTTCGACCAAGAGATCATAATGCCATCAAATGTTATTATTCCACTAAATGATGATGTAAGACTTGCAGTAGATGACTACAGGAACAAACTCTATGAGCTGATGTCAACGCACAATCACAAACCGTGTCCAAAAACATCTCCGGTAAAACAAAAACATTTCGTTCCTGAGGTATATTCAAGAGTGTCAAAAAATGCAGAAAAGTACATCAGGTCTCACGTAAATTTAAAAAACAAAGCGCAAGTGATGTCTCATTCAGAATCAACCATTGAGAGAAAACCTGCTAGTTGGATACAAGTGGCCCAAATGAATAAATCCGACTCTAAGGTTCCAGTCACCAAGCATAACATTATTTTAGAAAGGGGTAACGTACTTAAAGCTGGTGGAGACTGCAAAGTACATTTGAAATCCAACACGGAAGTTCCTAAACGACGAATATCTCAACCTAAGCAAAATTTATATCAGTCATTTAATAGTTACAATAGATCGCACGGAATAATCACTCAAAGTGCTTTGATGGAATTGAGGGCAGCAGGATTGCGATAACCAAAACAGTATTATCATAACGTTTTTTAACACATTTTATATTTTACGACAGTGTTTTTATACGTATACACTCATTTATGTACGGTGTTCTATAAATGCATATATATTATCAAATGTTTGTATTTTATTGTAGTAGATAAAAACACACACCTTGAGGGTGCTTTATCACTCTACATGCCTTCAAAGATTTTCAACATTTTTTATAAACCTGGGGTGGAAAAAAAATAGTTTTCCTTATCTCCAAAAATTGACAACTGGTGACGCAGAGATTTATGGTGTCCAAATTTTCATTTTAGAATAAAAATATCGTCAAAAATTTGAATTCGTAGGCCTCAAGAGCATGTGAGATTACCCTTAATCCCTTTGGAACACCGTCCCAGACTACTGTTTAAAAATTTAATATGTACCGGGTGGCGTAAAGGCATAATGTACTATTATTCAGAGCAGTTGTGCTCTGGATCGCAGTATACTATGGTTTTATGTTACGCGTAATTTTAATTGACAATGTGTACCGCGATTCAGAGCATGAGTTTGTTTTAACGTGCTGGAACGCAGTATATAATGGCTCTAAATAAAGGCGCGTCTCGGCCAATTTATAATGCGATTCAGACCCCACACTTGTTGAAAACACCTGATCGGAAAGTAGTGATGAGATGTTGTTATATACTGTAGATGCCGCTTTAGGAATATGCGACTGTCTTTTTGGTATAGGCGGTAAATTTTGCAAACATCTTTGTGCCGTGTAACACATTTTTGGAGTACTTCTTTCAAACGCCCTTTACTTACTTCGTCCGATAAGAAAATGTTAGCAAGGTTAGCTCTCGGTTATGACGCATCAGAAGATTTTTTTGAAAATATGGACTTTAGACGATTTTGAAAGCCATTTCGACAACACACCTTTTAATAAAAGTTCACAAAGAAATATTCAACAGGTTACCGAGGTTGATTCCATTTTAGAAACAGAGAAAAATAAATCAGACACCGCAGATTTTACCAATTACATCATTAAGGCTAATGTTGAATTTAAAAAAAATACAACATCAACGTAACTCGTAAGCTTCCTTTGCTATTTAAGGAAAGGACGTGCCTCAAAAAACAAATAGGGGTTCAACTTACAGCTATTAGCAGAAGAAAGCCTACTCAGCCTAATGGTAAATCCAGCACTGGATGGCGAATTGAAAAATTATATCGACACAGTTGCCAGATTTCCCAATTTTGCGCCACACATAATCGTTGTGTTTTCTTAAAGGGAATGCCCCATTTATTTTAACTGCAATGAATGACTCTTTTGAGGATTTTTTTTATTATACGCAAAAACATAATAATTTTAATGACACTAGTTTTTAATTAAATGTTCAAAGTGGGCCCCATATATTATTTGCCAAACAGTACCCAAGTCGATCATAAAACTCTCTCAGTGTGTTACTCAACATATTCGGTGTTATAAGTGCAACTTCCATGCGAATTCTTCGCAAAGTTCAACCAGATTTTCTCGACGATTTTTGTAGACACGATTCTTTAAGTGACCCCACAAGAAGAAGTCTAGTGGAGTCATATCAGGGGATGGAGGTGGCCATTCTAATGCACCACGTCTTCCAATCAGCCTTCCTGGGAATTGGTTGTTGAGAAACTGCATGGCTAACCTTGAAGAATTAGGTGGAGCACCATCATGTTGGTACCATATTTCACCTAAATTTGTATTTTATTGAATGGTAGGAACTATACGTTCTCTAAGAAGCTCCAAATACTTTTGTCCTGTTAATGTACCTTCTATGAAAAATGGTATTATAAAAGTCATACTTATTATTTTTGCTCAAGGAATATATGGTTAACGGATTGACCTGCTTTTCCGGACACCCTGTATAAGCTCATCCAAAAAACTTTTGTATTTAACTTTCCTTCATATAGACCAGTGCTGAAGCCTTTGAAAATGGTAAAAAGTAAAAAAAAATAATAGTAGGATGAAACCCATTGGAAAAGGAAGAGAAAATGAAAGGAAAAATAAATTACGGGCGATCCGAGGTCGGGAAGGGGGGGAGGGGGGGTTTAAGGGTAGAAAATGATTTATCTCGATTTCCGGTAAAACTACAAGTCCTATGGAAAAACGTTAAATTGATAAAATAAAAGATCTACAACTTTTGTATTTACACTTTTTTCATATAAGCTCAAAATGTGAAAAATTCAAATAACCAAGTTTTTGGCTTTTTATTTTTATCTTTTACAAATTTTTTTTTTATCCACGAAATTTGGTGAAAACTTACCTTTTCATGTCCTAAACACACTGTAATTTTTTTGATTTAAAATATTTATTTTTTAACCTTATTTTGACTTAATATCGAAAAAACACCTTAAATTTCAATCGAAAATTCTCACGTCAAAATATCTGCTTTTTTAAAAAAGTCGGTGGGCTTTTTGTTCGTTGAAATCTCTACTTTTTGATAGTGTTAAAAAATATATACATTACTATGGTAAATGTTCTCAAAAAAATGCAAAGAAACGAAAAAAACTCGAATCCGAAATTTTTTTTTAGATCAATATGTACAATTTTGAGCTATTTATTAAAATTTATACTTTAATTACTCGAAAAACGTAAGATTCCATGTTACATTGATAAAAAAGTATACATTTTAATAAATAGCTCAAAATTGTACATATTGATCTAAAAAAAAAATTTCGGATTCGAGTTTTTTTCGTTTCCTTGCATTTTTTGAGAACATTTACCATAGTAATGTATATTTTTTTTACACCATCAGAAAGTAGAGATTTCAACGAACAAAAAGCCCACCGACTTTTTTAAAAAAGCAGATATTTTGACGTGAGAATTTTCGATTGAAAATTAGGGTGTTTTTTCGGTATTAAGTCAAAATAAGGTTAAAAAATAAATATTTTAAATCAGAAAAATTACAGTGTGTTTAGGACATGAAAAGGTAAGTTTTCACCAAATTTCGTGGATAAAAAAAAATTTTTGTAAAAGATAAAAATAAAAAACCAAAAACTTGGTTATTTGAATTTTTCACATACATTTTGAGGTTATATGAAAAAAGTGTAAATACAAAAGTTGTAGATCTTTTTATTACCTACAACTTTGCGATTTAACGTTTTTCCATAGGACTTGTAGTTTTACCGGAAATCGAGATAAATCATTTTCTACCCTTAAACCCCCCCCCCCCCCCTCCCGCCCTTCCCGACCTCGGATCGCCCGTAATTTATTTTTCCTTTCATTTTTGTTCTATTCTCTTCCTTTTCCAATGTGTTTCATTCTACTATTATTTTTTTTGTTTCAAAAATTATCGACCCTGGTATTAGACCTTACAGATCCTGAGATCGGATATTGGGTGATCTTACGTAAACACCCTGTAAATTACTGTTACTGTCAGAGTTATCTGAACATACAATAAAGAAATGATGATGCGCAGTCTCCGTTGTTTTATTATTTTTTCATAACGCAAAACCATCGCCTTCCATCACAAGTATTTAAAGGAACTCAAAAAAAGTCAATGTGTAAAATATTATACATAACTTGTATTTAAACTAGTAATGAAATAACATCGATAGACTCTTTAATCTAGTAAGCATATTTGGCACAGAACAAGAGTTGTTAATTTTATAAAATATTACTATATAAGTATACTATATTTTAAGGGCAATTTCACTTCCGACTTAAAATAATTTCATGCAATACAAAAATAATACACTCACAGGCAAAACAATCGATCCACGCAAATTTTCGATGAATTTAAATTACAAATAACTTTTTTAATTAATGTCGGATTTAAACGAATTTGAAAGAATATTGTAGATAAATTAATGGAGATTCGCTAATATTTTAAAAACTTACTAAAAAATAGACGTACGTTTATAATATACAGGTTTAAACAAAAATATGTTTTTTACCATAAGTTTAAGACACTCTGTGGAGTGGCGAAACAGCATATTGTTTTAAATTAAGTTGTAGTTATCAAGTCACATCTATTCTTAACATTTTTGTTTTTGGTTCACCTCCATATCTTTATTTTTGTGGAAAATATGGATTTTTTAAAAAAGCATTGCTTTTCCAATAATTTTTCTGGACGAAGAACTAAGGTTGCCATGGAGGATGATAGTGACAGTTTTGTTGAATCCTGACTTGACATGATAATATGTCATTTACGGCTTTCAAAAGCTAAAAAATTATTTTTGGTAAATTAATGTGTGTTACTTCTGGTGTCTTCTTACTTTTAAAAATGGATATGTCTCCGACTGATGTTGCCAAAGCCATTGCTTTAATCCAGGCTAGACGGTCACAGTATTACGTGGCGAGAGTTTTAAACGTTACAAGAAGTAAGGTACAAAGGGCTGTAAATCGGTTTAATCAGCATGGCGAGTACAGTAGAAGGAGTCAATGTGGTAGGAAAAGGTGTACGAATGAACGAGACGATCGCTTTATTGGACTAAATGTTTTACGTGACCGAGGAGTAATTTCTGTGGAGGTAAAAAACATATTGGAGGACGTACGGCAGGTCCAAATAAGCGACAGAACGATAAGAAGGAGGTTATCTGATATTGAATTATACGCAAGGAGACCTGCAACCGCTCCGAGTTGCTAAGAAACCACAGGGTTGAACGCCTAAGATTTGCTAGCGAACATCAAAATTGGGGTATTGATGAGTGGGAAAATATCCTATTTACTGACGAATCTAGGTTTTGTTTAAAATCGCCGGACGGTCGTCAAAGAATCTATAGAAGAACAGGAGAACGTTTTGAGCAAAATCATTTTTCGCCTAGGGTAAGCTATGGCGGAGGCTCCGTTATAGTGTGGGGTGGCGTGCAGCTCGACAGCAGAACAAACTTGGTAGTAGTCGATGGGGGGGGGGCAATGACAGCGGATAGATATATTCGCCAGGTTTTAGAACTACATGTTGTTCCCTTTGCCCCATTTGTGGGAGACGATTTCATGTTAATGCATGATAACGCTCAACCGCATGTTGCGAGAGTAGTTAATGAATATTTAGATGAGGTGGAAATCCCAAAAATGAATTGGCCTTCCCGCAGCCCCGACTTAAACCCAATCGAACATGTCTGGGACACATTGGGCATAAAAGTACGGTCGCGGGTACCTGGTCCAGTCAATTTACAGGAGCTTACTGAAGTACTCATTGAAGAATGGCAGCAAATTAATCAAGATCATTGTATACGGAACCTTATTGAAGGTATGCCAAGGCGTATGGAGGCTGTCATTCGAGCACGTGGAGGAAACACTCGTTACTGAATTATTTGTTACTGTTTATTGTTATTGTTATTTTTTAAGTGCATTTATATTTAATTCACGCATGCCATTTTTGTGCTTCGAGTTAAAGTTTTATATAGGGGATTAATAAACTTTTGTTTAATAAGTTTGTACTGTTTCTTAAAAAAAATCGTATTTGTGACGAAAATAAAAAGTCACTGGTAATGGCAACCTTAGTTCTTCGTCCAGAAAAATTATTGGAAAATGCAATGCTTTTTTAAAAAATCCATATTTTCCACAAAAATAAAGATATGGAGGTGAACCAAAAACAAAAACGTTAAGAATAGATGTGACTTGGTAACTACAACTTAATTTGGAACAATATGCTGTTTGTCTTAAACTTATGGTAAAAAACATATTTTTGTTTAAACTTGTATATTATAAACGTACGTCTATTTTTTAGTACGTTTTTAAAATATTAGCGAATCTCCATTAATTTATCTACAACATTCTTGTTAAGTATTGTTAGGTGCGCTAGGTACGGAACGTGAGGAGAAGAAGCCTGCGCACCTTTTTAAACAACAATAGAAAAAAAAAATGTCATTGTCAATGTCATCAATAAAAAATTAATAATTTAACGTAACGGTTTAGTGTTTAAATTTCCCTGACCAGAAAATACGACCATCGACCCAGGGAAGCACGAGCCACAACATTGGTCCTTCGAGCCGGATACCAGCAAGATTGAGGCAAGAAATAACACGCTCGAACACGGTCAGTCCTTTCCAATCCTTTATCCTATCCTTTAGATCCTTTTACCTATCAAACCACATAAGTTTATTTAAAATTGCCTCGATAATAATTATTGTAAATAGATATCGTATCTTAATTTCTTAAAAATTGTTCACGTTCATTGGGTGTACATACCAAGCTATTGATCGAGTAAACGTAAATCACGATAACAAAAAAATAAATCACGATAACAAAAAAAGTAAATCACGATAACAAAAAAAAGTAAATCACGATAACAAAAACTAAATCACGATAAAAGTCCTCGCAAATATAGTAAACATACGCACGCTTGAAACTGTTGCATTGCACGAACTTATTTAAACGCAAACATTAACATTATTTTTTTGTTTTCAAATTTAATATTGCAATTTTTGAAATTAGCTTCTCAGCTTTAAAAATTACTTCATTTACATTATAATACATATTAATTAAGAAAATAATACAATAAAGTATTAAAATAGGTATTGTAAATATATTTTTTTTTTAATCCTTAAAAATGATCGTATAACGTTTTCTCCGTAAGAAGAATTAAAATTTCCTCGAAATGTCATCTGAAGGTGACACAAATCCCGACTTTGACTTAAAAAGTTTAAAAAATAGCAGAGCTCAAATAAAAGGCGAATTAACACGGTTTCAAACCTATACAAATAAATTTGATATCCAAAATCATCAAATCGAATCATTGGCCATACGTTTTGAAACCATTAAATTAATTTTAGGAAAATTTCAAAATGTACAAAGTCAATTCGAAGAACTATTAATTAGTGATTATCCCGATAATTACAAAGAGGAAGAATTGTTTCATGAACGGGAAACATTTGAAACTCGATATTATGATTCGCTGGCGGTCGCGCAAAAGATAATCGATAATTATCAGCGAGAAAACCGTACTCAGTCCTTTCGGACTTCTACACATCATTATGGCGACGGAACAGCTGGTGGTGTGATGTTGCCAGCTTTATCAGCAAAACTGCCCATACTTACATTACCAGAATTTTCAGGAAATTATAGTGATTGGGAAAGGTTTAAAGATATGTTTAAGGCGATTATACACGATAATAACTCAATACCCGATGTAACGAAGTTTTTTTATTTAGAAGGTGCATTAAAGGGTGAACCAAAAAATATGTTAGCCTCTTTAACGGCTACAGATAAAAACTATAAAATTGCCTGGGACTTGTTACAAAGTAGATACGAAAATAAAAAAATAATCACTAACTCGCATATAAAAGAAATTATGGAAATTCCAACCATAATTAAAGAATCTCACATCTCACTTCGTGGTCTTTCAAACACGTTTTTTAAAAATTATCGATCCCTGGAGTCACTGGGTGAAAATGTGACAGAATGGAACGCAATTCTAATATACATTTTAGTTTCAAAATTAGACAGTAATAGCAGGCGAGAATGGGAAGTTTTTTGTAAAAACATCCAGTCTCCAAAAATCGATAACTTTAACGCCTTTTTGGCTGAGCGTTGCCAAATCTTGGAAGTGTTAGACTCAAACCTCTATAAAAAAACAATCGAATCTAAATCGTTTTTAACGACTAATAATGATACTAACAATTATTATGGACCAAAGTGCCCCCACTGTCAAGATCGACACTTTATTTATTTTTGTGACAAATTCAAGAAACTTTCTATGACAAATCGTTTAAATCAAGCGAAAAAACTAAATTTATGTACAAATTGTCTTCGATACGGACATAAAACGAGCGAGTGTAGATCTAAGGGATGTAAAATTTGTAACCAGCACCATGCCACTTTATTGCATCAATCTGAACAATTTAATCAAAATACGGACCAGTCAATTTTAAGTCACGTAACTGAAGATGATGTAAAAGAACCCTCAAATAAAACTCAATTAGCAAGTCAAACATTTGTATCAGAAATTGAAAATTATTGTTTACAAAATAAGTGCAATCAAAATCCTCAAATTTCCTCACCAATTTTATCAATCACTTGCCAAAACTCGTTAGGTAATTTTATTTTGCTGTCCACGGCTATTATAAACGCGTATGATAAAAATAGAAAATTGATACCGTGTAGAGTATTATTAGATTGTGGATCACAATCTAATTTTGTGACTTCATCCATGGTCAAAAAATTAAATATAGAAGGTGTAGAAATTGATATTCCGGTCGTTGGTATAAACCAAATAAAAACTAGCATATCAGAACTCGTAGAAATCAGCTTTTCTTCCCGACATACCAATTATAAAAGTAAATTAAATTTTTTGGTACTGCCGGCAATTTCAGATTTATGTCCGCAAAAACATTTTAACACCTCTAATTTAAATATTCCGGCAGAATTATTATTAGCGGATCCGAATTTTAACACCCCATCTGAAATAGATATGCTTTTAGGTTGCGAAATATTCTTTGAACTAATGTGCGCAGGACAGATAAAATTAGGCAAAAATCTCCCAGTTTTGCAAAAGACGTTATTTGGATGGATTGCAGCTGGTCAAGTTCCCTGTGGTAAAGGCAACGCAGGGAAAGCAAACGTTTTATTGTCAAATTGTTTTTTATCTCAAAATTCATTAAAAAAAGGTATTGAAAAATGTTGGTTAGTAGAAGAGATAAAAAAAACCTCGGAATCACTTATGACAAAGGAAGAGCTTGAATGTGAAAGCTCTTTAGTTAAAACTACGATTAGAGAGGAAAGCGGTAGATTTGTTGTGAAATTCCCGTTAAAAGAAAATGTTCACGAATTAGGCGAGTCACAGCAAACTGCACTAAGTAGATTACATTCGATCGAAATACCTCTAACTAAAAATCCCGAACTGGAGAAATCTTATAAATGTTTCATGCAAGAGTACATAAATCTCAAGGATGTGTCAGAAATTCCACACAATTCTTCGTCAGAAAAAACTACATTTTTGTTTAAAATAGCACAACGCGAATCATCTCTTCAAGTAATTCATGATTTAAAAACTAACAATCGCGTTTCTAACAGAAGTAAATTGAAAGCCTTATCGCCATTTCTTGATGATCTAGGAATAATTAGACTAGGCGGCAGATTAAAGCTCTCGGATTTTACCTATGACATAAAATATCCGGTAGTGTTCCCAGCGAAACATGCTTTTACGAATTTAGTTATTGACTTTAAATATAAAAGAACTCTTCATTCAGGTATACAATGTACTTTATCGCACATAAGACAGAAATTCTGGCGTATTAATGGAAAAAATGCAGTAAAATCCTACATTCGAAAATGTTTAAAATGTTTTAGGGCAAGCCCACCCGCCAGTATAATTATTCCAAAAATGGGTGAGTTACCTATGGCTCGAATTACGGCGTCACGTCCGTTTTTATCTGTGACTGTCGATTACGCCGGTCTATTTGAGCTCAAAGCTGGTAAAACGCGAACCAACAAGGCTATAAAGGGATGTGTGTGCATGTTTGTATGCCTTGTGACATTCGTGGAAGTCATATCGGACTTAAGTAGTAACGGGATTTTAAGTTTATTAAAAATATTTGTATCGAGACAAGGTTTCTGCACAGACATTTACTCCGATAACGCAACTAATTTTGTGGGTTGCAATGATGAATTAATTTTAACTCAGAAGCTAGTCAAAGATAATGAATTTCGACATTCAGTAATTAAGTGGCATTTTATCCCACCGAGATCGCCTAATTTCGGAGGTTTGCATGAAGCTGCGGTAAAATCGTGCAAACACCACTTAAAGCGTATGCTAAATGGTAATCTCTTGCACTATCAAGAATTTTATACCTTAATTGTACGAATCGAGGCAATTCTGAATTCGATACCTATGATTCCCCTCACATCCGATCCAAATCTAAATGACCTCGAAGTTTTTACACCGGCACATTTCCTCATTGGTATGCAGCTAACGGCCATTCCAGAACAGGACATATCCAATTCCAAGGTCAATTTCGTGAAGCGGTACCAGCATATCCAGTTCATACGTCAACATTTCTGGAAGCGTTGGGCCAAGGAATACCTTCACCAGCTCCAGATGCGAAACAAATGGCAGTTCGACAATGATTCAAAAATGCACATTGGTTCCTTGGTGCTGATTAAAGAAGATAATGTTCCGCCCATGGTTTGGCCATTGGGTCGAGTAATTGCAATACATCCCGGAAAAGACGGTGTCACCAGAGTAGTGAGCATAAAAACTAAAAACGGAACATTGAAACGAGCAGTGTCAAAATTAACATTACTTCCGATACATGAAGGGGACTAAAAACATTAAACCTTGTGTATGTGATTTATGTTTCGCAAGTTTGCTTTTATGTTATTGTTTAGTTTTGAAAGAGTCTTTCACCCTTTCAAGGGTGGCAATTATGTTAAGTATTGTTAGGTGCGCTAGGTACGGAACGTGAGGAGAAGAAGCCTGCGCACCTTTTTAAACAACAATAGAAAAAAAAAATGTCATTGTCAATGTCATCAATAAAAAATTAATAATTTAACGTAACGGTTTAGTGTTTAAATTTCCCTGACCAGAAAATACGACCATCGACCCAGGGAAGCACGAGCCACAACAATTCTTTCAAATTCGTTTAAATCCGACATTAAATAAAAAAGTTATTTGTGATTTAAATTCATCGAAAATTTGCGTGGATCGATTATTTTGCCTGTGAGTGTATTAAAGGCCGCTCAATCTGGTCAGTAACCCCAGTGTGGAGCATTCCATCAACACTTTTAAGCTTGCACAGTAAAGTAATAACAAAGCTTGTCAACTTTTACTGATCTTCTTATAAACTATTTTAGAAAGGACCGGTCATACAGTATTTGTTTTCATTGTTCGGTCAGTTTTGTGTTTAGTGTATATTTTAAGGTGGAGTTCTCAACGTCATTCATTCAATCTATTGCCAACTTGTTTTTTTAGTTTATTATTTTATTAATTAACATTTAAATAAATCAATATCGTCGGCACATTATCGTATCTAACATATTATAAAAATATTAATTTATTTCATTGGTTATTTTGGGAGAATTGTATAGTGAAAAAAATCTTTTTTTCCCGATATTTTTCGCAATACAATTCTCCTGAAATAATTTATGAAATTCCTTGATATTTATTTAATATGTTAATTATTGCTTATAGAATATGCAGTCGATATTGATTTTATTTAAATTTTGTGTAAAAGCTAGAAAAATAAATAAATCTACGCGAAATAGGTTATAAGTTGGCAAACGTGTGGGATTATCGACGCCATTTTCTATCGTCAATTCAATTTGCCGAACTGTTGACGATTTGCATGCGCACTGCAGTGCTGTGTTGATCAGAGTAGTTATTTTTATGCTTTTGGCATACGAAGAAAAGACAGACATATTCTGGAGCTTATTTATTAGTTCCCAAAAAATATCACAGCAATTTATTGGACAAACCCGAGAAACTGAAGAAAATTTCAAACCGCTGTCAAATAAACACCAAACGTAAATAGGGATATGATGATGACCCATCGAAAACATCGATATCTTCGTTTTTAAGCGATGCATCAAGGCCATTTGATATACAGACAGGGTGTTCATTTGAAAACTTCCCACCTCGATTTTCCTGCTTTAAAATGAAAATGTGGAAAATCGCTCGGACCCGTCGATTTTTATTTCGAGGGGGACATCTTTTGCGTATATTGTCAATCTTGTTACTTCACGCCCCTAGGAGGGAGGGGGGTAAGATCTAAATCTTAAATGGATACCCCTATTTTATATAATTTTTTTGGATTCTGCATAAAATTCTAAACATTTTTTAATAAAAGCATTATTAGTCTATACTTAACAGTTTCCGAGATATTGACTCTTGAAAAATTACATTTTTGAACTTTGACAGCGTCTAGCTTTCTAACTGTACGTCTTAGAGCAAAACGGCTTACATGTCCCTATCTTCGATTTTTATTATCTTTCCAATAGTGTCAACTTCCGGTCAAACCGGAAGTACTAGATTTCTTACATCCGGTTTAACCGAAAGTTCAAACTATTGGAAAGATAATAAAAATCGAAGATAGGGACATGTAAGCCGTTTTGCTCTAAGACGTACAGTTAGAAAGAAAGCTAGACGCTGTCAAATTTAAAAAATGTCATTTTTCAAGAGTCAATATCTCGGAAACTGTTAAGTATAGACTAATAATGCTTTTATTAAGAAATGTTCAGAATTTTATGCAGAATCCAAAAAAATTATATAAAATAGGGGTATCCATTTAAGATTTAGATCTCCCCCCTCCCTCCTAGGGGCTTGATGTAACAAGATTGACAATATACGCAAAAGATGTCCCCCTCGAAATAAAAATCGACGGGTCCGAGCGATTTTCTGCATTTTCATTTTAAAGCAGGAAAATCGAGGTGGGAAGTTTTCAAATGAACACCCTGTATATATTGTCGATGCATCAATGTATTTTAATCGATGTATTAGGCCTTAATTTTATTTGTTAAATAATTATTTTGCCGTTGCCTCTCGATCTTGATTATACCTTTTACTTTTGGTTTCAGTTAACGTGTGACAGAATAATTAGATTGGTAATTTGTTTTGTTAGATTCTATTTTTCGATGCATCGATGTTTTTCCGCGATACATTTTCATTGAATGAAACAACGTCATCACGGCCTGAGACCAAGGTCGTGGCGGTCACATCTTCTCTTACTGCTGCGTTGCCATACTGCAGACTTTTTATAATATAAAATAAATTTGTATTTTGTCAATAGGCAATTTGTTATTGTTTCTTCTATACCTACTAGATCATTGGTATTATCAACAACACGTTATTGAATGAATGAATAAATGAATATCTTTATTACATATAAAAATATTCATTTACAATAGAGAAGCATAAACATATACGCAGCATGTAACAATCGTAATTTATGTAATGTGTTAGAAATAAGCTTGCTCTAAAATTTAACAAAACAAAATTTATTAAATAAAATTGAAAAATAAATGTATTTTTTATGTATGGCGTAGGTCCGTAGGTATATACTTTTACATGGAATTGCCCTTAAATCAACCTTAATAAACTACTTGAAACAATTTTATAACTTCTACATTGGCACAGGTAAAGTAAGATTAGAAAAAATGTAGGTAAACGATTACCGTATTATACCATCATACATAGATTATCAGATATGATATTCAGAGGCTCTAACGTCATGTGGTGATTAAAATTTATATTCGTAACCATGGAGGCACAATGAAAATGACCAACTGTTTCTATGGTTACCTACTCACCACGTAACGTCATCTTATATTTGGCAAATTCCTGCAACTAAGGTTAGGCTAAAAATCCTAAATTCCATTCAAAACAAACCTGAACAAGGAAAGAAAGACCAGAAGACAAATCCGAGCTAAACATAAATTGTGCTTGAGATCACGCGATTACCCTTATCGCGATCAATTGTTTCGAGTCGGGAATTTCCGCAGGTCTCATATCGTTTTTAGGTGGCGTTTCTAGGGTCAAACTTTTTCAGCGCCTTTAATTTGGGAATGTTATAAATGTTCTATTTTATAAAGATTTTGAGCCTAATGAATAAAAATGTAGCAATCGCTTTTTCTTATAAAATCGAAGTTATTACTTGAAAGCCAATGAACAAAAACTAAAGTAATTGCTTTTGAGTTCAGCAATTGCTTAAAAGTGCAGGAATTGCTTCCAGTCAATGCTTTTTCTTAAAAAATAAAAGCAATTGCTATCGTTTGCTTAAAATGTGATGAATAAATTAAGGAATTGCTTTTTCTAGTGTAGGAATTGCTTTCAACTTTTTAAGGTAGGTCGACCCGTGCATCATTTGCATGGTAGCAGTCAACTTTAGTTCTCCGCGGCATACACGTGCGTTGCTCTTAATTTGTGTCTTCCATTTTGGCTGAATATATGAACGTCCGTAAAAGAAAAATCAACAGTATACGTAAAAATTGCAGATATGATGATTTCAGAAAGTTATATCGATTTGACTGCGAAAATGTTGAGTGGTTGGCAAATTATTTTTTGACTGATACTGGTAAAAGGCGAGGGGGTGCACTGTCGCTTTTAAATAAGATTAAAGTATTTCTGCGGAAATTGTCGGATCCGGGCTTTCAAAATTCTGTAGGTGAAGAACTCGGTGTTCACCAAATTACCAAACTACTGTCTGTAAGACGTACACTTCTGTATCGGATGCAGTTTTGGAAAAGGCCAATATTTTTATTAAATTTCCTACAAGTGCTGAAGCTGTTGTGGAAGCTAAACGGTCGTGATCAGAGAGATTTATTTATGTTCCTTCAATTTGTGAACGAATATCAATTGCTTTGTCACTACTATCACTTTCCTCATTTTCACTGAAATCTGCCATATCACAAATATAAGTTTCCTATTTTCCACAAAAACGTAACAGATTACTATTGTACTAAATAAATAGACCAACGTTGTTGTAGTTACGTCAACTCTTTTGCAACTTAGGCACCAAACTGAACGTGAAATCTATAATCTGAACAAGTGGATAAGCCACGTCTGAACTTCTGTTGAATAAGCATTTGCTACAGAGGTGTAAGAAAAACAGCAATTGCTTCAAAATTTTATTCATATCCAGATCTAGCAATTGCTTTTACTTATAGCATTTGCTAGTCAAGCAATTGCTTCAAGTAATTGCTTAATTTTTATTCATTAGGCTCAATGCCTCCTCGTTTTTCCTTTTGTACTGAATTACTTCATTTTAACTAATTCGATAAGTTTTCGCCTGCCGCACTATTTTACCAATTACTTTAGTCTGTGGGTATTATATACCTAGTCCATTTTGTTTATTTATTTTAATTATTGCAAATTTTGTAAAATTCTTGCCCGCTGCGCTTGCTTCGTGCGTTCCAATGTGCGTTCTGTCACTTTACCTAATTTTATTATAATTTTTGTCTGAAAAATGTAAAAAAAAATATTTTCTGTTGAAAAAAAGGATGTTTTATAATTTACAAAATATATCGAAGATAATAAAAATCTATGAAATTATAAAAATCATGGAAATTTTATTTTATTTGGGTCAGGATATTCAGGATTTTCAATACAACCCTTCCCATACTTGGATTCCAAAAAATCTCTAATGTTATTGGGACTAGGAACACTGCGTCCAACAAAATCTATGCTAGACATTGGATGTAAAAATGACTCTGCAAATTCCATATTTCTATGACTCTTAAACCAAGAATCTTTTACCATGGTGCCGTTTTTCGAAAAAAAAGGGTAAATATTTACATGGACATTGTTAACCTTACTATAGCTTACTTTAAATAAATTGCCTTCTGTTCCCTTTTCCCAAAAAAAACCTTTTTTATCAACAACAGGCTTAGTCTGAGCCTTTTTCAACCACTTACATCTACTCAGATCTTCACGGATAAATCCGATGTCGACGTCATGATCCCACGGTAAAATATCACCACTTCTCATGGCACCTAATAAACTTCCAGCTTCCAACCAGTAGCGAACCCCTGCTTCATCCAATATAGAAAATACATGACGAGCAGTCTTTCTTAAGTTTGAAATACAGCATGGAGGAGTCCACTTCTTCTGGTACAAGTAAGATGGCATAGAATCCAAAACCGTTTCAAAACATCTAGGGGTATCCTTTTTACACCCGTACCACTCTGTGACACCAGTCTCACGGATTATTTGCTTTATTTTAAATATGTTGTAGACATTTTTAAGATAATTTTGTTGAGCCTGCCTCTTTTTCCACTGACTCTGATGGGATTTTAGGATTGGTTTGCCCTCATGTAAGAAGTTAGCTTTAAGTATTTTGACCTAAAAAAGGTTGGCATTAGTCTTATATCATAGAATTATGTCTATGCTACTATCAAAAGTTCCTGTATAACGGGTGTTTCAGGAGGAACGCCTACAACTATAACTTTTTTATTGTTTAAATTTCAGAAATAAAATTGGGTGGGTTTATATGTGATATTATTTTACAATTTTTGACATGACTAATGCTATTTTGTCACTTCTGGTTTAACCGGAAGTGACCTCAACTTTAGATTTTTAAATGGAACACCCTGTATATTTTTGGCGATATCGATTCAGAATACCATTCGAAATTTAACTATATCCCATACATCACTTTTTCACACATCATATTATACAGTGTGGTTTTTTAAGTGTGCAACATATGGAAATATTTTTAATTACCGATTTCTCAGGAAATTTTATTCTTGATAAAAGTTGGTGCATATTCGATAATCATATTAGGTGCACTTGGAATGGTTGCAAGTCAAACGGCGTACAGAGTAGGCCAAAAAATATAAAACGTGTACAAGAATAAAGTACCCCTATTTCAAAAAATTTAGCAAAATGTTATTAAGAAAAGTTGTTTAGAATAAAAAGTTATGCATAGATTCAAAAACGTGACCTCCTAAAATAAAAAAAATATATTTTTTTTAAACATTAATAATTTCTAAAAAAAAAATTATTTTATTTGTTTATTGTTAAGTACTTATAATAAAAAAACCGATAAAAATTGGTAAAACCATTGGTACCATATAATAATATTTACTTTTAGCCCTTATTTGTTTTTTCCATAGGTATCTGCGATTATTTTAGTAGGATTTCATGTTTGTCGCTTAATTTGTACAGTTTTTTTAATAAAAATTTTGCACTTTAAATGATAGTTTTTTAATTAGCATATTATCATTACTAATGTTTTATCTTGTTAAAAAGAATTTTTAGGATATTTTAAAATTGTGTTTAATATCCTTGCAACAAACATGAAGTTAGTGATTCCTTAATAAACTAAAAATCCAAGTTAATTTTACAAATATGCTTGAATTTGAACAAAGATATGTTAAGCTGATTTGATCTTAATTAATTTATGAAGGTCTTTATGATAAATATAAAACAAAAATTTATTAGTTTTTTTAAAAAAAATATTTTTTTTATTTTAGGAGGTCACGTTTTTTAATCTATGCATAACTTTTAATTCTAAACAACTTTTCTTAATAACATTTTGCTAAGTTTTTTGAAATAGGGGTACTTTATTCTTGTACAAGTTTTATTTTTTTTGGCCTACCCTGTACGCCGTTTGGCTTGCAACCATTCCAAGTGCACCTAATATGATTATCGAATATGCACCAACTTTTATCACGAATAAAATTTTCTGAGAAATCGGTAATAAAAAAAATTCCCATATGTTGCACACTTAAAAAAACACTGTATATATGCAGGGTGTTCCTAAATATCATGTAAATACGAAAAGGAGTAATTCTTTGACTTATTTAATGACTGAAAATTCATATAAACATAGGTCCGCAAACGCTTCGTTGCCGATCTACAGGGTGTTGAAATTTCAAGATTTTTTTAGTTTTTTCTTTATAGCTCTTGTAGTTTTTGAGATATTTAGCTCTAATTTGGAATATAGGTTACGCTGTAGGACTTACATCATTGGGCATACCAAATGGTTTCAAGAATCTACAGGGAGATATTTTTTCAGGGGTCATGCCCCCTTTTCTCCCTATGAACTTTTTTTCGGTGCGCCGCTGATGGATTCTAAAATACAAAATGCATTTTTTGTTTTGTTCTATAGCATTTTAATTTCTTGTAATTTTTTCGTATTTACCACCGTTATCGAGAAAAAATAATAAAAGGTTTTCTGTGTTTCGCTAGATGAAATTAAATTGTTTTAAATAGCCTAATAAGCTCTGGCTTGATTTAGATCAGCGGTTCTCAAACTTTTTTGGTGACGGAACCCTTTGGGGAAGCAAAATACTTGATGGAACCCTACAATAAAACAATAGTTTTTAAAAGTGTATTCTTTATTAATAAGCATAATAAAAGTACAATGTAATAGTTACTAATTATTACTTACTTTACCACATGGCAAGTACAATAATAGAAGATATTAAAAAAGAAAAATCTAACTAATGGGAGGTATGAAACTGTTTTTTATTTTTCATCAATTGGTTGATATCAGGTTTGATAGAAGACAGTTGAAGTCTCATATCAGGTTCGGCGTCCAGTCTATTGCGATATTTTGTTTTCGTGGCTGCATAGGTTGAGAATCCTGTTTCGCACAAATATGTTGTTGGGAACGGGAGAAGAATATTCAGAGCCATTTTGCCAAGCATTGGATATTCATCACGGATTCTGCACCAAAAATCGTTGAGAGGCGTCGTTTTGAACAGTGACTCCATACTTGTGTCTGATGACATTTCTAAAAGAGATTCATATATCTCGTTTGACATACTTTCGGGCTTTTCCAAGTTGGGTAAAAAAGGATTATGAATCCATGAATTCAGTTTCATTTTTGTATTCTGTTCTTCGGGAAAATACTTTTCAAAAGATGCGCGCATCGAACTGAGATATTGGACCAATTCTTCAAACACATCATATTGAAACATTTCTGAGTCGTTATCGCTAACAAACTCACTGAGTGACGTAAAGCTTTCTATTTCTTTCTTACCAACGCAAATAATCCAAAAATCTAATTTTCTTTTGAAGGCAGTTATTTTGTTATAGGCCTGAAACACTGTTGTCTGTTTACCTTGCAATGATAAATTCAATTCGTTCAGTTTTTGAAAGATATCCGCCATAAAAGACAATCGGAACAACCAAGTTTTATCATACAAACGGTCCTTCAAATTAAAAGAAGTATCTGCTGAAAGAAACATTTGTAACTCGGCTCTAAGTTCAAATAGCCTTGTTAAAGTTTTACCCCGAGACAGCCATCGCACTTCTGTATGGAGCAGCAGTGTTTTATGTTTGCTGCCATAATCTTCACACAATAATAAGAACAATCGGGATTGTAGTGGTCGTGATTTGATAAAATTAATTATTTTTACCGCTTCATCCATAACTAATTTTAGATTTGACGGCATTTGCTTCATCGCAAGTGCTTGTCTATGCAGAATACAATGGCTGGAACTACAATTAGGCGCTTTATTTTTTATTCGTGACACTGCTCCTGCTGTTTTACCTGTCATCGCCTTGGCCCCATCTGTACAAATGTCAATGCAATTGTTCCAACTGAGATTATTTTCTTCAAAAAATATATTTATTTTATTAAAAATTTCTTCCCCGGTAGTGTTTGTGAGCAGCGGTGAACACATAAGCATGTCTTCTTCAAAAGAACTTTCATATGGATATCTCACGATAACCAGCAAGATAGCCAAACCAGCGACATCAGTTGACTCGTCCATTTGCAAGGCGAATCGTGTTTTTGTAGACGTGTAACTAGTTCTTGTTTGACGTAGCTTGCCAGATCATGGATTCGCCGTGAAACAGTATCGTTTGATAGCGGCACAGTAGAAAGATGCTTTGCAGATTTTTCATCGAGCATACATTTTGTTATGTCTAATACACATGGCTTTATTAAATTCTCAGCGATAGTGTGCGCTTCACCTGCTTGTGCAATGCGATAGCTAACTAAATATGATGCCTCCGTGGCCTTTTCGTTGATAGTTTTTGTTACATGCATCATATTTTTTTGACTTTCCAATAACTGATCTTTTTTACGAACAAAAAATTCTTTATTCTTGTCTTTAGACTCGGGGTGTACAGTTTGTAAATGTCGGCGCAATTTGGCAGGTGCCATGGAACTATTAGGAAGCAGTTTACTACATAGCATGCAGAGAGGTGAGCCGTTGGAATCAACAAATCCGAAACTGATATATGATTCATCATACTTCCTTTTTTTCGTCTTTGAAACCGTCGAGCTTGACGTCGTGGCATCATCGTCTGGATCGGTGATTGCTATATTCTCCGCGCGTACTGCTTTTGAATATTCAGCGTCATTAGAAGATGTTGTTGCAACACCTTTAAGCCAACGTTCCATTCTTCTTTATTTATAATGTTACACGTCAGGATGGTGGGGTCTAAATAATGCACAATCGTTACTGCGTATAAGAGACTAAGTTTAGTACAATGAAGAAATGTATAAAACTGAGACAACAGAATACAGCAGGCAGTAGAACAATGAACACTAGTTTCTCGCTAGCGAGCTTGTAAGTAGGTAGGTAGGAACTTACCGCTCCGAACGCTAATCGTCAACTGACTGACGAGGCGCGACGCGCGATCGCCGCTTTTATACTTAGTCCTAGACTCGATCTCGAATCTTCTCGAAAATACTCGAGTCGGCGCCTTTGATAAACAAAAAGCAAAAATAAAAAGAGAAATATAAAAATTGCGTTGTAAACAATTCAGAGGCGGCTTTTATCAAAGGGACTGCGCGCTCACAAGTATACAAGTATACATGTTGATACCAAACTTATGAGATATTGTACCAGCTATTGTAACACATGTTTATACAAATACAAATAAATAAATAAATATACCTACGCGCGGCCGCGGAGTCAAAACGTTCGACCAGAGAGAGGTGTTTTGATTTTTTTTCTAAATTCTTGAGGAACCCCTACAGAGGTATCGCGGAACCCTAGGGTTCCGCGGAACACACTTAGAGTATAGCTGATTTAGATAACCTTTTGTTTGTATTTATTTTGACATTTTAAAAATATCAAATAATAACAATAACAAGGAAACTACGCTATAAAAATTGTTGAAAGTGACCTCCGCCTACTCTTATGCATGCGTCCGCTCTTCTTCTCATGCCCGTACCTACTTCTTCAAATACCGCCGGACTATTTCTTATGGTTTCAAATCCATCTAATATTCGATTTCGTAAATCATCAACGGTATTCACTGGTGTTGTATACACTAGAGTTTTGAGGTGCCCCCATAGGAAAAAATTAAGACTATTTAAGTCAGGGGACCTAGGGGGCCATGCCTGGGGCCCACCTCGACCTATCCACTTGTTCTCATACACTTCATTTAAATACTCCCGAGCCAAAATTGAAAAATGTGCTGGGGCGCAATTATTTTAATTTAATTTAATTTACAAACACTTGTGGACAAAAATTAACATTTCAAATGCGAGCTGTCAAAATTAATAAAAATAAGAGAAGAGATTACCCAAATAAAGCCAAGGCATAGACCAATTATTTAAAAAATTTTAATTTCATCTAGCGAAACACAGAAAACCTTTTATTTTTTCTTCTCGATAACGGTGGTAAATACGAAAAAATTACAAGAAATTAAAATGCTTTAGAACATAACAAAAAATGCATTTTGTATTTTAGAATCCCCCATCGGCGCACCGAAAAAAAGTTCATGGGGAGAAAATAGGGCATGGGGGTACGTAGAACACCGACCACCTTTTGATTGGTCGACCCCCTCCATTTCATATAAGTCACGCCCATTTCCCACTTCTGCACCTCCCTCCATTACAAGTGGGCAGGGAGGGAGTAGGGGGAGGTGCATTGAGCACCGGCCAACTCTATCTACTACCCCTGAAAAAATATCTCCCTGTAGATTCTTAAAACCATTTGGTATGCCAAATGATGTAGGTCCTACAGCGTAACCTATATTCCAAATTAGAGCTAAATATCTCAAAAACTACAAGAGCTATAAAGAAAAAACTAAAAAAATCTTGAAATTTCAACACCCTGTAGATCGGCTACGAAGGGTTTGCCGACCTATGTCTATATGAATTTGTAGTCATTAAATAAGCCAAATAATTACCCCTTTTCGTATTTACATGATATTTAGGAACACCCTGTATATTTATTTTTATTTTTTGTCTAGATTCCTATGAACTCTCCAAAGTGGTTTACTAAGCCAAGAAAAAGAGAACTCAATTTTTTCAAACGTAAACATATTGGCTTACTCGGGCAAAAAGATAGTGCACTTCTTTTCCAACAATTTGATATCACACAACCTTATGTCAAGTTAAAAAGAGAGACATAATTAATAATTATAATAAACAAAAAGTATCAATTCATGACAAAAACTACAAGAAGCGCAAGCGGCTTTCTATTTATCTAGGTACCATATGACACCCAAACAAATGAACATAATTACAAATATAAAATTCGTCATCATTGAAATTAGTTTCATATAGGGTAGACTGGGGCAAGTGCCAAGCCTTTTTTAATAGTTTAGGTTTATTTTACTCCTACTCTGAAAGAACGATATTTATAAAAGTGTTTTTAATTGTTTAATATATTTAGTTTACATAACGCATAGGGCATTTATCAATAATTTTCCCAGAGTTAGAGATTATAAATTTTCTATTTTTAGTCTACCGAAATTTTACACTTACCCCAAAAAGGGAAAGTGCAAAATTGGAATGCAACTTAAAATAACGTTCGAAAAAACGGCAAAGGGAAAGTGTAAATTAAGCTTATATTTCCCATGTCAACTTTTCTTTTTGCACAATTAAAAAAAATTAAAAATCTGGGAAGTTATGAACTTTTTTATTTTTAGAACAGTTAGCCAACAAATCGTAAACATAAAATTAAAAAATATCTGTGAAAAATAAGTTATTCTAAATAACACTTTAGAACTTTCCCAATAACGAAAGTACTTAAAAAAAAGACTTTAAATATTGTATCCCGCAAATTTCACATTAAAATGAAAACCTCCTCGACATGTTTGTACGGGTTCAGGTAAACGAGTCACTATATCGTCTAACTGTACTACGTCAATATCATCTGTGAGTGGCCATACAAAACTGTCTTTTAATTTTCTAGTAAACCTAATTTCAAAACCGTTGTTGACAATTTCTTATACTTGACCAATGAAATGTGTAGGACTGACGTTAGGACTCTGTCGGAGAGAATTAAGCAGCAGATTATCATAACTTGTCTTTTCTTGTTGTAAATCTTCGGTTTTGGATATTATAGCGTCATTTATGTCCTGAATATTATTTAGTATATTATATTTATTTTGGCCAGAGCTGATAATTATTTTGGAATTGGTGTTATTAGATACTGAAGGGGCTGTTAGCAATTTAACATTAGAGAGAGAAAAGTACCGGTGACAACGTTTAGCACACTCGGAAAACGGGGCAAGTGCAAAGTTGTTTTTACACTTGCCCCATTACAATTTTTGCACTTGCCCCCACATGATGTTTTTATGGAGAAAGTGTAAAAGTGCGTATAAGTAAAAATAGATTTTAGATTTGATCATTATATAGGATTTTAGAGCTGCTACAATTAACTAAACATAAGAAAATCCAATAAAACTAAAAATATACTTTAAATTCTTACTTTTGCACAATTTTCTACGGAGATATCACACACTATTCACCAGACCGATTTGGAGGTTATGGTACAAATGACCGCTCAGAAAGAAGAAAACAAAACGTGATTTTACGTCGGGAGGGGATAATGTAACAGCGGCTACGCATAATTAGTTGGCTAGGAGTCCACAGACAAGAAAACTCTCACTATTATCTGATGGGAGGTCCTATTTTACACTTGCCCCAGTCTACCCTACTTAATAGTAGCTTGGTATTTTATCAGTGACTAAGGCCGTACACAGCCGGAATGTTTATCTGAATTCAGAAACGGAATCCAGAATCTGAGGTCCGGTCCATTGAAAATTTGAAAAATTCATAAACTGAAAAAATAAGAATGTGTGTGCTGTATAATAAAAATATATACAATTCCGTACGTTCTGAATTCAGATTCTTAATTCCCTTTCTGAATTCAGATAGACATTCCGGCTGTGTACGGCCGGCCTTAAAGTAGGTAAACCATTTTAGAGAGTTCATGTTCATAGCAATCTAGATAAAAAAAGAAAAAGAAAAACGATTTAAAGGGTCAAAAACTGACGTATGGGATAATCAGGGCCGATCCTAGGGTGTCGGCCGCCCGCGTGCAAAGATATATTATGCCGCCCCTCTAAAGAATGTTTCCTATTTTGAGTAATACTTAACGCTGACGTTATAAACTCATCTACATGTACATAAGAGTAAAAAGTTAAACATTAATAAAAATGCAAACTACAAATAAAATTTTACGGGAAAGACTTTATTTTTGGGCTAGCTAATATGTTATATTAGCGACACCTTTTTTTCTTTTTTACTTTAACAAAAGAATAAACCAACAAAAGTATTACTTTTGAAACAAAAATAGACATTTTATAATTAGAAATGTAAGTACAGTAGGTATTTACCAGAAAATATAAAATAACAAAAAGTACTAAAGCATAAATCTCGCGAAACGAAAAGTATATAAATCAGTCCTTTCTCGAAGACTACCTAATAATTAACTATAAAATAATTTTTCTGGCTTTTTGAGAAGCAAATTTGTCAATAATTGGGGTGAGATCAATTTTTTCAGAGATTTCGGATTCAATAGAGATGATGGCCAAATCTGAAAGTCTTTCTTGTGTCATATTATTTCTCAAGTAATTTTTAATAATTTTTAATTTACTGAAACTTCTTCCTTATTGTTAGAGCAAAATTTGGGAAACAGGGAATGAGATCATTTTTGATTAAAATTTCTAATATCTTAATTGGCTGTTTTTTACCTGGAAAAATATCTTTAAATAAAGTTATTTCATTAAAGAGTTGTATACCGTCTATATCTTTCACAATAGTTCCTTCCTCCTGTACCTGTAACTTAATATCTAAGTCCATGCAGGCTTTCATGAGGTCATCATTAGAAATGGTGTGAAACACAAAAAGCAGAATATTGAATAGCACTCAGATAATAAGGTAAATCTTTCATTTATCGAAGAGATGGCGTAATCAAGAACTGCAAAATAGAAAGCAATCTTGAATTGCAGGAAGGGATTTAAAACTGGTTCATCACTGCCCTCGTAATCAAATAAACTAACTTTTTTTCTGAGCTTCGAGATGGGAAATTCGGGATCAATACCTAAATCTTTAGCAAGTATTGTTGCTGAATCGACAAATATTTTTAAATTATCGTCAGAATTTTGGGAAACTAAATATTTTTTAAGATTATCTAAGCCTTTAATGCATTTCGCGATGTTTAATTTATGATTTTGAAGCATTTTACTCAATACATCAATTCTTGATAATAAATCATGCCAAATTAAAATTGAACACAAAAACTTAAATGTTTCAAGACTTTTAATTATTTATTGATTTAGCACCCATTTTTGTTTTCGTGCCACTGGCGCTGGCTGGTTTGATTGAAAATCTTTAATAAATAAATCTATTTGAAATAGCTCACAAAAATATTGTTTTCTTCTTCGACGTTAATTTAAAGTTATCTTTTATAGTTTGATAAATGTCACTTTATTTTTGTTTCGAGAAATTCGTAAAAAGTTTTGCTTGATTGACAGAACTATCTGCGGCCTTTGTTTTGGCCGCCCGCGTGCGGTGCACGCGCTGCACACCTGCTAGGATCGGCCCTGGGGATAATATGGAATTTGGAATGGTGTTCTGAATCGATATAGTCAAAATATAGTTAAAAATCTAAAGTTAAGGTATTTTCCGGTTAAACCAGAGGTGAGAAAATGGCATTTTTTGTCATATGATAAAATAATGTCGCCTATAAATCCACCAAATTTTATTTCTGTAATTTAAACAATAAGTTGTTCATACCAAAGACCTTGTAAATTACTTGATACCTTGTTGTATAGGTACTTAGTATTGTTATTTTTTGAAACGCAAGGCAAATCAACTTTTTTCAACCCCTCTAGAAAAATTTTAGATCTGTAATTTTTTTTTTTTATTTCATCGATTTTTTAGATGACTTGGAATTTGGAATAAAAGTTATTCTTATCACCCAGAAGATGGACAACGAGCAGCTCAGAAATTGAGGGTAGCCAAACTTCAAGTTCTAATTTTAGAACAAAGTTAAAAAACTGATTTTTTTTACACCCTGATTGATAAAGCACACTTAACCTTCCCATAGACCTAACGAAAACTCATTACCTCTATGACCTTTCTCAGATAGGATGTTACGTATACTATAGAAATATTTCAATATTTTTAAATACAGTAAGTATACCGGGTGTCCACGGAAGGTGGTTCGCCCCTCTAACTTTTTTGTTTTTCAAGATAATGGAATAAAATTTGGGGGATTTGTATACGATATAAAACTGCATTTTTTGACAGGTGACTCAACATTATAGAACTTCCGGTTTAACCGGAAGTGACATAAACTTTCGATTTTTAAATGGGACACCTGGTATATTTTTTCTTTTTTTGACTCCATATGACATTCTTAATATATATTATGTGTCACTTGTCACTTTTTGTCACCAAGTAAATATTTTTTTTCCAAATTTATTTTTTTATCTAGGGGGCTATGAATACCTTAAAATCACTTATTTCAGTTCTTTAATCTTAGGAAAAATACAATTTTACTATTTTTGGTCTAATGCTATGTGCTATGTAAAATTTAATCTTTAAAGTTGTATAACAAATTTTTTTTGAAACGGCAACATGGTGGCACGTCGGGTTAAGAAAAAAGGATTTTATTACGATTATTTTGATACTATACACTATTAGGTTTTAGAAAAGCTGCCATTAAAAAACTTTAAAAAGTTAACTTGGAACTTTCCTAAAATGAAGCATATTTTGAGAATAAATTCAGATTTAAATGCATCAAGCCTGTGACCAGCAAAACTGATAAAACAAAATCATGCCTTGAAGAAAATTGACATGCCAACAGCTTCTGCCAAAGTAAATTAGTTTGTTGTTTAAAAAACATGGAAAATACTAGTTTTACAAGGAGTGAAAAAGTTGATATGTTATTATTGTCAGGCTCATTTCGCATTTTCGGAACCAGTTTTGGGTACCTAATAAGGCCGGGTTGGGTGACGCCGATTACAATATCTTTGTGCGTAAAGTCGTGCAGCATCGGTTGAATTCTTTCTACATTCTCCAAACACTAATAACATATCAACTTTTTCACTTCTTGTAAAACTATTATTTTCCATGTTTTTTAAACAACAAACTAATTTACTTTGGCAGAAGCTGTCGGCATGTTAATTTTCTTCAAGGCATGATTTTGTTTTATCAGTTTTGCTGGTCACAGGCTACTTCATACATTTAAATCTAAATTTATTCTCAAAGGATGCTTTATTTTAGGAAAGTTCCAAGTTAACTTTCTAAAGTTTTTTAATGTCAGCTTTTCTAAAACCTAATAGTGTATGGTATCAAAATAATCGTAATAAAATCCTCTTTTTTCTTAACCCGACGAGCCACCATGTTGCCATTTAAAAAAAAATGAGTTATACAACTTTAAAGAGTAAATTTTACATAGCACTTAGCATTGGACCAAAAATAGTAAAATTGTATTTTCCCAAGATTAAAGAACTGAAATAAGTGATTTTAAGGTATTCTTAGCCCTCTAGATAAAACAATAAATTTGGAAAAAAAATATTTTCTTGGTGACAAAAAGTGACAAGTGATACATCGTTAGTTATATTTCGAATGTCATATGGAGTCAAAAAAAGGAAAAATATATTAGGTGTCCCATTTAAAAATCGAAAGTTTATGTCACTTCCGGTTAAACCGGAAGTTCCATAATGTTGAGTCACCTCTGTCAAAAAATGCAGTTTTATGTCGTATACAAATCCCCCGAATTTTATTCCATTATCTTAAAAAACAAAAAAGTTAGAGGGGCGAACCACCTTCCGTGGACACCCGGTATACTTAATTACTTATAAAGAAAATGAATAAATAATGTTTATAAAATTGGAGTAATGTTGCTATTACCTAAACCAAATATTGAAAAAGGAATATCTACCTATGTACTAACTCTATTAGAGTAAGCCATCATAATTTTTACAATTTTCAAATAAACAGGATAATTAATGCAATGACTAAAATATTAAACCCAACAAAACAAAAAATTAGAAAGACAGACGAACATGTAAAACATGTTTTTCATGACTCCAAGGCCCAAACTATTAATGTCCTATTAACACTGATAAATAATTGTAAGATACCTTTTAAGGATACCGTTATGGGAACAATTGTTGTCATGGAAGTTATGTGGCTGTTAGTACTAACAGGATATTAATAATTTGGGTATAAAATGTCGACATCTAAAAATATGTGCAAAAAAAAATGTGTTTTTATGTACCGGGTGTTCCACCTAAGGAGGTAATCGGCTATATCTCAGAAAGTAATAACACTAGGACTTTGGGAAAAAATATATGTTTATAAAAGCGGCCAAGAGAAATTGCTGGAAATTATTTTCAAGTTCGAAAAATGACCGCTAGGGGGCGTAAGAGAACTTTCAAAATAGAAATGCCGATTTTCTCTGGATTTTTCTTAATAAAAATAAGTTAAAGATATTAGCATTGTATTCTTCATAAAATTATGCAACTTTATGTTAGGAATCATTTTTTTCTATTTTCAATAATAAAGTGGTGGAAGAAGGTCAAACCTTTTTTCTTTCAAACGCTGATATCTCTGTTTTGGATAAACCGATTTTATTCAACTTGGTCTTGAAAAAAAGCCCTTTTTTTCCTCTACACGTAGATCTATTAACTATACCATATTGATTCTGATGGTGGCCACTAGATGGCGTTTTTCCGTAATTTCTCAATGAATAAGGATTTTCTCAAAAAAATCAAATGTTATGATATGACTTTTTCATCATATTTTATTTTAGGCTTATAAAGGCTATTACGTAGTGGAATAAAAAATCCAGGTCCGTATTTAAAATAAAAAAGTTGATGATGGTCGCTCGAATCCGAAACGTCGGATTAAAAAACTAACTCCATCAGCTTGTAGAGGAGGAAAAGTTACTATAGGGAACTGAAAACCGCAACGTGATATCTTTTGTTAAACTAGAGAAATTAGGGATAATAATAATTAATATGGAAAAATAGGCCATTTTTTATTATTACATTCATTAATCAATTAAATCACACAAAAGATATCACGTTGCGGTTTTTAGTTCTTCGTAGTAACTTTTCCTCCTCTACAAGCTGATGGGGTTAGTTTTTTAATCCGACGTTTCGGATTCGAGCGACCATCATCAACTTTTTTATTTTAAATACGGACCTGGATTTTTTATTCCACTATGTAATAGCCTTTATAAGCCTAAAATAAAATATGATGAAAAAGTCATATCATAACATTTGATTTTTTTGAGAAAATCCTTATTCATTGAGGAATTACGGAAAAACGCCATCTAGTGGCCACCATCAGAATCAATATGGTATAGTTAATAGATCTACGTGTAGAGGAAAAGAAGCGCTTTTTTTCAAGACCAAGTTGAATAAAATCGGTTTATCCAAAACAGAGATATCAGCGTTTGAAAGAAAAAAGGTTTGACCTTCTCCCACCACTTTATTATTGAAAATAGAAAAAAATGATTTCTAACATAAAGTTGCATAATTTTATGAAGAATACAATGCTTATATTTTTGACATTATTTTATGAAGAAAAATCAAGAGAAAATCGGCATTTCTATTTTGAAAGTTCTCTTACGCCCCCTAGCGGTCATTTTTCGAACTTGAAAATAATTTCGAGCAATTTCTCTTGGCCGCTTTTATAGACATATATTTTTTCCCAAAGTCCTAGTGTTATTACTTTCTGAGATATAGCCGATTACCTCCTTAGGTGGGACACCCGGTACAGCAAAGCAAAGTACCGTGCGAGCAAAAATTATTTGCATCAAGAGGGCTTGGATTAAAAAACGTGTGGCTTGGTTTAGATCACAATGATATGGGGACGATATATCTAACCAAATCTAGGTTAAAATTTTGTCAAATCCATATTATGACATGATATGCCAAACTAATGAGTAATAGAATAAGTAGACAAATACAAATTTATTTTTGTTGTTTACAAAATTAACAAAGTAAGAATATACCGGGGAATATACCTTCTGAGGAATATACAGAAACAAAAAGAAAAATAATTACTCTCATCCGAAAAAAATGTCAGGTCTAATAAATCATTTCTTTCCAATAAATTTTGGGTAAACCATTGAGAGTAATTCCTGCGTCTTTCAAAATCTGCGGCTTGCATTTCTTGGAATACTTGCACTTTATAAGGAAATAAATTTAGCTGCTTCTTAAGAATAGTCCTGCATGTTCCATAAGATCTTCCCACTTCTTGGGCCAGGCGTCTTATACAATTTGTTGGCCTATTTTGCATTATTTCACGAACGTTTGCAACAAGTTCTTCTGTTCTTACAGATGATCTTCCTGCTCCTTTTTTGTGTTGTATAGAACCTGTTTCCCTAAACACAGCCACGGTTCTTTTCAGGCAATGATAAAAATCCCCAGCAATAAAAGCAACGTTAGGAAAATGTTCGTGAAAATCGTCCACGCACAAGCCCGGATTGTATTGCCACTCACCATTTACCCTAACCCCGTTTCGAAAATACGCTTCAAGCTTCAACTATGAATGTTTTGTGCTGTTCCGTAAAGCCCATTGTGTGAATTGTTCAAGAAATTGGAAAAATTAGCGATGAATCAAATTACTTGTAACTTGTAACGACTGTCAAAGATGACGGAATAACTGATTGATTGTTAATTCAGGTAGTTACTGACACCCAACAGGTATTAAGCTCTACGGCTAAGCATTACGTCCCTAGATGCAAGGCCCTCTTTGATGCAAATAATTTTTGCTCGCACGGTAAAAATACAAAACAAAGCAGGCAATACCATCCCAAACCCTCACTTATACAGTTGTTTTATTTCTCTGACCAAGTAATATTCAGGGTAATTTTTAAAGTAATATTATTTTATTGCTTAAAAGCTTATGCCACAAAGACCTTAAAAGTTTTTAAAAATATTTTTAAATAAGGAAGTTATAAGTAGAGGTAAGGCAGGTAGGTATTTGCAAAACAATCTTTTAATATTTCCCTATAATTTTGAAAAAGAATAGTTCTGAGATCTGTTATCAGTGGCATTTAAAATCTTAACATAGTATAAAACAAAGTCGCTATCGCGTCTGTCCCCAGCTAGGTATATGTGCTTAAATCTTTAAAACTACGCAACGGATTTTAAAGCGGTTTTTTTTAATAGATAGAGTGATTCAAGAGGAAGGTTTTTATGTATAATACATGCATAATATTGTAGAGAAACCTTGATAAATTTAGAGGTTTGTTCGGGTTTGTATTTATAAATCTTGACGTGATGGTGAACTCGCCTTATTATTATCTCAGAGGCGTATAATGCCTGGCATTGCAACGCAGGCCGGGTACACGCTAGTTTCTTTATAAAATGGCTGGATATGCTAAGTATTTTGCTACTTTTAATATAATTACGTAAAAAGCCTAAGTTGATTAAAATAGTTGAAAATGGGAAACCATGCAATTACCTACATATTTAACATTAAAGGGATCACTTACCTTAACACTATGCACAGATGTTTGAATATACAATGAATGGGGAAATGGCAAAAGCAAAGGATCAAATACTTTTTTTAAAATATCTTTTTTCATCATTATTAAGTGTTTTCCAGCAACTTCATCACACTCATAGGTTTTTGTTAAGCTATACCTTATGGTCCATTCTCGTTGATTAACAATAAGCCGTAAACACTCTATGCTTGAAGAATGACTGCCTATCGGGACAGCAACAATACTCTCTGGATGTTTTCTTAATTCGTCAACCATTATTTGAAGCGGTTGTTGAGATGTTATTCTAGTAGAGTCAGGTACAAACAGAACATAGTTTGTTCTTATTTGAGTAACCAGACTTTTTTTATATTTCAAATTTGGGGATAAATCAAATAATTTAATGTTTGTTAAAGAATTATTTGTAATGGTTAAATCTAATGGGGGATATGGCACTTCGTTGTATATAATCCACAACATAATATTTGGAAACATGTTCATGAAGGACTGTGCCGTTAATGTAACATCATTATCATATAATTCAAACTCCCTTATTATTATAGTGACAACTTCGTTAAGTAATATTTTAGGCGTTTTTGTAGAAAATCTGGGAGTTTCGAGCTGTTTATTTAAAATATCGTTGGTAAAAGTTAAATTAAAATAAAATTTAAACCAAATAAAACATACAACAACTAAACACAATAAAATTTTACCATGTTTAGGACGCATATTATTAGTTTATATCTAGGTAAATTAAAAAACATAAAATAAAACTTACAGTTTAAAATGCCAACAAGGAAAATTATACAATAATAGCCATAAATGCTTTGCCATGTTTAAATAATTAAAAATTATTTTTTGTACATCTAAAATTATTTATAAAAGACGCAAAAACTGCTGGGTTTAATTTTAAGTTTTGAGTTGTACTGTTTTTAGATACTAGAGAAGTGTTTATTTTAGTGTGTTTACTGTTTACTGTCAAAATGACCGTCGAGACGCAACCCGTCGGACAGTCATTTCACAGCTGTTTATCACATGGTAAATCGTAAAATCTACAAGGTTGCCGGCTTGTTTGTATTGAGTCGGCTATGAACGTCTTGAACTGCCGGTCCATTGACACTGGGGCACAGGGGGACATCCTCGACTTTCAACTCCTTATAAATTAATTAAATCTTTTAAATAATTAAGCAAAAATTTTCACCAGCGATTCATTTTTCTGGGGTATTTACGATGGAAGCTAAAATAAATAATGATTTTATATAGCTACCAGTCCTACCACGAATAACTACCTATGCCCATGATAAATGGGCGGCTTCAGGACCGGAAGACCGCCCAGGGTACCACTTCTAGGGGGGTGCCAAAAGGGCAAACATGTCAACAAAAGCTGCCCAGACATGCATATTATGCATTTGTTCCAGTGATCTAGCTACAAAATTTAATTGGGAAGTAGGTACCTAATGAGACAGTCATGAGATGACCACCTATACTAACAAAATTATATCTCAGACAAACGCCAAACGAATAATTAAACATGGACTATATAGATGGAATGCAAAGAAGGCCAACTGGAACCTACTGGAGTACAATAATAGAACAAAGCAATCGGCGAAAGTAGGTCTATACCGAAGACAAAAACAAACAAACAAACAAACAAACAAAAAAAAAGCCATATATTGGTGGGAAGAGAAATGTGAAAAGGCTACAAGAGAATGAAATAACGCGAACGCTCTAACGAAATATAAAGAAAGTGTCAACAAACGACTAGCAGCCCAAGCAAGAAGAATATCACAAGGACCAAAAAAAAAGCTTTTTCATTATGTTTGCCCCACCTTGGTTCTGCGCCAGTAAATTTATAAACGAAATAACACATAAACATGTTATGCAGAATGAGAACAGCACATACAGAATCGGGTGTCGAGAAAACGATCTATATGTGGATGAGTAGAGGTTGGTGATTTACACGTAAGTAATATTAGGATATCCTCAAGGAAGACTGCTGTTACAAACGAGTTAGCTAAACAAAGACTTAGCTGAGAATGGTTCTATACCGGTAAATCTTACATCGATATATGCTGCTAAATCCCCTAACAGAACATGTTCCACTGCTTGTTAGATATTTAATAGTGGAATTAAATATTAGCCTTTATATAGCATACCTGAAAAGGAAATCACTGTAGACAACCTTAAAATGTAGCTGAAATACCCACCTATAATCTCCTTTATATCCTATGACGTGATTCTGTGTATAGTGCTGAATCCGCTTCAGTACACTCTTACATCTTACATCAACAAGCAGGAAGCATATATAGGTCAGAGAAACTAGCGCATGAAAGTGCAGTTCATGTGACGAAAGAAAAATCTCTTAGACAAGAAAGAAACTGATGATGGCTGGTGGATGTCGAAAGATAAGAGGCTAGAGGCCATAGCATGCAACGAGGAACAATAACCCAAAGGCCAACGGTTTTTTAGACAACCTCTTGAGGAACTATCCTACAAAATAACAGAAAGCTAACTAGCCTTTAGAATAGTAGTATCCCTTTGAATTCAATTGTCTATTCCATTAGAGTAGCTACACCACGCCAGATCGTCGAGAGGGGCATCCACTGCCCCCATTCCACAGGATTTAAATGATTTCTAAATTTTTTATAGTATTTTCTTTCCATTAAAGTTTCACTACGGTGCTAATTTTTTTGCTGAATCAAAATGGGTATAAATAGAGAAATTGCATCGCTATGACTTTAGAAGTGTTCGTTCCCCTTACTTAACTATTAAAATTATCGGTATCAATTTTTTAAGATTAATGGGATTAGATGCACTGATAATGGTCTGATTTTTGCTGGGTGTTCCACAAAAGGATCAAACTTGGACCCGTTTTTCTAACTATAAGTCCATATTACTAAAGAAAATTATTGACAATATTCCAGGCTGCGTATATATAGCGCTTGCTCTAGGATATAGTATACACTTTTTGTCAGGACAATGCCAATGTGGCCTATGCTTATACCCACCCTTACCCTATGTGCCTATATTTTAATAATTTATAGATGCGATAAATTAGGTACTTTCCATTTGTTTCTTAAACAGCAAAGCAAAATAAAAATATTTGCTTAGCTAAGTTGTTAAAGAAACCCTTGACGAACAACTTCGCATAATTCGTATGGGAAATAGTGGGGCATACTTAACCATGGCAAGGGAGGAGGAAACATTTTTTGGTGTGTTTATTAAGTTAAATTTTTAAACGGAACGCTAAAGTTAGTCGTTGGTTTTGCTTTGCATTTAAAATAAGCTTAAAGGAACTCAGCTAAAATTGGGTCAAAAATTATAGGGTATTTTATATTTTATGTCAGTCCCCTTTTGCAGAGTGCAGCCACAGTGCGGTGGGACATAAATTTAACACAGTCTTATCGTATATTATGTAAATCCTGGCAACGTTGAACACAGTGTTGCGAAATGTTGTGTAAAGTATAAAGTACTAATACTGCTGATTAGTGCTGATAGTAGTAATAGTACACCACAGGCATCTTAAAACAATAAGTAGAATGCTTAATATGGGTTGCATAAATGGCACACTATAATATATCTGTGAGGAAGGGATTTGGTTACTTTGAGTTGGTATAGCATCATTCCAACTGACTGTAACTTTGTAGCGATCACAGTAGTTTACACAGCAAAGCAAAGTCAACGGCTAAGTTGAGCGTTCCTTTTAAAAATGTATCTTAACCGCAAAGATTTTTCCTCCCCCCTTGCCGCGATTAAGTATGCCCCTCTACATCTCTCATAAGTCTCATACAATGCAAAGTTGTTCGCGAAGCGTTCCTTTAACAACTTTTAGCAGCCAGGGCTTTTATTTCGTTTAGCTGTTTTTAAAGAAACAAAAGGAAAGTACCTAATAATAAATCCAGAGCTGAGTCAGTTTGGCAACTTTGCATTTCTCCCTTCCAGTTCCTGCCCACAAATATTTTCGATTTTTAAGAAGCGGCAAAATTTTTGCGGCAGAAAGCGCGTCGAACGTCGAGACGTCGGTGGTGTCTGTTTTGGCAAAATGGCTACCAGCGATAGCAAAGCTCCTCTGCGAACAGTCAAAAGAGTTCAATTTGGTATAATTAGCCCAGATGAAATAGTAAGTAAAATGTGGCTAGATACCTGACCTTTTCGTTAACTGCTTTTTTTACCCTGATCAGCCAGAACTTATTTAAGACTTTTTGCAAAAACGAAAACGCACTCACCGGGACCTGTGCGTGCATCAGCCATGTAGTTTCAATGAGTCCGGGAAAAAAATCTTTATCAGTAGTTTTCATTTCATACCCTACAAAATCCACTTACATGTAGATATCGAGTCAATTGACGCTTGAAATAACTATAACTATAGGAAAAATAAATGGCTAATAGGCCATGGAATTTCCAATCAAAATGCTTTGGCAATAATAGGACTTACAGTTTGTAATTAAAGGGGTCTGATAGAGATTACAACTCCGGGGCCCAATATTTAAAGTTACACGACTGTTTACCAGTCTTACATAAAAAGTTAAAAACAAGATACAATGACATACCTGTACTCTCCATGTTAAAATACAAAATAAAATCCCTATTCTTCTAGATAATACAATAAGTTAATTATCTACTAATTACATAAGGTAGGTAGGTAAAGGCAATAAAGTTCTATGGTATTACAGATCCGAGACTTTCGATCCAACTAACAGATGCATGACTCCTATGTAATGGTTGTGTTCTGTCTTGTCAACAGGTGTTTTCCTGAAAGATTTGTTGCAATATTCTGTTAGTATATTAATACTTATTATGTCATTGCTGTGGTGTGTTTTGATTAAAAAGATCATCAATTTGTGCTTCGTTATTAAATATTAATAACAAATCGACTTGCTTTACAAAAGCAAGGTAGAAGTTTGTTTTTTATGTTAACTAGATATTTAAGGTACTTTTATGGTTACGACTAGCAACAAAAACTATGAAACCCTTTTTTTCTTTAATAAAATGTGACTGCTAGCCACATAACAATATGGAAGCATTAACGCCATGGCAATATTGCCAACCATTAAAAATTTTATGAATAAAAATAATAAATTTTTAAATAAGGAAATGTTTTTATTTGATAAGCGTTTTGGTTTTATTCGAGGTTTTATTTATTAAACTTATCGTACTTGTTATTAAAAAAATCTCGGGACACGTCAGTTTTTCAGATTCCGCAATGACATCCTGCAATGTAAAAATATTATCCCCAAATTCAACCCCTTCAAGTAAAAAAAAATTAGAAAATAAAACTTAACCACTGCATTTTTGATAAGAAAATAAACTTTCAAATGAGGTGTCAGCCCCTGTTGCCGATTTAAATATTTGGGGTTTGCAACTGTCACTGTCCTTTCAGATTCTAAAATTGACGCGTTTCCGAATTTAAAAATAAACACAATCAAAATAGTGAATTTATTATATTGGCTTTTCCACACATATACCTATATATGGCGTTATTGCTTTCACCATATCCAATAACGCCATTCTGCAAAAAAAATAAAAAAATTGATACCTACTTTGTTTTATCTAATTTTGTTAAATTTGTATTTTATCACTTAGAATATACATAGTCCTACCACTCTGCCAAAAAAAAATCCATCAAAAGCCATTTTTTGAAAAAAAAATTTTTTTAAAGCTTAAGGTGTTGTTATTGCCTACACCTACCTTAATATATCTGTTCGATGAAACCTAGGTCTGATAATAAAATCCTATTATATATACTTAGGTACCTACTATTAGGTACCTAATTTTCAACTCAACATTACTGAAATGATCCGATTGTTGAACTGTGATTAATTATGATTTTCTTTGACTTGTTCTATATCTATATACTATCCTTATATTTTGTATTGTATTGTATTTTATGTACCTATACCAGCCTTCCTACACTGCCTTTAATACTTTTCTTCCTTTTTGCATTTTGTACATGTTACCTACTGAAATCTAAAAAATACCTACCTAAATTATCTTCTAAAAATGTGAGCATCGATTTTCAATTAGGTACCTATTTTCCATATATACCATAGGACACATATACTTTTCAAATTACAGTAGACTCCCGATTATCCGAAATAATGTGGACTGGATCGATTTCGGATAATGCGGAGATTGAGGAAAATCATTAACTATAGGAAAAGTAAGTATATCTATGTACTTTTATAGATGTATCTACATACATACCTACATAATAAATTCTAATACTTATATGTAGGTATGTATTCATTTTCATAGATTCAAGAAAGAGGTAATTAGGTATTGGTACTTGTTTTAATTTTAAACTTTGTCGATTTTTGGCCGGAACAACAAAACCAACAAAATATTTCTTAGAAATTTCGAATAATGCGGAGGCATAGCAAGAATCATTTCGGATAATCCGGTTCATGGGTCGTTTCGGATAATCGGGAGTCTACTGTATCATAACGCATCATTTTATCAAAATTTTATAGGAGACAAGAAATAATCAAAATTAAATGATTAGGTACCTAAAAGAAATAGTTTGGAAGTCACTGGCGCACGTACTAAAAAAATAGGGGGAGGGTGGTTGTCGACGAGTACTGGACCCTCCCTATTTTAAATATTTGCCGATTGTTTTTTGTTTTGTTTTTCTTAAAATACGTAACTCTTTATGTTGAAGCATTAAAACGTTAAACCGCGCATGAGTTAACACTCACCAGCTGTAATGAACCATAGGCGAGTGGCCTTAAATGTGGAACAAAATAATCCGACAAATCGTGGGTTCTTTTCCGACAACATAAGAAACTATATCGCATATGCGGTTATCAACACGCACGGGCTGTTCATGTGGAATAAACTGATTATTATACCAAACTCTTCGGTTCGATGGAAGGCAGGCCCTCGTCCACGGAGCAACTGGTTTTTAACAAAACTGTTTCCAGACTGTTGTTAGGAAGTACCTAGTTGGATATTCAGTTCCAGTACAAGCATCGACTCAAAAGCAGTGGCGTGCCAACCTGCGGTAAGGGAGAAAGTCAAGATTGCATTTAAGCGCACATTTAACGATGATAGCATCCTGCGTTTCAGACACTTTCTGAGCACGGAAGATTAGCATGATGTTTTACAGTGTGATTGTCCAAACCGGCCTTTAACAATTTCTCAAATATTTTACTGTATTACTTTGAAATAAGTTTTCCTTTACGACAGGAAATAGGTACTCAAATAAATATAAAATGTCCCCGGAATTGCAAAGTTTGAAAGATAAAGTAACACTATATATTGAAATTGCTAAATTTTATGAGCGTTATAAAGACATTAGTATTTACTATAATCGCAAATACAGGGAGGCACTTAAAACGGCTAGAAAGGACTATCACGACGACATAGTGAACAATGCCCCGAATAAATCCAAAACCATGTGGTCTGTGATAAATAGCATAAGGAGGTCGTGTGCGGCTAGAAAATATATTGTTATAACCCGAAATAATGTGGTGCTCTCCGCTGAGACAGTGGCTGGTGGTTTTACTGAGAAATTCATGGTTGACTCAGATAATTTATTTATTTATTTATTTAAATTACAAACAATAGCAATACAGCCGGTGGTTGTATATTAGTTACATAGCATTTAAAAACAAACATAAGTAAATACAAGTAAAGAACATATTAGACAACATTTAAAACCATGTAAATGTTAAAATACAAAGAATAATAAAAAAAAGTAGGTATATACTAAGAAGGAACATGTTTGCATCTATATATAATAATATATGTCCTTTAATCCCGTCAAATCTTTTCTGACCTAATTAAAGATTTAAAAGAGGCCAAAGAGGGCATTCCTCCCTCAAAAATTGACAGACTATTCCAGAGATCGATTCCAACCCCCAAAATAGAAAACAAACCAGTGTTTGTACGCCAGAAAGGCTTTTTGATTTTAAATTGATGATCTGATCGCGATCGATAGGTGGCGTTAGCGACAGCGCGATTCAAATCCAGCAGTGCACTAAAACGGTTGTAAATTTTGTACATTAATATCCTTACAAAATATTCACGTCTGACCCTCAGCGTCTGCCAGCCCAGCTGTTTCATGGCCTCCGTCGGACTAAAATCACGCCCAAAGTTTAAAAATACCCAACGAACCGCCCTACGCTGGACCATCTCTAATTGGTCACTCAAGGTTTGTTGATGCGGATGCCAAACAGTGGCACAATATTCCAGGCAAGGTCGCACAAGAGATATATAAGCCTTTGCCCTAGCCTCCGGGTTCGCCTTTCTGAGGTTTCTCATAACAAAATTGAGAATCTGATAAGCATGTGAAACAGTTTTTCTTATGTGAACAGACCAGTTTAGTTTACTTGTAAGCGTAACCCCAAGGTATTTGAGCTCGCTTACAAGTTGTAGTAATGCTGATAAAATTGACTACGATTTTTTAATTAAAAATGTTGCCTTTAATAATGTCTCATTTTTCCTTAATCCGGTGACAGTATTTGATACCGATAAGTTAATTAATAAGCTAAAGAACTCGAATTCTGCTGGTGTGGACGGGATAAGTAATGTTTTACTAAAAAAATGCAAACCGGAACTGATTTCAGTTCTGACTTTCTTGATAAGCGTAATGTTTTCCACTGGAATTTTTCCCGATAAACTTAGTTAGGATGTATAATACCTGTTTACAAGAAGGGAGATTCTAATGACTACAGTAACTATAATAGACCTATTAGTCTTTTATCCAGCATTTCTAAAGTTTTCGAGCTTGCGATACTTGAACAACTGACAGATTTTTTTTAATGGACACAAACTGCTTTCACCGTGTCAGCACGGATTCACTAAAAGTCTCAGTACCGAAACAGCCCTCTCTTCTTATGACAAGTCCATTGTGGATAACCTGGATCAGGGCTTGTTTGTGTCAGGTTTGTTTGTGGCTTTTTCGCGGGTTTTTGATTGTGTTAACCATGCTCTATTATTAGAGAAATTGCATCGTTATGGTATTAGGGGTGTTCCCCTTAATCTAATAAAATCTTACTTGAATAACCGGTACTGATTTGTGAAAGTTAAGGTTGAATTCTCAACGTCATTCAATCTATTGCCAACCTATAACCTATTTCGCGTTGATTTTTTGAGTTTATTATTTTAATAACTAACATTTAAAGAAAATCAATATCGTCGGTACATTATTTAGGTAGTATCTGATATATTACAAAAATATCAATTTATTTCATTGCTAATTTGGGGAGAATTGTATAGTGAAAGAACAATGAGTGACAATGACATAATAATGTTAAAAAAATCTTACCCGATATTTTTCGCTATACAATTCTCCTAAAATAAGTTATGAAACTTCTTGATATTTATTGAATATGTCAATTATTACCTATAGAATATCAAGTCGATACTGATTTTCTTTAAATTTTGTATAAAAGCTAGAAAACATAAATGAATCTACGCGAAATAGGTTATAGGTTGGCAAGCATGTTGATACTCCCACCTTAATGAGGCTAAAGGAGCTACTAAGCTGATTTCACGGGGTGTTCCCCAAGGATCAAACTTGGGACCTTTTTTCTATATTGCCTATGCGAATGATTTAAGTCCTTATATCACCACAGAAAAAGTTAGAGATGTCTAACATTCTAATAATTGCAGACGATCGGTCGGTACTGAGAGACGAATGTGAGAATGTTTACAGTCAAGTACAGCTGTGGGCTGATAAGAATTTTCTAAAACCAAATAAAGAAAAAATGGCATTGCTTTGCTTTACGTTAGCAAGACGAAACACCGAAAGTGATTTTAAGTTATTTGAGGGATCTCTGGACGAACTTGGTTGTCAGGAAAGTACGAAGATGTTAGGGGTGAGGATTGATTATAAGCTTAAATGGGGATTCCATGTTGACAACTTATGCTCAAGATTGCGCAGCATCTGCTATAGACTACGCTTTTTGTCTGGGCAGTGTGGCTTACCTACTCTTATGTCACTATATTTTTCTAATTTTCATAGCCACCTTAGATACGGTATATTGTGCTGGGGTAATAGTAGTCAGATAAACAGGATTTTTCTGCTTCAAAAGTTTTCGATTAGAATATTGTGTGGGCTTCAACGTCGGGAAACCTGTAAACTGGCTTTTAGGCAGAATAAAATTCTTACAGTTTTCGACATAATATATACTTGACGTTTGCTCATATGTTTATAGAGATAGGTACACGCTTGAGGGTTGCCGACTTAATCATATTATAATACTTAAGATTGATGCCACCACCGCATCGCACAGCTACTTACCAGAAGAGTTTTTATTTTAACTGTTTCAGATTTTATAATGTCCTAGATAATAGCATAAAAGTGGCACCTAATATCAATGTTTTTAAGAGTAGACTTAAAAAGCTCTGCTGTTTCAAAAAAACTGTTATGGTCTTAGTGAATTTTTCTTGTAGTTACTTTGTCTGACGTTTTTTCCAATTATTGTAGTGCCCTGTATTACATTTTAATTGGAGAAATAAACGATATTATTATTATTATTATTATTATTATTATTATTATTATTATTATTATTATTATTATTATTAGGGTTTTAGGGCGGGAAGGGCGAAGTCTTTTGGGGCGCCTATCTTTTTAAATACACATTTTGTCATATTGTTCTTTTTTTATTAAACATTTAGTCAAAAATTATTTATATTTTATATGGTATTAAGCACCATTAGAGCTTTTTATTAAAATTATTGGTGAGTGACAATGGAACTAAATTTTTCCAAAAGCCAAGAAGTGTTTCAGCATTTCATTTCATTCAGCATTTTTCAACATTAGTTTTCAACATTGGGTAAAAAATGCATTGTGTGCTTTTTGTAACATTTTTAATTAACAAAATTTCTAATTTAAATTATTTTCATTTAAATAAACCGAAAAATAAATCTTTTTAAACAAAAATAATTAAATAATTAAAATTAAACATTAAAAATAAAATACTACCTACCTATATAATATTATTGCAGAGTAGGTATACATATGTATATACACAACTTCAAAAAAATCAATTCAAAAAAATATGGGTAACGGCGTATGGCGTATGCGGCTCCTTTGACGAATGGTTTTGGTACAGGATATTTTTTAAATTGTGCCAATCTACCCATTTAGATAAATGTGCATAAGTCAATTTTCGCAAATGGAATGGTGTTTTATCTTACTAACGTGTAAATAATCAAATCACATATTTTTAGTCGTTTTGTAGATATGAGCAATTTAAAAAATCTTAAAATCTGAAATGATTTTAACGATAACGTTGTTGTCATATTTGAGTTTACTTATTTAAAATTACTGTCATAATTTCTAACAATCGCAGTCAAAGCCTACTTTACAAAAATAATGTCTTATGAACAAACAGAGATTTTTTATTAAATTGCCCATATTCCAAAACCTACTAAAAATATGAATAATGGCATATTAGTCATTTAGATAGGAACTTTGATTCTCTACCCGTTAGTAAGATAGAACGCAGGGTATTCCACTTACGAGACTTATGCGTATTTATTTAAATGGCTAGATTGACACAATTTTCAAAACCCCCTGTATGAAAAATGTAAAACCTAAGTTATGGAATCCAAAGATCTATGTTTTAGTCAAAAACTGTCAAAAATTTAAATGTTTAGCTTTTAGTTTCAAACTTACTGAACTTTCTTACTGAACTTTCTTCTCGGATGTTTTTACATAAAAAATTAATTTTATAATTCATATAACAAAAACGGTTAGAGATATATAGGTATGGATTATTATTAACAAAAGTTACTTACATTTTAATAAGATATCCAAAAATGCTGAAATATACAGAGTATTTTATTAGCAATATTACTTAGTCGTCCTTAAGAACTGGCCTGTAAGCCCTTTAAAAATAGAACATTTTGGCGAAGGACTGCTTCCATCGACAAATTAAAACAATTATTTTTTATGTATAATATATATTTTTTTAATAATTTATAGCCGACTGGTCACATAGGGGTTATGTTCCATTCATTTAGTAGACGAAACTCGTTCGTTTGAAATTTTTTTAAAATTGTGACAGACAGAACAATCGATGAAATAGATTCGTCACTAAAAAATGTTCAAGTTACTCTATGTAACCATTTCTGACCAGACCAGCCAGTGCCAAAAAATTGTTAGTTTTAATATATACTTTAGCGTATACATTTAAAATTAGAATTCATTGGCTAAAATCACCAAAGGAAAATTTGTGGAGGCAGTGCCAATTATTTTTCCTATCCACAATATTAAGGGCATCTGTTACATTTTTACATTGATCAGATTTCTGCCCGTTCTGCTCTAAAATATTTTAAAAAATGAATTATTTTTACTTAATATGTTTCTTATTACATTAATGATGATTCAGCTAAATTATTGGAAAAGCTAGTAAATGAAAACGAAGCTGTAAAAGTTATTCCTCTTAAAAAAAACAAAAAATTCCTACAAACTTCATAAGAATGCTGTTTTCAATAAATTACTTTACATTAAAGTACAAGGCCCGATTTTTAGAAAAAAAATTATTCTAGAAAATACAGTTTTATAAAAGCAAATTTTTAAAAAATCGTTTTGTATTTTATTGTAAAATTTAATGATTCAAAAATTATTTATTTTTCGTGAACAAATAAATGCAAATAAAAATTCATAATAACCCCTCATAACAGGCATAAATAAATGATTATAGAAAAATTGCATCAATCTCGTTAAAATTTGGCTACATGCCTTTCCTTTAAAAATACCTATAGGGTTTGCATATAAAGAAGTGTATATTAAGTTATATGAAAATTTATATTTAAGGGCTTGGCTTATTTGCCTTCGCCTTCTCCCCAAAAAAGCGTTGCCACTGTCTGTTCGTTATTCGCCGTGCGAATTCAAAAATGATACGGCTCATTTGCACTATCAATCAGACTAAATATTTATTCCTTCTACTTGTCATAAATCCTGAAAATTTGCTATGATAGTATACAGTATTACTAGGTACATTGAATATCAAACTATATAAGAATGACGGATCTCCGAGAAAAGTTGACAACCCATTTTTTGACGTATTGGAGCTGGTTTGGCCGCCATTGTGAAGTTGATCGTAACTCTAACCTTAAATCTGTCGCCTGTCTGTCGTTATAATGCAGCGCCTCGGCAACAGATGCCTCAAATTCACTGATGTGATGTCGTGGTGTTGCCGGATATCGTATTTTATTGGAATTTTTAAGAATTCAAGCATTATTAACAGACAATAAAATAGGATGTTCTCAATTCCAGCCGAATGTATGTTTTTGATAATAATATGTACACTGATTACTCCGGGGTAATTGGACCGATTTTCACAATGATTTTACCGTTGCATTGGGTGTTAAATGTTAAACAAATAAAAGTAGATAAAAAGCGACAGCAAGTATAACTAAAATAGGTTTTATTTCGTCGAAAAATAGCAAAATACGTAATACACTAATACAAACAAACTGGATGTTTCTTAAGTAAGAAAGTAAAACCTACTTATTTTAACCATTTTGAAAAGTAGTAATAATTGCAAATTAAAACCAAGTTATACAAACAAACCCCACATCATTCATATTTTACCCAACATAGGTATACGTTGTAGCCTAGGTAGGTATTGAATAGTAAGAGTCGTCATTTAATTCTGCTAGAAATAGAATACATAGCAGTCAATATTATGTTTTCATGTAATTAACGTTGGGACGTCAAAAGGTTGAAAATATTATAAGCTACAAAGCAATTAAAAATAGGGACATTTTTAAGTCTAGACTATACTATAGGTAGGAAAATAAATGTAAGCTACTTAAATCTAGGATAGGTGTAGGTACTTATGTGAAATCGAGTTTTACGATAAGCTATAAAAATAAATTTAAAAAACTCATGCAGCAAGTCAAACAGACAGGCGGCAACAATGTTTTAATTTAGCAGTGAAAAGGTTAGTCGCTTTCTTGTTGGTGAACTCATTGTGCCATCTATGAATTTGACGTAGCAGATTTAGAAAATCGGCTCATATGGCCTTCTTATAGTTTGATATTCAATGCTAGGTACTTTCCTGTTTCTTCTTTAAATCAGCAACTCGGCTATTGTAATTCCTTTATCAGTCACTATATTACTGATGGCGCAGGGTCCCCATAGCAGTCTTAGTTTAATATTATGATAAATTAATTCTAAAAGAAAAAAATATCAGTAAGAAGCAATATGAATTTGTTTCTGGAAAGCTTCCTAAACAGTTTTTAATAGCAAAAACGATTTTTTTGGCACCAAACTACAGCCTCTGTCCTTAAAAACTGACCGCAACAGCGCGTGCGTAAATTTCCTTGCCAAATAAACTCTTATTTTTAATTTTAGAAAAAAGTTCTGCCTTTAAAAATAACAATATAATGGCATTAAAGAATTATATATTATTACTGGGCCTCAAAAACAGGTCTAAATTAAAATATTTACAATATTTTCCCCAGTATGATTTACCTCACAAATTCTAGGGAGCGAAACAAGTGTCTCAATAAAGCTGCTTTAATTGGTTTGTAGTATATAAGGGACTAACGGGACGATACCTAATTATTTTTTCCTACGACCATATAATATATGAAAGTGCCTTTGGTATTCTTCCCCAGTAAGCCTAGGTAGAAGAAAATGAGGTCCAATGAGGTGGTCACCGACAATTCCAACCCACGTATTGACCGAAAACTTTTCTTGGAAATTATTTTCTACTATGGCGTGTGGATTATCTTCGGCCCATACGTGTTTGGTATGAAAATTCATAATTGAATTACGAGAAAAACAAGCTTCGTCCGTAAACAACACTTGACTTAAAAAATTTGGATTTCTTACCACTTTACTTCTTAACCAATAACAAAAGTCGATTCTCAGAGGCAAATCCCTCGGCAATAGAGCTTGCACACGTTGTAAGTGATATGAATATATTGCTGCTGGTCTCTTAAAATTTGTCTTACTGTTACATGAGTAATGTTCAATTCGTGCGCTATTTTTCGCGTACTAGTATCAGGGTTTCTCTCAATTTCGTTTAGAACAGCTTCTTCAATATGAATTGTTCTAACCGTTACGGGTCTTCCTATAACGACCGTAGACCTTTTAAAAGTTCCTGTGTCAGAAAACCGTGCGTGGAGTCTTAATTAATGTTCTTGCGTTAGGCACCGCCCGTTGAGGAAATCTTTCATGATATATACGTCTTGCAGCTTCAGCATTACCATGAGCCATTCCATAACAAAAATGCATTCTGCCATTTCACTATTAGTAAATTGAACCATTTTGAACGAAAAATAATCACCGAAAATAAGTTCTAAGAATGACAAATTAATAATTTAATTACCATTTAAGTAACTGATGTCAAGTTGTTTGCCATACTGCAGTAATTGTTTTTCAAAGCACACCTTGTCTAATAGAATAGTCTATTATAAGTTTCCAGTTTTCTTCGTTTCTAGCCAATTTTAAGAAATATTTTAGTTTTTATGTGTTGAAATTATTATTATTTTTTAATTTAAAAAAATTCCACAAAAATTAAAAATGTCTTTATTATTATTTCAATATCCTTTTATTGTGAAAATCAAACGGTTCCCGAAACGATTTCATGTTTTTAAATTTATTTTTATAAGGTCTTGGTCTTTGGTTGAGTTCTGAGCAATTTTGATTCACACTTAAATTTGTCCATAGGCGTGCATGAAAACGTAATAAAGAAATTTTCTCGAAAAGGGTTCATCCAATCAAAAATTTGCAAGGGACACTTTTTGTGTATTTCTTGCTTGACTTACTAGATTCAGCTATACTCTAAGTGTGTTCCGCGGAACCCTAGGGTTCCGCGATACCTCTGTAGGGGTTCCTCAAGAATTTAGAAAAAAAATCAAAACACCTCTCTCTGGTCGAACGTTTTGACTCCGCGGCCGCGCGTAGGTATATTTATTTATTTATTTGTATTTGTATAAACATGTGTTACAATAGCTGGTACAATATCTCATAAGTTTGGTATCAACATGTATACTTGTATACTTGTGAGCGCGCAGTCCCTTTGATAAAAGCATTCTCTAAATTGTTTACAACGCAATTTTTATATTTCTCTTTTTATTTTTGCTTTTTGTTTATCAGAGAGCGCCGACTCGAGTATTTTCGAGAATATTCGAGATCGAGTCTAGGACTAAGTATAAAAGCGGCGATCGCGCGTCGCGCCTCGTCAGTCAGTTGACGATTAGCGTTCGGAGCGATAAGTTCCTACCTACCTACTTACAAGCTCGCTAGCGAGAAACTAGTGTTCATTGTTCTACTGCCTGCTGTATTCTGTTGTCTCAGTTTTATACATTTTTTCATTGTACTAAACTTAGTCTCCTATACGCAGTAACGATTGTGCATTATTTAGACCCCACCATCCTGACGTGTAACATTATAAATAAAGAAGAATGAAACGTTGGCTTAAAGGTGTTAAACGTGTTGCAACAACATCTTCTAATAACGCTGAATGTTCAAAAGCAGTACGCGCGGAGAATATAGCAATCACCGATCCAGACGATGATGCCACGACGTCAAGCTCGACGGTTTCAAAGACGAAAAAAGGAAGTATGATGAATCATATATCAGTTTCGGATTTGTTGATTCCAACGGCTCACCTCTCTGCATGCTATGTAGTAAACTGCTTCCTAATAGTTCCATGGCACCTGCCAAATTGCGCCGACATTTACAAACTGTACACCCCGAGTCTAAAGACAAGAATAAAGAATTTTTTGTTCGTAAAATAGATCAGTTATTGGAAAGTCAAAAAAATATGATGCATGTAACAAAAACTATCAACGAAAAGGCCACGGAGGCATCATATTTAGTTAGCTATCGCATTGCACAAGCAGGTGAAGCGCACACTATCGCTGAGAATTTAATAAAGCCATGTGTATTAGACATAACAAAATGTATGCTCGATGAAAAATCTGCAAAGCATCTTTCTACTGTGCCGCTATCAAACGATACTGTTTCACGGCGAATCCATGATCTGGCAAGCTACGTCAAACAAGAACTAGTTACACGTCTACAAAAAACACGATTCGCCTTGCAAATGGACGAGTCAACTGATGTCGCTGGTTTGGCTATCTTGCTGGTTATCGTGAGATATCCATATGAAAGTTATTTTGAAGAAGACATGCTTATGTGTTCACCGCTGCTCACAAACACTACCGGGGAAGAAATTTTTAATAAAATAAATATATTTTTTGAAGAAAATAATCTCAGTTGGAACAATTGCATTGACATTTGTATAGATGGGGCCAAGGCGATGACAGGTAAAACAGCAGGAGCAGTGTCACGAATAAAAAATAAAGCGCCTAATTGTAGTTCCAGCCATTGTATTCTGCATAGACAAGCACTTGCGATGAAGCAAATGCCGTCAAATCTAAAATTAGTTATGGATGAAGCGGTAAAAATAATTAATTTTATCAAATCACGACCACTACAATCCCGATTGTTCTCATTATTGTGTGAAGATTATGGCAGCAAACATAAAACACTGCTGCTCCATACAGAAGTGCGATGGCTGTCTCGGGGTAAAACTTTAACAAGGCTATTTGAACTTAGAGCCGAGTTACAAATGTTTCTTTCAGCAGATATTTCTTTTAATTTGAAGGACCGTTTGTATGATAAAACTTGGTTGTTCCGATTGTCTTTTATGGCGGATATCTTTCAAAAACTGAACGATTTGAATTTATTATTGCAAGGTAAACAGACAACAGTGTTTCAGGCCTATAACAAAATAACTGCCTTCAAAAGAAAATTAGATTTTTGGATTATTTGCGTTGGTAAGAAAGAAATAGAAAGCTTTACGTCACTCAGTGAGTTTGTTAGCGATAACGACTCAGAAATGTTTCAAGATGATGTGTTTGAAGAATTGGTCCAATATCTCAGTTCGATGCGCGCATCTTTTGAAAAGTATTTTCCCGAAGAACAGAATACAAAAATGAAACTGAATTCATGGATTCATAATCCTTTTTTACCCAACTTGTAAAAGCCCGAAAGTATGTCAAACGAGATATATGAATCTCTTTTAGAAATTTCATCAGACACAAATATGGAGTCACTGTTCAAAACGACGCCTCTCAACGATTTTTGGTGCAGAATCCGTGATGAATATCCAATGCTTGGCAAAATGGCTCTGAATATTCTTCTCCCGTTCCCAACAACATATTTGTGCGAAACAGGATTCTCAACCTATGCAGCCACGAAAATAAAATATCGCAATAGACTGGACGCCGAACCTGATATGAGACTTCAACTGTCTTCTATCAAACCAGATATCAACCAATTGATGAAAAATAAAAAACAGTTTCATACCTCCCATTAGTTAGATTTTTTCTTTTTTAATATCTTTTATTATTGTACTTGCCATGTGGTAAAGTAAGTAATAATTAGTAACTGTTACATTGTACTTTTATTATGCTTATTAATAAAGAATACACTTTTAAAAACTATTGTTTTATTGTAGGGTTCCATCAAGTATTTTGCTTCCCAAAAGGGTTCCGTCACCAAAAAAGTTTGAGAACCGCTGTACTAGATAATGCTTTAAAAGTTTAAAACAGTCAGTGGCGTGTCTTTTTTACTTGAAAATCCTAAGAAGGTTACCCATATCTACGCTCGTGGTTGAATTAAAAATATCTTAATACTTGTAAAATGTAGCCTCTAAATATCTATTAGTGTGTCGTAAGTTTCAATAAAGTAGCTGATACCATTCAATATTATAATAGAAAAATGTGATTTTTTTTAAAAGTTAAACACCCTGTATCTCGAGAACGGAGCTCTTGCGGACCTATAATTATATGAACTTTTCGTCTTAAAATCAATCAAAGAAAAATTCCTTAAAGTTTCCGTACTTACTTAATTAACACCCTGTATATAATATACAGAACTCTATTGTCACTATACCATTTGTACGTCTTGACAACTTTTTTTATTGATTTAATTTGGGTACGGTGCCAGTGGGATGTACAATATATACAATATACGCCCTTATTGGCCAAGAGTATGCAATTTATTGTATTTTATTAGTTGTTACCTGATTGAATTATGACACCTAAGAATCGTGGCGTGGTAATTAAGCTTAAAAATGCAGCATAATAATTTACTTGAATTAGTAACTCTTTTGTTTCAGCGGCGCATGTCGGTTACTGAAGGCGGTATCCGTCTTCCCATCACAATGGAAGCGGGTCGCCCAAAATTGGGAGGCCTTATGGATCCGCGGCAAGGTGTTATTGACAGACACTCGAGATGTCAGACTTGTGCTGGAAATATGACTGAATGTCCTGGACATTTTGGACATATTGACTTGGCGAAACCAGTTTTTCATGTCGGATTCGTAACTAAAATTATTAAATTGTTAAGATGTGTCTGTTTCTATTGTAGTAAGCTTTTGGTGAGCCCTAATAATCCAAAAATAAGAGAAGTAGTCATAAAAACAAAGGGTCAATCCAGAAGAAGGCTGGCTCACGTTTACGATTTGTGTAAAGGCAAAAATGTTTGTGAAGGCGGAGATGAAATGGATGGTGGGAAGGAGGGTGATGAACGTAATATGATGAATAAAAAAGGAAGCCATGGTGGTTGTGGACGTTACCAACCCAATATTAAACGCACTGGGCTAAATTTAATTGCAGAGTGGAAACACGTTAATGAAGATTCTCAAGAAAAGAAAATTTCTTTAACTGCTGAAAGAGTATGGGAAATTTTCAAGCATATCACCGATGAAGAATGTTTTATTCTTGGAATGGACCCCAAATTTGCACGACCAGATTGGATGATAGTTACTGTACTACCTGTTCCACCTCTTCCAGTAAGACCAGCCGTTGTTATGTTTGGATCAGCAAGAAACCAAGATGATTTAACTCATAAACTAGCAGACATTATTAAAGCAAACAATGAATTACAAAAAAATGAATCTGCGGGAGCAGCAGCCCACATTATAACCGAAAACACTCAAATATTACAATTCCATGTGGCTACTTTAGTTGATAACGATATGCCTGGTATGCCTAGAGCCATGCAAAAGTCAGGCAAACCATTAAAAGCCCTTAAGGCTCGTTTAAAAGGTAAGGAGGGAAGAATTCGCGGTAATTTAATGGGTAAGCGTGTTGATTTCTCCGCACGAACTGTCATAACACCGGACCCTAATCTGCGTATAGATCAAGTAGGTATCCCAAGAAGTATTGCACAAAACATGACATTTCCGGAAATTGTCACACCCTTTAATTTTGATAAAATGTTGGAATTAGTTCAGAGAGGAAATTCACAATATCCTGGAGCAAAATATATTATAAGGGATAACGGGGAAAGAATAGACCTGAGGTATCATCCGAAACCTTCAGATTTACATCTGCAATGCGGATATAAAGTAGAAAGACACATTCGAGATGGTGATTTAGTCATATTTAATCGACAACCGACTTTGCACAAAATGAGTATGATGGGACATAGAGTGAAAGTACTGCCTTGGTCAACGTTTCGTATGAATTTGTCTTGCACATCTCCCTACAATGCTGATTTTGATGGCGATGAAATGAACTTACACGTTCCTCAAAGCATGGAAACTAGAGCTGAGGTCGAAAACCTACATATAACCCCGCGTCAAATCATTACGCCACAGGCTAACAAACCTGTCATGGGTATTGTACAAGACACCCTTACGGCAATCCGAAAAATGACAAAGAGGGATGTATTTATAGATAAAGAACAAATGATGACGTTGCTGATGTTTTTGCCTATTTGGGATGGAAAAATGCCAAGACCGGCCATTTTAAAACCCAAGCCTTTGTGGACTGGAAAACAGATATTTTCCCTTATTATACCTGGAAATGTAAACATGATGCGGACACATTCTACACATCCGGACGATGAAGATGAGGGACTTTACAAGTGGATATCCCCTGGAGATACAAAAGTGATGGTAGAACATGGTGAACTAATCATGGGGATCTTATGTAAAAAAACTTTGGGTACGTCAGCTGGTTCCCTTCTGCATATCTGTTTCTTAGAATTGGGTCATGAGGTTTGTGGACGGTTTTACGGCAACATTCAAACTGTAGTTAACAACTGGCTTTTACTGGAAGGTCACAGTATTGGCATTGGAGACACAATTGCTGATCCTCAAACGTACTTGGAAATTCAGAAAGCCATTAAAAAGGCAAAAGAAGATGTCATTGAAGTAATTCAAAAAGCGCATAACATGGAGTTGGAACCCACGCCTGGCAATACTCTTAGACAGACTTTTGAAAATCAAGTAAACAGGATTCTAAACGATGCTCGTGACAAGACTGGCGGGTCAGCTAAGAAGTCTCTTACTGAATACAATAATCTAAAAGCCATGGTCGTATCTGGTGCGAAAGGCTCTAACATTAATATTTCTCAAGTTATTGCTTGTGTAGGGCAACAAAACGTTGAGGGTAAACGTATACCATTTGGCTTCAGGAAACGTACTCTTCCACATTTTATCAAAGATGATTATGGTCCTGAATCAAGAGGATTTGTTGAAAACTCGTACCTTGCTGGTTTAACTCCTTCAGAATTTTACTTTCACGCTATGGGAGGGCGAGAAGGCTTAATTGATACCGCTGTAAAGACAGCTGAAACTGGCTACATTCAGCGTCGTCTAATAAAAGCTATGGAATCTGTAATGGTTAATTATGACGGCACTGTAAGAAATTCAGTCGGACAACTTATCCAATTACGTTATGGAGAAGATGGACTTTGCGGTGAATTGGTCGAGTTTCAATATTTACCAACTATTAAAGTTAGCAATAAAACATTTGAGAAAAAGTTTAGATTCGATCCGAGTAACGAAAGGTATCTTAGAAGGATATTCAACGAGGATGTTATTAAACAACTTATGGGATCTGGAGAGGTTATATCAGAGCTTGAGAGAGAATGGGAACGACTTCAGAAAGACAGAGAGGCGCTTAGACAAATATTCCCTAGTGGAGATGCTAAAGTTGTGTTACCTTGTAACTTGCAAAGGATGATCTGGAATGTGCAGAAAATATTTCATATTAATAAGAGAGCTTCAACAGATTTATCACCATTACGGGTAAGATCTAAATGAAATATACTTATATAATTCATGTCAATAAATATATATTACACTTATAAATATTTAATGTACGATTTGTTTGTCTTTATTGCAAAAAATTAAAAGTTAAAGACCAATTTATTCAATAAAATCCTCTTTTAGGCAATGCATTTTTTGTTTTACAGGTTATTCGCGGTGTTAGGGATCTGCTAGCGAAATGTGTTATAGTAGCTGGTGAGGATAGGCTTTCGAAACAAGCCAATGAGAATGCAACCTTGCTGTTTCAATGCTTAATAAGATCTACTTTGTGTACCAAAGCTGTATCTGAAGAGTTTCGTCTTAGTACTGAAGCATTTGAATGGTTGATTGGTGAAATTGAAACGCGATTCCAGCAAGCACAAGTTAATCCAGGTATTATTGCGATTAAAATTTTTCTGTTTTTACCTGCGCTACTAATTTTATTATTTTATGAGGGATGACAAAACATTAATTCTTAGTAACAATTCAGGAAATAGTTGTTTCTGATTAGGATACGATTTAAAAAAAAACACTTTTTAGGTGAGATGGTAGGAGCATTAGCCGCTCAATCGCTCGGCGAACCTGCAACACAAATGACACTAAATACTTTTCACTTTGCTGGCGTATCTTCCAAAAATGTAACTCTGGGTGTACCCCGACTAAAGGAAATTATTAATATATCTAAAAAACCTAAGGCACCCTCTCTGACAGTATTTTTAACTGGTGCAGCCGCTAGGGATGCAGAAAAAGCTAAGGTAGGTGGAATAATAATAATTTATTGTATCTGGAAGGGTGAGCTAGGCTACACAGCCCTTAGGCCACAGTTGACTCATTAAATGTTAAAATAAAATAATCATGCTTTTAGCTCGTTAGCCAACCTAATATTGAAAAGAATCCGTTTTCAACTTATGAAGATAATTTAAAATTTTTGATTCAACGATTTTCTCAAATACCTTTGAGGAAGTATTGTGGATAGGATAGAGATTTGCCTATAATTTTCTGTACTCTCTTTATTATCATTTTTGTAAACAGTGGTTACAATAGCAGTTTTGAATGCACTAGGAAATACTCCGAGATTAAATAATTATTGACTTCAAAGGTCACAAATATCATGTAAAGCCTGTTCAATGACCGCTGACCGTTACGTCATATTTTCTATATTTGCGGTACGTCGTAAATTAATTCAGTCAGTTTGACTTACCGGTGGTAAGGGTTATGATTTTTCTTAGACTTGGTCTACATAAAGACGGATGCATGTGAACAAGTAAAGTACAAGCGCGTTTTTTCAAATTTTTAATTATTATTTTTATACTGTTAATGAAATCAGAAATAAGTAATTTATTTAGGGTAAAAGGTATCATGGGATAAAACATTTTGTTTTTGAAAATCATTAGGTAGTACAGGGTCTTCCAACGAGGACTGAACAGGGGCTCATTTTTGAGCTTCCTTGTATTTAAAGAAAAATCCAAAATAACCAATCGATGTACTTTTTCCTGCAGAATTCAAAAATGAAACCAAAAATTTATTTGAACCAGAAACAAAAGAGTTACGATATGGATAAGGTGTTTTTTAAATGGAACATAGCTTTTTTTTATACGATTTTTGGAACGAGTGATTTTTTTTTGTCCGTTCTGATTAAAATATTTAATATTGTGACAGCTATTTTTATTAAATTTTAATGTTTTATCCAGTATAATTTAACTTTAACCTGTTTGAAACATACACTAGGTAATAAAAGTATAATCACCTTATTTGAATCCTTCAAAGTCAAAAAATTTGAAATTTACTATAATATTGCCGAAATGAAATATGCATTAGATGAGATATTGCAGATTGTTATCTTGTTCTACAAATGCCAAGAAAATGCAAGAGAAGCAAGGAGAAGATTTATTGCAAATTTTCACAGAAATATATCCGTCAATACTATTCTAAGGATAAAGAACCTATTTGAGGAAAATAAAACATTACATGACAGAAAAAGAAATTCAGAAAGGAATAGAAATCGAGACCGTGCCATTGTGAATTATTTTCGACTGATTCCAACCAAATCAATTTCGGACGCAGTTAGGGACGTTCAATAGGGCGGCGGTGTAAGACGCAGAAGAGTTACCCAAGGAACTGTTCACAGGACTTTAAGAAATCATAAATTTAAGTTTTATCATATCCTTCCACTTCAACATCTAACACCGACACAAAAATAACTTCGCTTCCAATTTGTTTCCCAAATTGTGATTCGGAAAGAAAACGAAGCCCCTAATTTATTCAGAAATATTTTATGGACTGACGAAGCCACATTCACAACATCGGAGGTGTTCAATAGACATAATAGTCATCACTGGGCCGTTGGAAATCCAAGAAAATTTCAGACAATTAAATTTCAAGGAAGGACTTCAATCCATGTTTGGTGTGGCATAAAAAATAATAGAATTTTGGGACCAATATTTTTTAACGGGACTTTAAATGGACAGAGATACTACGAGTTCTTAGAAAACGAAATTGAGAACTTTTTGGAAGATTTACCATTGGAAGAATATCAAAGTTTAATTTGGCAACATGACGGGGCCCCTTCGCATGCCGTGCGTGAGGTTACTCAATATTTAAACGGACTCCATGAAGAATGGATTGGTAGAAATGGAACCTATGCTTGGCCACCCAATAGTCCCGATTTGTCAATATTAGACACATTTCTTTGGGGCCATTTAAAGAACGTGGTATACAAGCAGCGAAACCACGATATTGAAGAGATCATGCAGAAAATTGTGAATGAAATAAATCGCCTTAACCAGGAAAATCACAGTATAACAGCAAGTTTGGAAAGGCTACAAAGAGGTTATCGCACTTGTTTCGAGAACAACGGAGGTCACATTGAACAATTAAATTAGTAATGTTTTTTTTTTTAATTAGTAGATATAGAGTTGGATTTATTTTTCTGTCATGTAATGTTTTATTTTCCTCAAATAGGTTCTTTATCCTTAGAATAGTATTGACGGATATATTTCTGTGAAAATTTGCAATAAATCTTCTCCTTGCTTCTCTTGCATTTTCTTGGCATTTGTAGAACAAGATAACAATCTGCAATCTCTCATCTAATGCATATTTCATTTCGGCAATATTATAGTAAATTTGTCAAATTTTTTGACTTTGAAGGATTCAAAGGTATACCTTTATTACCTAGTGTATGTTTCAAACAGGTTAAAGTTAAATTATACTGGATAAAACATTAAAATTTAATAAAAATAGCTGTCACAATATTAAATATTTTAATCAGAACGGACAAAAAAAAATCACTCGTTCCAAAAATCGTATAAAAAAAGCTATGTTCCATTTAAAAAACACCTTATCCATATCGTAACTCTTTTGTTTCTGGTTCAAATAAATTTTTGGTTTCATTTTTGAATTCTACAGGAAAAAGTACATCGATTGGCTATTTTGGATTTTTCTTTAAATACAAGGAAGCTCAAAAATGAGCCCCTGTTCAGTCCTCGTTAAAAGACCCTGTACCTTTTTTAATTAATTTAAATTTACTGAAAAATAAATAAAACTCAGTAATAAAATTTTAAGTTGAGTCATATATTTTTCTCTAGTGCATCAGTCTATAAATTTTGTTTAAAATATTTTCATCTTATTTATAAAATCGTAATAACGAAAATATAATAAAAAAATTACGACACAACAAAAATACAGTTTTTTAATAATTAAAATAAATCGTCTCCGGAAGGATTATCATCATCAGATTCCACACATTATTTATAATTTTATTAGTGTGTGACTGTTACATTTCCTATGGCTTCATTCCACAGACCCAAAACTACGTCATTTGTTACAGGATGCATAGATCTTATTTTTGCATCACAATAGCTCTTACATTCCGACCAAACTATTTCAATAGGATTAAAGTGGCAATAATATGGTAGTGATGTAAATTTCTCGGTAATAATCTTTTGGAGAATATTCTCGAAAATATTCTCAAGTTAGAGAATTTTCTGAGAATGGCAAGAAAATCGCTAGAAATGGCAATAAAAAGAAATTTTATAAAACCTAATCTGCTCATTTTTGGCAAATGTCAAACGGCGTTAATCAAACAAAACGTAAAGAAATAAAAGTCTTACCACCACCACACCATTTACAATTCACACAGCTGTATACGAGATACGTTCGCGCTTCTAGGGGATTTTCCTGAATCACTGTTGCCAGACGTAAAACACTCTTGCCAGAGTTATAGAAAAGGTTAGAGAAACTCAAAATTTTTAAAATCATTGCAAAATTTTTCAGTGTAAATCGAGGCGGTGTAAATTATGTAGAAAAACTTCTCTAGAGAATATTCTCGGGAGAATTTTCTTACAGAGAATATTCCCGTTCTCGAGAATATTCTCCTCTCACCTCACTAGATATGGAGGAAGTTTTAAAACTCGATGTCCATGTTGCAATGCTAGTTCATCCAACCCTCGATCCAACCTATTCAAATAAAATAACATTAATTAAAAAATAACAGCGTTATCCAGATTACTTGTAACGTTTGGGTGGAATGTACGGCTTCAGTATTATCTTGATCTGATGCTTCATTGCAAATGATGAAATCGGAATTTGTCTTTGTTCTAACCATGCAATAAGTAATCTTTTTGACCAACTTGAATTTTTTTGAATTTTTTCAATCAGTCCAGAATTAAAGGTGGCGTTATCCATGAGAATAAGCGACGGTTCTTCCAAGTTTGGTAACAATTTTTCTTCAAACCATTTCTCAAAGTTCTCACTATTTGTCGAATCATGATAATCACCAGATCTCAGGCCAGACCAGATTAGCAAACTTTCATTATTCACAAATCCATTTTCTGAACCAGCATGTAGAATAATATACCGTACACCCTCTGACGATTTTTTTTAACTGTATGAAGAGTATCACCTTGCCAACTTCGCCTAAAAGCCTAGTGTATATCCAGGTTTTATCCAGAAAAACAGGTTTTAAGGGAAATTTAGAGTTGCCGTTACTCTTAAATTCTTTTAAAAATTCTACTTGTTTTTGGGCTATATGGGTTTTGCCCTATTAAAAAACGCCTGTAGAGTCATTTGCGCCATTTAAATTAAAAAAAATTTTTAAACAGTCCGCTGATGAACTAGTGAATATTTCAACACCATCAATGATTTTAAGGTTTAGTATTGAGCGAATGGTAACGTGTTCATCTGCTCTATACATCCCATAAATACGCTTTCTTATGGTATGTTCATGAATTTCGCGAAGTTGTCGACCACGGAATGACGAAATAGCTACATTATTGCGATTCTTAAAATCTACATCCTTTTCTATCCCCTTTGCCTTAATTCGTTGGATTGTTGAACACGAAACTCTCAAAGCATCAGAAACTTTCTAAAACAGATAGGTATTTATAAAAACATTGCCATATATTTTTCATGTTTATTATTTATGTTTTCACAAGCTTTATTATATCTACTTACCTCGTAAACTGCGTTAAAGGGTAAAAGGGTCTTTCCGGCATCTTATCTTTGAAAATAATCAAATAATTTTAAAATTAATAATTGTTATTTTTCACAATACCGTGACATTTTTGAAATAATGTTGATTAAAAATGTTCAAAGTTCCACATTATTTTATTTCGTTATTAAATTAATTCTCTATTTTATTTTAATTTTGGGTTAATCTTAAGTATTTTTAAATTTAAACTGGGTAATATTACTAAATGGTCTTTTCTATCCTATTTTTATATGCTTTCAATAAACGTTTAATTTGTCCAATTAAAAATTCGACACAACGTCACTCAACTCCCGACACCTGTGCGCAGCGCGCGAGTGAGCGACGTCTTGTACCAGAACTTGATTTAAAAATAGTACCGCAAAAATCTCGAAACAGCCCGTACGGTTGATTTTTGTTAAACGAATAAAAACTTTATTTATTGTATACTGTGAATGTGTTTACCATAGTGCATCCATATTACTGTGGTGAATTGATCTAGATTGCAAGAAGCTATCCTGAGGGCCCTCAGAAACAACCGTAGGATTCTGCCGGGTAAGTATGGTTTTATGGCGTTTTGCGAATCGCGTTTTTATCGTCAATAATACAGTCCACTTGTTCTCATAATTTTCCTTTTTTTTAATGTCTAGTTACAAAAAATGTTTCCGTCAAAAATGACAATAAAACGACGCAAATTTACTACCTCACCTAGTTCACGAATGTTAGAAAAATAAGCACTAGGAGTGACCTAACGGTCGGCGATCATTGAACAGACTTTAACAGTTATGTCATTAACACCAGAAGCATTTTTATTTGGCATTGATTCTATTGTTTACGTACGTCATTTTTAGTAACTCTCAAATACCATTGAGTTACAGTCCAAAGCTGGTTTGATACAACATTCGCTCAAATCGCCGCTATTTGTCTTCTAGTTTCTTTATAGAAAGTGTAGTAGTTGCAAGTCACAATGGTTCAAAACAACTCCTTTGTCAAGGATTATATTGCTTTTTTATGTTTTCTATTCTTATATTGGTATTCGAATAATTTTATTTTAGAATGTGCTTTGTCGCCTGGAACATACAACTCTAAGAAAAGTCACAGCAAATACAGCCATTTACTATGACCCAGATCCACAAAATACTGTTATTTCTGAAGATCAAGAATTCGTAAATGTCTACTATGAAATGCCTGATTTTGACCCGACCAGAATTTCTCCATGGCTTCTGCGTATTGAACTGGATAGAAAAAGAATGACCGACAAAAAATTAACAATGGAGCAGATTGCTGAAAAAATAAACGCAGGTAGGCATTATCAGTAGAGCGCAGGGGTTCATGACATTCCAGTGACGTATTTGTGTATTACGATTATAAACATTTTCACTCAAAAATACCCATCTGCTGGATACAGTTTTTTGAATAAAAGAACTGCGGTCTTTATTTTCGTTAAAAATATACTTTTAGATGGTGTCAAAAAATTAACAATAGGATGAAGGAAAAAGTATCTTTTCAATCATTGTTTAAAATTTTTCATTATTTATTAAAATTTACAGTTTCAATTGCCATTTATGGAATAGAAAATCATACAATAAAAAACTGTTCATATCTTAATGCATTTTAATATTACTTAAGTGGCAGACAACTTGATAGTAGTTGCTGGTTTCCATGGCAAATACCAAACAGGTGCCCTCAAGAAATGATGAAATTTTGGCAAATAATTAGAAAAATATAACTAATATATGGGGTATTTTTGAAGAGCTCTTTTAATCCTCTTTAAAATATATAAATAGGTCATTCCATTTAAAAAAAATACAACTTTGATTTACAACCACTTTCTGAGACACCCTGTACAATATTTCTGAGTATAGAAAAGAAAATATACTTTAGTACCTACAACCTGGTAACAAAATTAATTTTTTTTTTATTGATACCCTATTTCGCTTATTTAAAGTACGCCTCAGCGTGTTTCAATCCCACTTTCAAAAACGCGCGTGTTTTAAAGTCATCATGGCAACATCAACAACCCGTGAAACGTGAAGTCTTAATATGTCAACTTTTTAATTATTGATTTGACAGAATTACCTTTTAACGTCAAATAAAATATTTTTTTAAGCAATACATAACCAATGTCAACGGTGACAACAATGAATCTTATGTGACAGATTGGAAGTTATTTTTTGTTCTCCTCATTTTCATGACAACGACAGGTATATCACATCACGAATTCGACCATTTCACTTACTTACTAATGGCGTTTTCGATTTACTGCTCTCGCGCACTCTGAGAGTGCTCTCCCCGAGATTTGCGTGTTCGGTTATCAAAATCCACTGCTCTCACTCGGAGTGATCGAGTGATCGATTTACAAATTTGGTTACTCTGAATCCGTTTGAGAGTGCTCTTTTTCGATCTGAAAATTTTTACAGAGTAGAGAGGCAGCGCTTGCGCAGAACCGCAAACCACCACCATTTTCTATTATTTTGTTGATGTGTAATCTCGTTTGTTGTGTTTTCTGTGTTTGTTTTTCGTCTAGTTCAATGAATATTGTATGTAATATGTCATAAACGCACTTAAGTAGATTTAAATTTGAAAATTAACTGTTTATTTTTGTATGTTGACATCTGTCAAATTTTCAAGCGCAATCACGTTTAATTTACACTCCGTCCGAGGGCAACCGCCTTCGGAGTGACAGCAAATCTCGGGCCGATCGATGACGTCACAGAGCGCTCTCGGAGCACTCTCGGAGTTGTAAACCGAAAACGCTATAAGTTATTATTTCCATTTTTTGTAATATAAATACCAATAAGTGTACCAATAAAAAAAAATAATTTAAAGTATTCGTGGATAACTGGTCTTTAAAGCACTTGCTCTATTTCAAGCACTCCGGCTGCGCCGTCGTGCTTGCAAAATCGCGCGTGTTTTAAAGACCTTAATATCCACTTATACTTTAATATACTAATTTTTAATATTAAGAAAGTTAAGGGGGGCGGTCAAAATATATAACCAATGACCCTGTACTCAATTTTTTGTATTGCTATTAAAAACTTACTTTTGAAACGCTCTAATAGTATTAATAGTAATAGCAAGAATTATTATTATAAAATGGCTTATAAACCAATTAGTAAGTAATTTTTTTTTAAGAATTAAAGTTAAGGGTGGTAGGTGGGATTAAAGATAATGTTAAATATTGTCCAAAATAATAGGTCTTCTGACATAATATTTAAAAAAAAACATCTACTCCTCTTTTTAACTCTTACTAAACTTCTTAGTTAATGATTATTATTTACGAAATTGACAGCTTACTTCATTTTAAAGTATACTATTAGATAATATCACAATGATAAATAATAACAACCTTATACAAAAATAATACAGTAATAAGAAACCAAAAAGTTGTGATGCAATATTTTTTCTAAATGTCAGAAAGACTAGAGTTATAAACATTGACTGAGGGAATTAAATCCATAGTTTGTTGGGTGAATAGGAATGTCTAACAGATTCGAGTGACGTAACTGTCGGTTAGGTACAGTTAGTTGGATCTGAGACAATAGCCTAAAACCTTTGGATAAACTATTAATTTCTTTCAAAACAAAGGTCACAATAAGCATAAGATGTTTGTTGTCCAGCGAACTCATGTTTAAAACATGCAACTATATGTCTGCCCTATGATAATCCGCCATATTAATATTTAATTTATAGGCAGCGAATTTAAACTGGACTCTTTCTAACATATCTTAAGGTACTTGACGAAAGAGATGGTAGCATATTCTAGGTGTTGAAGCTAACCGAATAACTTAATTACATCAATTTAAAAATGGAAACAATTTCTCTCATTCTCCTCAGTTTATTTATTTATTTATTTATTTATTACTATACTACCTAACAGGAAAAATTCCCAATTACAAGGCAGGAAAATATAAAACTACAAAATATGAAGAATTTAAAAATGACATAACATAACAGTACATACTTAAAATTTACATAAGGCTAACAAAAAAAGTAATAATAAGGAAGTAAATGTCATAAATGTTTACCTTAAATACGTGTTCAACAAAGGTCGTTCATCAAAGTAGACACCGAGCTCTTTGACAGTGCTCGAATGGGGATTCTACTCCTGCCTCGGTAAAAGCTGATATATTATGTGCATTTATTTATGTTTAGTGATAGATGACCAACCTGAGTTTTTTTTTATTTTTCAATGTTTTGGTCATTTTATTTAAAGGGTAATTTTTAACATCTACAAGGGTTCCATCCAGAGACAGTTTTATTTCGCTTGTTTGTATTGGTCTAAAAACACTTTTTTTAATAGTGCGTTAAACATGTTGTGTATAGCGGGTGTCCACGGAAGGAGGTTCGCCCCTCTAACTTTTTGTTTTTCAAGATAATGGAATAACATTTGGGGGATTTGTATACGACATAAAACTGCATTTTTTGACAGGTGACTCAACATTATAATAATAATAATAATAATAATAATAATAATAATAATAATATCCTTTTATTGCCAGCAAAATCCAACGGACATAGCAACGTCAGAAACAAGATTAGGCTATCGCCCTACAAAATAAAAAATCATTATTACAAGTATACAGTATAAAATTATGTTACAGAGACAATTACAACAGATTAAAATCATCAAAGAAGTATATAACACCACAGGTAACTTATATAAAATTATGTAAAAGAGACGGTTACAACAAATTAAAATCATAAAGTATCATATTACACCGCAGGCTACTTCAATTTGGGCATAAAGAGGCACCGGAGAAAAGAAAAAAGTGTGCAATAAAAACTCTGTAAAATGGTTGATCATTTTATGGATCAAATTCGAGATTGAATTTGTACATGCATTTATCAAGTAGGAATTTGGTGGTTCTCCGCTTGAATGTATTTACATTTAGCTCCGATCGTATGTCGGGAGGAAGCAATAGCATTATGGAACTTCCGGTTTAACCGAAAGTGGCATAAACTTTCGATATTTAAATGGGACACCTGGTATATTTTTCCTTTTTTTTTGACTCCATATGACATTCTAAACATTTATTGTTTTATATAGAGGGCTATGAATACCTTCCTTAAATCAATTATTTTAGTTCTTTAATCTTGGGAAAAATACAATTTTACTATTTTTGGTCCAATGCTATGTGCTGTGTAAAATGTAATCTTTAAAGTTGTATAACTCATTTTTTTTAAACGGCAACATGGTGGCTCGTCGGGTTATGAAAAAAGAGGATTTTATTACGAATATTTTGATACCACACACTATTAGGTTTTAGAAAAGCTGCCATTAAAAAACTTTAAAAAGTTAACTTGGAACTTTCCTAAAATGAAGCATCTTTTGAGAATAAATTTAGATTTAAATGCATCAAGTAGCCTGTTTTGGGTAATAGTGCCGGGTTGGATGACGCCGATTAGGCTATCTTTGTGATTAAAAGTCGTGCAGCATCGGTTGAATTCTTTCTACATTCTCCAAACACTAATAACATATCAACTTTTTCACTCCTTGTAAACTATTAATTTCCATGTTTTTTAAATAACCAACATTACAAAAAATGTACTTTGGCAGAAGCTGTCGGCATGTCAATTTTCTTCAAGGCATATTTTGCTGGTCACAGGCTACTTGATGCATTTAAATCTAAATTTATTCTCAAAACATGCTTCATTTTAGGAAAGTCCCAAGTTAACTTTTTAAAGTTTTTTAATGGCAGCTTTTCAAAAACCTAATAGTGTGTGGTATCAAAATATTCGTAATAAAATCCTCTTTTTTCTTAACCCGACGAGCCACCATGTTGCCATTTAAAAAAAAATGAGTTAAGTATACAACTTTAAAGATTAAATTTTACATAGCACATAGCATTGGACCAAAAATAGTAAAATTGTATTTTTCCCAAGATTAAAGACCTGAAATAGGTGATTTTAAGGTGTTCATAGCCCTCTAGAAAAACAATAAATTTGGAAAAAAAAACTATTTTCTTGGAGACAAAAAGTGACAAGTGACACGTCGTTGTATTTAGAATGTCATATGGAGTCAAAAAAGGGAAAAATATACCAGGTGTCTCATTTAAAGTTTTTGTCACTTTCGGTTAAACCGGAAGTTCCATACTGTTGAGTCACCTGTCAAAAAAAGCAGTTTTATGTCGTATACAAATCCCCCAAATTTTATTCCATTATCTTGAAAAACAAAAAAGTTAGAAGGGCGAACCACCTTCCGTGGACACCCGGTATTTGAGTTTTCTGTCTTAAAAATGTCGACCATTGCTACTGTGGTGAAATTAACCCTTGCTTAATAATTTTTTCATGCATTTTATTATATTACGATATAGTTTAAAGAACTTAATTTTAATCAAGAAATCATGTTACAAAATGGAAATCGTTATCAAGTATAATTTTATTTGTTTAAATACAAAAACAATAAAAAACGAACGCTAGTAATGCAATAATCAGTTAATTTTAGCAGAAAAGCTATAAATGTTATTCACTAATATGTAGTTGCCTCGTATATTAATTATTCCAATGAATTATTTTTATTTGGAGGTGCAAGAATTGTTTTAATATTTTCCTATGGCCTAGTTACTTTAAATACCATTTTTTTTTCAGTAGTAGGTGTAAATAAAAATGTATTTTTAGGCTTTGGTGATGATTTAAATTGCATTTTCAACGATGACAATGCTGAAAAGTTGGTACTTCGTATTCGAATTATGAACAGCGACGATGGCAAGTTTGGGGAAGGAGGGGATGAAGACGTTGACAAGATGGACGACGATATGTTTTTAAGATGTATTGAGGCGAACATGCTCAGTGATATGACACTTCAAGGAATTGAAGCAATTTCCAAGGTGGGTCGGTAATGTGTAGTGTGCCCGGAAATTTACGTCTCTGTATTATTGTGCTCTCGGTTATTACAAAAGCCAGACGGATGGGTGGATTTTTGTGAATTTTATATACATATTTTAAATATTCATCCGAAATATTTCCAAAGCATTTCAATTTTGTTTGTGCGAATTTGTTTGTCGCACTTACAGCATTTATTTGACAGGTGACAGAATATTTCGTTCCTAACCTAAATATCAGATTATCTTTTGTTTTTTAATTACCTTTGGAACTTTGGGTTTTCTTATGGCGACCATCTTTGATTTGTACATAATATTATTTTCCCTAAAATTGCCTTTAAAATTACATACGATATAGCTAAAAAAAATTAATTGCGCAAATTATCTCGGACTTACTAAATAAAACAATAACCAACACTGTGACATTTAAAAGAATCGGCACCAAAGCTCTTTATTAAGCAGTTTAAGAATTTTTTAGAATTATTAAGGTGGGAGTATCAACATGCTTGCCAACCTATAACCTATTTTGCGTAGATTTATTTATTTTTCTAGCTTTTACAAAAAATTTAAATAAAATCGATATCGACTGCATATTCTATGGGTAATAATTGACATATTAAATAAATATTAAGGAATTTTATAAATTATTTTAGGAGAATTGTAGAGCGAAAAGTATCGGGTAAGATTTTTTTTTGACATTATTATGTCATTGTTGTTTCAATATATAATTCTCCCAAAATTACCAATGAAATAAATTGATATTTTTGTAATATATCAGATACTACCTAAATAATGTACCGACGATATTGATTTTCTTTAAATGTTAGTTATTAAAATAATAAACTCAAAAAATCAACGCGAAATAGGTTATAGGTTGGCAATAGATTGAATGACGTTGATAATTATTCCACCTTAAAGCAAAACATGTCTTGTGTGGTACATATTTTTAATGACCTTCTTCTATGTACAACTTAGCCCATTTTTATTTAATTATGCAAAAGTTTTATTAAAAGCTTTATGCATTCTTCTGTCATTTAGTACAAATTTCTAAGTTTTAAGACAAAAATTTCAAAATATGATTCATAACCCTGTACTGCGGATAATTTTATTTTATTTTTTATTAGGGGCGTATTTATATTTTCTCAGATTAATTTACTTTTATTTTATAAACTAATTGAATCTTATTTGTATAAAGAACCAAAATGTTAATTATGGCGAAGTAAAAAATTGACGGGAGCAGCTGCAGGCCTCTAATGACTTTAATAAGTAAAATAAAATAATCTTGACAAACAAATAAAACAATCTAAAATACTGGAACACTAAAAGTTAAACACTGTCATACATTTCCAAGATAATTATTTCCAATGGGTCATACTTATTAGTTTTTGGAATCTCTACAAGAAAATGTTAAAATTGTCGGATGCAGTATACAGGGTATTATATTTTTTGCGCAACCGACAAATCTACTCTCCTGTAGTTTTTTTTGGAATACCTTGTATAAATACTGATAACATAATTTGGCTCCACGTTCTTATCTCATTGTTTTTGGTTCCCTTCACTTCTATCGTGCCTGTCATCGTTTTTTATTTATTTGTTAAAATAGCAGTCAATGCTTACCGAGTATTGTCGAAGTAACAATTATTTTTTAAATCTAGTTTGCTAACTGATTAATAATTATTTAAAATTTAAACTGTAACGTTACATGACAAACAAAAAAAAAACTATAAGAACTGCTGAAAATGAATTCCTTTTGCTAATATACAGAAATCAACTCTTCGTTTCATCGACTGGCGAACTCTCTCGAATATCTTAAGAGTATTGCGAATTTATTTCACATGAAGCGGTAATTCTGTTTCTCAAATCTTCCTCTGTCTGAATAAAAGTTATACACACCAAAAATTTTAAATGTCCCCAGAAAACAAACAAAAGTTACCAAGCGGAAATGCCAACTAGGTTTTTTTAAACTTTTGTTATTACTTCTTCGATAATACTTTGTTTGCATCGACCGTTATTTTCGCAAATAACCAGAAAATAATTACAGATACGATAAAAAAGTAGAGAACCAAAAAGAATGAAAAAATAACGGGGAGCCAAATTATGAGATAGTGTTGATCAATATTTATACAGAGTATTCCAAAAATAAATACAGGATAGTGGAATTTTCGGTAGCGTAAAAAAAATATAACACCCCGTATACTGCATCTGAAAATTTTCATATTTTCTCTTAGAGATTCCAAAAACTAATAAGTATACCAAATTGGACATAATTATCTCAAAGAATGTGTGAGAAAAAGAAAGAAAATTAAAACTTTGACACCCTGTATATAAAAAATGAGGCGTTTTTGACCGCATGTTTATAAGCATTTTTTTCCTATATTGAGGAGCATTATCACTCCCTTAAATATCTACGTGACATTCATTAACGTAAATGTATAATGAAGTATTATGAAAAAAATAATTTACAGGAAATCTAAATATTTATTTGTGCGTTTTTTTTGGTAAATTGTACATTTACTGTTGTTGAATACATAATATTGCAGATTAACCTATTATGGATATTTTAGGTATACATGCATCTTCCTCAAAATGATTCTAAGAAAAGAACCATTATTACGGAGACTGGAGAATTTAAATCTATTGCGGAATGGCTGTTGGAAACTGATGGTACCAGCATGATGAAAGTGTTATCAGAGAGAGATGTAGATCCAGTTAGGACGTTTTCCAATGATATTTGTGAAATATTCTCAGTGAGTATTCTCCAACTCCTATATGAACGCTACAAATAAAGGAATATCCATCCTTGTCCGTAAAGAAGATTACCTACCGTAAACTAAGCAAATATTGCGTACTGCCTAACAAGTCTAAATCGCTTATTTGGTCTTATAAAAAAAGTTTTTTTCCAAATTTTCTCCCATATTTTGTTTGGTCCCTCGGGGCGGCTGCGCTCCTGATAAGACATATCTTGTTACTGTAGACTTAAACCTTTTCAAACATGGGTAATATTATAAAAAGTATATACCGGGTGTGTCTCAAAAGACGTTCACCCCTATAACTTTTCTGTATTTAGAGATATTAAAATAAAGTTTTGAAAATTGTCGCCCTGACTTTTCTAAAGAAATATAAAGGCGGCTTTGAAAAACAATGGAATGGTTTTGAAAACTAATATGGTTTTAAATTAAAATTGTAATATCATTCGTTTATTAAACTTACATTGTAAATCAGATAAAATGGTTAGTTTTACTAGAAATGAACAAATTGATATGCTCCTAGTTTTTGGAGTGACCAGAAAAATTCTTCTAAAGCCGCAAGATTGTATGTATTGTATGTTTTATAAACTAATGACATTACAACTTTTAATTAAAGCCATATTGTTTTTCAAAATCATTCCATTGTTTTTCAAAGCCGCCTTTATATTTCTTTAGAAAAGACAGGGCGAGAATAATGCATAATGCTTTTAAATTTGCGATTGGGAATTAAGGCAAATTTTTTCGTATCAATTTTAAAATAGCATAGGAGTGTATGGTATCAAATTGTTGGAAAAAAAAATGCTCGTTTTAAAAAATATCTTAGTGAACTACCATCGTTCTATTTGGAAAAATGGAGTAAACGTCAAGACAACAAAATTTCAATTTTAACCGCTTGTCAAACTTGGAAAGTCAATTATTATGACATAATTTTAATTTTCATATACTACTTATTGACTATAAATTAACAGATTTAATTAATTTGTGAGGTGTCATTTTATTCAGAATGTTATGCTGAACCCAAATAAGTAAAAATATACAAGATGTCCCATTTAAAATACAAAAGTCAAGGTCACTTCCGGTTAAACCGGAAGTGCTAACAAATTGAAAATTATGCCAATAAATGCAGACTCATCTCTTATGCATAATCTCAAAATTTCATTTTAATATCTAAAAATAAAAAAAAAGTTATAGGGGTGAACGTCTTTTTAGAAACACCCAGTATTGTGGAATGAGAATAAAAGCCTCTAGAAAATATGCGTTGCAAGCAAAAATTGCCGGCAAAATTTTATAACATCCAGCAATTGAGAACAATTGAGAATAAAATGTTGACAGCGCAAGATTTTGGTAATTGTTGGCAATTTTTTGGTAAGCCAGGGGGGGCAAGTGTTCCCCTTCAGACCACCATAGTAGGCCTCGAAACCGGTACTTGGACGCTTTTTTAATATTGGTTTTGTTTCTGATTGACTTGTTTTTACACTCTCACTCAGACTGATAGAATAAGTTTGCGTTACTGACATTTAAGGTATACAACTCTTGTAAACTATGATTTATACCAGCTTGAACGGCTTTTCCGCCTATGCTTGTGGATCTATAATAATAATAACTAGACTGGATACATATCTCTAATCGTCAGCCTAGGGTGCATCTATTATTAGTACTAAAAATGTGTATTAAAAAACAATTTAATTTTTTTCTTTTTTTAATATTCTATATTACTTTTTTTGCCTCACATTCTGCTGCGGAATGTGAAGGGGAAACATATCGCCAAATTGTCATTATACCAACTGACCAAAACCAGAAAATAAAAAGAAATGGTGTAAAATTTCCGTTTTCTCGTATAGATAGGTAGTTTTTGGAGACGGCATCGGTATAGTGCTCGACGTCCTATTTCCAATGCCGTCTCGCTCGACTTGCTGCGACTTTTCGTTACTGAAATATGATATTAAATATTATGACATTGATATTGACATTTAACCGGTCAGCACCGGCACTTTAAAATCACACAGCAAAGGTGTGCAATGTGGGATATACTTCCCAAGTTTGTCCTAGAAAAATATGTATTCAATCAATTTAAACATAAGGAAAGAAACTATTCTTACATTGATTGCTGATAAATTGGTGAAAATGTTATTGTGCCGAGCCCTTCTGGCCGTTTTTTTCGTACCGAGGATTGTCGCTCTAAGAATCCGAAACTTAAAAAACTTTCAGTACCTATAATTAACGAAATATTAAAAAAATAAAAAGACGCGCCTGGAATTGAACCCGGGATCATTGTGACCACAAGCGTAACCTATTATATACCACTAGGCCACCGACCACTAAATTATAGAATATTATTGCCGTATTAAAGATGAGGAAACAAAAAAAAACTTTTCATATTATTTTGACAAGCTCTTTCGGCTAAGGTATATAACATTTCAATCAAAAGTTGTTTTCTGTACGAAAAACAATAAAAACCGTAAAATAATCGTGTCTAAAATAGTAATTCTTACTTTTTTACAATTTTTGAACATTTCTATGCTGTTTAGGTATAGAACAGTATATTGAGAAGAAATAGTATTTGAGATAACCTAAATGAATCTCCAAACCAAAAATATGTGGAACTGACCCAATTCGATTTATTAACGATCCAACAAAACCCTACATTGATTTTAAAAAAATCAAAAAATTGACTTCCCAACTTTCGATCGCGTTCCCAAACAACACTGTTCTGTAGCCCAACGTCGTCTACACGTCGAAAAAGTTTAAATCGATTAAAATTATTTTTTTGATCTGTATCGCGCGACAACGAAGAAAACAATATTTTTGACGTTCAATAACTTTTTTCGGCACACCCTGTATATTCGAATTTTTCCCAGATCGTGCCCCTACTATTCCTCTCTATATCCTTATAATTTTCGACAATTTCCATTCCAAGGTATAGAACGATATATTGGAAAATGGTAGTTTTTGAGATGGCCTAAACGATTATTGAAACCAATTGTCGATTGGATGCATCCAATATCCAATTCGACTTATTAATGATCAAATAGGTACCCGTTCCGGCCCATTTTCGGCTTTGAAAAAATCAAAAAAATTATCTCTAAACTTTCGATCGCGCCCACAAACAATAGGCTTCTGTAACCACGGTCGTCTAGACGTCGAAATAGTGTAAATCGATAAAAATAATTTTTACGAACTGTATCAAATTTCAAAGAGAATCCGATATTTTTCGACTTTGACGTTTAATAACTTTTTTCCGATACACCCTGTATATTCGAAATTTTCACACAACGTACCCCCACTATTAGTCTCTAAAACCAAAAAGTTTCAATCGTCCCACTCTAGCCGTTTCCGAAAAAAAAATCGCAAATGTGAAAATGTCAAAAGAGACGACAACAACAATAATTACGGTTACGACAACATACATACAATATTTTCACGAAGGCGCTATATAAGACGAAAAATTTCAAGAGGCGATCAGGGGTTGTCGAGATTTCGTGCAGAAGAGATGTATAACATATCGCAGAATTTCTGCGATATGTTAATAAAAGTAACGGAATATTGATTTAAATAAATGGTGAATACTCGTAAGGAGATAAATTTTATGCTTAAGTAATTTTATAGTTCCATCAGTTTTAGTTGCATTTCTAATACTAAGAGTGAATGTTAATTTTTTAGGTATTGGGTATAGAGGCCGTTCGTAAGTCAGTAGAAAAAGAAATGAATGCGGTACTTCAGTTTTATGGACTTTACGTAAACTACAGACACTTGGCTTTGCTTTGTGACGTAATGACTGCTAAGGGTCATCTAATGGCTATAACTAGACATGGTATTAACAGGCAAGACACTGGTGCTCTTATGAGGTGTTCTTTTGAAGAAACGGTAGATGTATTAATGGATGCTGCGTCGCATGCTGAAGTAGATCCAATGAGAGGTAAATAATAGTTTTCGTCAGATTTCAAACTATCCGCAATATAGGATATAAACTTAAGCTTTAATCCAATCATTACACTAATGACGCCATATACACCGTAAACGTTTATTACTAAAGGGCGGAATATATGCTTGTCAATTTTATAATAAAATGCATATTTTCATATAATTATTATTTTAAGAGCATCTTTTTATGTTTCGGCTTTATCAAAAAATTTAAAAGGTTTAATGTCCAGTTCGGTACTTATTTCAGGGATTTTCCAATCGGAATTGTCTAATCTGATTATAATAATTATATTTATATTTTGGTTATACACAAGGTAATTTATTTTATTAATATTGTTCTGAAAAATTTATATAAGTAATATTTTTTACTTAAAAATTCTAAATTAATAATTTTATTATAGGTAACATATTTCTTCAAAAAAAAACGTTTATACTATAAATTAACATTTTTACTTTAAAACTTGATTTTTAATGCATATTTATGATTTTACATACTAAAACAAAAAATAAGATTTGCCGCTAACAATCTCAGGTTCAGGTGATTGAAGAATAAGTTTATAGAATACAACATAAACAAATTTATTATATTTTTAAATTTTAAATAAACTTTTAAAAATAAACTTATTTATTAGTGGTTTCCGGGGTTTACAGGTATATTGTTGGGGTTTGTTTATTGTCACTTAATAATGCGTTATTATTACCTGCTTAACAAACTATATTTATAACAATTTGAAATTTAAGTTTAGGAGACTTAATTAGTATTCTTGAACTTTTTCCGCTAAATGTAACAACAGTCCCGGTAAAGTAGGAAGTCAAGTAAGGAACAAATTGGATGTAACTGTAAAAACGAATGAGGGATTTAAATACTTAACTGCAGTAAAAAGCATTTAAGCATAAACCATCCAACGAAGTTGTATCGTGGTCTTATATTTTGCTACCTAAGTTGCAGTATTGTCCGACTACATCAGTAGATGTTGAAAGAAGCTTCTCTTTGTATAAACATATTTTTACTAATAGAAGACAATCCTTTTTAGTTGAAAATTTTGAAAAGTATTTAGTAGTACCTAAACACTTTTTAAACAGTTTTAGGTTAAAAAATTGTTTACTTTTATTTTTCTTTGTTTTTTTGCATTTTTTTTAAATAACCATTAGTTTTAAAACCCAAAGTATTTCTTTACCTCATTTTACTATAATAAATTAAGAAATATTGCATACCATTATGCATATTTGGTAAAAAAATGCAAATAACTACATATTTTAAAGGCAAACAATGCATATAGGTATATGCGCATATTTTGACTGAATTTAAGTGCATATAATCCGCTCTTTATTTATTACGTATAGCTATTAGAATTTTCAATAAGCGAACGTTACGACCTTAAGTAAAGCACGTTTCTGTTTGGGGACTAAATGTAGCCAATTAAAGATCTCTTCCCGAAGAGCGGTTTTGCGTATAACCCTGTAGCTCTGTAGTGTTTAAGGTTAGAAAGTTGGTTTATAGTGCCGAAAGTTCAGTATTCGATCCCCATTCTTTACATACTTTGTATAATTTATTTGAGAGATGCACATTCTAAAATGTGTGTTAAAGGATTTATTTAATTATCTTAAACAGTTTACATTTGAAAACGGTTAGAGATACTAACTAACCGAAACGTTGTGTTAAGTAACAAAATAAAGACGATGGAAGTCCGACAAGGTAATTTTTTTGATATTACTTCACTGTCTACCACCTTCAAACAAACATTGCTACTTTATGTTATAAGTATGCCGTGAAATCGATCCCGCATATCTTATTTTGAAAGATAATCTAGGTAAACGAAAAATAGAACTGACAACTTTAATATTTTGAATGAACACCCTATATATTATTTTATTTTTAAACCCCCTATTTATATATATATATTTATAACCGTGGTTGTTAAATCTTTGTTCTAGACTTATTCCGCTTTATAATTAAAGCGTATCCCTTACCATTTCTGATACTTTTGAGCTCTAGCGAATATTTTATTAAAGTATTACTCATACAAGTAACGAATACCATTAAAATGCATGGAAAAAAAACTATTTAAATGCAGTTCTTATGAATTATTTATGTTATTTGATTGGTATAATGTGATAAAATTATCGCCATAACATGTAGAACGGTTAATGAAATGTACCCTAGATCTCTAAATGCTCGAGTAAGTCGAAATAGCAACTCTCCTTTTAAATGTACAGGTGATTTGTAAATTTTTCCATAAACATTCCACCAACAGTAAAATTCCAATGGAGCAAGATGGGTTCATTTTGGAGGCCAATTCCAAAGCCCCACACATATCTTATCCAACGATGGTCTAAAATCTTATCAAGTGCTACTGTAACTGTTTTTGTACAAAAAGAGCTCCATCAAGTTGATACCAACAGCTTTGATATTCCTCAAGGGGGTTTCAATAACTGTTTTTAAAATATTTACATTTATCAGTTTCTTAATCTGAATGACTTCTCGTATGTAACGTACTGAATTGATAATAATAAGTTTATTTAAAATTTAATAATTCCATCCAAAGGAGAGCCGTTCGTCTAATCGGCGACCACGAGCTGACTAAGAACCTCGACAGCTTAGAACATCGAAGACAGGTTGGTGATTTGACTCTCTTCTACAGATATTTTCATGGCAAGTGTTCGACAGATATTGCCCGCTCGATTCCACCTAGAGTAATGCATAGCAGAAACACACGACGAACCACTGCCGCCCATCCCTATGTGGTTCAACTTAGTACACCCCGAACATCATTGTTTCAGAACTCTTTCATTTGGAGGACGTCATCTTTGTGGAACGGCCTTTCTGAGACCGTGTTTCCAACCGAATATAACCTCCAACGATTCAAGAAAAACGTGAATCGCTTTCTTCGCACACGCACCGCTCCCAGAGCGCCTTAAAGGATTTTCCTATAGTGCTTGTGCTCGATCATAAAAAAAAAAAAAAATACAGTGTGTGTATAAAGTCTGGAAACGGCTTAATAACATCACAATTTACTGGCCGATTTAAACCAAATTTGGTACAGTTGTGTAAGAGGATCTAACGCACCGAATGACGATATTGGCGTTGTTGCCAGCTTTTTAGTTTGTCTGGAATTCGAACGAATTTTATATTTTTAAATATAACACCCAGTATATTTTTTCATTTGTAGTTTTTACATCAAATTTGTTACACTTTTGGTATAACATACTTTGTTCATAATATCAGTAGTTTTCGAAATAACGACGTGTTTTGAAAATATCAACAAATTGTGTTTTATTTATTAATAAATAAAACACCAGTTCAGTTTTGATGTTGAGTCATAAAAGCTGTCATTTTTACATGCAAAAATGTCTTTAACTGAAAGTGAAAGAATTAAAATTCTTATGATGAGGGGATATGGCGATAGGGTCAGATCTTACGAAGAGGTTAAAAATCTATTTAATGACGCATTTCCAAACCGAAATCCAATTTCAAAAGCAACTGTTCTAAAAACTGTCCGACGGTTCGAAGAAACTGGAAATTGTAGAGATAGGCGACGATCAGGACGACCAGTAGTAGTAGATGAAGAGAAAAGTTTAGAAATTTTACAACATGTTGTTGAAACCCCTGTTTCTTCATTAAGAAAAATTTCTCAAGTAAGTGACGTCTGCTTCAAATCCGTCCATAATGTTTTAATAAAACATAAATATCACCCTTTCAAAATACATGTAGTTCAAGAGTTATCAGAAGATGATTATGAGCGAAGAATTGAATTTTGTGATATTATGATGTCAAGGTTTGACCAAAATAACCAGTTTTTCAAATTTATAGTATTTTCGGATGAAGCAACATTTATGTTAAATGGTAAAGTCAATAGACCCAACTGTAGGTTTTGGGCAAATGAAAATCCCCACTGGATGATAGAAGGTCATACACAACGCCCTGGAAAATTGAATGTGTGGGCTGGGCTTCTGGGTAACCACAAGATCGGTCCATTTTTTATTGATGGAAATTTGACATCACAACATTACCTTGAGCTCTTGGAAACGCAAATAGTGCCTACTATACGAAATGTGATGGGTCCAAATTATGCAAGTACATTCTTCCAACAGGACGGAGCTCCTCCCCATTTTGGTCGAAACGTGCGCGAATTTTTGAACAACACTTTTCCGAATAGGTGGATCGGTAGAGGGGGTACAATCGAGTGGCCACCTAGGTCCCCTGATTTGTCGCCTAACGACTATTTTTTATGGGGACACTTGAAGAACAGAGTTTATACCACAAAACCTCAAGATTTGGCCGATTTGCAGCGTCGAATTTTGGAGGAATTTGAATTAATAACGCCAGAAATGATTTACAACACAATTGAAAAATTTTATTTTCAATTAGCAAACTGTCAAGCTGTACAGGGAAAACAGTTTGAACATTTAATATAAAAAATATATTTTTTCTAAATTGTACTAGTTATTTCGAAAACTACTGATATTATGAACAAAGTATGTTATACCAAAAGTGTAACAAATTTAATGTAAAAACTACAAATAAAAAAATATACTGGGTGTTATATTTAAAAATATAAAATTCGTTCGAATTCCAGACAAACTAAAAAGCTGGCAACAACGCCAATATCGTCATTCAGTGCGTTAGATCCTCTTACACAACTGTACCAAATTTGGTTTAAATCGGCCAGTAAATTGTGATGTTATTAAGCCGTTTCCTGACTTTATACACACACTGTATATAATAAATATGTTTATGTTGTCTTCTATAAACTTATTCTTCAATCCCATTAACATTATAACTAACTTTTTCTTGAAATGCAGCTTCATTGGTGTCGTAAGGGTTATCCCTTTTGACCAAAAATGACTATTCCCTTCCCTTGAAAATTTTTATTTATTAGTCCAAATTATTTTATTTAAAAGATATGAAACTTCTCAAAGTTTTACTATCCGTTGAGAATCTTCAGGCTTCATGGCTTGAACTTTACTAAATTTATAATCATGCATTTTATGCCGTTCTAAAGTTCTTCTTTGAACTAATAAAATGTTATACATAAATTATATATAATATTAATAATAATAATAAATCATATTTAGCACAACTCGCATTGAAGACCGAGGAAATACATAAAAATATGCCAACATATTAATATGTTTGCCCTTCGTCTGACGTAACGGGCTTGTGACACTCTTGAATAAAATTTTTCTGGATAAGTATAAATTTTCTCAGGTTCATTGACGGTAGATTTGGGCACTTACATTTTATGAAAATGTATAAATTGTTCTGGCGAATAAAATGAATAACCTCATAAGAACTGCATTTGAATAATTTCCTTTCATGATTTTTACGGGTACTTATGGTAATGTTTTTAAGTAACCAAAATAACTGTATTTTTAAAACATCCTGTATGTTGCAACTAATATTTGGGCATAGGGTAACCCCACCCCCCATAATTATTGCAATTATTATTGTTATTACATAAATAACCAGTGTTTTATGTCTCATACAACTTTGTATTCAAATATGTTCTATTAATAATATACCACTTTATCCATTAGGTGTATCTGAAAATATAATTATGGGCCAATTACCCAGGATGGGCACAGGATGTTTTGATCTCTTATTAGATGCTGAAAAATGTAAATTGGGCATTCCTATACCTCAAGCCCAAGGAGGCGATCTCATGTCAGCTGGCATGTTCTTTGGTGCAGCTGCTACGCCCAGCATGAGCCCTGGGGGAGCTTTGACTCCTTGGACCCAGGGTTCTACTCCATTTATTGGCAGTGCGTGGTCTCCCCACAGTAAGTACAATACTTCTAATACTAAATATTATTGGAAAAATTATAAGAATTACGCCACAAAAGATTTGTTTATTAATTGTTGTTTGTTAATAAGTTATTATCATAACTTTTGCTAATTGCAATTTAAAAGAAAATAAAGTTTTGTCAAAAAAAATTGGACAAAAACATAGTTGTCGTAATACTAAGTGTACTCATTGTGAACTGTAAAGGCCGTAAGTTATACAGGTAACACTATCAAAATTGATAAGTTCTAATAAGAAATGTTTGTAAATTTGTTAAATATAACCGAACAAACCCGAATATTAGTTGCAACATAAAATTAATAATCTTTTTAGATTTGCTAGGAAGTGGAATGACACCAGGTGGGCCAGCTTTCTCCCCATCAGCGTCGTCTGACATATCTGGAATGTCCCCAGCATCAGTCATGTCTCCAGCTTCAGGAATGTCTCCAGGACCTGGGATGTCACCTTACGGGGCTTGGTCGCCGGCACCCCAGTCACCAGCTATGTCTCCGTATATGACATCTCCTGCGTCTCTTCATGGTGCTTCTCCCTCATACAGCCCTTCAAGTCCAGCCTTCCAACCAACATCACCATCCATGACGCCAGTATCGCCGGGATATTCACCAAGCTCTCCAGGATATTCGCCTACAAGCCCAAATTATAGTCCCACTAGCCCTAGTTATTCACCAACAAGCCCTAGCTATTCACCAACTTCGCCATCTTACAGTCCAACTTCTCCAAGTTATTCGCCAACTAGTCCAAGTTACTCTCCGACAAGCCCTAGTTATTCCCCAACTAGTCCTAGTTACTCGCCTACTTCACCTAGTTACTCTCCTACTTCTCCAAGCTATTCACCTACGTCCCCTAGTTATAGTCCTACATCTCCGAGCTATTCCCCTACGTCACCGTCTTATAGTCCGACTTCTCCAAGTTATTCACCTACTAGCCCAAGTTATTCACCTACAAGTCCTAGTTATTCACCAACATCGCCGAATTACAGCCCCACATCTCCTAGCTACTCCCCAACTTCTCCTAGTTACTCCCCATCTTCTCCGAGATACACTCCAGCATCTCCTAGTTATTCGCCAACTTCTCCAAGTTATTCCCCGTCTTCCCCACAATATTCGCCAGCCTCACCAAGTTATTCACCATCATCACCGAAATATTCACCAACTTCCCCTAGCTATTCTCCAACGTCGCCATCATTTGTTGGAGGTAGCCCGCAATACTCACCCAGCTCACCAAGCTATTCGCCTACGTCACCCAGTTATTCTCCAACCAGTCCGAAGGGTACACCAGGCAGTTCAAGATATTCGCCAACATCTCCTCAGTATTCTCCGCAGAGTACTAAGTATTCACCTACATCCCCCACATACACTCCTACTAGTCCTAGTTATTCACCTGCTTCGCCTACATATTCACCACAACCTCCCAAATATTCGCCATCGTCGCCTAGTTACTCGCCAAGTCAAGATGAGTAATCTTTTTTACTGTCGACGTTTAGCTAGTTAGAATCCCTAAACACTTACCTTTATGGAAAAGGTAGAGTAGCAATAAAAATGTACTGTAATACGGCAATGGCCATCAACACTAAAAAAAATTCATTGGTTTAGATTTTCATCTCATTATTTGTATGCTATATTTTTAAGTACTCCAGTCCGTAGTAGTGTCAAGTAACCAGACTGACGATTTTTTGGGGGCTTGGTGGGAGTTCATCGGCAAATTTACCGGGTGTTCAACTAAGTATGTCCGCCGGCTATATCTCATAATCCGTTTATCGTACGGCTTGCGGAAAAAATATTTATTACAGAAGTGACTAAGAAAACTTGCTGGAAATTATTTTTTTAAGTTTCTAGGTTGGCCGCTAGGGGACGTAACTCTAGTTACCAATCAAAAAGCGGCATTTTCTTAAAAATCCTTTGAATTTGGCAAATTTGAGTACGCTAAATAGGATTTCTTTTGCTTTATCAAGTTAATAAAAAACTAAGTTTTTCTGAATTCCGTTGCGATAGCTATAGGGCGCTATTTAGCAAGTCAACAATTTCATCATTTTTCTCAAAAACTTTAAATGGGACGATATATCGTTTCTTACTTAAGCAAAAAGAAGAGTAAATAAGAAGAATATCTGTGAAAACCGCTATTGATATCTTTCTTTAAACCGGAGATATGGAAAATATAATATACATATATATATATATATAATATAAAAATGAGGTCCATAAGAATAAACTGACATTTTAATGCTGAATTTGTAGGCAAGAAGTTTCAAATATCATACCATTGTGTCTTCTACAAAAAAATAATCACAACGATTCTTTAAATTAATGTTCTGTACATTGCATTGATTTACTACAAAAATAATAGAAGAATGTTTCATTAATGGAACAAATTGCAATAAAATTTTAAGTGGACTATGAAACAAAAAAAGTAAAGAATGCTCCGATTTAAAATATGAAATAGTGCGTGTCAAAATTTTAGTAAGTTAAATTTTGATTTATTTCCTTAAAATTTGTGCTGCGTTAAAATGGCGACCTTAATCGAAGAGGCGTTTACCGTGCTTTAAATTTTAAAGAAATTAAACAAAATTTAACCCATTTAAACTTTGACACGTACTATTTCGTATTTTAAATCAAAGCCTTCTTGAATTTTTTTTTGTTTTACTGTCTACTGACAATTTTACTGCTATTTGTTTCATTAATACAGTAAATAATTTAAATTTACAGAATATTAATTTAAAGAAGTGTTGTGTCGATTATGACTTTGTAGAAGATACAATGGTATGGTATTTGTAATTATGCCTATAAATACCGTATTAAAACGTCAACTTTCTTATGGACCTCATTTCTATATTATATTTTCCATATCTCCAGTTTAAAAAAGATATTGACGTGCGGTTTTCACAGATATTCCTATTTATCCTTTTTTTTCGTTGAAAAAGAACGAAGAAATTGTTGGTTCTGCTTAATAGCGCCCTCTAGCTGTCGCAACGGAATTCAGAATAAGTTAGCTTTTTATTAATTTGATAAAACAAAAGGAACCCTATTAAGCGAGCTCAAATTTGTCAAATAATGATAAGCAAAATCAAAGTTCTGGACATTTTTGCATAGCAATATTTGACCCCCTCTACCCCCCAACAAAAAAGGTAGAGCAGAAGAGGGTTACGCCCCCTAGCGGTCAACCTAGAAACTTAAAAATAATTTCCAGCAATTTCTCAGTCACTTGTCATAAATATTTTTTCCACAAATCGTACGGTAAACAGTTTCTAAGATATAGCTGGCGGCCAATCTTAGTTGACCACCCGATACTGGTCAGTTGCGGAAAGTTTTGCCATTGGCGTGCACAGCCACGTTTATAAAATTGTAAGATGTCTAAATATTTTGGATTCCATCTAAGCTACATTATAAAATGATACAAGGTCAAAAAAGGCGTAAAATTTCCAACATTTTAAGTTCCATTAACATTTTTGGTATGACAATTTTTTTTTCATTATTGAGAGGGAATATTGCACGGAAGAGTGAAAAAAACAATTTTTCCTTTATTTCTGGTCATGGCATCTATCACAAAAATACCAACAGGTTCTGAAACTTAAAAACTGATTACTGTTAATAAAAAATTGTTAAAAGAAGATTGGGGTGGAAGTCTCCAAGAAATCATTTTAAAAATGTATAATAAATCAAAAAAAAAATTGATAATAGAAAGACGAAAAACTGTTTTTTGATTGTTTTCAACTTTAAGGGAAGGAAAGAAAGAAAAACTCAAAGTCTTCCTCCACAAAATTTAATCGAAATAGATTCTTTAGGGGTCTCTACATGTTTCGAACGTAGAAACATTCATCTTCAGGAGACAGAAAAAATTTTTATATAGTGCTGATGGTATAGTGTCAGAGTATTTGAACGTTTGATTTTTAACCCCCAATACCCCAAAAATCGTTCAAATACTGACACTATGACCTCGACTGAAGATTCCTATCTTTATACTGACTCACTGACATATCAATGTTTTTTAAAAATTTTATAGAAATGATTTTAAAAAATCATCGACACCTTCTTTCTGGAAGGCCCCCTTTTTTTTCTTCCTCATTTAGTTTGGTTGTTTAGACTTTCTTTACTAACTTTCTTCACATGCTCAGCATGTTTTAACTCTCCTCAATTTTCTTATATACGTCATTTCAATACCATGAAAGCTCCATTAAGGTTTTACACCATTTTCTCTTCTGCTAATACCATCAGCACTATACAGGGTGTTAATTAATGTCATGCAGATATTTCAAGGGGTTATAGTACTCGTCAAAATAAGAAAAAAATGCAAATATATGCATGGTCTAAAACGCGTTATTTTCGTTATACAGGGTGGCAAAGTTTAAATTTTTTTTCTCGTATTTTGCGTTCTCTCTCTTATATTCTGCGATAATTGTTTCAAATTTGGAACATCAACCCTTTTTTAAAGTCTTTACAATAAAGTATCAAAATTGTCGGTCGCAGTATACAGGGTGTTACATTTTCTTGAATCGGCTACATTTTTATCTTTCAGAACTATTTTTTTTTGGCTCACTGTATGAATTCCGGTATGAAATTTGAACTCTCTGTTCCTTTGTTTAGCGTTCTGGTATCTTGCACTATTCTCGTATCTGTGACCGTTTTCGATTTATTTGCAAAAATAGCCATCGATGGAATTAAGTGTAGGCGAAATAACGCAGAGTAAAAAGCCGTGTAACAACCATTCAATATTCTGTTTCTTAAATCCTCTTTTGTCTGGACTGGGGCTGATACACTAATGCTTTCAGGTGTCCCCAAAAAAAGAAATCCAGGCTATTTAGGTCTGGGGATCTAGGGGGCCATGGCTGAGGTCCCCCTCGACCTATCCAACGGTTGTTAAAAATTTAATTGAGAAAGTTTCTCACATCTATGCTATGCTGAAGTGCGGTGGTGCAGCATTGTGCATGAACCACATTTGGTTTCTTCACAATTGGTACCTCTTCTAGCAGCCCTGGGAGTTCCTCTTCAAGAAATTGACGATAATATTTTCCGTTTAGCCGTTTATTATTGCGTTATTTCGAATACACTTAATTTCCATCGATGGCTATTTTTGCAAATAAATCGAAAACGGTCAGATACGAGAATAGTGCAAGAGACCAGAACGCTAAACAAAGGAACGGAGAGTTCAAATTTCATACCGGAATTTATACAGGGAGCCAAAAAAAAAGTTCTGAAAGATAAAATTGTAGCCAATTCAAGAAAATGTAACATCCTGTATACTGCGACCGATAATTTTGAATACTTTATTATAGATATTTTAAAAAAGGGTTGATGTTCCAAATTTGAAACAATTATCGCAGAATATAAGAGAGAAAACGCAAAATACGAGAAAAAAAATTGAAACTTTGCCACCCTGTATAACGAAAATAACGCGTTTTAGACCATGCATATATTTGCATTTTTTTCTTATAATGACAAGTACTATCACCCCCTGAAATATCTGCATGACATTAATTAACACCCTGTATAAAAGAATTTTCTGTCTCCTGAAGATGAACGTTTCTACGTTCGAAACATGTAGAGACCCCTAAAGAATCTATTTCTATTAAAGTTTGTGGAGGAAGACTTTTGAGTTTTTCTTTCTTTCCTACATTTTCAACTCCACTTTAAGTATGGACAACTTCTTCAAATTGAAAAAATATTTGTAAAGAATTGAATGGGACATAAATTGAAGAAAAATTTTGCGCTCTTAAACGACCTCGTATCACTTTAATGAAGCATTGTCGGAAGACGAAATATTTCCAAAAAAGGCATCAAAAACTGTCAATGTGTCGGTGTACGTCAATAACGAAGCTTTCCGAAAATCCATCAGCACACTTGCAGATGACTCCTCACCAAACCCGAAAATAACGTCAACGTTTGATATTGCCATCCAACTTGATTACTTTATATACAGTGTCACCAGTAAAGTCCGCATCATATCGGGTTTTTTTTAATTAATACATAGCTTTATTCAAAATTTGACTTTGGCATAAAGTTCTGCTTCGATCGAAATGAAAATTAGGCAAAAAAATAGTAGTCACATGATTCACATTATTTGTCAAATTTTAATTTTTTCCAAAAAATAATTCAAAAGTGGGGTTATTTCTGAAAATATCGAAAAAAGTTATGAGAAAAAGTTTTTTTAAATGCAGTTTCTAGCGCACATGCAAAAATTTCAGCAGCATAAGATAATTTTGATTTTTTACCTATATTTTGTAAATTGCACCACTTTTGCTAAATAAGACTCAACGCAACCTACATAAAACTTCTCGGTTTTAACTAGGCTTTATTTCAGATACATTTTCTTTAAAGTTGCACCATATTAAATGTGTGTTTTTCTAGAAAATCTAAATTGGGCTATTAAAATTTGGTCGCATGTGATGCAAAGTTTATTTGTTTTTAACCCTGTATAAGGTAACTTCATAAAATAAGTATTTTTGAAAACGTTGTTTGTGTCTGAAAGTAATACACCTTAATATTAAGATAAAAAAGAACACAGTGTCTTCAGTAAAGTGTTTTTAAGTGGAAAATAAATATTATTTTAACAGCGTAAACTATTTTCAACGATTTAATTTAAAACCCCTATATTATAATTTATTATTAAGCTATGTCATAATAACGTTAACGTGTATTACTTTCAGACACAAACTACGTTTTCAAAAATACTTATTTTATGAAGTTACCTTATACAGGGCCAAAAACAAATAAACTTTGCATCACATGCGACCAAATTTTAATAGCCAAATTTTGATTTTGCAGAAAACACACATTTAATATGGCGCTGTCTTAAAGAAAATGTATATGAAATAAAGCCTTGTCAACTACGAAGTTTTATGTAGGTTGCGTTGAGTATTATTTTGCAAAAGTGGTGCAATTTACAAAATAGGTATAGGTAAAAAATCAAAATTATCTTATGCAGCTGAAATTTTGCTTGTGGGCTAGAAACTGCATTTAAAAAAAACTTTCTAATAACTTTTTCGATATTTTCAGAAATAACCCCACTTTTGAATTATTTTAAAAAAAAAGTCAGATAATGCGAATCAGGTGACTACTATTTTTGCTTAATTTTCATCTCGATCGAAGCAGAACTTGATGCCAAAGTCAAATTTTGAATAAAGCTATTAATTAAAAAAAATCCCATATGATGCGGACTTTACGGGTGACACTGTAGATTGTAGTGCGTGGATAGTTTAATTTTTATTTGTGATTTTTTTCCTCATCAATATCTTATTTTTATCAAAATACCGTTGAATACTTGTATTCATATTAAAATAATAGATGTTCTAAGGAAACGACTTTGTAATTTAGATGTATTATAATGTGATAAAGTTGCTGTGATTGTACACACATACAGGAAGTTAGGTTACGAACTGAGAAAGGAAAGGCTTTAATTGTAATTTAGGCACGTTGGGACATATACATAGATATATCTATTATTACAAGTAAAAATTTAATCTTATTTACTAAAATTAGGTTGTTAATTTTGATTGCCAGCGTAGCTAGAAAAAGGAACTATTTTTGAAATTAATTGTGGTTCATACATGGAACTGTAGGTTCCGTTTATACTATACATAATATGGCTAGTGACGCATTCGCTATTTTGTAAAATTTCGTTACTTTTTCACTTAATCCAAAAATTGGCTTAATATGGGTCTGTGCGGCACAATTACCTACAGTTTCCCGCTTAAAAGTTTGGTTTTATAAAGCAACAAAAGCAGAACAAGGAAAAATAAAATCCAAAATGTGTTACTAGCCACTCTTAAATTATTTTGCAATTTGCGGATCAGAAAATATTACAGTACATTATTTATTTTCTTCTATAGTCTGCATTGCCACGAGCCTAATAGTATCAAAAATAGTAAATATATAAATGTTAGATAAACATGATGCTTCAAAAATACTTAAAAGGCAGTTTTTAAAATAATACTATATTAGTATTTATCATTTGTTACCTAATGCTTTAAAATTATTTATGTTTAAACACTAACAATACGCGGATCTATTAAGGCAGTATATTTAAAACGCCAAACAAAAAAGAGATACTCTTTTTTTAAGTTGCTTATGGGCAATATAAACAAAAAATTTGCAAAAATATTTTTAGTAATATTACGTTGATTCGAATCTGTCTTTAAATAAACACTAGTGAAGCGTTCGCCATTCAATTTTCTTATCAATATTTAGTTTATTTTTCGTTTTCTCCAAAAGCGGCCAAATACCCGTCTTTGGGTACCAATTACCTACGTTTGTTCAAGTTAAAAAAAATTAATTGATAAATTGTTAAAAGTAAAAAACGAAATTTTGTCAAATAACCCCGCACTTCTCTTATGGAAAATGACCCTCGGTTAAATTTCCTAAATTTTTAGTATGTCGTAGAGAATGCCATTCTGTTCGAAAGTATCCATAGCCACAACAAAATCTGCCGACCAGTTTTTGAGATACAAGTTCAAGTTGCAGAATATTAATTTACACTACATTATATTTTCGTAGTTCATAATATTAATTTGTTTTGTTTTTCTAAATTTTCGTTGACCCTGTCGCAAATAGGATAGAATACTATAAAAATAGTCTAATTAACTTATTTTATACCGGGTGAGTGACGTAAATTATTTAATATTTTTTTGTTAAATCGTATTTTCGGCGTTAAATTAAATGCTAACAAAGCAATACTCTAGATAACGTTACCTTGGAGCAAACTATCATAATTTATATTTTTTATATTTATACAGGGTAACTCTTAAAGAAATTTCGTAGATATTTCTTTAGGTACTCCTTTGTCGCTTATCATATGGTTCCAAATATATGTAATTGTCACGGTTATACAGGGTGTTTCCGATGGTACGCGTTAGAGGAAAAACATAAAAATGTATGTATTGATAAATCACCCGATATATTAAAAATGGATGGGTTAAATTTAGTTATTTTTTTGCTGGAAGTGTCGTACTTACATGTTTACTATCGATTTTCCTATGACCAGTTCTGGAAATTTACAGTGTCGAACAGACCCAAAATTCAAAAAAAAGCATATAAAAAACCTTTTTTTTCAATAAAATTTGTTCTGTAAGTTTATCAATAGCAAACATGTAAGTAAAACACTTCAAGCAAAAAATATTAAAAAATAACGAAATTTAACCGAGCCATTTTTACTGTACTGGGTGATTTATAAATACATGCATTTTTATCTTAGTTTTATATCGCTTATCATCGGAAACACCCTGTATAACCTTGATATATATATATATATATATATATATGTCGATAGGCGGTTATGAGGACATTTTAAAAAGCTATGGATTTTTTGTATACACCAGTTTATATAACATATAGAAACATATGTATACAAATTTTTTTCAAAAAAAATCAAAAATAAGCAATATTTTTATGTACTGGTGTATATAAGGACTTTTCGTTTTATTATTTTCTTCCACCTGAACTCAAGTCCAATGAGTCATGTCCTAACCCCTAATAAGGATACAACTGAAAGGGGTTCCTTCATGTTGTGTACCTGGGCCCAGGGAACAGAAACCCATTATTTTTGATTTTATTGTCCCTGGTCTGCGTACTTTTATCTTAAGGGACAGCTTATGGATGGTATCCTAGAGGACATTCATTGGATGTCCTAAAAGGCCCATTTAGCGGATGTCCTATTTGTGACATTTGTATCATGCATTAGATCAAAAATAAACCAAATTTAGACATACTTTGGACTTGTTGTCGACATTTTTCGAACTTTCATCGGATGTACATAAGGGAATAACTTATGGGCGTCATCCTAAAGGGCATTCATTGAATGTCATAAACGGCCGATCCTATGAATGTCCTGATTTGTATCATCAATTGGACATTCACTGGGCATAAACTGAACCAAATTTGGACATCTTCTGGATGTGTGTCGACAATTTTTGTACTTCCATTGGATGTACAGGGTCTTCCAACGAGGACTGAACAGGGGCTCATTTTTAAGCTTCCTTGTATTTAAAGAAAAATCGAAAACAGCCAATCGATATACTTTTTCCTGCAGAATTCAAAAATGAAACCAAAAATTTATTTGAACCAGAAACAAAAGAGTTACGATATGGATAAGGTGTTTTTTAAATGGAACATAGCTTTTTTTATACGATTTTTGGAACGAGTGATTTTTTTTGTCCGTTCTGATTAAAATATTTAATATTGTGACAGCTATTTTTATTAAATTTTAATGTTTTATCCAGTATAATTTAACTTTAACCTGTTTGAAACATACACTAGGTAATAAAGGTATAATCACCTTTGAATCCTTCAAAGTCATTTCGGCAATATTATAGTAAATTTGTCAAATTTTTTGACTTTCAATTCCGTAATAATAGGGCTATTTCATAAAGCATAAACGAATTGGTTTCGTCAACCAAATCACATGATTCTTCATTCGTAAAAATCATTTTAACCATTTTTTAATATAAATAATGACTTTTCTAATATCATCGACAAAATAATAAGATAAACACTTATTAAGGAAATTTTAACGTTCGCCCAGGATATTGTTTTAAAATGCCCCCAAGGATCAGAATGTGATTTTTTCGGTACCTCTTAATGAGGCAACATAACGAGAAATACCTAATTTTCTATCTGATCATACTAGCTGACATCTCTCGAATTTGAAAATTACTTCCAGCGATTTCTCTCAGCAGTATATACTAACAAATTTTTTTTCCTAAAGCTGTAATACGACCAAGGGCCGTTCTTATTTGGCCACCCGGTATACTTTTCTAACCTCCTGATTAATCCTTGTCCTTTTACTATAAAGTTGTATTTCATCTAACACTGTTAGACAGGTATTTGTTTTTTTCTTTTGCACTCATTTGGTTTTTTTTTAAATAAAATTACCCTAAACTAATTTATCTACCGGGTGTCCAAAATAGGAATGATTAGCCCACACTGGGTAAAATTTAATGCAATATGAGATATGAAAAACATTTTTTTTATGATAATGAATTATTTTAGGATAGTCCTTTAATTTCCTATTTTATGGTATTTTTGCCAAGTTCAATAATCGTTGCTCATAATTATGTCCTGTTAGTTATTATGCTTCTTGTCATACCAGTCAACAAACCCAGAGTTTCACTTTAACCGTATACGTATACCGGGTGTTTCTCAAAAGACGTTCACCCCTATAACTTTTCTGTATTTATAGATATTAAAATGAAATTTAGATATTATGCATAAGAGATTGAGTCTGCATTTGTTGGCATAATTTTCAATTTGTTAGCACTTCCGGTTCGACCGGAAGTGTCCTTGACTTTGGTATTTTAAATGGGAGATCTTGTATATTTTTACTTATTGGGATTCAGCATAACATTCTGAGTGACATGACATCTCGCTTGTCATTTTGCAACGTGTTATAACATTTTTATGTTTTTTTTTTCAGTCCAGAGTGCTACAAATTAATTAAATCTGTTAGTTTACAGTCATGTAGTGTATGAAAATTAAAATTATGTCATAATAATTGACTTTCTAAGTTTCACAAGCGTTAAAAAAATGAAATTTTGTTGACGTTTACTCCATTTTTCGAACAATTTGATACCATACACTCCTATGCTATTTTAAAATTGACACGAAGAAATTTGCCCTAAGTCCCAATCGCAAATTTAAAAGCGTTATGCATTATTGCCGTCCTTTATTTTCTAAAAAAATATAAAGGCGGCTTTGAAAAACAATGGAATGATTTTGAAAACCAATATGGTTTTAAAGTGAAATTGTAATGTCATTCGTTTATTAAACTTAAACATTGTAAATCAGATAAAACGGTTAGTTTTACTAAAAATGAACAAATTGATATGCTCCTAATTTTTGGAGTGACCAGAGAATTGTTTCTGAAGCCGCAAGATTGTATGTATTGTATGTTTTATAAACTAATGCCATTACAACTTTAAATTAAAGCCATAAATATAGCTTTTTAAAACCATTCCATTGTTTTTCAAAGCCGCCTTTATATATATATATAGAGAGGGCGGCATATAAAAGATGTCCCATTTAAAATATCAAAGTCAAGGTCACTTCCGGTCAAAACGAAAGTGCTAACAAATTGAGAATTATGCCAATAAATGCAGACTCATCTCGTATGCATAATCTCATAATTTCATTAATATAAATATAAAAAAGTTATGGGGGTGAATGTATTTTAAGAAACACCCGGTATACAGGCAGTTTTGAAGACACATTATTAGAAATGCCGGTGGTTGCGAGGACATTTGGTAAGCTAATGATTTATTTCCATGTAAGAAATTACGGTTAATCTTCGAAACATAATGATTAACCTAAGAATCATAATGCATCACCTATAAAACATATTGGTTAACCGAAGAACCTTGTGGTTAGACGAATCATGTATTTAACCTACGAACCGGGAATCCTTTTCAGTATAGGAATTCTCTCTCTCTGTGTTGTTTTTTTTTCTAATTCTTACTAGATCGTAGTTACTTTGATCTGTTGTAAAGTTTTGGACCATAATCTTTAAAAATAAAATTTACGCTACGGCTAGGTGTATCTTTTTTTTCACTTTTACATAGAGATTAAAAAATCCTGTATAAACCATCAGTTAACATACACAGGTATACACGATGTAACAAATTCGATGCGGAATATTATTATTAACTTAGCTGTTGGTATCGTATAATAAACTATAGAGTCCAACTTACAGCAAAGTTGGTAGTTTTGATGTTATTTATTCATGGTTCTTGTATATTAATTATGATGACTAGATGACTAGATTTAACACAAATTCTCATCTGGAAAGACCTTATAAGCACCAAGTGTCCTCGTAACTGCCGGTAATTCTAAAACTGGGTCTTTAAAACTGCCTGTAGTTATATGCATATAAAGTAAATTATGAATTAGTTTGCGTTATAGACTGGAAAAGGTGCCTTAAGTAACGTGCCGTCATTCTGAATAATACCATTACAAATAATAATTAAAATGTTTTTAAAATTTAAAAAAATACATTCCTTTTCATCTTTAAGAAAAGTTTATCAATGCAAAACTGCCACTATTTAAAAAAAACTTGTCTTTGGTATTATTTTGCTAAGCATTTCATAGCTTTTGCCATCATATTAAATTAAAACTTTTATAATTATAGTCTAAATTTAATAATACAATAAAATCTCGAGCTGTCATATTTTCTGCTGGCCTAAGAATCTACCTGCCATTCCCATTCCTTAAGAAAGAGAGAGAGAGAGAGAGAGAAATAGAGTGAGAAGGGGGGGGGACTCCTTAGATGGGATATTACTTTATTTCAGCTTAACCACTTGGTTACTAGGATAACCGCATGGTTAGTAGGTTAACCATCATGTTTTCTATTTTAACGTTTATGGTTCGTAGATTATGCTTTATGTTTCTTAAGTTAATCACAATGTATCGAAGGATAACCAGAAACTCTTACATGAACAGACTTCATAAGCACCATGTGTCCTAGCAACCACCGATATTTCTAAAAATTTGGCTTTAAAACTGCCAGTATATACCATTGCGATAAAAAAAAAGTAGTACAACAAAATATAATTTAATCGGCTGGTCTATTATAAAATATTTTCTTTCAAACTGATAACTCAGTGTCACCAGAATTGTTGCGTCAGTGTCATGTCAGTGTCACCTTTATTACAATACTGTCACCAGAATTTTTCATGGTAACGCCTAAAAAGTAAGGTGGCATAATTATATTGTTTTCATAGTGACGATATTCTTATAGACCAAGAGTTCTATCTGGGACTACTAATTCTTGTACTACTTTCTTTTTTATCGCAATGGTACATGTGTACCGCGGAAAATATGAATGAAATGTGCAGTATAGATCAATAATGGCGTTTTGAATAAAAACAAAACGGTTAGGGTGTAAACTTTGATGGGTTTAGAAATCAGACGTACTGTCGTTTCAAATAATACCTACTAAAGATAATAATAATTCGTAAAATCCAAAAAAAAAATTCCATTCCTTCCCATCTTTAAAGAAATTTTTAAATGCAATATGGCGTATTTATTTATGTTGTTGTATAAATACAGTGACCGGCAGAAAGTACGCTCCAAAGGGGATTTTTTTAAATTTCAAACTTACCAAATTTTTTTGGCGGTGGAAAAGTTCTGCATGTCCCTAAACAAAAAAGAGCATAGACAAAACTAGTAAATATTGCGCCATATACGAGGGAGAGGTGAAAACGTTAAATTCACTCAGGAATAAATTGCCCTTATTTTTCACTGTGGAAAATTTGTTTATAAGGAAATGTTGTTTGCACTTAAAAGTTATTCATAAATACCAAATTTCATCTCGGTAGCACAAATATAAATATTTTTCTTGGCAACTAGATTTAAATGAAAACGAATTTTATTGTAAGGGTTTAAACTTTAATTCATGAACCAATGAGTTTAAGAGTTTTTGAAAAATTGGAAACGGCAAAATATTGTCAAATGTATGAAGAAAACCCTCATTTATTTTGCATAAAGTTATTCCCTTTATCCATAGAATATTGTACGGTGTGCACCAGAAAAGTTGGATTATTTTTGACGTTATTTTATTAAACGTCCTGTTCTCGCGTATTTAAACAAATTTAGGTAAGTTATTTGTCCAATTGCCCAAGAGCTCTTAAAAAATTGAATTTATAGGTTGCATAGCTTCTATCGATTCGTTATACGAGGGAGCGTAAAAAAAAAGTAAAAACACTTTTTTGTGCTACCGAGCTGAAATTTGGTATTTATGGACAAATTTTAAGTGCAAACAACATTTCCTAATAAAAAAAATCTACAGTGAAAAATAAGGGCACTTTATTCTTGAGTGAATTTAACGTTTTTACCTCTCCCTCGTATACAGCGCAATATTTACTAGTTTTGTCTATTTTTTTTTTGTTTAGGGACATGCAGAACTTTTCCACTGCCAAAAAAATTTGGTAAGTTTTAAAATAAAAAAAAATTCCCTTTGGTGAGTACTTTCTGCCGGTTACTGTATATGTACAGGCAGTTTAAAAGACACGTTTTTAAAAATAATGGTAGTTTCGAATACACTTAATGCTGATAAGATTTTTTTTTAAATAACACTTGTTAACCTACGGACAAACCTGCGAACTATAAAAGATAACCTACAAACCTTATGGACGTCCAGAAGAATTTGGTTCAGTTTGTGCCCAGTAAATGTCCAATTGATGGTACAAATTAGAACATCCATAGGATGGGCCGTTTAGGACATTCAACGTTATGTCATGTCATTGAATGTCCTCTAGGATGACGTCCATAAGGTGCCCCTTATGTATGTCTAATGCAGTGGCATAACAAAAACTGAGTGCCCCCCCCCCCGCAAACGTTTTCAGGGGCCCCCTCTCTATAACGAATGGAAAATGATAATTCTTATTTTCATTACTATTAGGTTCAGGTTTATAAATTTTTGAATTCGTTAATCGTGTAATAATTTAATTATGCTTAAACCCACATTATGTGTTAAGTACCTACAATTAAAACAGGAAACAATTCGAATTTATTTATATAATCCTAGGTAGACTGGTAAACATACATAGGTATACACGATGTAACAAATTCGATGCTGAATATTATTATTAACTTAGCTATTGGTATCGTATAATAAATAAACTATAGAGTCCAACTTAAAGCAAAGTTGGTAATTTTGATGTTATTTATTTATGGTTCTTATATATTAATTATCATGATAGGTAGATTAAAAACACAAAGTCTCATCTGGAAAGACCTTATAAGCACCAAGTGTCCTCGTAACTGCTACTAATTCTAAAAATAAGTCTTTAAAACTGCCTGTACTTATATATTGTATATAAAGTAAATTATAAATAAATTTGCGTTATAGACTGGAAAAGGTACCTTAAGTAACGAAGCCGTCATTCTCAATAATACCATAACAAATAATAATAAAAATGTTTTTAAAATTTAGAAAGATACATTATTTTTCATCTTTAAAAAAAGTTTATCACCATTTGGCACCATTTAAAAAATTTGTCTTTGATATTATTTTGCAAAGCATTTCCTAGCTTTTGTCATCATATTGAATTAAAACTTTTATAATTTATAGTTTAAATTTAATAATACAATAAAATCTGGATCTGTCATTATTTTCTGCTGGCCTAAGAATCTACCTGATAATCACATTCCTTAAGAAAGATAGAGAGAGGAAAAAAGGAAACTCCTTAGATGGGATATTACCTTGTTTCAGGTTAACCACATGGTTAGTAGGTTTACCATCATGGTTTCTATTTTAAGGTTTAAGCTTTATTTTTCTTAGGCTTATCACAAAGATAACCAGAAATTCTTGCATGAAAATACTTCATAGCACCAAGTGTCCTCGCAACCACCGGTATTTCTCGAAAGTTGTCTTTAAAACTGCCTGTACGTACATGTATACAAAGGAAAATATAAATAAGCATGCATATAAACGGTTAAGTGTAAACTCTGATGGGTTTATAAATCGGACGTGCTGTCGTTTCGAATAATACCTACTAAAGATAATAATAAATCGTAAGAGCCAAAAAAAAATCCTTTCCTTCTCATTTAAAAAAAAAAACCTTTTAATGCCATTTTTATTTTATACCGCACACTAATTTATTTATGCCGCTGTATAAATATATGTACAAACAGTTTAAATGAACCATAAAAAATAACCTACGAACCTTATGAACGTCCGTATGGCTTTACCAAAATAAACTTCCATGGGATGTTCGTTATTAAAAATATGCTTCTTGTCAAACCAGTCAACAAACCCAGAGTTTCACTTTAACCGTATACGTATATGTACAGGCAGTTTTGAAGACACATTATTAGAAATACCGGTGGTTGCGAGGACATTTGGTAAGCTGATGACTTATTTCCATGTAAGAATTTACGGTTAATCTTCGAAACATAATGATTAACCTACGAATCATAATGCATCACCTACAAAACATATTGGTTAACCGAAGAACCTTGTGGTTAAACGAATCATATATTTAACCTACGAATCTTGAATTCTTTTCAGTGAAGGAATTCTCTCTCTCTGTGTTTTTTTTTTTTCTAATTCTTACTAGATTAGTAGTTAATATAATCTGTTGTAAAGTTTTGGACCATAATCTTTAAAAAGAAAATTTACGCTACTGGTTGGTGTATCTTTTTTTTTTCTTCACTTTTACACAGAGATAAAAAATCCTGTATAGGTAAACCGTCAATTAACATACATCGGTATACACGATGTAACCAAGTCGATGCTGAATATTATTATTAACTTAGGTGTTGGTATCGTATAAACTATATAGTCCAACTTAAAGCAAACTTGGTAATTTTGATGTTATTTCTTTATGGTTCTTATATTACATTAATTTATCAATATAATGATAAGTAGATTAAACAGAAATTCTCATCTGGAAAGACCTTATAAGCACCAAGTGTCCTCATAACTGCTGCTAATTCTAAAAATAAGTCTTTAAAACTGCCTGTACATATATATTGTATATAAAGTAAATTATGAATTAATTTGCGTTATAGACTGGAAAAGGTGCCTCTAACGAGCCGTCATTCTCATGCAATAATACCATGACAAATAATAATAAAAATGTTTTTGAAATTTAGAAAGATACATTTATTTATCAATGCAAAACTGGCACCATTTAAAAAAAACTTGTCTTTGATATTATTTTGCAAAGTATTTCGTAGCTTTTGTCATCATATTGAAATTATTGAATAAAAACGTTTATAATTATATAGCCTAAATTTATTAATACAATAAAATCTCGATCTGTCATTATTTTCTGCTGGCCTAAGAATCTACCTGATAATCACATTCCTTAAGAATGATAGAGAGAGTAAAAAAGGAAACTCCTTAGATGGGATATTACCTTGTTTTAGGTTAACCACATGGTTAGTAGGTTTACCATCATGGTTTCTATTTTAACGTTTATGCTTTATTTTTCTTAGGCTTATCACAAAGATAACCAGAAATTCTTGCATGAAAAGACTTCATAAACACCAAGTGTCCTCGCAACCACCGGTATTTCTAGAAATTTGTCTTTAAAACTGCCTGTACGTACATGTATACAACGGAAGTCGATTAATTAACATGGCCAGGATTTGGATCATGCGTGAACGCAATGTTTTTGGTCTTGTTTAATATTATTCTTTCTAAGAAAGAAATATTGATCGGATATTCTTTAAAAAAAAGCAATCGAGAAAATAATAGAAGTAACAATGTTTTGTTCGGACTAAAAATATTGTGTTTAAAATCACAAGACATGATACTTTTGTTGCAACGCTACGCTGTTACGTGTTACGAGCAGGGCCGGAGCTAGAGCTGAATAATCCCCGGGGCAAAACAAATTTTGGGGCCCCTTATTGAAATTACTTTTGATAATACCACAGTATTAATGTCGGGTGAGAATAACAGTATTTTGTTATTGTAGATATTTATTGTATCTTAAACCAACTTGTTAGAACAGCTATTACTATAATCTGGCAATCTTCTATACATAGAATCTACGTAAACACCGCGCTCTCATGATATTTTGTCACAAACGCAAGAACTTAAAACTAAAAACTCTTCTTTCTAGATTTTATAGTGGCAAATTCGTTTATCATTTTATTAAAGTCAATTTTGCGCGCTCTTCGATTTTCAATGGACAGTAGCGCTAAATTACTGAGTCTATTTTGTCCCATTCAGGTACGCAAGTAGTTTTTTATCAACTTTAATTTGGAGAAAGTCCATCCGCACGCGCATCGCAAGTCTTGATTCTCGAATAGCTGTATGGCCAATATGGCATATGAACATGAACCACTGGCGCGGGAAACTAAAAATCCCTTGATAACATTAGGTCCGATCAGCAAACTTTGAGATTTGCTTTTTTCTAGTAGCTGAGCATGTTCTTTAACTTTTTTTTTAAGTTTGTTGGAGTATTGACAAAAAAATTGTTTGCAATGTATTCGAATAAAGCTAAATATTATCCTCTTTCCAACCCATGCCGGAGGGCCCCTCTGGGTCGGGGGCCCCGGGGCGCCGCCCCGCTTGCCCCGCTATAGATCCGGCCCTGGTTACGAGATAATCTGATATAGTCCTCATAAATATCTTGTGTCCTTATAATAGCCTATTTACATATAAAGCTTATAAGGACAGTCTTGACAACTGCCAATTGACATGTATTCTTAGAAGGACAGACCTCATAAGCACCATGTGTCCTCGTTAGCACTGATACTCCTAAAAATTTGTCCTCAAAACTGCCCATTGACATATATATATATATATATATTTGGAACCATACGATAAGCGACAAGTAATACATAAAGAAATATCTACAATATTTCTTTGAAACTAATAAAAAAATATTAACTTTTTTGAGTCACCCTGTATAAATATAAACAATATAAATTCTGATAGCTTGCTCCAAGCTAATGCCGTCTAAAGTATTACTTTGTCAACATTTAATTTAATGCCGAAAATACAATGATTTAACAAAAAATATTAAATAATTTTCGTCACTCACCCGGTATATAATAAAAAATTTTAAACTACTTTTATAGTATTTTATTCTATCTACGACAGGGTCAACAAAAATTTAGAAAAACAAAACAAATTAATATTATAAACTACGAAAATATAATAACGTATTGAAAACTATTTTGCAATTTGGACACCCTATATCTCAAGAACTGGTCGGCAGATTTTGTTGTGGCCATGGATACTTTTCATTAGAATGACATTCTTTACAACATACTAAAAATTTAGGAAATTTAACCGAGGGTCATTTTCCATAAGAGAAGTGCGGGGTTCTTTGCTCATATTTCTTTTCTGCTTTTATTATGTTTATAAATACAACCTTTTTTAACGGAAAACTGTAAACATTGGCTGGTTTTTTGATAAATCGAAAAAGTAGTAACGAAATACTGATCACAACACGAAATGGCGAATGCGTGCCTAGTGTTTGATCTTAACTCGTGTGCATAAGATTGCGTTTTTGTTTGCAATAACCCGATTATTAGGACAATAAATTCCAACACTCTGGATCTGTAAACTAAATTTTCGGCGTTGTCAACTTGAAGTTACTCAAGTTTTTATAGCAGACACATGGCAAACAAAATTTACAAATATTAATTATTATATTTCACATGATCTTAGCTGGATGCTCTTTAAAATCGGTCTACATCAGCGTCCTATGACGAGATGTTTGTGCTTTGAGAATCGCTATTCGCTAGCAAAAATACTATGTATTCCTTCTCATCTTAAAGGTAAGTACTGTGAAACAAAAGTAATTTGCAGAAAAGAGGTTAAAACCCTCCCAGTAGGACGGAAACTACAACCGAACTGAAATTTTCTTTCGTTTATGTTGGCTGATCATTGAAACCTGTTTAAAAAAAATAAATATATATCTGCCACGCACCAAATACTACTTGTGAAAAATTAAAATTCTTAACTTAGTTATCTGTCATCAAAATTTAAGGAACTGACACCTATGTTACAAACAATAAAGGCGTAAAATTGTTATTGTTAAGTGTTGAAAGGTTTCTGTATTGATACTTAGTTTAAGTAACGTTTTAGTGAGAAACTGTGTTATCCTTCCTATTAGGAATCTTAGGTTTAATAATAAAGACTTATTTATATCTTGTTTATATTCATATTCGTTATATATGAGTAATGTTTTGGTTCGTTTAAATTTTACTATAATCCTGTATTACAGAATATCTAGAGTATTCGTGAATAATACAAATTAATAAAAAATGATGTTTCATCAACGACTTTTCTTTCCTAAATGATCTACACCGAACCCAAGCAATGAAAACAACTTAAGAAAACGCGCGTCGTCGATTCTGCAATACGTCGTAAGTCACAAAATGACCATTATTTGTGGTTTATGTCGTCTTTATAATCAATTAAACTGCCTCTGTGACCTAGCAAAAGATATGTAGACCAATCAGAAAGATTATTTTCTATTAAAAATTCGTCGTATGTCAATAGATTGTCATGGCCGTTATTTCAATAAGTCGTATATTTCTATAGTTTAGAATACTAGGGTAGCTTGGTTTTTTGCTCTCCTGAATAGTTATTAATCTCGACATACGACATATTCCAGTATCAACGACGACGTAGTTAGCCTGGATATAAGTGGATTTCACCTTAGTTTTTAATGCTTTGACGTCTCTCTTGTCAAACATATTAGCCAACACGTGATTTTAAAATCCCTAATTCTATAAACGGCTTTCAGGCGCGGGCATTGGCTAGATTAACAAGAGATGGATATATAACTGACCGTATAGTTACATGTACATGACGAAGATGCACACTACACAGTTCAATACGTTGCCCTTCAATGAGCTTAAACTCGTCAAAAGCACAGCATCGCTCGTATATGCCGTTAGTATGCGCATCTTTGTCTTACGCATTTGCTCTCGCATATCTCTTTTCGTACTTCATTAATTCGATTGTCTCGTCGCGTTCTTTAAATATCACAGAGCCGCATTGGGACTTGGGACACACCGCGTGCATTCTGCTGTTAATTCTTAAAGTCTTTAATTCTTGATCGTTCGTGTTATTGTTTTTGGTATTTTTTAGACAGCATTTTGCTTATATTTTGTGCGTATTAGACTTTTTGGTTTTAAATTGCCGGACTGTGTGTATCTGTGACGTGTTTCTTTTTATGCAAAAGTAAGTAAATAATTATTAATGTCTCGGACGGTGACGACGACATGGACAGCTTGTCAGATGAAGACCAAAAATAATAGGGAACTTGCAACAAAATTAAATTTGAAAACCACAGTGAACCATTATGCTAAAATAAGTTTTACATACAGTTGTATTGAAGAGTGCTTGAGGTATCTTCTGCAAACGCATGGACAAAAATATTTTTTTGTAGTATCTACTTACATTATTTTTCCTTTATTCATTAAAAAAAAATACCTAATTCGATAACATTACAAACTTTTACTGTTTTATTATAAACCAACGAAAAGTTAGACCTATTGTAAACTTCAAACTCTTTAGAACCTAGTCTAAAGAAAAAAATATCTACCCGTGAATAAGAAACTAAAAAAGTAAACAATAAGCTATTAAATATAATATAAAGATTTTTTCAACTTAACACTGCATGGTCTAAAATCAAATTAAAAAACAAAATAATTCTTTAATAAAAAACGTAGTTAATTATTGATGATACTAGATTCACGACTGCCCCTTGTATATTTTTTATTGTACTAAATTAAGAGTGTGTTTTTACCAAAATAACAGCACTTTATTATACAGGGTGGCCCTTTAGTGTGGCAAAGTACAATAGCTCCGTTACTATTTCAAATACATTAAAAATATTAATACAAAAGTTGAAGGGCAGTAAGTGACTTATAACGTAAAATTATTTTTAACTCTATAGGGTGGCTCAAAAAAGCGGAACAATAAAAAATGTACTTTTTTCAAATGGAATACCCTGTATATTTTTTCATTTTTAAATTCCACATAAAATTATAATTATTTTTTATTAAATACATTATTAGTCTATACTTTATAGTTTCCGAGATATTGACTCTTGAAAAGTGACATTTTTGAACTTTGACAGCTTCTAGCTTTCTAACAGTACGTCTTAGAGCAAAACGGCTTACATGTCCCTATCTTTAATTTTTATTATCTTCCCAAAAAAATCAACTTCCGGTTAAACCGGATGTTACTCGAAAGCAGGAAATATAGTTGTTCCGGTTTAACTGGAAGTTGATTTTTTTGGGAAGATAATAAAAATTGAAGATAGAGACATGTAAGCCGTTTTGCTCTAAGACGTACTGTTAGAAAGTTAGAAGCTGTCAAAGTTCAAAAATGTCACTTTTCAAGAGTCAATATCTCGGAAACTATAAAGTATAGACTTATAATGTATTTAATAAAAAATAATTATAATTCTATGTAGAATTTAAAAATGAAAAAATATACAGGGTGTTCCATTTGAAAAAAGTACATTTTTTCTTGTTCCGCTTTTTTGAGCCATCCTATAGAGTTAAAAATAATTTTACGTTATAAGTCACTTACTGCCCTTCAACTTTTGTATTAATATTTTTAATGTATTTGAAATAGTAACGGAGCTATTGTACTTTGCCACACTAAAGGGCCACCCTGTATTATGAATAAAAATTAAATTAAATTGTTTTTCTGATATTCTATCCTATTTCCATTCCCCTTCAGTGTTTTTTTTTGAAATATCTTAAAAATTGCTTAGGTAATTCTCGTTTCCATCCATAATTACAACTACAAATAAATTGACCCATGCCACACAAAATTTTTAAGTCCGGCCCTGGCCAATCCTTAAGTTCTGTAAAAAGAAATGTTATAAATGACATGTGTCAGCGGCGGCCATTAAAAACTAAGGTGAAATCCACAATAACAATAGCATAAATAATTGGTTTACACATATTTTTAAAATAAGCAAAATATGCAGAGTGGTATACTGCCAGACCCAATGGGAAATTCCATGTAAATTTTGCCATCCTCAAATATATTCATTTTATATTAAAATTGTATGATGGACTCGCACACCCAATTTTTCGTTATAATATACACATGTAGTAAAAGTTCTAAATTTGCATTATTTCCTTGTGCTCTACAGTACCTACCTTTGCTCTCAAAATTACGAACAATATTCAGTATTGTTGTTTTGCTTGGAATGGGTCTGTCAGGAAACATCCCAGCCAGAGAACATTTCGTATACTCTCCGAGAACTATTGTCCATGCAAATACCACTTACTCATTGTTTTTTTCTTGGATACTGTAAGGCCTTTTGCAAACACTCGCGGCGACCGTCCTACCGGCACCGTTTACGCGATCTACCGCGTTCCTGTTATCGTTGCACATATGCACGGTTTTCGTCAGTTTGATTCTATAGTGGTTCGAGTATGGATCATAGACGTGCTTTGGCGATTTTAATATCTTACAGGCGTATCAAAAAACGAAGAAAGGCACGAAACAGAATTTTGTGGGTTCATCCCGGGAAGGAAACAATTCGGTGCATTCTTTGTACTATTTGGTCAGTTGAGGGAAGACGAAAAAAAGTTTTTCAACTATTTTAGGATGTCCATATTCAGCTTTGATGACCTACACGAACGATAAAAAATTCGCTTCAACGTCGGAAATGCTGGCTGTTACAATCAAAATCAGGATTGACCTCCAAACATATTTCATTCCAGCACTTCTTGTGCAGTTTCTATCCTTTTATATGAAACTTTTTTATCCCAAATAACCGGCCTTGCTTCCACCAAAGATAAAAAGCATATCCATATCTATATCTACTGCCATTGCGAAAAATATGATTATAATAAAATATACTAAATAAAATAATGTTCCCGCCAATGAACCAAGAAAATATCGTAAGCGCGGTACATGTGCAAGCACCAATTAAATCTTAAACTCTACTGGGCATGTCTCTCCGTCAACACGGTAACAGTCGCCGTGAATTATAGTGGGGACTCACGATGACATCGCGGTGGAACGGAACCGTGTACACGGTGCCGGTGCGTGTGAAAGGTCACATATGCTGCCTAATCCCTTAACCGTATAAACGGTGCCGTTAGGACGGTCGCCGTGAGTGTGTGCAAAAGACCTAAAACATGTTGACACTAATAAAAAATAAAACGTCTAGTAACATTTGACATAATTATTACTGGTTGTTTTATTGGGTATTAGAGCCCTGCACGGGTCGGGTTTTCATCTCTGGCCTCTACGCGGCCCAGATCTGATTTGGGTCGATTCACTTTAATCGTTCGAGCTGTCTGGCCCTAATACATTTTTACGGACCGGCTGCGCTTTTTTGCTCTTAGAAAAGAATTTTTCGGACCGCTTCAGTGTCTGCATTGGCGGGCTCCGGTTCGGATTGTAAAATTCCGGCCAGTGCAGGGCTCTATTGGGTATTTAGTATCGGAGCCATATTTATTTTTTGAGAATTTTACGTTTTTAAGTTTTTCTAAACAACTCTAAATCTTATTAGAAAATAATAAAATTCCATCATCATAACTGGTCACAGGCTACTTGATGCATTTAAATCTAAATTTATTCTCAAAAGATGCTTCATTTTAGGAAAGTTCTAAGTTAACTTTTAAAGTTTTTTAATGGCAACTTTTCTAAAACCTAATAGTGTATGGTATCAAAATAATCGTAAAATCCTCTTTTTTCTTAACCCGACGAGCCACCATGTTGCCGTTTAAAAAAATGAGTTATACAACTTTAAAGATTAAATTTTACATAGCACATAGCATTGGACCAAAAATAGTAAAATTGTATTTTTTCCCAATATTAAAAAACTGAAATAAGTGATTTTAAGGTATTTATAGCCCTCTAGATAAAACAATAAATTTGGAAAACAAATATTTTCTTGGTGGCAAGTGACACATCGTTGTATTTAAAATGTCATATGGAGTCAAAAAAAGGAAAAATATACCAGGTGTCCCATTTAAAAATCGAAAGTTTATGTCACTTCGGGTTAAACCGGAAGTTCCATAATGTTAAGTCACCTGTCAAAAAATGCAGTTTTATGTCGTATACAAATCCCCCAAATTTTATTCCATTATCTTCAAAAACAAAAAAGTTAGAGGGGCGAACCACATTCCGTGGACACCCAGTATATCATCTTGGTACATATTTATTATTTTGTCAATTTTGTAATGGTGCTACAAGCACACAGCCACGAATGAAAAATTCTAAATTGAATCTAATTAAGATAATATTATTATATTTTTATCTTAAAAATATTATGCTTATTCAAAGCAGAAAAACCATTAACACGGGCCTAAGTTTTCACCATGTAAAAACTATAATATTAGCATTCATGGTAAGGATCTGCAACCGATTTTACATTGGTTTATGGCGATGTTAAAAAAAAATTGTAAACGTTAGTTAGCTTTCTTTCACACATTCATAAGTCGCTGGTAGGCTTATAGCGGTGTAACCCTCGTTGGAGAATTTTTCCATAATAGTAAGTTTATTTTTTAAAAAATTACATTTGTAAAGTTATAATGATCAATCTGCCGTGTTTGCCTCCATCGATTCTAGAAATGTATTTTCCAATCTTGCTATATCGTTTTTGTTAAATAGTCTCGTTGACTATCTTCATGGACGAGTTTCCTTTTTAATTTCTACTTTTTTGTATCTTAAGCATGTACCAAAAACTCCGGATGGCACGAAATATGGTTTCAAAGTAAAATATGAAGGATTTGTAATTTACATACCAAACAGTATTTGCACAAGTCAATTTAATATAACTTGAGAAAAAAATACAGTAAGTCAAACAATGTATAAAAAGTGTCCAAACACAACAAAATTATACAATCCTACGACATAACGATCATTGCAGCAAAGAAGGATCATTAAAAATAGGTTTCTTATTTCAACCCCGCAAACTAAAAAAATATTACCGGTTACACCAAGACTGGTCCTTAGATGCATTCCCTGTCTAGTTATTTTCGGTACTAGGTGATGAGAACAGGGGTAGTACACTAGGGTTCTCTCCCTACTATACAATTTTCAAAGAATAGAAGTTACATAAGCGGTTTTGTAAATGTTAATTATGGGAACAAGAAAAAAGGATTTTTAAAACGTTTATTTTTTGAAAAGAATTCACTGAATTTACAAACGCATTTGTTACCTACATAATAATAATAATAATGCTACTGGATAAAACATGAAAAAAAAACAACAAGTTTCTATAAATATAAAATATGTTCTTACAGTGTAAAACTAAATAATATAGTTTTATTCTTTGCGTACATTAAAATAAACGGAATAAGAGAAATTATACTTTAATCGTTAAACAAGAAATTATTTAATAACTTCCAAACATTTAAGAAATTTACTAAAGAATAAATACCTACATATTTACTAAACTAGTTTACTTCATATCCAGTCAAATCCATGGTTAATACTTGGCTAATAAGACAGTCACCAGGCTGAAAAAGAATAAGGTTCATGAAACAAAAATTATTTTGAATGGTGAAAGAGTTTTGGACTTCCATTGTCTTTATTTGTTTTAAATCACAACGTTTCAACTGGTAAGTATCTCCAGTCGTCGTCAGGTGAATACTAAATAAGTAAAGTAACTACAGGACTATTTATACTAGCTAGGTGCACTAAAGCCAGAAAAGACACGGACACGCCTGACACCACACCACAGTAAGCCTCCACATCTCTATGACCTGCCAAAGATACACAAACACAACATGCCTCTAAGACCCATTACGAGCTCCCGTAATTCTCCAACATACGAGCTAGCTAGATTTCTACTCCCTCTACTCAAACATCTCCAAGGAAATAGCACATCATTTGTTAAGAACTCACAACACTTCGTACAAATAATAGGAGGAAAGGAAGTACAGCCAGGAGCTCAGCTGGTAAGCTTTGACTTCGAAAGTCTTTACACCAACGTTCCCGTAAAGGACGCCCTAAAAGTTATCAAAAACAAACTTGAGGAAGACCATACTCTACAGAAAAGAACTACGCTTCCCATTAATGCCATCTTGGAACTATTAGAATGTTGCCTCAACAATTCCTACTTTCAAGAAAAGGATAGATTCTTTAAACAAGTAGACGGACTACCGATGGGCTCATCTCTCTCGCCAATAATCGCCAACATTTACATGGAATTGTTTGAATCCAAAGCAATGGAACAGGCAAAGAAGAAACCAAAAATGTGGCTGAGATATGTGGATGACACCTTCATTATTTGGAATGGAACCGATGAGGAACTAAGAGATTTTCTAAATCACCTTAATAGCTTAACACCAACAATCAAATTCACCATGGAGAAAGAAGAAAATACCCAATTACCGTTCCTAGATGTCAACGTGAAGAAAAATGGCAACAGCATCCAAACGTCAGTATACAGAAAACCCACACATACAGGTCAGTATCTCAATTTTAGATCAAATCACTCAAACAGTACGAAACATGGCATAGTTAAAACCCTCGTAGATAGAGCAATTACAATCTGTACCTCGGAAGAAGCACTTAAAAAATAAACTGACCACATCAAGACCGATCTCAACAAAAATGGCTACCCCACAAGATTAGTCGACACAATATTGGAAAATCGTAAGAATCGACCCAACGCGCAAGAAGCAAACAGAGAGGCACAACCAACACTCAATATTCCGTATGTCAAAGGAGTATCTGAGAAAATAAGAAGACTAGGACAACGATATAACATCAACACCGTATTCAACTCGAGGGACACCCTAAGAAGCCACCTGACGAAGACAAAGCCCACAAGTCAAAAAGATAGGAAAAACTGCGTCTACCAGATCCCCTGCGAATGCGGCCAATCCTTTATAGGTGAGACATTAAGACCATTAGAAACAAGGATTAAAGAACACAAAAACAATACGTTAAAAGGAGAGACCAATAAGTCAGGTGCAGCTGACCATGCCTGGAAACATGGTCACCATATCATGTGGTCAGAAGCTGAAATCCTACATAAGGAACCACACTGGAGGAAAAGAAAGTTCAAGGAAGCTGCTGCTATTCACCAGAACCCAGGCTGCTTTAGTAAACCATCCTTAGACATAAGAAATATCTGGAAACCTTTGTTAGATAGATGTAATCTTAGGATAAGATCGCGTGCCAACTGAACGCATGACTGCACCCACCTCAGTTATGCTTTAGTGCACCTAGCTAGTATAAATAGTCCTGTAGTTACTTTACTTATTTAGTATTCACCTGAAGACGACTGGAGATACTTACCAGTTGAAACGTTGTGATTTAAAACAAATAAAGACAATGGAAGTCCAAAACTCTTTCACCATTCAAGAAACATCATTGTCTCCAACCTTCAAACAGTCAAAAATTATTTTAATTATCACATTACAAAACAAAATTCCAAATATATTGAATATAATAAAATATATATTATAATATATTTTCAATAATATAAATAAATTGTATAATAGAAAATTAAATCACTCAAAGGAATCAGATGAAGGTAACAAGTTCTCTACAAGGACTGAACATACGTTCAATAACTAATTATAATATATTTGTAACTGACTCAGAAATCCGAACAACCAGTAAACAATATTAGTGAATTTTGTTTGTGCTCAGCTTAGTGACTCGGTTTAAAATATAAACAATGACTGATACCGATAGTTGTATGGTTTTATTTTGTCTAAATAGGGGTAAAATATCGTGTATTTCGTATTTCCAGTAAGTATGGAGTAGTGATGTATCTTAACATATAACTTTATTTTATTATGATCAATTTAAACACATCAAACTAGGCCTAGGCTACACAAACAAGATATGAAAATAAAGAGAAACACACACCAAGACAAATTATCCGGATGCATGTTTTGGTATATTTTATTTGCAGACCTGGGCAAGGTAGGTACGCCTATTTTTCGGGCAATATATTGCTTCAAAAAGTTTAAGACACTTTTCTCTATACTTTATTATACAAAAGAAAAAAGTAAGTATGTTTATATTAATCCAAGGGTGAAAGTATTCCACGGGTCAAGTTCTCGGGCAAAAACTTTTTCAAATTCTTGAACAAGAAATTGTGTTTGAAAATGTTTTACACATACCTAAGTTTTTGCCAAATTGTAAAAATCAATACAAGTTATATACCAACTAATATTTGACAGATTTGACTTGAGGTTAGGTACGCGATAACATCGAAGATTGGTTATTTTGCTGGTTTTGTTTGTTTTTTTTATATTCGATTTTATAAGACTACTATTTACTGACTCTTTTTCGAACTAAAAACACGACGACGAATAATTTTTAAACAAATTTTAGAAACAAAACCTTAAAAACAATTTTCTAACCTCAAAATTTTAGTAGTTTACACGTAAAAACGTGAAGGTCAACTTTTACAATTTCTTGAGCAAGAACTTAAATTTTAAAGCCCGGACCTGTCTGTTTTCCCATTCGTCAAATGATAATGTTGCAGTGCGCATGTCTAATCGTGTGTAGCTTGGTATACATGTGCGAGGCCATAAATTTGCCACTTCCGTGATTATTGTTTGCTTATCTAAAGGTAAATATCTATGGGTATTTCATATTTTTAGTAAGTATGGAGTAGTGATAGTCCTCTGCTTGATATGTAATTTTATGTTATTATGACCAAACACATCTAAACAGGCCTAGGCTACACGAACAAGATGTAAAAATAAATAAACGCCAAGGCATACCGGTACATGTGTTGGTATATTTTATTTGCAGCCCTGCAATAATTTGAATTAGGTACACCTATTTTTCTGGCAGTATATTGCTTAAAAAAGTTTAAAATATACTTTTCTCTACATTTATATTAATCAAAGTGTGAATCATTTTTATTTTATTTGACATTATTAACCTAGAGGTTTTTAGTATCATTGTAATCAGATTAGAAATGTTAAAGAGGGTGGGAGCAAACCAGTCTTTATTTTATAGAGTTGTATCATAAGTATAATAAATTAATCATTGATTAATTAAAGAGGAACAATATTCCAATTTTAACCGCATCTGCAGTGCCCATTTTGATAAAAGAAGTCTTAAGATTGGCATTGGCTGTTGCCCCCCTCAACCCCTCAACTATATCAATGTCTTTATGTCAAAGTTTCTGGTTAGTTAATTTTTTGTTTAAAATCTGTGCGCTCCGACATTAAGCTTTCAGTAACATATTTTAAAGGACCTGTCTATCTCCCCATTCGTTAAATGAGAATTTTGTATTGCGCATGCCCATGTGTGTTAGGCTTTATTTACATGCGCAAGGCCATGCCACTTTCGTGATTCTTGTTTGCTAATCTAAAGGTTTATGGTACTAAAAGTAATAATGTGTGATTGTGTAAAGTGCTCAATATAGCCAATTCTTTGCTTAATAAATAATTTTTTTTAGTAAGTTATAGTAAAAATCAAGTAAAGTTTTAACGCGTTTAGGTTAGGTTCTGTCATATTTGACATAAAGTTTTAACGCGTTTAGTTTAGGTTAGGTTCTGTCATATTTGACATAAATGATGTCAAATATGACAGAACCTAACCTAAACGCGTTAAAACTTTACTTGATTTTTACTATACCAAAAACTTCCTAAAATACCTAGAAAGTTTCAACAAATACTTTTCGCCAGGGAGGGCGCAGGCATGTCTGTCGAACTAGCAGAGAGTACTGTGGCTAGACCACTAGGATCAGTCAAAGAAGAGATAGATCGAATAGCTAAACACCTTGCGCAAAGCACAGATGGACAGGGCTTACAACTTGTAGCATCTCCAGGCAATTGTGGCCCCTACTTGATAACAGGAAAACCGCAGCGCTATTACAGCACCGTCGGAAGGACCTAAGAAACATCACTGCCGTAGTCACCGGACATTGCCTCTTCGGTAGACACGCTGAACGTATGCAAATACCAACTAACGACTTCTGTAGAAGTTGCAGAGATGAAGTAGAGGAGGAAAGTATTCAACATTTCTTGTGTGAATGCCCCGGCCTCGCGAGAAGAAGGTTCAATGCACTGGGCGAACCATTTTTTAATGATCTGGAGGAACTGAGCAGCCTGCAACTGGGTCGATTTACTAAGTTTATTAACAGCAGTGGGTAGTTTGCATGAGCTGTCAAAATTCTTCTACGATCGCGTTAAGCATCAGGAAGCTGATGCAAATAGGTTCCGCGGAACATGTGTGGTACCACAACGGTCCTTATAGGACTACGTGTGACTGTTTGGACAATGCCAGAGGTCTGCCACTCTAACCTAACCTTCAGAAATACGATTATTAGAGTTTCGCAGACCACACACTACAAATTCACGTTAAATCAATTACCTACTACAATACTCTAAAACGCTCACCTGCGGACAAATACCAATGAGGGCATCAGCGTGGGAATAGAATTCTTCCTTTAATGATATTACGATAATCTGTAACGACTCCGTCTTCTCACAAATAAACTTAGCTACTTTTCCAATGTTTGTGTTATCCAACGCAGCGTCCACTTCGTCCAGCACGAAAAATGGTGCTGGCTGATAGCTGTGAATTGCAAATAATAGAGCTAGCGCAGCCACTGTCTTTTCTCCTCCCGAAAGATTAGACATCGGCTGAAATCTTTTTCCCGGAGCTACACAATTGTAGTTTATGCCATCCAGGTAAGGTTCCTCAGGATTTTCAGCACCTAAGAAAGAACATGCATAATAATTTTTAAACCCATAATCAACTACATAATAATTTTTACTAGTTTGAGTATACGTAATATATTTAATCTTATAAAAATGTTTAACATAAATGCATTCCCCTTTAGTTTTACAGTTATAAAAGACAGGCCGAATTTCTATCCGACCCATAAGTAATCGCTATAGAAACGTTTTTTGCGTCAAATAATAATAATAATAATAATAAGTTTATTTAAAATTTAATAATATAATAAATATATTTATGTTGTCTTTTATAAACTTATTCTTCAATCCCCTGAAGCTGAGCTTGTAAGGGGCAAATCTTATTTTTTGTTTTAAATGTAACATCATAAATCATAAATATACATTAGAAATTAAGTTTTAAAGTAAAAATGTTAATTTATAGTATAAACGCAGTTCTTTTTGAAGAAATACCTATATTACCTATAATAAAATTATTAATTTATAATTTTTAAGTAAAAAATATTACTTATATAAATTATTGAGAACAATATTAATTAATTAATTAATTAAAGCATTTCTAAGGATATTTTCAAATTGTCTGTTTTTAATATCCATGTTTTTATTTCGACTTTAAATTTTTTTAATGAAATCAATTTTTTAATTTTTGTTGGTAAATAATCGTTTAAATAAAAACATAAATATTTGAAATTTTTTTGTCCTATGGACTTATTTATTTTAAGTTTTATGGTTATTTCATTTTTATGACGTGTATTATGATTATGGTTTTTAAATTGTATAAGGTTTTTATTTTTAAATATATACCGGGTGTCCACGGAAGGTGGCTCGCCCCTCTAACTTTTTTGTTTTTCAAGATAATGAAATAAAATTCGAATGATTTGTATACGACATAAAACTGCATTTTTTGACAGGTGACTCAACATTATGGAACTTCCGGTTAAGGAAGTGACATAAACTTTCGATTTTTAAATGGGACACCTGGTATATTTTTACTTTTTTTGACTCCATATGACATTCTAAATACAACGATGTGTCACTTGTCACTTTTTGTCACCAAGAAAATATTTTTTTTTCCAAATTTATTGTTTTATCTAGAGGGTTATGAATACCTTAAAATCACTTATTTCAGTTCTCTAATCTTGGAAAAAATACAATTTTACTATTTTTGATCCAATGCTATGTGCTATGTAAAATTTAATATTTAAAATTGTATAACTCATTTTTTTTAAATGGCAACATGGTGGCTCGTCGGGTCAAGAAAAAAGAGGATTTTATTACGATTATTTTGATACCATACACTATTAGGTTTTAGAAGAGCTGTCATTAAAAAACTTTAAAAAGGTAACTTGGAACTTTCCTAAAATGAAGCATCTTTTGATAGATAGATAGAGTTTAATCATAATAAATAATACACAGTATTTCTTATACGTCAAAGGTTTCGCATTTTCGGAACCAGTTTTGGGTACCTAATAGTGCCGGGTTGGATGACGCCGATTAAAATATCTTTGTGCGTAAAGTCGTGCAGCATCGGTTGAATTATTTCTACATTCTCCAAACACTAATAACATATCAACTTTTTCACTCCTTGTAAAACTATTATTTGCCATGTTTTTTAAACAACAAACTAATTTACTTTGGCAGAAGCTGTTGGCATTTCAATTTTCTTCAAGACATGATTTTGTTTTATCAGTTTTGCTGGTCACAGGCTACTTGATGCATTTAAATCGAAATTTATTCTCAAAAGATGCTTCATTTTAGAAAGGTTTCAAGTTACCTTTTTAAAGTTTTTTAATGACAGCTTTTCTAAAACCTAATAGTGTGTGGTATCAAAATAATCGTAATAAAATCATCTTTTTTCTGAACCCGACGAGCCACCATGTTGCCATTTAAAAAAAATGAGTTATACAACTTTAAAGATTAAATTTTACATAGCACATAGTATTGGATCATAGCCCTCTAGATAAAACAATACATTTGGAAAAAAAATATTTTCTTGGTGAAAAAAGTGACAAGTGACACATCGTTGTATTTAGAATGTCATATCGAGTCAAAAAAAGGAAAAATATACCAGGTGTCCCATTTAAAAATCGAAAGTTTATGTAACTTCCGGTTAAACCGGAAGTTCCATAATGTTGAGTCACCTGTCAAAAAATGCAGTTTTATGTCGTATACAAATCCCCCGAATTTTATTTCACTATCTTGAAAGACAAAAAAAATAGAGTGGCGAGCCACCTTCCGTGGACACCCGGTATATTAAGTTATATATTTTTGTTTCGAATATAATTCTTTTGAAGGATAAAGATAATCTTTATTGAATACAATTTTTTGAAACCTTTTTTGTAATATTTCTAATTTTTTAACTACAGTTCTATTTATTCCTCCGTAATTTAAATGAGTTTTAACTAACGCGTAATATAATATTTCCATGTCTTACATTTAAAATTTTTTTAATGTCTTTAAAAATCGGTAGTAAACTTCTTAATTTTTTAGTAGTATTCTAAGTGAAAATTCCAATTTAATTTACTATCAAAAATAATTCCTAAGTATTTTATTAACTTTAAAAATTTGAATGTCTTCATTTATTTGAATACTATTCATATTTCGTGGTAGGTTATTTAGGTTTAAAGTAAAAGGAATATAATTTGTTTTATTAAAATTAATTGTTATCAAACCAATTTTTTATAAGTTTAAAATCTTTTTTAATTTTATTATTTAAGTTTTCCCAATTTGTATCGGTATAAAAAATTGTAGTATCATCTGCAAAACTATGAATTTGTCCATCGCAATTTATACTAAATAAGTCGTTATAAAAATATTAAAAAATAATGGTCCTAAATAAAAATTATATGAGACCAAATAACATATTATCCAAAAATATCCCCTGATACAGCTGCTTACTTCGTTGTAAGTAAATTGTTGGTATGGAACTCAAGGTTACAACCCTAAAGTAAATAGGGGAAACTCAAAAACTTTTAATCCTGGGACGAATTATAAAATAAATAATTAATGTAGTAGTACCACTTAATCATTTTTACTGGAATGCTGTTAAACATGTCATAATAATAATAACGGACGCAACGGATTTTGAAGCGGTTTTTTTTAATAGATAGAGTGATTCAAGAGAAATGTTTTTATGTATAATACATGCATAATATTATAGAGAAACACTGATAAACACTGATAAATTAGAGTAGGGAGAACGAACGACCCAACCTAACCGGTCCCCGGCCCGTTCAACGATCGATCCGAAGCACCGAAGCCGGAATAGACGAAGACACTATGTTTTATGCATGGATGTGAATTGTGGACGGGCCGGCAAACGGTTGAGTTTGAGGTTTGTTCGCCTTATTATCTCACGTCGTATAATGCCGGGCTGCAACGCAGGCCGGGTACACGCTAGTTTATAGTATAAACGCAGTTTTTTTGAAGAAATATATTACCTATAATAAAATTATTAATTTACAATTTTTAAGTAAAAAATATTATTTATATAAATTATTCAGAATAATTAAAGCATTTCTAAAAATATTTTCAAATTGTTTTTAATATCCATGTTTTCATTTCGACTTTTTTAATGAAATAATTTTTTTAATTTTTGTTGGTAAATAATCGTTTAAAAACATAAATATTTGAAATTTTTTTGTCCTGGACTTATTTATTTTAGGTTTTATGGTTATTTCATTTTTATGACGTGTATTATGATTATGGTTTTTAAATTGTATAAAGTTTTTATTTTTAAATATATACAGTGTGTCCACGGATGGACCTAACTATACTTGTAAAAACCTTTATTTTCAATTTTTCGAAAAAAAGTCATTCTTCATCATTTCTTTTCCCATTTTTTTATACAGGGTGAACAAAAAATGTAAAAATGTAAATTTGCAAAATAAAAAAATTTTGATCCAACTTATTTGAATGATCAAAATAAAAGAGATTGGAAAGAGAATTCGAAAGGCCGAATAAAGTTTTGAGATATGACCTGTGGTAACTACGATATTTTATATTAAAACTTTAATCTGAAGGAAAATATCAATAATTTATTTAACTTTAATATAAAATATCGTAGTTAACACAGGTCATATTTCAAAACTTTATTCGGCTTTTTGAATTCTCTTTCCAATCTCTTTTATTTTGATAATTCAAAAAAGTTGGATCAAAATTTTTTTATTTTGCAAATCTACATTTTACCACTTTTTGTGCACCCTGTATAAAAAAATGGAAATTTTTTAACGTGAATTATATTTATTTAATAAGCAAAAGAAATGATGAAGAATGACTTTTTTTCGAAAAATTGAAAATAAAGTTTTTTACAATAAGTACAGGGTATTCCTAAATATCATGTAAATACGAAAAGGGGCAATTCTTCGGCTTATTTAATGACGAAAAATTCATCTCCGCAAACGCTTCGTTGCCGATCTACAGGGTGTTGAAATTTCGAGATTTTTTTAGTTTTTTCTTTATAGCTCTTGTAGTTTTTGAGATATTTAGCTCTAATTTGGAATATAGGTTACGCTGTAGGACATACATCACTGGTCATACAAAATGGTTTTAAGAATATACAGGGATATATTTTTTCAGGGGTCATGCCCCCTTTTCTCCTCATGAACTTTTTTTCGGTGCGCCGCTGGTGGATTCTAAAATACAAAATACATTTTTTGTTTTGTTCTAAAACATTTTAATCTCTTGTAGTTTTTTCGTATTTACCACCGTTATCGAGAAAAAAAAAATAAAAGGTTTTCTGTGTTTCGCTCATAGACAATTTACCTTTAGATAAACAAACAATAATCACGAATGTGGCAGTTTTATGGCCTCGCGCATGTAAACAAAACTGGGAACTATTAGACATGCGCACTGCAACATTATCGTTTGACGAATGGGAAAATAGACAGGTCCGAGCTTTAAAAGTTAAATTCTTACTCATATGCCACCATAGAGGGTTTATTTTACCCCTATTTGGGCATAATACAATTATACAACGGCTGCAACTAGTACTAGTCATTGTTTATATTACAATCCGAGTCACTAAAAGCACAAACACAATTCACTAACTAAACTACACAAAAACCAGAAATCCATAAATATTAAACACCAGTCCCACAATCCACGATAGCCGATCCGATAGCTGAAAACTTTAGAAAACTACAAGGAATCCGCAGAGAAACCTTAAAACACAACAACAAAAATGGCGGCCGAGCTGGTTCTGGAGAGCATTCTTGAGCGCGTCGATTATTGTCGATAAAGTAGGACGGCCGATAACACGAGGTTTGTGCGCATGCACGAAGGTTCCCCGAATAAAGACAGCTGACCGACGAGTCATGCGCTCGGACGTATTTTTTCACCCATAAAACGTAACTTTTGTTTGCGCAGGAGATAAGCTGTAGGTATCTAAAGGTAAATTGTCTATGGTTTCGCTAGATGAAATTAAAATTTTTTAAATAGCCTAATAAGCTCTGGCTTGATTTAGATAACCTTTTGTTTGTATTTATTTTGACATTTTAAAAATATCAAATAATAACAAAAACAAGGAAACTACTTTATAAAAATTGTTGAAAGTGACCTCCGCCTACTCTTATGCATGCGCCTGCTCTTCTTCTCATTGATGCCCGCACTTCTTTAAATACCCCCGGAGTATTTCTTATGGTTTCAAATCCATCTAATATTCGATTTCGTAAATAGTCAACGATATTCACTGGTGTTGTATACACTAGAGTTTTGAGGTGCCCCATAGGAAAAAATCAAGACTATTTAAGTCAGGGGACCTAGGGGGTCATGCCTGAGGCCCACCCCGACCTATCCACTTGTTCTCATACACTTCATTTAAATACTCCCGAGCCAAAATTGAAAAATGTGCTGGGGCGCCATCGTGCATATAAAACATTTCATTTCTCAGCAAAAGAGGTAAGTGTTCCAGTAGTATAGGCAATTCTTGTTGCAAAAAATACCTGTATAAGTGACCATTAAGTCGACCAGGTAAAAAGAAAGGACCAATTATGGAGAACTATAGGGTAGGAGGCCGATCGACAATGGCAGCATTTTCAAATTCTGTCCCGGTTTTTTGGTTAGTTCGCTATTGGCCGATAGATGGCTCTCGCGTCCGAAGTGGGCTGATGTTGTCTTCTTCTTCTTCGTTTTTAATGTGGAAAACTAGATCATCCATAGTTTTTAGCTTTTATTTAAACCCTTTATTTTTCTGTGCTTTTACTTTTGATAATTGACATTTTATTTTTCGAAATAACAAATCATGTTTGAAGGCAAGACAAGACAAATAACGTTGTATTGTAATTAATTTCCATATTTATAATGAATAATGGTACAATTTATAAAAGTAGAGTTTGCTTTGTGTCGGGGTGGTAAGACAGGATCTTCTTCAGAGATGAAACGCAGCCAAATAAGTCTCTTTCTAGCTCCAAAGGTAAAACCCTCTAGCTAGAATGTTCCTGTATTTTAAAAACGAAGCATCGTTGGAACTTTATACAGGCCGAGTTTACTAGTAAGTATAACAAAGTAAGTGTAAATTCCTATAAAAGTCCTTATTTCTTCCTTAAAGAACTAATTTAAATAAAAATAGTTAATGCGTCCATAAGAAACCATTTATTTGATAGCCCACTTCGAACACAAGCGCCATCTTATGGCAACTCGTAAAGCTGAATTACCGATGCTAAGTTGGGATCGAATCCAATGCATTGCGATCGGCCTCCTACCTCAAGTCCTCCATAGGACCAATCAATTATACCACCCCATACATTTAACGAGAACTGCTCTTGAAAATGTGTTTCTACGATTCCATGTGGATTTTCTTCAGTCCATAGGTGGTTGTTGTGAAAATTTACAATTATCTTCATCTAGCGAAACACAGAAAACCTTTTATTTTTTCTAGATATCGGTGGTAAATACAAAAAAACTACAAGAGATTAAAATGCTTTAGAACAAAACAAAAAATGCATTTTGTATTTTAGAATCCACCAGCGACGCACCGAAAACAAGTTCATGGGGAGAAAAGGGGGCATGACCCCTGAAAAAAGAACTCCCTGTAGATTCTTAAAACCATTTGGTATGCCCAATAATGTAAGTCCTACAGCGTAACCGATATTCCAAATTAGAGGTAAATATCTCAAAAACTATGAGAGCTATAAAGAAAAAACTAAAAAAATCATGAAATTTCAACACCCTGTAGATTGGCAACGAAGCGTTTGCGGACCTATGTTTATATGAATTTTTAGTCATTAAATAAGCCAAAGAATTACCTCTTTTCGTATTTACATGATATTTAGGAACACCCTGTATAGTTAGGTCCATCCGTCGACACACTGTATATTAAGATGTTATAAATGTAAAGTTGTCTTATGTTCAACTTTTTTGTTTCTGAATATAATTCTTTTGAAGGATAAAGATAATCTTTAATATAATTGTTAGAAACCTTTTTTGTAATACAGTGTCCGCAAGAAAGTCCGCATCAAATGGGATTTTTTTTTTATTATCAGGTATAGGTAAAAATTGAAAAAGCAGTTAGTTTTTGGTTACCTAAAAACCAAAAATGACGTATGCTGAAGCAGCTGCACGACTTGCGTTACCTGTCAAATTTGACATTTTTATTAAAATAGGTTTAAAAATGCCCTTATTTATAAAAATATCGAAAAACTTTATTCGATAAAGTTGTTTATTTAGGCATTTTTAGCCTCTGTACGAAATTTTGACAGTCTAATACAATTTTTATTTTTTGCCAGATTCTTGAAAATTTTGATCAACTCTCGTAGATTAACTTTTATACATGGATGTAAAACCATTTGCCTTTACTTTATTTGTAATCTTAATGCAATTTTGTGTAAAATTTTTGTTTCCAATTATTTATATTGCTTCAAAAACTGAAATTGTTATTGATCAGTATGTAATGTTTGATGCAAAGTTTATCTAACTTTTAAAATGTCTTTATTCCAAACTAACTTCTACAGTTCATTACATGGAAAGTGACAATATAATATAGAAAATAATACCCATAAAAAAAATAACAATAAAAAAAAAATGGAAGTTAATCCAATTTAATTCATTATTAAAATCAATTTAAAAAAAAAAATAGTATAAATAATTTATTTTAGTAAATATCTCTTTAATTGTTTTTTAAAAATTGCCAATTTTTTTGATATTTTTTTCCAAAATTACTTTTTACTGGTATAGTTTGATAATTTATACAATGTCTTGTGTTATGATCATGTAATGTTTTATTTTCCTGAAGTGTTATGTTTGATTTTTTTTCTTTTAAAATAATAGAGTGAATTAAAATACAAATTTTTAATTTATAAATGTTTTGAACGTGTAAATACCCTTTCGGTCTATATAGATTAACAGTTGGTTCTAAATGTGGTAATTTGTGTATACATTTAATAACTTTATTTTGCAATTTTTGTAATGGTTTTAAGTTTGATAAACAAGCAGATCCCCATGCAGAAGCTAAGTATTGTAATTTTGAATATATTAATGAAAAATATATATTTTTTAAATATTTCAAAGGAATAAAATATCTAGCTCTGTACAAAACAGATACCAAAGGAGATATCGAGTTGATAATTACATAAGTTTTGTCAAAACCGACGTTTCTCATTTTTCTTAAGTTAGTAAACAGATGTACAAAAAGAAAATATTAGGAAGCTTTCGTTGAAATTTTACTTAATTAATATTGGATCAAAAAGAATAAATAATAATCGCTCGAAACATTTTATTTAACAAAAATATAGTTTAATATAATTAATTTAATTTAATAATAATAATTAAGTAAAATTTTAATGAAAGCTTCCTAATATTTTCTTTTTGTACATATGTTTATTAACTTAAGAAAAATGAAAAACGTCGGTTTTGACAAAACTGATGTAATTAGATAAACTTTGCATCAAACATTACATACTGATCAATAACAATTTCAGTTTTTAAAGCAAAATAAATAATTGGAAACAAAAATTTTACACAAAATTGCATTAAGATTACAAATAAAGTAAAGGCAAATGGTTTTACATCGATGTATAAAAGTTAATCTACGAGGGTTGATCAAAATTTTCAAGAATCTGGCAAAAAATAAAAATTGTATTAGACTGTCCAAATTTCGTACAGAGGCTAAAAATGCCTAAATAAACAACTTTCTCGAATAAAGTTTTTCGATATTTTTATAAATAAGGGCATTTTTGAATCTATTTTATTAAAAATGTCAAATTTGACAGGTAACGCAAGTCGTGCAGCTGCTTCAGTATACGTCATTTTTGGTTTTTAGGTAAGCAAAAACTAACTGCTTTTTCAATTTTTACCTATACCTAATAATAAAAAAAATCCCATTTGATGCGGACTTTCTTGCGGACACTGTATTTCTAATTTTTTAACTAAAGTTCTATTTATTTATAATTAATAAAAAATAAAACTTCTACCAACATTTGACATTTTTATCATTATTACTGGTCGTTTCATTGAGGTATTTAATGCGTAAGAATTTTACGAAGAGTTTTTTCTAAATAACTTAATTATTGGCTTATTGGAAAATAATAAAACTTAATGTGCGAGTCCATCATACAAGGACCTTCAAAAAAGTATAATACAATTTTGATGTAAAATTAATAAGGGAGCCAATAATTGAGGGTAGCTGCAAAATTTTCATGGGATTTCCCACGGCCAGTCTTACGGTAGACCACCCCGTATAAGGGTGATCCATCTCTTTATCAGAACCCTATATACCCTGCGAGCAAAAATTATTTGCATCAAAGATGGCCTTGCATCTAATGATGTAATGCTTAGCCGTAGAGCCTAATACCTAGCTGTTGGGTGTCAGTAACTACCTGAATTAACAATCAATCAGTTATTCCGTCTTCTTTGACAGTGGTTACAAGTAATTTGATTCATCGCAAATTTTTCCAATTTCTTGAACAATTCACACAATGGGCTTTACGGAACAGCACAAAACATTCATGGTTGAAGCGTATTTTCGAAACGGGGTTAGAGTAAATGGTGAGTGGCACTACAATCCGGGTTTGTGCATGGACGATTTTCACGAACATTTTCCTAACGTTGCTTTTATCGCTGGGGATTCTTATCATTTGCCTGAAAAGAACCGTGGCTGTGTTTAGGGAAACAGGTTCTATACAACACAAAAAAGGAGCAGGAAGACCATCTGTAAGAACAGAAGAACTTGTTGCAACCGTTCGTGAAATAATGCAAAATACGCCAAAAAATTGTATAAGACGCCTGTCCCAAGAAGTGGGAAGATCTTATGGAACATGCAGGACTATTCTTAAGAAGCAGCTAAATTTATTTCCTTATAAAGTGCAAGCAAGAAATACAAGCCGCAGATTTTGAAAGACGCGGGAATTACTCTCAATGGTTTACCTAAAATTTATTGGAAAGAAATTATTTATTAGACTTGACATTTTTTTCGGATGAAGCTGGATCCACCTCTCCGGTTATGTGAATTCTCAGAATACACGCATGCGGAGTAGTAAAAATCCCCATTTTTTTGTAGAGTCCACATTGCACCCTCAAAAAATTGGTCTCTGGTTAGCTGTTTCTCGAAGAAGAATTGTTGGTCCGTTTTTTTTTCCATGACACAGTTACAGCACAGCGGTATAGAGACAATATTTTGAATCCATTTGTGGAGCATTTACTTGACGACGAACTACGTTTTGGATATTTTCAACAGGACGGTGCAACCGCCCATACAGCCGCCGAAACTATTAACTACTTACGCAATTTTTTCGACGACAGATTGATCAGTTTTCGATCAGGCATTGAATTCCCACCTAGATCACCTTGTTTGGTTATGGATTACTTCGTTTTTCCTCATTTAAAGAACACTATTTTTAAAACACCAGTTGCAAATTTAGAACAATAACAAGAAAGGATTATCCAAGAATGTGGTAACATTTCTCCAGAGATGCTGGACACTTTCGAAAATATGAAGACGTGTGAATTTATGCTTGGAGCATGGCGGTGGCCAATTTCAGCAGTTTATGTAATTATTTTTCTTTTTCTTTCTGTATATTCTTACTTTGTTAATTTTGTAAACAACAAAAATAAATTTGTATTTGTCTGCTTATTTTATTACTCATTAGTTTGGCATATCATGTCATAATATGAATTTGACAAAATTTTAACCTAGATTTGGTTAGATATATCGTCCCCATATCATTGTGATCTAAACCAAACCCTACGTTTTTTAATTCAAGCCCTCTTTGATGCAAATAATTTTTGCTCGCACGGTACAATCTGACTGGGATTTGGACATCCCTTCTTATCATGTCAAGGGATCAAGACAGGTTGAACTAAACCAGGACAAAAAGAGCTTTTAAAGCGGACCATTTAAAAATATCAAAAATGCATTACAAGGTTGTGAATGCAAATATCTTGGGCGGGCAATGTTTATAATAGTATATACAAAAAAATTTATATATTAGCATTAAATGTCAAAAAATATTTGAATAAACTTTTATTATTATTATTATTATTATTACTATCAATGGTATCACACGACACGGTGAACCTACTTACTTACCTAGAAATGCCTGTGCAGATTGATTTTGTGCTAACGACTTATAAATAGCATCAATTTCATTAGCTACATGATCGAAGCAGGCTGTAAATTTCTCATATCTTAAAAGCTTAATTTTCTCAAAAGCAGTTTTGGCTTTCTTATTTTGTTTTCTCAAATTTTCAAATTCTTCATTGTTAGACTGAAGTTTTCCTTGAGCCAACTCCAATTTTTCCAGGGCTTTCATGTTCGGGGCCTGGATTTTCTGCAATGTATCCTGTAACGAGTTTATAGCTTTGACTAGTTTGTTTTCCCTCTTTTTAATTTCATCTCTTTCCTCGAGATCTTTTAAGTCATCGGACAGCATACTGTAGTCAATTTGTATTCTAAACAAGAAATAAAAAAAATATAATTGTAAAAAATATATTTTGTCACGAAAATTGGTATTAGATGACGAGGTATCGAAAAAAGTTACTCAACTTAATACTTCCATGAATTTAATGAATATGAGTTATTTTTTCGACATACTATATTTCAGTAGTTTTGCTATTTATTTATAAACCAATCAATTATCGATTTTGATGCCGATTCAAATATTTAAATAGTATACCTACATTCTATAAAAATAATAATTACTTTAGATCCATATAACATTTCAAAATATAAACTTTTTATTTTCGAAGAAGTAAGTGGAGTTAAATGATATAGAAAAACATAATAAATCAAATCGACATGTTTCGAGTGTAGAAACACTTATGATCAGGAAAACAAAGTGAAAGGTAAAATGCTGATGTTTTTAGCAATAGAGAAAGTAATAGTGGCATTGAGGAGTAATGGAGCTTTTAATGGTGTACAAGAGGTGTAAAATTAAATAGTCAAAAGGCCGACAATAAAGACTTCAGCATACTGAAAAGTCAAGGGTTAGTGCAAAGGCACTGTCCTGGGCAGAAAAGTGAGGAGAGCACAAGAAAAATTAGGGAGATTGAAAAAACTTATGTGAAAATCATTATTAAGTGGTGAAATATATTGAGTTTTGTTCAGCTTTGTCAGAGACATGTGAAAGTATTGAAGTGAGATGGAAAGAAAAAGAAAAAAAGTTGTTTTTCATAAAAGTCGAAGCATCGGTAAAAAATATAAAGGGGAATGTAGCAAATGAAATTTAATAAAATGAGATAGATTAGCTTACCATTTGGCTTAGAGTAAAAAAACTGTTGGGGTAGCAGGCTTTTTACGGCCCAGTTACCCACGCAGGAGTCAAAACATACACATTTTGTGCAAAATTAATATTTTAAAAAAGTTTTAAATTTTTTTTTGTTTCACTAGAACATCTTTGTTGGAGAAGTTCCACTGCAACCAGCACGTGTCAGATGGGAAATGAACTTGAACTTGTCATTGTAAAAGGGGGAACAAATGGCAAGTGTTTTGGCGGTCAAATTGAAGAATCTTCAAGTATGCTAAAAGTATTTTAATATATTATAAACTTCTTATTTTACCTGGCCTCCCTCTCATACTGCATTGTACTGGTGTCGTTGGAAGACGAGTTCGAGGGATCTGCAGCAACAATATCTTCCATATTTCCTACCAACATTGGGATTGCAACATCGTCCATCTAAAAATTAAATAGATGATAATGCCATTGTCTTGATGATAAGGTTACTTACAAATAAAATACTAAACCCTAGTGGAGTAAAACAATTTACCTGGAATCTAGGTATGAGTAAAAACTCACCTTACAATGCAACAGTATGGCGTGGCGATCTCCTTTCAAGCTTTCAATTTTTGATTCGATTGAGACAATAGCTTTCTGAATGCCCTGAACATCTTTAGCAACGGTGCCAACTTCCCTTCGGGCTTTGCCTGTAAGTTGGATCATTTTATAGGAATGAAATATTTGTAGGAAATAGTAAAACAAATAGTAACAATGGTCAACCGAGCTATTGACAGGAAATGAAACTGCTGAACTCAGTGTTAATTTTATAGCATGATAGCATTGACTGTTTTTAGAATTTATAGTCTTACATTAATCTAAAATATTGATATGCTGAGTACTGAAAAACAAGTTCCAACATAGTGTCTGAATTCTAAGAATTATTTATATTTATTTGTTTTCGTCGACCATTACTGCTCACCACTGGCAAGAAACTCTTCATCGCATTTTTCGCTTTATTTTAGCGACGCATATAGCCCTTCCTCTCTGACACCTCTTGAGCGCCGAGTGGAGCTGACGATATAGACTCTCACCTCTCACGCTACTAAACGCTAAGTGTCCTAACGGCATCATAGGTTCGAAAAGTCGGTCAGGCCGCTCTTTCGGCGCTGTCAAGCGTCTCGACAAGGGACAGTTATTATTTATTGCGCTTCGAGCATGGTAGGATTTAATCTTATACAGTGACCGGCAGAAAGTGCGCAGCATATGGGAAAGTTTTTATCTTTAAGTTTAGAAAATTAATTTTATTTTAGATAGGTTCTCAAACCAAAATAACATCCATTAAATCCGGTAAAAGTCTTATGGTATACGAGGTAGGATCAAAAATTTGAAATTCCGCTAAGAGTAAAGTACCTCCATCTTTCTTTTTAGAATATTTTTTTACTAAGAATTATTGTTTTAATTTCAAAGTTATACCCAAATTCCAAATTTCGCTTATTTTGGACAAAAAAATGGATTTAATCGTGTTTTCTGAATAAACCCTGTATAAAAAATAAATGGCAACCGAACAGTACGAAAATAAGATTTTCTGCAGACTTTGTTAGAGATAACCGTCGATCATAAGTCCGATTAGTTTGTTTTCATAATATTATGGCTTTTTAAAATAAAAACATAAAAATATTAAATATTTTTGCTGCACGCAGTATTTTATTTTCTGACGGAACAAGTTAATTTCATCTAACTGATATTTTTTGATTTACATTGACTTAAAGCATCTCCTAAATAGTTTTTTATACATTGAAGTATGCATAGAAAGTTTCCTTTTGATTTATAAAAAAAAAATTAAATTAAAAATATATTTTCAACGGATTTTATTCGTCACGCAAAATAAGGAAACTTTCTATACATAATTCAATGTATAAAAACTATTTAGGAGATGCTTTAAGTCAATGTAAATCAAAAAATATCAGTTAGATGAAATTTACTTGTTCCCTTAGAAAATAAAACACGGTGTGCAGCAAAAATATTTAATATTTTTATGTTTTTATTTTAAAAAGCCAAAATATTATGAAAACAAACCATGAAAGATGGAGGTACTTTACTCTTAGCGGAATTTCAAATTTTTGATCCTACCTCGTATACCATAAGACTTTTACCGGATTTAATGGGCGTTATTTTGGTTGGAGAACATACAGAACCTATCTAAAATAAAATAAATTTTCTAAACTTAAAGATAAAAAAAAAACTTTTCCATATGCTGCGCACTTTCTGCCGGTCACTGTAGTAGTAATGCTCATGAACAAACAATAATGCAGATATACATAGGTAGTAAATTAAAAAGAAATCCTCGCTGTTGCAACGCAACTCAGGAACTCACTAAAATTAATTGGCAACAAGCCACTCTTTTTAAAAAATAATTAGTTCCATATTTGCTATCTACAATACCGAAAATTACAACGTAGTTGTGCTACAAACTAAATAATTAAAAAATGACAGTGATTGTGTTTTTGTGCACACTTGTGTAATTTGTTTTATCCATATTTGTAGTTGATTACTAAGGCTACTTGTACTCGTACTTTTATTATCTATCTTTTTTTTTAAACTTAATATTAAAACCCGACTGATGTTTAAATTCAAAACTGTTGTTTTAATTTTTGAACCACGTATAATATCCCGTTTTTGGTTGGCCAATCATTAATAAGATTGGTCACTCTCTTGGTATTATTGGAGACATTTTATAGGTTCCCCACAGCTGAGTTTAAAGCCTGACAAACAATTGATGTGGCTGGGATAACCACCCATATTTATCCGTAACTTATCAAGGATTGTTATATTATACTACCGACGGTAACAAGAAGCTTCTTAGTTAATAAAGCCCAGTATTTTGTATTGGTAACACATTTTAGTTTTATAGTACAAAAATATTGCATAATCTTGAAAAAATGGTACAAGATTTTTTAAAAGGTAGTCTAAAAATTACTTACTACATATTTTGTTTGCCTATTTTTGATAAGTGAAATTTGCAACTTACCAAGCTCTTCCTCCATTTCTTCCACCTCCTTTTTCTTAGACATTTTATGAGCTTTGTGCTCGTCCAAATTTTTTAGTTCTTTGTCAATCTCATCTCTTTGTTTAGCCTCTTGCTTTTTGGCCGTTTCAAGTTTTTCCTCTTCATCGTTTACAGTTCGTTCCCATCGGCTTACGTTACTTTGAGTATCGCGACTTCGTTCAAACTCCAAGTTGCTTGTGATACGGTTTATCTGCATTTGGAATTCAAGACGTTTCTGTTTTCTTTCTTCTTGTGCGCGAAGTTCACGGTCTTCATATTGCCTTATATTTTTTACGCCTTAAAAACAATAAAATGTTAAGAAACCTCTACTAAAAAAACTGCTTGGTTATAGGCACGTGAAAGGGGAAATTCCAGTGCCAGGTCCAAACTTTAGGTTTGTTTGGTTTAATAACTTCCATACAAAACTGTATTTGCTGATGGGATTAAAAAATAACTTTTTAAGAAAAGCGGGTATTCTGAGAATAGTTGTTCTATAGTTTTCTCAATGGAATACAGTTGAGTTTAGTCAGTTTGCTATTATCAATATACAATTTTAAAATTAATAAAAACATTTGTGTTAAGAAAGGTAAAAGTTATAAAGATAATTCTAAATTGTGGAAGGTGAAATTTACGTTTTAAATATAATAGTTTATACTAAGATGTATGGTAAATTATGTAAAACTTACCAATTTCACTGCAAAAATCTGAAAAAACGTCGTCTTCTACAGTATTCATCCTTAGTTTAATCTCTTCAATTTGCTGTTCACGACTGTGCATACCCTTTTCAATAGCTTCTATTTCGGGTCCATATCTCTTCATTTCCTCAACCAAGTTGGCAATTTCTCTTTCGACAGCTTTAATTTGTTTTTTCTACAATAATATGCGGCAAAATTAAATGCGCGTTGCAATCCATGAAAAAAAAACTAGTTTGGTTTTAGGACCATAATAATTATTATTTTTATATACATAGAAGCAAAATAATCCAAAGTCGTCGTCATCATCATCAATTTTATAAAAAGTTTGGCATACATTTATTTAATTATATCCATGTATAGACCGTAGCAGTTCCTAAAGATGTATACCTAATAGGCAAGCACATCAAGTATTTTTTTGAAAATCGGCTGTTTGGTTGCAAATCGTAATAACCTTTTCAACATTTTCAAGAAATTCCTTTACATACATATTCTTGAGTAAAAGTAAACAAATAAAGGTAAAACAAAAATGGATCCTTCAATTCAGCAACAAATACATTAAATAGGTATATACTTTTTTCTACAGACGTGTGGAAAAATCAATTTTCCGCACTGATATCCGTGCGGAAAATTGGTTTTTCCACACTAGTGCGGAAAATTTTTTCAGCACGATTATGTCAAAAATCCGTGCGGAAAATTGGTTTTTCCACACTAGTGCGGAAAATTTTTTCGGCACGATTATGTCAAAATCAATAATATATCAATTATAACTTGTAGTTATTACTTTTTTTCTCAGAATTAGTTACTGTTACATATGTATGTGATTGTTATAGTTAATTAAATATTATTAAATTTCTTTGAAATATGTGTTACTTATTTCCACACGTCTGTAGAAAAACTATTGTACCTGACACGTGCGGAAAATGTTTTCCCTGCACTCGGCTACTTCACCGAACTTCGCTACGCGTCGTTCGGTGAACGGCAGACTCGTGCGGAAAAAATAATTTTCCGCACTTGTTAGGTAAATAGCTATTACAGTGTGACCAGTAAAGTCCGCATGATATGGGATTTTTTTTTTATTAATAGCTTTATTCGAAATTTGACTTTGGCATCAAGTTCTGCTTCGATCGAGATGAAAATTAAGCAAAAAATAGTAGTCACGTGATTCGCATTATCTGTCAAACTTTAATTTTTTCCAAAAAATAATTCAAAATTTCTGAAAATATCGAAAAAAGTTATTAGAAAAAGTTTTTTTTAATGCAGTTTCTAGCCCACATGTAAAATTTCAGCTACATAAGATAATTTTGATTTTTTACCCACCACTAAAGTTTATTTTCCAATTAATGAACACTTTACTGATGACACTGTGTTATTTTTTGTCTTAACATTAAGGTGTATTACTTTCAGACACAAACTACGTTTTCAAAAATACTTATCTTATTAAGTTACCTAATACAGGGTCAAAAACAAACAGTTTGCATCACATGCGACCAAGTTTTAATAGCCCAATTTTCATTTTGTAGAAAAAACACATTTAATATGGCGCCACTTTAAAGAAAATGTATCTGAAATAAAGCATTGTCAAAACTAAGAAGTTTTATGTAGGTTGCGTTGAGTCTTATTTTGCAAAAGTGATGCAATTTACAAAATATGGGTAAAAAATCAAAATTTTTTTATGCAGGTGAAATTTTGCACGCGGGCTAGAAACTGCATTTAAAAAAACTTTTTCTAATAACTTTTTTCGATATTTTCAGAAATAACCCCACTTTTGAATTTTATTATTTTTTGGAAAAAAAGCTATTAATAAAAAAAAATCCCATATGATGCACTGGTCGCACTGTATATGTTTTACTTGCATTGTATGGCACATTAATAAGTCGAAATAACTAATCATCAAATTACATTACAAAGAAAATTACCGAATTCAGTAGAATAGTATGTATAAAACAATAAACTTACAGTACTTTCCATATCTCCTCTGGCATATCTCAACCTGGTTTCCAAACCACGGATCTGAGAGTCCACTGTGTTCATTTCAGATTCCTTTCGAGACTGTTTCATGGCCTCTCTCAGTTCATCAGTCAATTTTTCCTGCGGAGTGTTAATTAATTTAAAAATTTATTTCTTGTAGGAACACACTGTTATTTATTTATTACCATATTCTACAGAAATTTCATAGAAAAATATACATAACGATCACAAAGTCATGCGTTTAACGAAGGCCACAGTGCATGAGTATATATCTAATTTGCTTTGAGTTTTATTATATTTGTCACACATTTTATTTTAAAAAATTACCATCTTACCTATTTTAATAATTTAAATATATTTATACATTAACCTTTACAATTTAGTTAATATTATCAATTGTTGCTTACATTTCATGCAATGTACTGCAAAGTTCTTCAGAAATTATTAAATAAAAAGAAAACCATTAGAATTTTTTAAAATAATCTTTTGCCATCAATTTCAAAAGGAAGTTATAAATAGAGCTACAGATGATTTCATTAAAATTTTTACCTTTTGTGCTTTAAGCTGAGAAACATGCTTTTCATCCCATCGTTTAGCTTTTCGAGCTAAATCGACACTGCCTCCAGATATAATACCAGACTTTTGATAATATGTACCATCAAGGGCTACAGCCTAAAACAAAACATACGTAAAACATTATTTGAAAGTTTATTAGAGCTAGCTCAGAGTCACTTTAATAGATAAAAGCCAAAATATCTACTGTAAATAATGAAATTTTTTTGCTGTCCATTTTAAACTACCGCAGGTCTCTCCGATTCGCTTTTTGTAAGCTGAGTATAATAATATATCTTGTATTAAATAACGTTCTGCATATTACATTTAAAATAATCAAAGATTTCCATTTAATAATAATAATCAGTTTATGTTGTATTCTATAAACTTATTCCTCAATCCCCTGAAGCTGAGCTTGTTAGGGGCAAATCTTATTTTTTGTTATAGTAATATGCATTAAAAATTAAGTTTTAAAGTAAAAATGTTAATTTATAGTATAAACGCAGTTCTTTTTGAAGAAATATATTACCTATAATAAAATTATTAATTTATAATTTTTAAGTAAAAAATATTACTTATGTAAATTATTCAGAACAATATTAATTAATTAAATCATTTCTAAAAATATTTTCAAATTGTCTGTTTTTAATATCCATGTTTTTATTTCGACTTTAAATTTTTTGAATGAAATCAATTTTTTAATTTTTGTTGGTAAATAATCGTTTAAATAAAAAAATAAATATTTGAATTTTTTTTTGTCCTATGGACTTTAAGTTTTTATGGTTATTTCATTTTGATGACGTATTATGATTATGGGTTTTAAATTGTATAAGGTTTTTATTTTTAAATATATATATTAAGATGTTATAAATGTAAAGTTGTCTTATGTTCAACTTTTTTGTTTCTGAATATAATTCTTTTGAAGGATAAAGATAATCTTTATTGAATATAATTTTTAGAAACCTTTTTTGTAGTATTTCTAATTTTTTAACTTAAGTTCTATTTATTCCTCCCCGACCTAAAATTCCGTAATTTAAATGAGTTTTAACTAACGCGTAATATAATATTTCCATATGTCTTACAATTAAAATATCATTAATGTTTTTAAAAATCGGTAGTAAACTTCTTAATTTTTTAATTATTAAGTATTCTATGTGAAAATTCCAATTTAATTTACTATCAAAAATAATTCCTAAATATTTTATTTTATTAACTTTAAAAATTTGAATGTCTTCATTTATTTGAATACTATTCATATTTCGTGGTAGGTTATTTAGGTTTAAAGTAAAACGAATATAATTGGTTTTATTAAAATTAATTGTTAACAAATTGTTATCAAACCAATATTTTATAATTTTAAAATCTTTATTAATTTTATTATTTAAGTTTTCCCAATTTGTATAAGAAATTTCCCTCTAAGGAATTATTGTTTTATTAAACTATTCATTAGATTTTTGCAAACATATTTTGTGACCAATCACGAGGTTTTTATTTTGATACGTTGCCATGGAAATGGGAAAAACTTCCAAAACTTCTTTTGGGCACCTTTGGCGTGATTACAACAGAATTTTCATGTAGAACAATCAATTACAATAATTTTTTTTTTAAATATCTTTCCCTTAAGTGACGAAAAATTAGTCAGTATAAGAAGAATAATCACGTGTTAGTCTACCGTTTAATATTTTATGTTACTAAAGTTTGAGGAAATAATTTTATTTTTCCAGACAAAATAAAATGGAAAATAAATAAAATAACAAGTACCTGTACTAAAATAAAAATATTTTAATTTACTTTCACAGAAATATATAATAAAAATTTATGTTGAATAATTTATCAATGCTTATTTTATTTATCTAAAGCTTAAGGAAACATGTCGTTTTTTAGTAACACGAATTTACATAAAATCAAGAGTTTTAAATATTCCTCAGCTGGTATTATATTGTTATTAAAATCTTATTTTTATCTCTTTAGTACAGCAAAACATTAGAAAAATATCATTTTCATCATGTGACACCAGATAAAAAAATGATTTTATTATTTACTTTCCTTACCAAATCTCCCTAGTTTAAAAATTAATAATAGGATATTTTTTCCGGTATTAATTGAAGTATTTATTAGGGACATTAAGAACTAATAAAAAATTACGTTTTGAAAAACTTATGTCCATATTATGTACACAATAAACTCCCAACGATTTAACGGCAATTGCTAGTTTCTCACTTACATCATATCGTCCTCCCAACTCATAAGCTACTCTGCTGGCATCTTCGGGGCTCTCGCAAACTAATGCATTATTGGTAGCGAACTTAACAGCATTTGCAATATCTGGAGGATCGAATTGAAGTACATCGTACACCAGCTTAACGCCCTGAAAAAAATTAAGAGGTTTTAAAAGGAAAAACTAAAATGTTTCTTGGTATAATACAATTTATATACAGGGTGTGCTCCTGCAAATTTGAAGAATAAGGTTTTCGGGGACGCCCCCTTAACATGAAATTACAGTGACCATATGCGGCTACCGGTTATACCGGAAGTGGTCTAACTTTTATTAAAAGTTTGTGTGTCCTACTCTATCCTTCTGAGAAAAAAAATGTTGTTCTCAAATTTTCGCCTAAAATTGAATATCGTTTTTAAGATGGAAGAGTGAAACCAGAAATTCCGGTTGTGAAAGTAGATATGTGCTCGATAATAAATTGTCGGAAAATGGAATTTTAGATACAGGCAACTGGAAAACAAACAATTTTTGATCATTTTGTCCACATAGGGTGTCCCTACAAGAAAATTTATAGATGTGTACTTTTATTTATAAAAAAAATCCGAAAAATTATATTCCTTGACGTTAAATTTTTGTAGATGTTACCCTGAGATGGCGCTTTGTTTTTATAGGGGAAAATACTCGCGAAGAGTATATTCGCTTGACACCAAAAAGTAAAAAGTATTTCAAGGTGCTAATTCTTTTAAAATTGCACTTATGGTTAGGTTAAAAGTGAGTGGATTACAGCTAACCCTCTACTGCGACCATGCGATCTATTGTGGCTCACACCTTGTTTATATTTCCCCCAATAGGTCTAACTTTTTAATAAAGTTAATGATGGTATTGGGAGACATTTTTCATGTCATCCGGCAGCAGAGTCACCTCGCCGAATAGGGCGAATCTGATTCTTCCTGCTGCGGGGCAAGCGTACATTACATGTTCTGCTGTTTCTGCATCTCCAATGCAAAGCCGGCATTCATCAGTTGGGGCTATTCCAATTTTATACATATGGTGTCGCAATCTGGAGTAGCCGGAGTACAATCCCACTAGTGCTTTAAGGCATGACCTGTTGAGCACTAGTAGTTTGTCAATTAATTGTTGGTTTATATGGCTGTTTATAAATGCTTTTGATTGTGTTAGACCTGGTAGATTTAACCAGTGTCTTTCCCATTTTCTTTTTGCTTTAGCTAGTATTGTTTTACTGGCCGTAGCATGAGATATACTTATTACCGGCTCGGGTCCTGTGAATTTTAGTGCTGCACCACTCTTAGCGAGCTTGTCGGCAGCCTCATTACCCTCCAAACCCATGTGTCCCGGTATCCATACTAGGGTTATTTTGTTGTTCAGACTTAGTTCGGATAGTGTTTCGTGACAGCTCCACACCGTTTTTAAGGTACACCATCTCGATTAAAGAGCTTTTAATGCAGCTTGACTGTCAAAGAATATCTTGAGTTATGTGCATACCGTCGATCTATCAGCAGTCTTGCATACATTTCAATTGCATGAACCTCTGCTTGAAATATGGTTGTCATAGTTCCCAGGCTGATAGTTAATTATATTTTTGGGTTCTTGCCATATATTCCGGCTCCAATACCTTCTTTAGTTTTGGAGCCGTCTGTAAATATTCCAAATTTCGCCTTTAGCAGGTCAGCACTGTTATTGACCCATTCCTCCCTTCTTGGGTGGATGATTTTATAAGGCGGTTCGTTGTTGGATTTTCTTGTCATTATGTCCGAGGGCATATTTAACATGCCGCAGGCTAACGTGCCTTCCAACATGTTGGTGCCCTCCATGATAGATGACTGCGGCTTATTAGTAGCTGCTTGAGATAGGCTATAGGTGGCCCATTTAGCCTCCTTCTCCAGATATATGTGAAGTGGTACGAGTCTTAACAGGACCTCCATAGATGCCGTTGGTGTAGTGCGAATAGCTCCAGTGATCGCCAGGCATGCTTGCCTCTGCAATCCGGATAGTTTCGCTTTGGGCCTACTCGCAAAGAGTATATTCGCTTCACACCAAAAAGTAAAAAGTATTTCAAGGTGCCAATTCTTTTAAAATTGCAGTTATAAGTAACAATCTAAAAATCAATTTTATTTTTCTTACCTTTGGATCAGTTATATTACGCAACCTTTCCTTGACTGGTTTTGTTTGTAAATATGTTAAAGGTAGGAAAGTTTCAGGATCTAACATTTGTTCCTTTAGGTATTTTATGCACTGGCGTCCAGTATGTTCAGTGTCAACCACAATAGCTTCCATATATTTACCGAGTACTTTAGTAATGGCAACATTGAATCGTTTGTGAATAGGTTGACACATGTTGATCATCCGGTCAAACTGAAACAAGCAAATGTTGATTAAAATTAATAACCACTGCAATGTATGAATATGGAAAAAGAACCTACTAAACTTATTTTAACTCTCAAGTTCCTTATACCAATTCGTAAAATATACGGACAGAACTCGTTACGTAATTCAAGTACAACTATACAACTAAGAAAAACTTTTAAAAAATTATTTTTTTTATTACAAGGGATTTTTTAAAATTTTCTTTTATAAAAATCCTAGGTTATATTTTTTGAAATATTTTAACGTAACCCCGTATATTTGGGCATGTATCTTATGTTGCGTAATTTATTTCAATGATGGTTGACCGTGGCTGTAAAAATTCCCAACAAACCCCATCCCTTTAATGAAACAAATTAACAATGGCGAATTATTTTACTTTAAAATGAATTTATTTCAAATTGAGAAAAAAAAGATAAAATTAACTTTTATAGTTCCTTACATGAAAAATTACAAAATAATAACCATAAAAAATAATAAAAAGGAAGGTAATCCAATTTAATTGATTAATAAAATCAATAAATAAAATTGTATAATTGAATTTAGTAAATATTTCTTTATTTGGGAAAGAAAGAAAAACTCAAAGTCTTCCTCCACAAAGTTTAATAGAATACAAATATTCAAAACAAGTCTCTACATGTTTCGAACGTAGAAACGTTCATCATCAGGAGACAGAAATTATATTTGGTGCTGATGGTTTTAGCAAGAGAAAATGGTGTCGAAAAAGGTTTTTTCTTTCCCAGTTTATTTGGTTGGTCTAGACCCCATTTGCTGACTTCTCACATACTCAGTATGGTTAAACTTTCTTCAAGTTTCTTTATATCATGTCTACTTAAAACATTGAGTTTTATTAAATAAAAGCTAAATTAAGGTTCGACACCATTTTCTCTTTTGCTAAAACCATCAGCACCAAATATAATTTCTGTCTCCTGATGATGAACGTTTCTACGTTCGAAACATGTAGAGACTTGTTTTGAATATTTTTATTCTATTAAACTTTGTGGAGGAAGACTTTGAGTTTTCTTTCTTTCCCATACTTTCAACTCCACTTTAAGCATGGACTAATTCTTCAAATGTCTTTATTTGTTTTTTAAAAGTTGCCATGTTTTAAATTCTCCTGATATTTTTTCAAAGATTGTTATAATATGATAATTTATACTTTGTCTGCTGTTATGATCATGTAATTTTGTAATTGGTTTAAAAGTTTTTTTTTTAAATTTAAGTTTATTTTATTAAAAAAGCCAATACCTTTTTAAAATCATTATTAATATCAAAATACATTTCTGTTAAAGTTTTAGCAAAATAAACAATTGTTGTATCATCTGCAAAGAGCTTTATATTGTCTATTTAGCGCAATTAGAAACGGAAATAGTATCGATCCCTGTGGAACTCCGCATAATATTTCTTTTTCTGAACGTTTTCTTCTTAATTGTTTAAAATCGTTGTACAATCCGACGTTAGTCGTCTTATTCTGACACTTGTCATTTTAAACCTAAAACTGCCAATTTAGACTCTATTAGTGAATAAGGCTGATACAAATTTGTACCTTTAAAACTTACGAAATTGGCACTTTATGCACTGTAATTTGCAACCAATTTAATTATATAAATAGAAATCAAATACTAATGTTTAAGGGTTTAATTCTCTCCTTCAGTTTTAAATTTCCAAAAAATCACGTACGGTAAAAAGGTAAATCTGTCCATATTAAGTTAGGTTTTTTTATGGTAATTTTCCCTAAAATTTTGTCTTAAGGATAATTTTCTATGAAAAAGCTATTATGTTTATTCCAAAATATCTTTGAAAAGTATTTTCATAATCTTTCGATCATTCTGATTTCATAAATGAATGTGGATAAATTGTTATATTGTGTTCGTGTTTTAGATACGTTTTATCCACTTAAAAAAATTGAAATTTTTCTTTGTTGCGTGGATAAAATCCTAAAACACGTATACAATAAATAACCATTATATTATATTAATTCTCTACAACATGACCTTATCATATCATAAAAAAACTTTGAGGTATAAAATAAATGTTACCAGCAAAAGGGTAGCCAAGACCCCGTCCCTAACTTTTATTTATAAAGTCGATCGATCGGACCAGATATTTACTGTGCAAAGTCACAGTCAATACTCTAGCTTGACTACCTTTAGTGTACATTTCTAACATGCAGTACAATATTTTTGAATAAGCGCATTTAATACCCATAAGGCAATGATATTATATTAAATATATCACTAACTTACCACGCCAGGATAATTTGCCTTAAATCTATCAACAATTTCTTGTTTCTTCTTTCTTCTTGTGTCCTCATGCTTGTCTGTTCGTGCATCTCCAAGCTGTTCTAGAACGTCGTCTAATTGTTTTTGTACTTCGTGAACTCTATCTTTAGACGAACCAACGTCTGACTGAAGATCCATTAATAGTTTCTGTTGATCATGTAAGGCTTGTTCACTTGTACTAAAAGTAATTAATCATATTAAAGTAGGGATTGGAAATGGGAAATTTCAACCTAAATATGAATTTCCCCTATCAAGAATTCCTTGCCAAGTTTGCTTAAATAAATTTTAAAAATTATAAATGAATGAAATAGGAACCCTGTAATAATAACACGTAATGAAATACAAGTGATAAAAGGAATTAAATCAAATATTATGCAGCACAAAGAAAATTAGGCTTGAAATATTTTATGTCCAGTCATAACTTGTTGCCTGTTTTACCAACCTGTTAAACGTTGTTACTGCATAAGAAGAGTCAAATCTTTTGTTAAATTTAAACCATTAATATACTGAATGAATATTAAAAAAAAGAAGATATTTACCGAATATGTTCTCCCAACTTATCAATTCTCTTTTCCATTTCTTCCTTCTCGTGACACTTTTGAAGATGCTTATTTTCAGCATCCGTTCTTAATCTGGAAACGTTATCGAGTCTATCCTGATCAGATTTTTGTTCCCTATTAACTGAATCTAGCTCTTGCATGTATCTTGCAGATCTCTTAGCTGCTTCCTCCTTTAATCGGTGATATTCTCTGACCTGTGCATCCTCTAAATGAACATCTCTTCCCTTAAACAGATTTTTAAAAAATTACGTTTGAAGCGTAGATGATATCACTAAACATAAGAGTTTGGAAAATAGAGTTTAAAGAGAAGTTATCATTGCAAAAATGTTTAATGTTTTATATATATTTCACTAACCTGGCTCTGAGATTCACCAGCGATCTGTTCCTCATATTCATCTTTAGTTTTCTCCACTTCTGCCAGTTCTTCTTCCAATTTTCTTATGTCATTCATATGAGCATCGTGGGCTTTCTTAGCTTGATCCAAAGTTTTATAGGCGCTTTCCACCTGGAATATAAAATAATTCCTACAATGGTATATTTTACAGATGACGTTGGTAAATAATCGGTTGGATCTAATTGAAATATTGTCCACCACCCTAAAGAAAGAATATGAAAAAAACTATTGGGATGGTTGACAATATCCTAGGGTCAGCCTTTGATTTGATTCGATAGGTCAATCAGTTCTTTTTTTGGCCTATTCGAAACTTAAAGTTGCATATTTGATATTTAATAAACTATTTTTTTTAAATGTGGTGTTCTAAATCAAACTACCTTTTTAATAACTTTAATAATAAACAACCATTAAAAGAAGCAAAGTTGAAAGTTTTACCTTTTTTTGAAAATGTGTTACTTTCTCCTTTGATTTAATAAACATAGGTTTCTTCTTGGAGATTTCGACTTCTGCTTCACGAATTTCTTGTTCTATTTTCGCCAGTTCCCTAAAAATCATTCGGTTTTATTTTGCAAAAAGATACGAAAAATTGTTAAGTTCATTTAATTCTAGTAAAACTAGTGATTATAGACCAATAACATTAATATCTTCGATAGCAAAAGTATTCGAAAAAATTTTAAAATTAAGAATTGAAAATTATTTGGAAAAAATACATTTTATTTCTCTTATACAGTTTGGGTTTCAACACGAAACGCTATTTGCTATCTAACAGAACAAATATATGATGCACTAGATAATAAAAAACCTTGTATTAGTATTTTTCTAGATTTAGCAAAAAGCCTTTGATACAGTTAGCCATAATTTACTGTTAAAAAGTTTGAAAATATTGGATTCGGAGGAAAGCAATTAGAATTAATTAAAAATTATCTGAAAAATAGACCGACTTATGTTCAAATAGATAAAGAAAAAAGATATCCAAAAGTATTTAAGTATGGTGTTCCTCAAGGAACAATTTTAAGACCATTATTTTTTAATATTTTTATTAACTTACTCTTATGATTGACGTGTGTAAGCCTTATAGTGTATTGACATGAATAAAATATTTGTATTTGTATTTGTAACTTATTTAGTATAAATTGCGATGGACAAATTCATAGTCGCAGATGATACTACAATTTTTAAACCCATACAAATTGGGACAACTTAAATAATAAAATTAAAATAGATTTTAAAATTATAAAAAATTGATTTCATAACAATTTGTTAACAATTAATTTTTATAAAACAAATTATATTCCTTTTTCTTTAAACCTAAATAACCTACCACGAAATATGAATAGTATTCAAATAAATGAAGACATTCAAATTTTTCAAGCTTATAAAATAAAATATTTAGGAATTATTTTTGACAGTAAATTAAATTGGAATTTTCACTTAGAATACTTAATTAATAAAGTAAGAAGTTTACTACCGGTTTTTAAAAACAGTAAAAAAAATTTAAATGTAAGACATGGAAATATTATATTACGCGTTAGTTAAAACTCATTTAAATTACGGAATTTTAGTTTGTGGAGGAATAAACAGAACTTAGTTAAAAAAATTAGAAATACTACAAAAAAGGTTTCTAAAAATTATATTCAATAAAGATTATCTTACCCACAAAAATTTAAAAAATTGATTCGATTAAAAAAATTTAAAGTCGAAATAAAAACATGGATATTAAAAACAGACAATTTGAAAATATTTTTAGAAATGCTTTAATTACTTAATATTGTTCTGAATAATTTATATATTAACTAATATTTTTACTTAAAAATTATAAACTAATAATTTTATTATAGGTAATATATTTCTTCAAAAAAACTGCGTTTATACTATAAATTAACATTTTTATTTTAAAACTTGATTTTTATTGCATATTTATGATTTTACATACTAAAACAAAAAATAAGAAATTGCCCCTAACAAGCTCAGCTTAAGGGGGTTGAAGAATAAGTTTATAGAAGACAACATATAAACATATTTATTATATTATTAAATTTTAAATAAACTTATTAAATAAAAAAAATAATGCTATACAGGGTGCCTCACTGTGGCCGTCCATTAGAATATTTTGGACAGTAATGCGAGCTGAATCCTGCAAATTGGGATACTGAGGGTTTCGGATACGCTCTTTTCAAATGAAATAACAGCGACCATCTGTGACTTCCGGTTATAACGGAAGTTGTCACAAACTTGCTTGTTTTAAATAGAACATTCTGTATAATATATTTCTTTGTGTTCCTTTCTTTATTTTCAATAACTCTTATTAAAAGTTTTTGTCCTAACCTATCCGTTTATAAGAAAAAAATTGTTTTTCTCAAATTTTGACCTTAAACAGGGTGTCGAATAAAATTAAATATTCTTTCAAAAGAAAAGAGTGAAAGTCGAATTCCGGTTGTAGAGTTAAAATATTATGGTACTCGGTAATGAATAATCGAAAAATGGAATTTTAGATAGAGAAAAGTGGAAAAGTAACAATTTTCTACCTTTATCAGAAAATTTAAAAAACGCCATTTTTTTAAATTCGATGCTACGTAGCTTTTTCATTAAATGGATAGGAGAGATCAAAAAGTGTCACTTTCCGCTTTCCTGTATCTAAAATTCTATTTTTCAACAATTCATTATCGAGCACTATAATATTTAATTCCACAACCGGAATTTCGAGTTTCCTTTTTTTATCTTTGAAAAGATATTCACATTTAGTTAAAGGTCAAAATTTAAGAAATACAATTTTTTTTCTCAGAAACGGATAACAAAATTTGTTTTAATAAGTTATTGGTAATCAAGGAAGGAACACAAGAAAAATATATTATACAGGGGTTCTATTTAAAATAAGCAAGTCTGTGACAACTTCCGGTATAACCGGAAGTGTGAATGGACGGCCACAGTGAGACACCCTGTATAGCATTATTTGTACTGGAACTATCGGGTTGTTGTATAATGAGACTTAGAGAAGGTGTATAAAACGTATATTTTACTTGGAGCACTACATTGATAAAATACAGTCTCTGATTCTAATCTCATCTAATCTAAATGTATATAAAATCAGTCGCATATAAATACAAAACCTAACTTGAACTTAACCTTAAACTCTTAAAATCCTAGTAAGTATTATTATTGTTATAGCTTATGTTTAATAAACATAATATCATCGGGTATGGGTTATACCCTTAGTCAATGACAATATTGATCTATAACAATAATAATTAATAATATTAAACATTAGATACAGTGTCACCAGTAAAGTCCACATCATATGGGATTTTTTTTTATTAATAGCTTTATTCGAAATTTGACTTTGGCGTCAAGTTCTGCTTCGATCGAGATGAAAAATAAGCATAAAAATTGTAGTCACGTGATTCGCATTATCTGTCAAATTTAAATTTTTTCCAAAAAATAATTCAAAAGTTGGGTTATTTCTGAAAATATCGAAAAAAGTTAGAAAAAAAAGTTTTTTTAAGTGTAGTTTCTAGCCCACATGCAAAATTTCAGCTGTATAAGATAATTTTGATTTTTTACCTATATTTTGTAAATTGCACCACTTTTGCAGAATAAGCAACCTACATAAAACTTCTCAGTTTTGACAAGGCAAGGCGTTATTTCAGATACATTTTCTTTAAAGTAGCGCCATATTAAATGTGTGTTTTTCTACAAAATCAAAATTGGGCTATTAAAATTTAGTCGCATGTCATGCAAAGTTCATTTGTTTTTGACCCTGTATAAGGTAACTTCATAAAATAAGTATTTTTGAAAACGTAGTTTGTGTCTGAAAGTAATACGCCTTAATATTAAGACAAAAAAGAAAACAGTGTGTTCAGTAAAGTGTTTTTTAAGTGGAAAATAAATTTTATTTTAACAACCTAAAATTTATCTAATTTAAAACCCCTATATTATAATTTATTATTAAGCTATGTCATAATAACGTTAACGTGTATTACTTTCAGACACAAACTACATTTTCAAAAATACTTATTTTATAAAGTTACCTTATACAGGGTCAAAAACAAATAAACTTTGCATCACATGCGACCAAATTTTAATAGCCCAATTTTGATTTTGTAGAAAAACACACATTTAATATGGCGCTACCTTAAAGAAAATGTATCTGAAATAAATCCTTGTCAAAACTGAGAAGTTTTATGTAGGTTGCGTTGAGTCTTATTTTGCAAAAGTGGTGCAATTTACAAAATATAGGTAAAAAATCAAAATTATCTTATGCAGCTGAAATTTTGCATGTGGGCTAGAAACTGCATTTAAAAAAACTTTTTCCAATAACTTTTTTCGATATTTTCAGAAATAACTCCACTTTTGAATTATTTTTTGGAAAAAATTAAAATTTGACAGATAATGCGAATCACGTGACTACTATTTTTTTGCTTAATTTTCATCTCGATCGAAGCAGAACTTGATGCCAAAGTCAAATTTTAAATAAAGCTATTAATAAAAAAAAATTCCATATGATGCGGACTTTACTGGTGACACTGTATAGCAATTTATAAAATTTAGGTAAAATGGGGTGAAACCCGTATTTTTACCCTACACCTCCAGCGTGAGAAAAAATAAATAAATATGATACCTAATATTTCAATTTTTTTTTAACAATAAGCTAAATTAAAGATAATCAGATTAATCAAAATATTTCTTAACTCTATTCTTATGAACTAACACTGGTTTATTGTCTATCTCTAATAAAATATTGGGCGATTGTTCGTTGAGCACTGTATAAGGTCCTTTGTAAATATAATCCATTTTGGTTCCCGCATTATTATTCCTTAGAAGCACTTTTCACCACTCTTATAACTAACTATACTACTTTTCCTATCATATACAGTTTTCCTTTTATTTTTGACGCTATCAAGTTATTTCTTGCATCAGCATATTATGCTTGATGAAATCTATATTTTAATTCTACAGGATAATTATCAAAAATGTATAAACGGTCAACTTCCTTTAAAAAATTAGATGGTAAATGCACCGTCTTGCCAAAAACTAATTCGTATGGAGTATAGCTACCTACCGAGTTTCAGTATGAACACTATTATTATAGGAAAAACACCAAAAGGGAATCCAACTACTCCAATTACTTGGGTTTTTCGCTATCTGCATACGTAGGTATGCTCCTAGTGACTTTTCTAAAGTCTGATGATGACAGGCCGTCGAATGTAATTTTTTAATTTGAAGCAAATTACACGTTTGCGTAAGGGTTGTAGCTAAGAATTATGTCCCTTGATCCGACACTATCTCTCCCGGTATCCCATATCTCAAAATAAAGTTTTCAACGAACGTTTTGGCTACTGTTTCGGGTTCCTTATCTTGTATAGGGTAACATTCGACGAATTTACTAAGATCGCATTGTAAAGTTGGGATATATTTATTATTGTCTATATCTGGTTCTAAAGGACCGACTAGATCTAAATAAATTCTCTGGAATGCTGTAGTATTAGCAGTAGGTGTAATGGTCATTGGTTCTATATTTGGTTTTGAATGTTTATACCTCTGGCAATCGCCACATTTTTTGATAAAATCTTCTACATCTTGTCTTAAGGCTATCCACGAATAATATTTTTCAATTTAATTAATAATAAAATTATACAATCCTCATTTTTGTTAATTTTGCAAAATTTAATTACCTATATTAGTTATTGTTATTATTAAAACTCAATGTCAAGTTTACAATGCCGTAAGAAAATGTTGAACCTGCAACACCGTTTATTTTTATTTTCTTTCCTATGTCTACATGGTCATGTTTATTAACAAATTTATTAAATATTACACTTATAGAAGCACCTGTGTTAATTAATAAATTAATTATGGTACCTCTGTAAGATACTTGGATAAAATTTAACCATTTAAATTTAAAATAACAGATTCAAAATTTTCTTTAGTCTCGAAAAAACTGATTGGCTAATGAGCATGCAATATGTCCTATTATTTCCCTGAAAATTTCGACCACGATTTTCAGAACCCCTATATTGAAATTAATTATTGGAATTATGTCGCTGAGTCCCTGCGGGTCTCTGTCCGTGTCTTCCCGAATTTCCATGAAACTGAAAATTTTGTCCGTAACGCCTATAATTATTATTTGAAAGAGAATTAAAGTTTGTTCGGTTATGTTAGCATCTAGGAAATCTACTATTTGCGCGCCTTTTTTGTATATGGAATACCCGATGAGCTCCTGTCTCTTTTTCAAGTTCCTCATCCTTTGCTACCCTTATCGCATCGTCTAAATTATTATAGTTACGTGTTTTAATAATAGTGCGCATATCGGTACTCTGTAGACCGTTTGGAAATACATTAATGGCAATTTTTTCATTTATGGAAGTTAACACCTGTAAAACCCCGTCATTCCCGTCAGATTGTGCAATGGTTAGGTCCAGAAGTAAATCTTCAATAGTTCTACCAAACCTGTCAATTGATTTACTTTCTTGCTTAGCACCGTTCAATCTGGCGGATAAAGCTCCCGCTGACTTTTTGGAGAGAAAATGAGTTTTTAGGGCAATAACAAGTTCTTGATTTGTTGCGTACTGATTTCGCAACCTAATTTTTCCGTTACTCGTTAAAAGTACATAATTTGTTAAACTCTCTTTCCCTGCCTCGTCTAATAACACGTCATATAACTAGATACCGTCAATTAATTCTTTAGTTGTTCTCTCTCTCTCTGTGCTGTCCATGTGCGGCAACAGAGTCGCGGCAGTTTTTAAATTAAATTTTTCAGTCATGTTTTCGGCTTCTGCTGAAGAATTAGAATCGGAGTCACTTACTTCAACAGATTCTGTTTCTTTCGTTTGGGCCTCTTTTAACCTATCCGAAAAAACTTCACTAATAGTATGCAAATATTGATTTAAATGATCTACGTATTCTGTAACTTCGGCTATTTTTTCAGTTTTGTTCGGGGTCCCTATTGAAAACAGTTTTTAAATTTTCAAATTTCCTAACAAACTTATTGAACTTTCTTAACTTACTTTGCGTAATCTTTATAGAGCGCCTCTTATGGGAATCCTTCCTTAAGTTCCTATGGAACACCTTTAATTATTCTAGTAAGTACCGGAACTACCTAACTTCCATGCGCGTTGTCTCCTATGACTATTGCTGCTGCTGCTGGACATCTGGCTAGACTTTGCACTGGCTTCTGGCTACTTCTTGACGTATCTTGTCTTTGAGCATTTTTCGGCACTTGCTAATCAGGTATGCTACTATGCATATACAGGCCAATACGCAGACCGCTATTCCGAAGATTTCTTTTATGGAGATTGCACTTGTGATGTTTGTTGATGTTGTTGTACCACCGCTGTTCCCAGATTGCGCAATGATCACTTCTTCTTTGGTCTGGTTGGAGTCCATACTTATATAACACTTCAACTTATGTACTTATACATTCAAGTACCGGAACTCCCTAACTTCCATGCGCGTTGTCTCCTATGACTTTTGCTGCTGCTGCTGGACTTCTGGCTAGATTTTGCTCTGGCTTCTGGCTACTTCTTGACGTATCTTGTCTTTGAGCATTTTTCGGCACTTTCTAACCAGGTATGCTACTATGCATATACATGCCAATACGCAGACCGCTATCCCGAAGATTTCTTTTATGGAGATTGCACTTGTGACGTTTGTTGATGCTGTTGTACCACCGCTGTTCCCAGATTGCGCAATGATCACTTCTTCTTTAGACTGGTTGAAGCCCATACTTATAACACTTTTCGAAATATTCTAATGGACTGCGATGGATACGTTCAGCACATTATTTAGTATTTTCAAGTTAAACCCGGACATTGCAAAAGTATCCAACTCAGCATTTCACAATAACTTTTTATTTTAAGTTAGTTGTTATAATAATTATTAATAAATAAGCAATATTATATTTGTGCTGACCAACGGGGGCAACCCAGGTCAGAATCGTTTTATGCTATAATCAATGTACCGGGTGAGTCAACGATTGCACGGAGTAATTTTATGCCTTGAAGATAAGATTTGTCAATAATAAGCTTTTGTAATAAGGTATCGTTGGATATCTGGCACATTTTAAAAATATTTTAAATTATACAGGGTGCGCCCAAAAAGTAGGGTGTCATAAAGTTACATTTTTTAAATGGGACACCCTATATTTGAATACATTTATTTATTCTACCGTGTTATTTTATAATTTTTTATTAATTGTTTTATACAGTGTGGTTGTTTAAGTGTGCAACACATGGGCATTTTTTTTATTACCGAAAATTTTATTCTTGATAAAAGTTGGTGCATGTTCGATAATCATTTTAGGTGCACTTGGAATGGTTGCAAGTCAAACGGCGTACAGGGTAGTCCAAAAAATATAAAACTTGTACAAGAATAAAGTACCCCCCCTATTTCAGAAAATTCAACAAAATGTTATTAAGAAAAGTTGTTTAGAATTAAAAGTTATGTATAGATTCAAAAACGTGACCTTATTTGTTTTTTTCCATAGTTATCTGCGATTATTTTAGTAGGATTTCATGTTTGTCGCTTAATTTGTACAGTTTAAAATTTTTACATTTAAAATAAAAATTTTGCACTTTGAATGATAGTTTTTTAAGTAGCATACTATCATTACTAATGTTTTATCTTGTTAAACAATTTTTTTAGGATATTTTAAAGTTGTGTTTAATATCGTTGCAACAAACATGAAGTTTGTGATTCCTTAATAAATTAAAAATTCAAGTAAATTTTACAAATATGCTTGAATTTGAACAAAGATATGTGAAATTGATTTGATTTTGATTATTTTTGAAGGTATTTATGGTGAATATAAAATTTTTTTTTGGAAAATTATTGTTTTAAAAAATATATATATTTTTATTTTAGGTCACGTTTTTGAACCTATGCATAACTTTTAATTCTAAACAACTTTTCCAAATAACATTTTGCTGAATTTTCTGAATTAGGGGTACAAATTTTATATTTTTTGGCCTACCCTGTACGCCGTTTGACTTGCAACCATTCCAAGTGCACCTAATATGATTTTCGAACATGCACAAACTTTTATCAAGAATAACATTTTCTGAGAAATCGGTAATAAAAAAAATGCCTATATGTTGCACACTTAAACAATCACACTGTATACGAAAAAGTTCTAGTTGTTAAGATAATCCGACTTATAATGAAAATTTTGCATTTGCGAGCATCTCGTTGTTGTGAAAATGCTACTTAAATTTTGACTTTAAGCGATTCATAATTTTTATACTTACTAAATAAAGTAAAAAATTCACTATGGAATATTTGACGTCTCATTTACAGGTTACAGTTACAGTTTACTTTCTAGGACCAAAGTCCGAAAACTTCTAATTGAAAAATATCAATTTTATTAAATGGAGCACCCTATATATTTTTCTGTCATCTTATATAGCTCGTCATAAACTCATCAACTTTCGTGAAGAACGTCCTATTCCTATCTCTAATAGTTTTTGAAATTACAAAATCGTATTATCGACAAAAAGATGAATTTCCAAAAAAATGAAAAAAAAATTTACATATAAATTTTTAAACAAAAATTTGGGTATAGACTGAAAATATGATGAGAAGCAATATTTTCCTATAACTTTTTTTGTATCTCTAAAAAAAATTACACTTTCGCCAGTTTGAAACTTTTAAATGACATTTGACAGGTGTAACGCACGTCACAAGTCAAAAGTTTTAAGCTTTTGTTTTGGATCATGCAGAACCTAATGCAAAAAACAGATTTGCAAAAAAAACGCATAAAAAAGTTTTTCATATGGTGCCGACTTTTCCGCGGACACTGTATATATTAAAATGCCTATAAAATATTTATTGTGTATTGAAGATAAGAAAATTAGTTACAATTAAGTAATATTAAATAAAGTCCCAGTCCACATTCGCATCCGCAATAAACCCATTTTTTGCCCCCAACACTCACTAAATTTTTTCAATTTAAAACATACTTCAGTTTAAAGATATTGAAATATGTATCCTGAAACTGTCTGAAACTTGACTCACCTATTATATTTTCCATGTTCCTTTTTCTTTTCTTTAAGAACATCTTCCAATTTTTCTTTTTTCTTTTCAATTTTTTCTAATTCCTTTTGTTTCGACTTCAACTCTTGTTCGCGATTCTTCATAGCTCTTTCATTATGAAAAGCTTTATAAAGCTGATGTTCAACTAATTTGTCATTCTAAAAAAAATACTTTCAGCTAGATTAATACTCACCACAAAAAAATCTTCACTTTGCTTTCATAGTTATGCTACAATAAGAGAGTTGTGGCTTAAAGATCAATATAAGGATCATCCAATTAAATTAAAAATTTATAGAAAATGTCAACAGCTGCCTTAAAACTAGGCTATAATTGGATATGTAACTGATTGCATGCGGGAACCGGGTATTAGATAAATAGGAATTTCTTGATGCACTGTGCAACTAGTATGTAATGCAAAGAACCCCGCACTTCTCTTATGGAAAATGGCCCTCGGTTAAATTTTCTAAATTTGTAGTATGTTGTAGAGAATGCCATTCTGATCAAAAGTGTTCATAGCCACAACAATATCTGCCGACCAGTTTTTGAGATACCAAGTTGCAAAATATGAATTCTCAATACATTATATTTTCGTAGTTTATAATATGAATTCGTTTTGTTTTTCTAAATTTTTGAGGGCCCTGTCGTAGATAGGATAGAATACTATAAAAATAGTTAAAATTTTTTTATTATATACTGGGTGAGTGACGAAAATTATTTAATATTTTTGGTTAAATCATTGTATTTTCGGCATTAAATTAAATGTTAACAAAGTAATGCTATAGATGACATTAGCTTGAAGCAGGCTATCAGAATTTATATTATTTATATTTATACAGGGTAACTCAAAAAAGTTAATATTTTTTTTATTAGTTTTGAAAGAAATTTTGTAGATATTTCTTTATGTATTACTTGTCGCTTATCATATGGTTCCAAATATATATAATTATCAAGGTTATACCGGGTGTTTCCGATGATAAGCGATATAAAACTAAGAGAAAAATGCATGTATTTATAAATCACCCGGTACATTAAAATTGGCTCGGTTAAATTTCGTTATTCTTTAATATTTTTTGCTTGAAGTGTCTTACTTACTTGTTGGCTATTGATTTCCCTTTTCCTATGACCAGTTCTGGAGATATACAGCGTCGAACATACTCAAAACACAAAAAATAAGCAAATAAAATAACAATTTTTGTTTCATTTCAATAAAATTTGTTATGTAAGTTCATTTTATGGTTAAAAATAAATATATTTAATGCTATACAGGGTGTTTCGAATTCTAACACTATATTGCAAATAAGAAAAATATATAAAAACTATGAACAATTTATTGTATCCAAATTATTTTATCCAAAAATAATAAGTAGGCCCTAATTATTTGAAACACCCTGTAAAGCATTAAATATATTTATTTTTAACCATAAAATGAACTTACATAACAAATTTTATTGAAATTAAACAAAAATTGTTATTTTATTTTCTTATTTTTTGAGTTTTGAGTATGTTCGACGCTGTATATCTCCAGAACTGGTCATAGGAAAAGGGAAATCAATAGCCAACATGTAAGTTAGACACTTCAAGCAAAAAATATTAACAAATAACGAAATTTAACCGATCCATTTTTAATATACCGGGTGATTTATAAATACATGTATTTTTTTGTTATTTTTCTATCGCTTATCATCGGAAACACCCTGTATAACCTTGATAATTTTATATATTTGGAAGCATACGACACACGACAAGTAGTACATAAAGAAATATGTACAAAAATTTCTTTCAAAACTAATAAAAAAAATATTAACCTTTTTGAGTCACCCTGTATAAATATAAATAATCTAAATTCTGATAGCTTGCTCCAAGTTAATGTCATCTACAATATTACTTTGTTAACATTTAATTTATTGCCGAAAATACAATGATTTAACAAAAAATATTAAATAATTTTCGTCACTTACCCGGTATATAATAAAATGTTTTTAACTATTTTTATAGTATTCTATCCTATCTACGACAGGGCCATCAAAAATTTAGAAAAACAAAACGAATTCATATTATAAACTACGAAAATATAATGTATTGAGAATTCATATTTTGCAACTTGGACACCCTGTATCTCAAAAACTGGTCGGCAGATATTGTTGTGGCCATGAACACTTTTGATCAGAATGGCATTCTCTACAACATACTAAAAATTTGGAAAATTTAACCCAGGGGCCATTTTCCATAAGAGAAGTGAGGGGTTCTTTGAAACTAAAGCTCGATTCTCACCAAATCGTCCTTTAGACGTGAATATTTATCAGCTTCTTCTTTTTCTAACCTAGCCTCTTTGCGCTCTGCATTGATTCCCTTCTTTTTCTGCAAGGCAAAATTAATTTCTTCTTGTGCTTTTTGCATTTGTTGTTTTAATCGATCGTATTCTTCTCTAAGTGCACCAGATCTAAACAATAGTTTATTATTATTTAAAATTATAATATTAGAAATTGGGAATACATAATCTAAAAAATTTTTTTTAAAGAAATTTAACTACTGCGTAGCGTGCGGTTGCAATCAACCCTACAGTTTTTAGACTGTTGGGGGCTGCAAAGGTACGTATGAGCTGGAAAAAAATCTTAGATTTAATGTGGAAAAGATATTTTCACACACTAAATAAAATCATAACATTCTCGCCATCTACCTACTGAGAGTTAATGCGTAAATAAACAGTAATTTACGTTACAAGACCGGAAAGTAGTGTTTTTCAGGTCGAGACAACGCCTACGGCTCGCCCTGGAAGCTTGGAGAGACCTGCACAACACTAATTTTCGGTTGCGTAACGTACAATATTATTTTTAAGACCGACACTTCGATATACTTACATTACTTAAATTATTTTATTTTATATTACTTTTAAATGCGTCGTATGACTTCTCGTTACGGGCTTTTGATTTTACTGGCAATATATCGTAAGTCGCTTTCCTTGCTGCTTCCAAAATTTCTTCTGGAATCTCATTTTCCGTGTTGGATAATTCAAAATCTGAATTCATATTTTTAAATTTGCGCACTCGCGAAACAAGTTTGACATAAACAACAAATTAAAAATCAATCAATCAATCAACGAACTGTCACTCAACAATACATCGAAATGTTGTTATCATAGTAACGAAATCAAGGTAGATTGTATTATCAAAGAGCGATTGGAAAAATTAAAAACAGGGACCGGAAAAATCTTTTGCCGGTCCCTCACGTCCATTTTCCAGTCTTGATCCACAAAACGTTATTTTCTGGACAAAAAATTGTCCAGAAAGTGTATATTTTCTGGTCGGTCTTAAAAAAATTGTCTTAAAGAAAATAACGTTTTGTCGATCAAGACCGGAAGATTTTTCCGGTCCCTGTTTTTTGTTTTTTCTAATCGCTCTTTGATAATACAAGCTACCTTGATTTCGTTACTATGACAACAACATTTCGATGTATTGTCGAGTGACAGTTCGTTGATTTTTAATTTGTTGTTTATGTAAAACTTGTTTCGCGAGTGCGCAAATTTAAAAATATGAATTCAGATTTTGAATTATCCGACACGGAAAATGAGATTCCAGAAGAAATTTTGGAAGCAGCAAGGAAAATGACTTATGTTATATTGCCAGTAAAATCAAAAGCCCGTTACGAGAAGTCATACGGACGCATTTAAAAATTGGTGTCTAGAAAAAAAAGTGAAAAATGTAAAAGAAGAAGTCCTTTTGGCATATTTTGCTGAAAAGTTCCAACAACTGGCTTCTTCAACATTGTGGAGCTTTATTCTTTTATCTGGTTTTAGTATTGTTAATCACTTTGTTATATAAAATAAAATAAAGAATTAAATGTATATCGAAGTGTCGGTCTTAAAAAAAATATTGTACGTCAAGCAACCGAAAATTAGTGTTTTGCAGGTCTCTCCAAGCTTCCAGGACTCACCTACGGCTCGCCCTGGAAATGCTTGAATCGACCTGATAAATACTAGTTTCCGGTCTTGTAATGTAAATTACTATTCTAGACATTTTTGAGCTTCTCTGTAATTATATTTAATAGAGCCCTATAACCACATCAACCCGGACCTTCTTTTAATACAATACATACATAAACACCTCCTCTCCTAACGTTGCTAAACTTTACAGGGGTATTTAAAAATGCCCGTCTTATTTTAGTACTAAGACACAAAACGTACCCACTTATCTCTTCAATAAGGGCAGTCATTTCTTTTGGGTTTTTCATTGCAATTGATTCCACGGCGCCCTGGAAAACCAGGAAATTTTTGGCTTTTACATTAATTTTCAGTTTTTCCAATTCGGCTAGGTAGTCATTGGCAGTAACAATCTATTAAAATAAACAATGTGTTAGAATTCTCATCTGGAAATTGAGCCGTTTGGAGACATGTTTTCTCGGAAAATTACTTTAGACAGCAAAAAATGTCATTTTTGGATGGGGTGAAAAATAACACCTTTGCAAATTTGTTAAAAGTATGTATAGACCAGGGTCGATCAGTTTTGAAACCAAAAAAAATAATAGTAGGATGAAACCCATTGGAAAAGGAAGGGAATATAAAAAAAATGAAAGGAAAAATAATTTATGGGCGATCCGAGGTCGAGAAGTGGAAAGGGGTGAGTTTTTAAGGGTAGAAAACGATTTATCTCGATTTCCGGCAAAACTACAAGTCCTACGGAAAAACGTTTAATGGCAAAGTTGTAGGTAATAAAAAGATCTACAACTATTGTATTTACACTTTTTTTACATAACCTCAAAATTTATGTGAAAAATTCAAATAACCAAGTTTTTGGTTTTTTATTTTTATCTTTTACAAGAAAAAATTTTTTTTCACAAGATTTGGTGAAAACTTACCTTTTTATGTCCCAAACACACTGTAATTTTTTTGATTTAAAATATTTATTTTTTCACCTTATTTTGACTTAATATCGAAAAATCCCCTAATTTTCAATCGAAAATTCTCACGTCAAAATATCTGCTTTTTTAAAAAAGTCGGTGGGCTTTTTGTTCGTTGAAATCTCTACTTTCTGATGGTGTAAAAAAATATACATTACTATGGTAAATGTGATGAAATCCCCTTTAAATCCTACCTTTAATTATATTTAGAACAACTATTTTCGCATATTTTTTGCGATCTTTATGTTTTATGGATTTGTAATTTTTTTGTTTATCAATGTAACATGGAATCTGACGTTTTCGAGTAATTAAAGTATAAATTTTAAAAAATTGCGCAAAATTGTACATACTAATAATTAAAAAAAAAAAAAATTTCGGATTTAGAGTTTTTTTCGTTTCTTTGCATTTTTTGAGAACATTTACCATAGTAATGTATATTTTTTACACCATCAGAAAGTAGAGATTTCAACGAACAAAAAACCCACCGACTTTTTTAAAAAAGCAGATATTTTGACGTGAGAATTTTCGATTGAAAATTAGGGTGCTTTTTCGATATTAAGTCAAAATAAGGTAAAAAAATAAGTTTTCACCAAATTTTATGAAAAAAAAAATTTTTCTTGTAAAAGATAAAAATAAAAAACCAAAAACTTGGTTATTTGAATTTTTCACATAAATTTTGAGGTTATGTGAAAAAAGTGTAAATACAAAAGTTGTAGATCTTTTTATTACCTACAACTTTGCCATTTAACGTTTTTCCGTAGGACTTGTAGTTTTGCCGGAAATCGAGATAAATCGTTTTCTACCCTTAAAAACTCACCCCTTTCCACTTCCCGACCTTGGATCGCCCGTAAATTATTTTCCCTTTCATTTTTGTTATATTCTCTTCCCTTTCCAATGAGTTTCATCCTACTATTATTTTTTTTTCATTTTTTTACCATTTTCAAAGGCTTCAGCCCTGGTCTAGTATTTTTAGGCTTCCTTTACACTAAAAATATAAATTATTTTTTGTTTTCTCTACTACTTGATGCAACACTAGTTAATGTACCTACAAATTTTGTGCAGTTAAAAGATGGTAGGGTGTTTTCTGTATGTGCTAGCTTAAACAATATCATACAACTTTAATGATATTGTTCTGAAAAGCACATTGATTGATTAAAAAATACCTACATCAAAATTCGAAGTGAAAAAAAAATGGACTTACACTTCCATTAATTTTGTATTCAGAGGATGAGCCTTGAACAGATCTTTGAAAGGCCATTTCCTTTTCAGGATCTTCCCCCAAGGTAAAAACAGCTGTCACGGAGGCACTAAAAACATAAGAATTTATTATTTTCTTCAGAGTGATTCAGAACAAATATATTTAAATGATGCAGCTGATACATATGTTGTCTTTTAGAAATACTAACCTTCTTGAAACTGGTTTGCTAATAGCTGCTCCATGAATTAAATCACTTAATCTTTTTACTCTCAAACTTTGAGTTTTTTCTCCCATTACAAAACTAATGGCGTCCATAAAATTTGACTTTCCTAATGGCAAAAAAAATATTGTAAGAAAAATAAATCAGAAGAAAAACGGTTTAATGGTAAACTAAAAATGTAGTATGTGCTTATCAAACAGTTAGTAAAAAATTATAATGATAACTTCCTAGAAGTTGATTTCTTTAGATATAAGGGAGGATATAACTTTGTAACCTTGAAACATAAAATTAGGTATGGATGTCATTTTTGTTTGTTGTGTTACATACACACAACATCCATATACCGGGTGTCCACGGAAGGTGGCTCGCTCCTCTAACTTTTTTGTTTTTCAAGATAATGAAATAAAATTCGGGGGATTTGTATACGACATAAAACTGCATTTTTTGACAGGTGACTCAACATTATGGAACTTCCGGTTTAACCGGAAGTGACATAAACTTTCAATTTTGAAATGGGACACCTGGTATATTTTTACTTTTTTGGACTCCATATGACATTCTAAATACAACAATGTATCACTTGTCACTTTCTGTCACCAAGAAAATATTTTTTTTCCAAATTTATTGTTTTATCTAGAGGGCTATGAATACCTTAAAATCACTTATTTCAGTTCTTTAATCTTGGGAAAAATACAATTTTACTATTTTTGGTCCAATGCTATGTGCTATGTAAAATTTAATTTTTAAAGTTGTTAACTCATTTTTTTTAAATGGCAACATGGTGGCTCGTCGGGTTAAGAAAAAAAGAGGATTTTATTACGATTATTTTGATACCATACACTATTAGGTTATAGAAAAGCTGCCATTAAAAAACTTTAAAAAGTTAACTTGAAACTTTCCTAAAATGAAGCATCTTTTGAGAATAAATTTAGATTTAAATGCATCAAGTAGCCTGTGACCAGCAAAACTGTTAAAACAAAATCATGCCTTGAAGAAAATTGAAATGCCAAGAGCTTCTGCCAAAGTAAATTAATTTGTTGTTTAAAAAACATGGAAAATAATAGTTTTACAAAGAGTAAAAAAGTTGGTTTTAGGTACCCAAAACTGGTTCCGAAAATGCGAAATGAGCCTGACAATAATAACGTAATATCAACTTTTTCACTCCTTGTAAAACTATTATTTTCCATGTTTTTTAAACAACAAACTAATTTACTTTGGTAGAAGCTGTTGGCATTTCAATTTTCTTCAAGGCATGATTTTGTTTTAACAGTTTTGCTGGTCACAGGCGGACATAATGTATATAGAGCTAAAATGCTCAGAAAAAAAACTGTGGTATCACCCGGCCTGGAGTCACTATTTTCAGTTAAATGCATAGTAGTGGAAAGATCTAAGTTTCTCTTTTTAGAACATACCTACACCCTTATAAGTATTTCCAAAACTGAAGCTACCTACATTATGCTTCAGTACATTCAACTTGACTTATTCCTGAGTAAGTAGGTACCTACCTATGTTTCATATTGTGAACTTTACTGTGAGAAATGCTTATAATCATTATAAAATACAGATTTTATAAACAACTTTAATTGTACAAAGTGAAATTCACGGTAAAATTTACCCGGGTATGGTGCACTTTAGGACCCTCGGAATTTTACAATTTTGGAAAGTGCAATAGAAAGACCTGTTTGTATAGAACACACTAAAGGCAAACATTTATGGATGAGACTTTTTTTCTCTAAAAAAAAAGGAAAAGAAGTTTGTGTTCGACAGTTGTTATTTTCAAGCAAAAACTCCCAGTTATGTTAGTAATTCCTAACAATATTGCCAACTTAATATAAAATATAAATTGATAGGAAATTCCTCGGAAAATTCATACAGGATATGACTTTTTCTGGGCCAGTTTAGTTAAAATAATATTGGTTGACAAAAATTAAATTTAATTACCAATTAATACACCTTTAAGAACTGATTAGAGAGGATATTAAGTCCCTTCTAATGTATAAATTGAGAATACATTTGACAATGTTGCTTCCTTAACACAACAACACACAAGGTGTCAACGGGTGTCAATATTTTGTGGTTTAAAAAAAGCAGTTTTGATATGATAAATTACTACCAAAGTTATAATTTCATATTACCAATAAAACTAGTTTTTTAATAATAATTAGCCCTTTTCTATCTAGTTTTTGTTTTGCATATACTTTTGTAATTCCTCGAGGGGTGTCTCATTAGTCAAAATTTGTACACCTACTGCCAAATTTGGCAGGACTTGTCGTTTTTGCCCTTGTCCTGCCACGGTCCTGTTACTGTCCTACCACGGATACACAACTTCTAAATATTTCTTCTTTCTTAACAAAGAAATAAACTCGGAAATAAACAATATATTATATCAATAACTAACATGAACATAATAAATGAGACTGCAAACTCGACTGTTGTGATTCACTGGTGTTTACAACAGAACTCAAACAGGAATAGTATGCCGCGGCGACGCGCGCCGAGAACTTTAAAAACTGCGACGTCTGTTACACGCACTTCCATTTCACTTTCAATTAATAAACAAAAGCAATCAAAAACATTTTTTGCTTCCCGCTATTTTTTATCCCTACTCCCAAAGTTATTGGAGAAATCTGATTGGATCTGAAAGGTACTGCCTGTCCTGCTTTGATCCTGCCAGGTCCTTCTACAGTCCTGCCTTAACATTTGTACACCTTCCTACTGCCACAGTGAGACACCCCGCCTAATTCCTATGGATAAGAAATATTTAATAATAAGGTATGCTTGCTGTAAAAGGCATAATATACTTACACTTCCTTGTATCAAAATCTTAAATGATTTTTTGCTAATAACTTTGTAAAAATACAAATCCATAAACTCTTTTATGTAGAATTACTCAAACTCAAAATTAAATACTCTTACAGTTTAACTTTCAAAAATTGTGAAATTCCGAATCCTAAAATGCACCTCGCGTTTAGATTGGTAATTTAAGATCCAAATGGTAACAGGTTTTTGACCTGGTGTAACCATAACAGAAAATTACTTTAGCTTTTCTCTACAAAAATAAAACAAATTACAAACCGGAACCATTAGGTCCAATAACAGCGTTAAACGGCTTAAGGGGCCCAATAATACGTCGTCCCTTGTAGGATTTGAAGTTTTCTACTTCGATGTGTTTAAGTCTCGGAGACATCTCTGAAAATATGTAGAATTAATAAATAACAATCCAAATCACATAAAATAAGATATTTATAAATAATCAACATACTTATTTCTTTTAAAAAAAAGATACAGAAAAAAACTTTTTTGAAAATTCAATACAAGCTAACAACACAACAAGAACAAATATGGCTGATTGGCTGACAACTTGAAAGCACTCTGACAGACAAACTGAACTGACGCTGACCATGGCCCTCTAGGATATTAAGAGAAAAACATTAATATTAACCGGCCACGGCAAAATTAACCAATCAAACGATTTATATATATAGTGCGTTCGGTTTTGAAAAGGTCGAGCAGAGCGAGCAGATGCAGATTTAATGTCACGTGATATTCGGGCTAAACGAGCGCGTAGCATTTACCGAACCCTTATAGAGTTTGTCGAGTTCCATCTGACATAAAATATAAAATTAACCTCACTTTATGTTGCTGGTTTGACGAGACGAAAATGGAAAATATTCCAGCACTTAGGAGAGGACAAATGATGACGTTTGATGATAATAGCGACGAGGAAGAAAGCTGTTCGATTACAAAAGTTGATGGCTATGCCGAAAATATTGTCCCAGCATTCTCTGACAAACAATTTCAATATAATTTTCGTATAACACCGGAAACTTTTGAAGTTCTATTGCAAAAAGTGCACAGTATTTTGCCTCCCGAAGCAACTCACAAAGGACATCCATCAATACCGTTGGAAAAAGAACTTTTAGTTATGATCTGGTGTTTGTCCAATTTGGAATGATTTCGGTACGGGAAGTATGTTTGATTTTGTATGTTAGGTTAGGTAAAACAAATTTCCAAATTTGCTGTCAAAACACAAATTCAATTAGTTTGCTCTGTTAGCTCCATATTTTTAGGTGAGGCGATACGAGGTAACTCCGAGTGCTCGATTTTTCAAATATCGAACGCCGAGCAGTTACACCCGAGGTCATAGATCTAATAAACGAACGCAACACTGCACCAATGAGCAGACCGAGGAGACAGATTTGCATTAACCGAACGCACTAATAGTATCTCTCGTCAAGCCTAAAATGTGTCACCAAATACTACTTCAAATACCACAGATAATGATGAAGAGCTTCTCAACGCTATATTACTATTATTTGATAATTAGGTAAGTTGTTCTTGTTATCCAAAACTATTTATTACTATTTTGTACATTTTTCATTATCAATATAGTGGCAACAGAGCCAAAAAAAAACAAAAAATATTATCAAGGACGTCTATTCTCGAAATAGGCGAATGATCATTTCAAGAGAAGTGATTACTTTTTCTCTTAAAAATGTTTAAACTGTATTCTTGAAACTTAAAATCACTATTCATTTCCATCGAAAGTTCAAACGATGTGAGCATATGATGTGAATTGTCCCTTCTCGTGAGAGAGCATTCACTTATTAGACTTCCTGGACGTCTATTATTTTCCAATTTAAGAGAAGTGAATGCTCTCTTGCGAGAAGGGACAAAATTCACATCATATGCTCACATCGTATGGAAATGAATAGTCATTTTAGGTTACAAGAATACACTTCAATCATTCTTAAGAGAAAAACTAATCACTTCTCTTGAAATGATCATTCGTCTATTTCGAGAATAGATGTCCAGAAAAAATAAAAAAACTCGCCCGATACCGCGCACATACCGCGCGTCATAATTTTATAATAATTGTGGCTCCACAAACTCCCAGCTGATGCGGCGTTGCCGATGTCACTTAATGGCTTGAACAAGTAGAACCTCTATATTTTTCATACGATTCGAGGTTGTACGCGAAGTGTTTCTTTTTATTTTGCAGTTTAAAAGAAGCAAAAGGAAAGTACCTATAAACTCCAAGCATGTCTGTTTTGAAGCCCCGAGCATGAACTTCTTCGTTCGAGATAACACGGGGCATCTGTTCGGAGCGCGCCCGCGTTTCCCGGTCAAGAGAGGTGGAGTACCTCGGACAACAAACATTTAATTCAAATTAACGGCTATTGTACTGTCATTATTACTGTAACCTAACTTTCAAATTCGAGCTCTGTGAATTTTAATTTCCTGAGATTAGTTACTTTAAAATTTCTCTTAAAATGGATCAGATCTGTAAAATTTGGGACAGTTTCTTTCGCAAAATTAAATTATTTTATTAATGTTTGCTTTACAACATCTTCATCTTCGTCAAACAATAATTCGCCAGCAAATGGAAGAACCTGTATTCTCAAAATATCCATCACAGAAGTCAACTGAACAAATTAGTGACAAATAAATAACCAAGAAAAAACGCCGGGGCGCCAGAAAAAGTTACTCACGTCTTCTGTGAAGTTATTTTTAAAGAAAGTTAAGTTATATATAATAAAAATAGTTCAACCCGCGTTCGATTAGACCATTCCCTCTAGTTCTCCAAAATGCACGCTTCTGACGTCACGATACTCGACACCCGCCCTGCACGCTCTGCCGGGCGTGAACTCGAACGCCCCCCAAGTGTTGTTAGTTGTTGTTGAACGCACCCCAGTTACCAGTTCATGACAACTGACAAGAAGACAAGTGAGACAGTGTTGCCGTTTCAGTACATTTGTACTAAATCTAGTACATTTTAGACAGCAAAGTACAAAAGTACATTTTACCATAAATTACCTGAATTCTAGTACATTTTTCCATTTTCGAAGGGGAACAAAATAATTAAAAATAAAATAATTTCATTTCATGAAAATGTTGATATATTATTTAATATGAACCAACAATTTATTTTTAAAACGATGATTTTATAAATATCATATCGTCCAACACTATCGTCTATATTCACTCCTCTGAACGCGCCTATTTGCGGATAAAATATGTCTTATGTGATTGTATAAAAATGTTTCTTCTACCTCTGGCAGCAGCCCTGGTTTTGTCGTCACAAAATGTGATTCTCCGGTTTAGTGTAGGTTAATGCGATTTATTATGTTTAGTTAGTTTTAGTTTATTGGAGTTCTGTGGTTAGTTGAGTCTCGTTGGCGTCTTGTGAATCACATGATAGACTTATAATTTAGCCAGTAATTTGGCTGACATGGACAAGTAAGTTTTTTTTGTAGATTATTATAGTTATTTGGATATAAATATTATATTGGTAATTTTTCACTTTACGTGACAATTTATTGATTTTTTCCTGAATAACACACAAATTGATTGTTTTTACATCGTTTTTAACCTTTGGCGGAATAACCTTATAATTATTAACTGTCTTACGGGACAGTGGAGTAAATAGGGATGCTGGGTGGGCAAAAAAATACCTAAAAACAGTGTAACAAAATAAAAAAATATCGATTTTTAAAAACATATTTTTTTTTAATGTGCGTTATTTTTTTTGGAATTCCAGTAACGATGTTAGGAAAAAGGGGGTGTTTACTGATTTTACCTGAAATTTTAGTACATTCTAGTACATTTCTGCTTGTCAGTACATTTTAAAATCTGGTTGCGGCAACACTGAAGTGAGATGTCACTATGTCACATGACTACACAAGAGCAAGAGTCAAAAGAAAAGAGTGAGTGAAAAGAAAAGACAAGTTTCAAAAATTTAAGACAAAACACGTGTAAAATAAAATGATATCAATAATAATTGGTGTATTTGGATGAAAAAAAAATTTCTTTTGTCTTGAACTTAAAAAGAAATCATCGTAATATAATCCTCAAAGTAATTTGACATTTCCTCCTACAAGTATCAAATTGGTATCATTAATATGGGTCGGCGAAAACCTGGCTTTAGAAAGAAGCACTATTTTAGTCATCAAAAAGATAAGGTAAAATTTTGAATGAAAGATTTTGGAATTTTCAATAATTTATTAGGTATATTATTTTAGGATGGCAACACATCCAAGCAGAGAGACGAAAGAAAACCCTATAATGATATAATCCGTGAAAACGAAAAGTTTGTTAAATATTATGAGGTAAGATATCGGTTTTTTCATATTCCGCACTACAGCTACAACACCCAAGAAGGCAGGAGGATAAAAAATAAAATCCCTTAAAACGTAACAATTACTGGTATGGGCGAGGGTATGGGCTTGCCTAGTAGGTATAGCTCTGTTTTTAAGGCCCAATATAATAATGTCCTGTTAGTACTTACAGCCACATAACTTCCATGACAACTGTTGGTTCAATAATGGCATCATATTAATATTGGGTTCTGGTATCATATTTTAATTTATAAAAATATAAATTCCCAACATTAATACAAAATCTCTATGGAATGGCATAAAATGTATAACTAACTCTAACCTAAAGACAAACACACATTAAGTATACCTGCATATTTTCAAGATATGGTTAATACCTAGGTAAGTACATACATTTGACAAACACTGCAATATTAATGTGTATGAAGAAAGCAACGAAAATTAGCGGCAACGGTTTTTTTACGGTAAACCCAGCCACGAATTGAGCGCCAAATTGCTAATTGCGCCTACATATCTGGCAACGATTTTTACAGCAGCGTCAACAGTTACATCTACTGGTAGCAACGAATTTCTTCTTTTTCTTCCAACTAGTTGGAAAAAGAGTAAATGTGGCAACGAAAAGTTAAGTAATAACCTTTTTTATTTTTAAATAGGTTTTTAGTAACAAATTTGAATTTTAATTTTAGTATAAAAAAATTATTATAGTGTTATCTACCGGAAGATTTATTAACATTTAAAAGAAAATTGCAATTAAATCCGAACCAAAAGTTTTGACACTTTCATATTTTAGAGGACGATAGCTTATACCTTTAGCTATAGTATCCACCATATGACATATTTGAAAAAAAGTCGGGGACTTTGTAAAAAATTAAAAACCTTGAAATATCGCGTATTTTTTTAGAAAAATGGCAATTACATCGGAACTAAAAGTTTCGACACCTCCATATTTTAGAGGACGTTAGCTTATACCTTTAGCTATGGTATCCACCATATGACAAACTTCAAAAAATGTTGGGAACTTTAAAAAAAAATTAAAAACTTTAAATTGTCGCGTATATTTTAAGAAAGATGGCAATTACATCGTAACTAAAAGTTTCGACACCTCCATATTTTAGAGGACGTTAGCTTATACCTTTAGCTACAGTATCCACCATATGACATATTTGAAAAAATGTTGGGAACTTTAAAAAAAAATTAAAAACTTTAAATTGTGGCGTATATTTTAAGAAAAATGGCAATTACATCGTAACTAAAAGTTTCGACACCTCCATATTTTAGAGGACGATACCTTATACCTTTAGCTACAGTATCCACCATATGACATATTTGAAAAAATGTCGGGGACTTTGTAAAAAATTAAAAACCTTGAAATATCGCGTATTTTTTTAGAAAAATGGCAATTACATCGGAACTAAAAGTTTCGACACCTCCATATTTTAGAGGACGTTAGCTTATACCTTTAGCTATGGTATCCACCATATGACAAATTTCAAAAAATGTTGGGAACTTTAAAAAAAAATTTAAAAACTTTAAATTGTCGCGTATATTTTAAGAAAGATGGCAATTACATCGTAACTAAAAGTTTCGACACCTCCATATTTTAGAGGACGATAGCTTATACCTTTAGCTACAGTATCCACCATATGACATATTTGAAAAAATGTCGGGGACTTTGTAAAAAATTAAAAACCTTGAAATATCGCGTATTTTTTAGAAAAATGGCAATTACATCGGAAATAAAAGTTTCGACACCTTTATATTTTAGAGGACGTTAGCTTATACCTTTAGCTACAGTATCCACCATATGACATATTTCAAAAAATGTTGGGAACTTTAAAAAAAAATTAAAAACTTTAAATTGTCGCGTATATTTTAAGAAAAATGGCAATTACATCGTAACTAAAAGTTTCGACACCTCCATATTTTAGAGGACGATAGCTTATACCTTTAGCTATAGTATCCACCATATGGCATATTTCAAAAAATGTTGGGAACGTTGGAAAAAATAAAAAACTTCGAGATGTCGCGTATATTTTAACAAAAATGGCAATTACATTGTACCTAAAAGTTTCGACACTTCAAAATATGTCATATGGTGGATACTGTATCTAAAGGTATAAGCTATCGTCCTCTAAAATATGGAGGTGTCGAAACTTTTTAGTTACGATGTAATTGCCATCTTTCTTAAAATATACGCGACAATTTAAAGTTTTTAATTTTTTTTAAAGTTCCCAACATTTTTTCAAATATGTCATATGGTAAATACTGTAGCTAAAGGTATAAGCTATCGTCCTCTAAAATATGGAGGTGTCGAAACTTTTAGTTCCGATGTAATTGCCATTTTTCTAAAAAAATACGCGATATTTCAAGGTTTTTATTTTTTTACAAAGTCCCAACATTTTTTTAAATATGTAACATGGTGGATACTGTAGCTAAAAGTATAAGCTATCGTCCCCTAAAATATGGAGGTGTCTAAACTTTTAGTTCCGATGTAATTGCCATTTTTCTAAAAAAATACGCGATATTTCAAAATTTTTAATTTTTTACAAAGTCCCCGACATTTTTTCAAATATGTCATATGGTGGATACTGTAGCTAAAGGTATAAGGTATCGTCCTCTAAAATATGGAGGTGTCGAAACTTTTAGTTACGATGTAATTGCCATTTTTCTTAAAATATACGCCACAATTTAAAGTTTTTAATTTTTTTTTAAAGTTCCCAACATTTTTTCAAATATGTCATATGGTGGATACTGTAGCTAAAGGTATAAGCTAACGTCCTTTAAAATATGGAGGTGTCGAAACTTTTAGTTCCGATGTAATTGCCATTTTTCTAAAAAAATACGCGATATTTCAAGGTTTTTAATATTTTTTACAAAGTCCCCGACATTTTTTCAAATATGTCATATGGTGGATACTGTAGCTAAAGGTATAAGGTAACGTCCTCTAAAATATGGAGGTGTCGAAACTTTTAGTACCGATGTAATTGCCATTTTTCTAAAAAAATACGCGATATTTCAAGTTTTTTAATTTTTTACAAAGTCCCAGACATTTTTTTAAATATGTCATATGGTGGATACTGTAGCTAAAGGTATAAGCTATCGTCCTCTAAAATATGGAGGTGTCGAAACTTTTAGTTACGATGTAATTGCCATTTTTCTTAAAATATACGCGACAATTTAAAGTTTTAAATTTTTTTTAAAGTTCTCAACATTTATTCAAATATGTCATATGGTGAATACTGTAGCTAAAGGTATAAGCTAACGTCCTCTAAAATATGGAGGTGTCGAAACTTTTAGTTCCGATGTAATTGCCATTTTTCTAAAAAAATACACTATATTTCAAGGTTTTTAATATTTTACAAAGTCCCCGACATTTTTTCAAATATGTCATATGGTGGATACTGTAGCTAAAGGTATAAGCTATCGTCCTCTAAAATATGGAGGTGTCGAAACTTTTAGTTCCGATGTAATTGCCATTTTCCTAAAAAAATACGCGATATTTCAAAATTTTTAATTTTTTACAAAGTCCCCGACATTTTTTCAAATATGTCATATGGTGTATACTGTAGCTAAAGGTATAAGCTATCGTCCTCTAAAATATGGAGGTGTCGAAACTTTTAGTTACGATGTAATTGCCATTTTTCTTAAAATATACGCGACAATTTAAAGTTTTAAATTTTTTTTAAAGTTCTCAACATTTATTTAAATATGTCATATGGTGAATACTGTAGCTAAAGGTATAAGCTAACGTCCTCTAAAATATGGAGGTGTCGAAACTTTTAGTTCCGATGTAATTGCCATTTTTCTAAAAAAATACACTATATTTCAAGGTTTTTAATATTTTACAAAGTCCCCGACATTTTTTCAAATATGTCATATGGTGGATACTGTAGCTAAAGGTATAAGCTATCGTCCTCTAAAATATGGAGGTGTCGAAACTTTTAGTTCCGATGTAATTGCCATTTTCCTAAAAAAATACGCGATATTTCAAAATTTTTAATTTTTTACAAAGTCCCCGACATTTTTTCAAATATGTCATATGGTGTATACTGTAGCTAAAGGTATAAGCTATCGTCCTCTAAAATATGGAGGTGAAACTTTTAGTTACGATGTAATTGCAATTTTCTTTTTAATGTTAATAAATAAATCTTCCGGTAGATAATACTATAAAAAAATTTTTATACTAAAATTCAAATTTGTTGCTAAAAACCTATTTAAAAATAAAAAAGGTTATTACTTAACTTTTCGTTGCCACAATTACTCTTTTTCCAACTAGTTGGAAGAAAAAGAAGAAATTCGTTGCTAGAGTAGATGTTGACCCTGCTGTAAAAAATCGTTGCCAGATATGTAGGCCCAATTAGCAATTTGGCGCTCAATTCGTGGCTGGGTTTACCGTAAAAAAACCGTTGCCGCTAATTTTCGTTGCTTTCTTCACACACATCAATATTAGGCCAACAATATCCCAACCAAACAAGTAACTTGGTATAAAATAACTTGAAATTATCAAACAGATTCAGCATTTAATTTTAAATCTACCACATTTTATATTTAGTACCTAAAATATTAGAAACTGGAGACTTTCCCTTGGCATTTAAAGAAGCTATTTTCTCACCAGTATTCAAAAGCGGCAACAAGGAGAATGTGGGAAGTTATAGACTTAGGTATATCATTGATGTCCAATTTTAGTAAAATTTTAGAAAAATCATAAAAGTAAAGTTAAATTCCTACAAAAACGCAACACAAGTACTTACTATCTGAAAAACAATATGGTTTTCAAGAAAAAATCTACAAAGGATGCAATAGCTAACCTTACTCTTACTTCTTATGTGTACCATGCAATAGATAAATCCAAACCTTTTAACCTTAGCTGTGTGTCTTTAGTTTTAAATATTTAGCTTATGTTTTATTTTTTATCTGTTGTTGGTTCTTGGGGTCTGCAGACTGCTGTCCCTACCTAATTTACAAGGGTAAAGGTTCAACTTAAGACCTTTCACCTTATTCTTTATTTTTCCAAAAAAACTAATAAACAATGGTGATTTCCTGAAGTGATAATCACCTGAATATTATCTTCAGAAAAAAAAGTCTTTCCCAATAAACATTATTGGAAAACCTTCTCTATTATTAATGTTTTTATGAGGTATGGTATTGCTTTTTGGGGATTGAGTAGTAAGGGCCTATTGAGCTCCACATTGGTTTTGCAAAAAAGAGCATTTTGTGTTAATTGTCATACTCACTGTAAACCTTTATTTGCAAGGGAAAATATTTTAACTGATTGGAATTTTTATCTTCCAAATTCATAAAAAATATAAAAATTATGCTATTAACAGCTCCTATAACATGTGTACTGTGAATGATATTCCCCTTCCTATACCAAAAACAACTGTCACCAAAAATTCCTTGATATTTGAGAGCATCAAAATTTATAAGTATGCCTACCACTGGCTTATTGGCAGGTGATTGATTGTGGAGTTTATTAACAGCAGTGGCTGGTTTGAATGAGTGTCAAGATTCTTCTACGATCTACGTCACGTCGCGTTAACCATCAGGATGCTGATGCGGATAGGTTCCGCGGAACACGTGTGGTACCACAACGGTCCTACAGGACTACGTGTGACTGTTTGGTCAATACCAGAGGTCTGCCACTCTAACCTAACCCCACCTACCACTGGCTTATCGGCAGGTGATTGATGACAGGATTTTTAAGCAATGACTAAAAAGGCAATTAATTACTAGACCCTACTATAGTCTTCAGGAATTTTACAATGATAATATCTAGGCATTCACCTATAGTTTTGTATAACTTTGGATTAGTGTATATTCTTGCCAGATTGCTTTTGTCTTAGTCTTGGATTGAATTGTGTGTAAATTTTTGACCATGACTATTTTGTTGTCTCATAAGGTGTGATTATGTATTTATTTATTTATCTATTTATTGGATCACTTTTTCTTACTTATTTATTTATTTATTTATTTATTTATTACAAACTTTACAGATTTACATCCAATTATAAAGTAGGAAAATTAACCTTATAGTCAGATCTGGTCTTAACGTGCGGGTCCAAAGGTCACTGATCATATGCGTCAAATCAGACAACACAGAGGCTATCAAAATGTTGTGAGATTATTTACAAATATACCGAAGGAAGGAAAAATCGTTTCATTATTTTAGCTATCGCGAAGATAGCACATATACCTAATATTATTAGTTTTGTAAAAATTATGTACAGGGGAGTTAAAAAAGTTACAAAAAAATTATATAATCGTTAATTATATAGGTACCTACTGTACCCTTTAATTAAAAACGACAATAATAAACAGTGCAATTTATTTTAACAATTTTACTACTAAAACCTAAAAATACAATGGCATTTAGTCTGATAAACTATTTCGATAATGAAAGAAAAAGTGGAAATTCGCAAACCAATATGCAGGAAACCGTAATGAAAACACTTGGAATTAGTTTAAGTACTATGCAGAATAATGTGCATGAAAAAAAAGCATAATATAATACCCAAGAATACTAAAAAATGTAAACGAAAAACACTGTTTATAATTATAGCCTAAAAACTCTCATCGTCACTTATAAAATCTGAAAAGTCCTCGTCACCTGAGTCGTCTTCGAATGGAGCAATTATCATTGGCGGCACTTCGACATCTAGTACTTGTTCTCGATCCCACCAATCCCTTATTAATATTTCTGTATGTTCCACCGATTTCTTCCAGTACTCTTGTGTAATATGATCTAACGAATCTTGCCAAACTATTTGTACTTGGTCGGATTTAAGACCATCACCTACATGTTTTTCATAATAAGACTTTGCACCAGCCCATATTAATTCTATTGCGTTAAACTGGCAATGATATGGCGGCAGTCGTAGAACCTCATGACCATATTCACGCAGTATTTCATCTACCGCGTATATTTTGGGTTTTTTAAGACACTTTGCTATTGATAGGAGTTCCGATTTAAGCATATTTGGTAAAGGATTTTGGTTGTGTTTTTCCAGCCACTCATAAATATCACTTTTCCTCCAAGATGAAGTAGGCTGTTTATTTAAAATTCTTGAATGATATGATGCATTATCTAATACAATTAAAGACGGAGCATCCAAATTTGGTATCAATTGAACTTTTAACCATTTTTCAAACATTTCGCAATTCATATTATCATGATAGTCAGCACTTTTTGATGTTGAAGAAAAAATTAAACTCGCACCTGCAACATATCCTGTTGCAGTACCGGCATGCAAAATAATAAAACGCTTTCCCGTACCGCACCCCTTTTTCCTTTTAACACTTTTTACAGACTCATCTTGCCAAGATTTTGAACCAGTTCCATTCGAAAATATCCACGTTTCGTCTAAAAATACCACTTTTCTAAATTTCAATTTGTAATTGTCCGTATATTTTTTTTAAAACTGAACACGCTGACTCACTATCTGTGGCTGCTTACATAAAAATCTTCGGTTACAGCCTTTTTAATAGCGAAAACCTAAGTTTTTTATTAATTTTGATAACGCTTCAAATCCAATTTCCAAAACACCCCGAATTTTTAATGTTTTTTGTAAAACTGGAAGAGTTACATTCTGGTTTTTGATTTGTATAAATCGTAAATCACATTTCGAACTCCCATTTTAATATTTTCGCTTAAATCCTCAGTCTTTGGCTTTCTTCGTTTACACTTTTTAGTATTCTTGGGTATTATGTTGTTTTGTTTCATGCACAATTTTCTGCACAGTCCTTAAACTAATTCCCAGTGCTTTGGCTACTGTTTCCTGAATATTGGTTGGCGAATTTCCACTTTTTCTTTCAGTTTCGAAATAGTTTATCAGATTAAGTACCATTTTTTTTTGATTGGGGATGCAAAAACCCATAAAATTGTTTCATTTTGTCACAAACTGTCAAAGTCACAAAACTGGCATATTTAAAATAAAACGTAGCTGGTGCTATTATAAGCTTTTTTAGAATCGCTGGAAAGTAAATACATATCCTTTTTTTTCATGTCAAAATGGAATAAGTCTGTCTCATTTATCTTACATATTTTATTTAGAGGGTAAAATTAAACGCAAGTAAAGAAAACAAAAACTGAGAGTATGTCTTTCTTGAATCGTATGACCCGCACGATAAGACCAGATCCTACTATACGTATCCTTTTTTTTCATGTCAAAATGGAATAAGTCTGTCTCATTTATCTTACGTATTTTATTTAGAGGGTAAAATTAAACGCAAGTAAAGAAAACAAAAACTGAGAGTATGTCTTTCTTGAATCGTATGACCCGCACGATAAGACTAGATCCGACTATAGTTATAGTTAAGTAATTTCGTAGAGTAATTTCTTAAAATTAGTTAAAAAAATTTGCACATAACAATAATTGGAGAATTACTATAATAGTTAGTACGGGCTCTTTGAACATATAAGGTTACAGGGTTCCTAGTCCTATATGGTGGTACATTGAGATTTATTAGTCCTAGTAGGTGAGGGTCATCGATCTGATTATGCAATAATCTATGCAGAAACATTAATGATGTTATAACTCTGCGACATTCCAAACGCTTAAAGCCATGGGTAGTCATAATCTCGGTTTTTGGTATATCAAATTGATGAATTCCAGTTTCTTTGTAGTACATGTATCTTAGGAATTTGTTTTGTATTTTTTCTATTTGGTATGTGTGGTTCTTATAATATGGATTCCAGATTATGGTGGTATTACCTTATATAGTGAACATTGTAATTTCCATTTCCAACAGTTTTAATACTGTCCAAAGCTTAGTTAACAAGATGTACTTCTTATAATAAGAAAGTGTATTTTAAGTTGATTTGATTAAATAAATACGACACATTCATAACCATGTCATCGAGTCATGTGACATTTTGAACCTATATACTATAACTGCGGTAAATACTAGTGATGGGAATAACCGACTACCGCAATGAGTGAGATTGGTATGAATGACATGCGGGTCGTTGGAAAATAACAACCAAATTTTCGTCACTCGAATGATTACCGATTATAACCGAATTATGCAAGTGATTGAAAAAACCGAGTGATCGGTTATTTTTCACTCGAGTGATCCCAACACTAGTACATACCACAAAAATTGTGGTTAATCGCTTTAAATTGATTATGGTTTAAATGAAAGTTTGACATTTCTGGTTATACTTAAATTAAGGGCCAATTTTGGTATTTCAAACAGAATATACCCGGTAGTTTTAACATTCTTGAATGCCTTAAGGCAGGGGTGTCAAAGATACGGCCCGCGGGTCATGACCGGCCCTCAATACATTCGGATCCGGCCGGCGCGATTCGACGAAATATTGAAGCTGAAGCGATGTCAAGTATCTGAGTCATCGAAATAGTTACTATTCCTAATCCTAATTGCTATACATAAAGGTATATCATAATTATAACTTTTTATATTTTATAGATTTCCTTTAATAAAGATTTCTGTATTGATATAAAAACAAACTTTTTTTGAAACCGCGGCCCCCAAACATGCCTCGAAAAAAAAATGGCACTCAAACAAATTGAGTTTGACACCCCTGCCTTAAGGCATATACCTACACGGAGGATTTTTTTAAACATGAAATAACTGTTAAAAAATTAGTCAAACTTTTTTTGAAGTTCACACTGACAAAACTGTCAAAATATTTGCTAGTATCTTCATTAAAATAATTCAGACCCATATTATTTATTTTACATAAAAGATAATACAGCTTCATTAAGCTGGACATTTTTTTGATTTTAATCTCGTTTTATATTCTTACAGATTTCAACAAAATGATTCCCCTTTCTAAATAATAAAAAAATATAAACATAAGAAGACAATTTTAAAATCTTTATGACATCTTTTTTTTAAAAGTGTTTTTTACTTCTTCCATTTGGTCGGTTTGGACTTTTTTAAACAAATGTTTCACATAGTCAGTATGTTTTAATTTATTCCAATTTTTTCTTTACCATTCATATTATGTTATATGAACACACCACTTTCGATTCCATTAAAGCTCCATTAAGGTTTTATACCTCTTACCATTTTCACTTCTGCTAGAACTCTCAACAAATTTTTTCTGTCTCCTGATGAACGTTTCTCCGTTCGAAACATGTGGAGATCCCTAGTAGAATACTTTTATTCTAATAAATTTCGTGGTGGAAAACTTTTAGTTTTTCTTTCATTTCCATAACTTTGCATGTGAGTTTGGCTAATTGAATTCTTTAAATACCTTATATATATATAATATGTGTTCCTAAATATATAAATACGAAAAGGGGTAATTCTTTGGCTTATTTAATGACTAAAAATTCATATAAAAAAAGAGAAAAGGGGCATGATCCCTAAAACAATATCTCTCTGTAGATTCTTAAAACCATTTGGTATGCCCAATGATGTAAGTGCTTCAGCGTAACCTATATTCCAAATTAGAGCTAAATATCTCAAAAACTACAAGAGCTATAAAGAAAAAACTAAAACAATCTTGAAATTTCAACACCCTGTAGATCGGCAACGAAGCGTTTGCGGACCTATGTTTATATGCATTTTTAGTCATTAAATAAGCCAAAGAATTATCCCTTTTCGTATTTACCTACATGATATTTACGAACACCCTGTTGTTCTTGACATCTAAAAATAAACGATCCCTTGAAGCTAACAACTAACAACTCTATTTTCTAACCACTGGTAACTAATCAACTAATCCTAGCTTACCATTGAAATATATAATACACTCGTGTTCTACACAATTTTTCCAATAGGGGGATGATGTTAGGTTTCTTTGCAAACCTAGTGAATACCATGGAAAGACGGTATGTGATTGGTTGGATTGATGTTTGTTCATAAAACAGTTCGTTGGAAGGGTTATGTAGAGGATTAGGTACATGGGGTGCATAATATATTCAAGTAGTGGCCTGCAAAAGGTCTTATATATGGAAGCAGCGCCGTTTTTTGACATTCCCTTGTCTCTATAGGTAAGGCTTCTAAAATGCTTTGCTTTAGTCATGCATTTTTATTGTCCAGAATAATGCGAAGGTACTTTATATTTGGTTTTGCATGAATTACTTGCTGCTTTACTCTGATGGAAGGTGATTGGATCCTTGGATTGTGGATAAAAATAATTAGTTGTGATTTTGTGGGGTTGGGTTTAAGTCTACATTTTTGAACCACTTAGAAATTTTGTCCATTAGCTGTTGCAGAGATTGTATAGTATGCTGAGTTGAGATATCATGTGCAACCAGACCAGTGTCACCAACAAATTGCAGAATGTATAGGTTTTTATTAAATTCATGATGATTTAGACTATTTAGAGTGTTATAGATATAGCAGAAACCATTATAAAGGAAAGGGGATAGAGGGAAGCCTTGCGGCACTCCTTGTTCTGATTGGAAATTATGGCAATAAGCTTTTATTGACTTTAATTTGAAGTGGTCGATTTTTAGGATTGTTATTGATTAAAAACATTAACTGTTTTGGACATTCTAACAGAAACAGTTTGTATAAAATCCCCTTGTGCTACACACTGTCGAATGCTTTATTGATGTCTAGCATAATTTCTGCAGTACGATATCCAGTCAAGTGGGCTGCTTGCTCATTGGAAATGAGAACAGAGAGTGGGTGCAGTGTAAGATACTTGTTGGCGAAATTCGAACTGGTAATCTGGTATCTTGTATCCAATGCTGCTGTTTATTTCTTTTAGGGTTTTTTCAAATTTCGTAAGTACTGGTAAAAGTGTTATTGGTAGTTTCTCTTTTTGGTTAACTATGGGCTTGGTTTTGGTACGGTGATGACAATACCATGCTTCCATTCAGGCGGTACATAACAGTGGTTTAATCAACCTTCATAGATTTGTATGATTTATTAGTGGATTATTTAGTCTTAAATTCTTATTTTTATGATACCTGGGAAAGTAAATATTTCCAATTTAGACATCATCAATAATTAATAATAAAAACGTCACTTTAGGTCTCAAAGTGCAAAAAATTGCTTAGCGAATTACTAAAATTTTAAAACATCGATATCTATTGCAACTTTTGCACGACATTAGCGTACTATATTATGGTAACGTTATACAGGGTGATTCAAAAGTACTTTGACAAACTTCGGGAGGTAATTGCCGGCAATATTTTAAGATGAAAAGTTCTTATAAACAGTGGTCCTTGGCGACTTCGTTACGGAGATACAGGGTGTTGAAATGTTAAAAGGAATAGTAATAATTTTTAAATAACTCCTTAACGAGTTATTTTTTTTTTTGTGAAATTTGGTGAATTAAATGAGCATCTAAGGACATTTATTTTCAAAGTACAACACGTTCGTAAATTTAACCAGTGGCGTCGGTACAAAATGTTACTGCCATATTTTTTGTGAAAACTATGCTACACCACTGACTTATTTTATTTTAACTTTCTTCCTATGAATCCCCCCTTCATTTACAACAAAAAAGATCACGTGTGTTTTTTTGATACGAGGGACGGTTTAAGGGTAAAGGATTATTTTATTTGACTATACACAAATATTAAAAAATGTGTTTTAAACTGATCAACCACTCAAATATTCATTCAAGTATTTTAACGAATACCTACATACATACTTACTAATAAACAAATATGTATATGCCTAAGGAAGGCATCTGAGGATGCCTATTTTCTAAGTACAACACGTTTTCAGTGGCATACATATTTATTTATATGTTATTTTCTAATATTTTGTATTTTGACAAGGTGGCTTTGGAAATGCATTTGTCGATAAATTAAAACATATTTGACAGTTAGTTACAATTGACTTTTATTTCTTCAGTTTTGTTATTTTCAATGGTAACTAACTGTCAAATACCTATGTTTTAATTTATCGACAAATGCATTTCCAAAGCCGCCTTGTCAAAATACAAAATATTAAAAAATAATATACTTAGGTACTAATAAATAAATATGTAGGTATGCCACTGAAAACGTGTTGTACTTAGAAAATAGGCATCCTCAGATGCCTTCCTTAGGCATATACATATTTGTTTATTAGTAAGTATGTATGTAGGTATTCGTTAAAATACTTTAATGAATATTTGAGTGGTTGATCAGTTTAAAACACATTTTTTAATATTTGTGTATAGTCAAATAAAATAATCCTTTACCCTTAAACCGTCCCTCGTATCAAAAGAACACACGTAATCTTTTTTGTTGTAAATAAAGGGGGGATTTATAAGAAGAAAGTTAAAATAAAATAAGTCAGTGATGTAGCATAGTTTTCACAAAAAATATGATAGTAATATTTTGTACCGACGCCACTGGTTAAATTTACGAACGTGTTGTACTTTGAAAATAAGTGTCCTTCGATGCTTATTTAATTTACTAAATTTCATTAAAAAAAATAACTCGTTAAGGAGTTATTTAAAAATTATTACTATGCCTTTTAACATTTCAACACCCTGTATCTCCGTAACGAAGTCGACAAGGACCACTGTTTATAAGAACTTTTCATCTTAAAATATTGCCGGCAATTACCTCCCGAAGATTGTCAAAGTACTTTTCAATCACCCTGTATACAGTGTGTCTACTTAAGTTGGCTACATATGGGAAACTTTTTTATTATTAACTTTACGAAAAAAAGTTCTGCATGGTCCAGAACCTAAAATGCAACCATCAGATATTAAAATTTTTCAGTCGTATACGAGGTTTGTCAAAAAATATGAATTTTGCCCTAGAGTAAAGTACCTTTATTTTTGACAATATCGAAAACTGTAATTATGAAAAGTTGTTCGAAATGAAAAACTAAATTTTAATATGCAATTACATCATTCTACTTATTTTTTTTTTTTTTTTTACAAATATTTCTCAAATTACGCAACGATTTATTGTAAGTTTTCATTAATTTAGTCGTTGTAATTCATCATGGAGGAAATAGTGTTTTGGACAATTTTCGCTCTTTGTTTAATAAGAAAACGGCAAATTAAACGTTTGAACATAGTATAAACAACGCTCTAGATGGTCCAGAGCTTGGTTACAAAAAAGACAGATATTCTCATGCTAAAGGAACTACAAGGTGAACCTGAAGATTGACGAAATTATTTAAGGATGGATATTGAAGCCTATAATTATTTGCTGGAATTAGTTGGTCCATAAATTACAAAAGAAGACACTTGTATGAAAAAAGCAATTTCGGCACACGAAAGGCTAACTGCAATATTCCTAGCTACAGGGCAAAGTTACAAGAATTTGGAGTTCACCACCTTGATATCTAAGCCAGCACTTCGTAAGCTAGTACCCGAAACGTGTAGCATCATATATAGTGGATTTCACCTTAGTTTTTAATGCTTTGACGTCTCTCTTGTCAAACATATTAGCCAACACGTGATTTTAAAATCCCTAATTGTATAAACGGCTTTCAGGCACGGGCATTGGCTAGATTAACAAGAGATGGATATATAACTGACCGTATAGTTACATGTACATGACGAAGATGCACACTACACAGTTCAATACGTTGCCCTTCAATAAGCTCAAACTCGTCAAAAGCACAGCATCGCTCGTATATGCCGTTAGTATGTGCATCTTTGTCTTACGCATTTGCTCTCGCATATCTCTTTTCGTACTTCATTAATTCGATTGTCTCGTCGCGTTCTTTAAATATTACAGAGCCGCATTGGGACACACCGCCCACCGCGTGCATTCTGCTGTTAATTCTTGATCGTTCGTGTTATTGTTTTTGGTATTTTTTAGACAGCATTTTGCTTATATTTTGTGCGTATAAAGCTTCATACTCACTAGCGCGAATTTCGCCTTTTTTTTGACAGTTATGCATTTTTCGCGCGAATATAAATGTTGGTCCATACTCACTTACGCGAAATTTCGCCCGCGAATATTCGCGAAAAAGTTTAATCAGTTTTAACTTTTTTGCGGAATTTTAGGTTTTGTTTATTTTTGAAGCTTTTTAGGTTATATAAATCGTAAATTTAAATTCCGGTTGCATTTAACTTTTCTGCGAATCAGAAACACCAATTTGTCATGGTCATGTGTAAGTAATTAAAATACTTATTTGTGTCAGTCAATCTCATTTCCGCAATTAAATTGTGGAAATCTGCTTGGGCCTTACGTTGTCGAAAAATATCTCGAACCCAAAACTTTTTCCTCTGGTGCCGTGGTCTGCGTACGCGTGTTCTAGTAGTACGGTAATTAGCATAAAGACGCAAAAGGTAGATTGTATAATAATAATTCCACAAGTCAAAATTTAAATTATGATCCATTTTGAGGTTTTAGGTTATGTTCATATTTATCATCAAAACCACAATTATTTGACGTTTAAAATTCGCTGAACAGTTAAGATTTCTCGCCGCGAATTATTTCAAATTTTGAAATGACACTTTATGTCAAAAAAAGGCGAAATTCGCGCTAGTGAGTATGAAGCTTTAGACTTTTTGGTTTTAAACTGCCGGACTGTGTGTATCTGTGACGCGTTTCTTTTTATGCAAAAGTAAGTAAATAATTATTAATGTCTCGGACGGTGACGACGACATCGACAGCTTGTCAGATGAAGACCAAAAATAATAGGGAACTTGCAACAAAATTAAATTTGAAAACCACAGTGAACCATTATGCTAAAATAAGTTTTACATACAGTTGTATTGAAGAGTGCTTGAGGTATCTGTTCTGCAAACGCATGGACAAAAATCTTTTTTTGTAGTATCTACTTACATTATTTTTTCTTTATCATTAAAAAAAATACCTAATTCGATAACATTACAAACTTTTGTTGTTTTATTATAAACCAACGAAAAGCTAGACCTATTGTAAACTTCAAACTCTTTAGAACCTAGTCTAAAGAAAAAAATATCTACCCGTGAATAAGAAAATAAAAAAGTAGACAATAACCTATTAAATATAATATATAGGTTTTTTCAACTTAACACTGCATGGTCTAAAATCAAATTAAAAAACAAAATAATTATTTAATAAAAATCGTAGTTAATTATTGATGCTACTAGATTCACGACTGCCCCTTGTATATTTTTTATTGTACTAAATTAAAAGTGTGTTTTTACCAAAATAACAGCACTTTATTATATTATGAATAAAAATTAAATGAAATTGTTTTTCTGATATTCTATCCTATTTCCATTCCCCTTCAGTGTTTTTTTTTTGAAATATCTTAAAAATTGCTTAGGTAATTCTCGTTTCCATCCATAATTACAACTACAAATAAATTGACCCATGTTCACACATAATTTTTAAGTCCGGCCCTGGCCAATAAGGTGAAATCCACTATACAAGGTTTTTAAATATCTTTATTCCCAGCATCCGAACAAAATGATTTATGTACTTTGGCCAATTCTTTTCTGTAGAGACAGTTCTTAGCGAATTAATCTTTTTAATTACCATGTCTCTTGTCGTTGCAGAGTCTGCTTCTTTGAATTTGTCAATTAAAATTTCGTAAGCCTGATTTTTTTTACCACGGTCGCTGTATTCTTTTGACTTTACTCTCCACAAGCACGGAAACATCTTGTATATTTCAATAAACTCTGAGAGAAACTCATGTGAACACTGCCGAAGGTTTTGCATTGCTTTAAAAGTATTGATTTTTTAATAAATAAACATCCGCACTTTCAAAACAACCAGTAAATTTCAACTACTCTACAACTTAAAGTCTGCCGACAAATCGAGCAGAAGTGTTTACACGTTACGACTTGTCTGCGCAAACCACCTAAATCTATGCCCATTTGCTCAGTCTTTCAACTCCGTCTTATGGGCGGTTTACACGCAACCTTTTATAGTACGATTTGTCTGCGTCGACAAATCGTCGCAAACAAAACGTTGCAAACAAAGCGTGTCTACACTGCAACGATTTCTTGTCAGTTTTCATTATTCTAGTCGTTGTAAGTCATCATGGAGGAAATAGTGCTTTGGTCAATTTTCGCTCTTTGTTTAATAAGAAAACGGCAAATTAAACATTTGAACATAAAGCATAAACAACGCTCTAGATGGTCCAGAGCTTGGTTACTAAAAAGAGACAGATATTCTCATGTTCAATTGCTTAAGGAACTACATGGTGAACCTGAAGATTGGAGAAATTATTTAAGGATGGATATTGAAGCATATAATTATTTACTAGAATATAGTAATAGTAGTCAGATAAACAGTGTTTTTCTGCTTCAAAAGTTTGCGATTAGAATATTGTGTAGGCTTCAACGTCGGGATACCTGTAAACTGGCTTTTAGGCAGAATACAATTATTACAGTTTTCGACATATTATTATATAATATATACTTGAAGTTTGCTTATATGTTTATAGAGATAGGCGCACGTTTGAGGGATGCCGACTTAATCATAATTATAATACTAGAGGTCACTTAAGATTGATGCCACCACCTCATCGCACAGCTACTTACCAGAAGAGTTTTTATTTTAACTGTTTTAGATTTTATAATGTCCTAGATCAGCTATACTCTAAGTGTGTTCCGCGGAACCCTAGGGTTCCGCGATACCTCTGTAGGGGTTCCTCAAGAATTTAGAAAAAAAATCAAAACACCTCTCTCTGGTCGAACGTTTTGACTCGGCGGCCGCGCGTAGGTATATTTATTTATTTATTTGTATTTGTATAAACATGTGTTACAATAGCTGGTACAATATCTCATAAGTTTGGTATCAACATGTATACTTGTATACTTGTGAGCGCGCAGTCCCTTTGATAAAAGCCGCCTCTGAATTGTTTACAAGGCAATTTTTATATTTCTCTTTTTATTTTTGCTTTTTGTTTATCAAAGGCGCCGACTCGAGTATTTTCGAGAATATTCGAGATCGAGTCTAGGACTAAGTATAAAAGCGGCGATCGCGCGTCGCGCCTCGTCAGTCAGTTGACGATTAGCGTTCGGAGCGATAAGTTCCTACCTACCTACTTACAAGCTCGCTAGCGAGAAACTAGTGTTCATTGTTCTACTGCCTGCTGTATTCTGTTGTCTCAGTTTTATACATTTCTTCATTGTACTAAACTTAGTCTCTTATACGCAGTAACGATTGTGCATTATTTAGACCCCACCATCCTGACGTGTAACATTATAAATAAAGAAGAATGGAACGTTGGCTTAAAGGTGTTAAACGTGTTGCAAAAACATCTTCTAATGACGCTGAATGTTCAAGAGCAGTACGCGCGGAGAATATAGCAATCACCGATCCAGACGATGATGCCACGACGTCAAGCTCGACGGTTTCAAAGACGAAAAAAAGGAAGTATGATGAATCATATATCAGTTTCGGATTTGTTGATTCCAACGGCTCACCTCTCTGCATGCTATGTAGTAAACTTCTTCCTAATAGTTCCATGGCACCTGCCAAATTGCGCCGCCATTTACAAACTGTACACCCCGAGTCTAAAGACAAGAATAAAGAATTTTTTGTTCGTAAAAAAGATCAGTTATTGGAAAGTCAAAAAAATATGATGCATGTAACAAAAACTATCAACGAAAAGGCCACGGAGGCATCATATTTAGTTAGCTATCGCATTGCACAAGCAGGTGAAGCGCACACTATCGCTGAGAATTTAATAAAGCCATGTGTATTAGACATAACAAAATGTATGCTCGATGAAAAATCTGCAAAGCATCTTTCTACTGTGCCGCTATCAAACGATACTGTTTCCGGCGAATCCATGATCTGGCAAGCTACGTCAAACAAGAACTAGTTACGCGTCTACAAAAAACACGATTCGCCTTGCAAATGGACGAGTCAACTGATGTCGCTGGTTTGGCTATCTTGCTGGTTATCGTGAGATATCCATATGAAAGTTCTGCTTATGTGTTCACCGCTGCTCACAAACACTACCGGGGAAGAAATTTTTAATAAAATAAATATATTTTTTGAAGAAAATAATCTCAGTTGGAACAATTGCATTGACATTTGTACAGATGGGGCCAAGGCGATGACAGGTAAAACAGCAGGAGCAGTGTCACGAATAAAAAATAAAGCGCCTAATTGTAGTTCCAGCCATTGTATTCTGCATAGACAAGCACTTGCGATGAAGCAAATGCCGTCAAATCTAAAATTAGTTATGGATGAAGCGGTAAAAATAATTAATTTTATCAAATCACGACCACTACAATCCCGATTGTTCTCATTATTGTGTGAAGATTATGGCAGCAAACATAAAACACTGCTGCTCCATACAGAAGTGCGATGGCTGTCTCGGGGTAAAACTTTAACAAGGCTATTTGAACGTAGAGCCGAGTTACAAATGTTTCTTTCAGCAGATACTTCTTTTAATTTGAAGGACCGTTTGTATGATAAAACTTGGTTGTTCCGATTGTCTTTTATGGCGGATATCTTTCAAAAACTGAACGAATTGAATTTATCATTGCAAGGTAAACAGACAACAGTGTTTCAGGCCTATAACAAAATAACTGCCTTCAAAAGAAAATTAGATTTTTGGATTATTTGCGTTGGTAAGAAAGAAATAGAAAGCTTTACGTCACTCAGTGAGTTTGTTAGCGATAACGACTCAGAAATGTTTCAAGATGATGTGTTTGAAGAATTGGTCCAATATCTCAGTTCGATGCGCGCATCTTTTGAAAAGTATTTTCCCGAAGAAGAGAATACAAAAATGAAACTGAATTCATGGATTCATAATCCTTTTTTACCCAACTTGGAAAAGTCCGAAAGTATGTCAAACGAGATATATGAATCTCTTTTAGAAATGTCATCAGACACAAGTATGGAGTCACTGTTCAAAACGACGACTCTCAACGATTTTTGGTGCAGAATCCGTGATGAATATCCAATGCTTGGCAAAATGGCTCTGAATATTCTTCTCCCGTTCCCAACAACATATTTGTGCGAAACAGGATTCTCAACCTATGCAGCCACGAAAACAAAATATCGCAATAGACTGGACGCCGAACCTGATATGAGACTTCAACTGTCTTCTATCAAACCTGATATCAACCAATTGATGAAAAATAAAAAACAGTTTCATACCTCCCATTAGTTAGATTTTTTCTTTTTTAATATCTTCTATTATTGTACTTGCCATGTGGTAAAGTAAGTAATAATTAGTAACTTACATTGTACTTTTATTATGCTTATTAATAAAGAATACACTTTTAAAAACTATTGTTTTATTGTAGGGTTCCATCAAGTATTTTGCTTCCCAAAAGGGTTCCGTCACCAAAAAAGTTTGAGAACCGCTGTCCTAGATAATAGCATAAAAGTGGCACCTAATATTAATGTTTTTAAAAGTAGACTTAAAAAGCAGCTGTTTCAAAAAAACTGTTATAGTCTTAGTGAATTTTTCTTGTAGTTACTTCATTTGTCTGACTTTTTTCCAATTATTGTAGTGCCCTGTATTACCTTTCAATTGGAAAAATAAACGATATTATTATTATTATTATTATTATTATTATTATTATTATTATTAATATTATTCTTTATAAACATTTGCACTTTCAAAACAACCAGTAGATTTCAACTACTCGACAACCCTAAGTCTGCCGACAAATCGAGCAGAAGTGTTTACACGTTACGACTTGTCTGCGCAAACCGCCTAAATCTATGCCCATTTGCTCAGTCTTTCAACTCCGTCTTATGTGTTTGTGCAGTTCTAAAATTTGCCATCTACACACATCGTTTTGCTTGTAATATTTTGTCGACGCAGACAAATCGTACAATAAAAGGTTGCGTGTAAACCGCCCATTATGTGTTTGTGCAGTTCTAAAATTTGCAGAAAAAAACGATGTGCGTAGATGGCAAATTTGCGCAAATTTTAGAACTGCACAAACACATAAAACGGAGTTGAAAGACTGAGCTATTATGGGCGGTTTACACGCAACGTTTTATAGTACGATTTGTCTGCGTCGACAAAATGTTGCAAGCAAAACGATGTGTGCAGATGGCAAATTTGCGCAAATTTTAGAACTGCACAAACACATAAGACGGAGTTGAAAGACTGAGCAAATGGGCATAGATTTAGGTGGTTTGCGCAGACAAGTCGTAACGTGAAAACACTTCTGCTCGATTTGTCGGCAGACTTTAAGCTTTAGAGTAGTTGAAATGTACTGGTTGTTTTGAAAGTGCGGATGTTTATTTATTAAAAATTTAATACTTTTAAAGCAATGTCAGACCTTCGGCAGTGTTCACATGAGTTTCTCTCAGAGTTTATTGAAATATACAAGATGTTTCCGTGCTTGTGGCGAGTAAAGTCAAAAGAATACAGCGACCGTGTTTGTTAAATAGCATTTTTTTGCAGTAAAAATTAACATAAATACCTATATATTACTAACCTTTAAGTATTCCTTCCTCAAAACCTTCTGATGTTACACGTTTCAGGTACTAGCCCACAAGATTGTGAACTCCAAATCCTTGTAACTTCGGCCAGTAGCTAGGAATCGTAATGTTGCAGTTTGCTTCTCGTGTGCCGAAATTCTCATACAAGTGTCTTCTTTTGTAATGTATGGACTAACTAATTCGAGTAAATAATTATTTGCTTTAATATCCATCCTTAAATAATTTCTCCAATCTTCAGGTTCACCTTGTAGTTCCTTTAGCAATTGCACATGAGAATATCTATGTATTTTTAGTAACCAAGCTCTGGACCATCTAGAGCGTTGTTTATACTTTATGTTCAAACGTTAAATTTGCCGTTTTCTTATTAAACAAAGAGCGAAAATTTACCAAAAAAACTATTTTCTCCATGATTAATTACAACGACTAGAATAATAAAAACTTACAAGAAATCGTTGCAGTGTAGACACGCTTTATTTGCAACATTCTGTTTGCGACGATTTGTTGACGCAGACAAATCGTACTTTAAAACGCTGCGTGTAAACCGCCCTTTATATTCGTTTTGTGAAGATCACATAGACAATTTACCTTTAGATAAACAAACAATAATCACGAATGTGGCCGTTTTATGGCATCGCGCATGTAAAAAAACTGGGAACTATTAGACATGCGCACTGCAACATTATCGTTTGACGAATGGGAAAATAGACAGGTCCGGGCTTTAAAATTTAAATTCTTGCTCATATGCCACCATAGAGGGTTTTTGGATTTAGAATGGAAATACAAGAACTGTAAAATACTTCTGTGCGAGTTATTTTTTACTACTAATAGCAATACCATACAACTTGGGCAATACCTGTTATGTATGTACGAATAAATATTATAGATAATTACTTTCTCTTGGTTTAAAAACTCCAGCATTGAGAGAAATAAAAATAAGTGAAGCATTTCACTTATTACTGATGGTGCTTACATTCGGCAGAAATAAATGATATACACAAAATTACGATCGCTTACTTGTAGCAGTCGCAATACTCATGTGTTTGTCGCAACCAACAAAGGAAGTAACGAAACGGTAAATAAAACAAGTAATGCAGTGCAGTGCAGGTTTGTTAAAAAGTCATTACTTAGGCTTGTTATAATATGTTATATTAATGCAACAAGTAAGCTTGAGAAACATTTAATAATCCCTAAAACAATTTAATAATATCATGGAACAAAAAATATGCTTTTTGAACATACTATCAAGTTAATACTTAATATACCTATAACTCTATAAAATAAAGCCTGGTTTGATGAGGCCCTCACTTTTAGGCTGATTAAAATGATGCTAAAGACCTCTAGGTAAATGAAATAATAATTTATTCACTCTTGGATTAATATAAACCTAGGTAGGTATATTACTTTTTTCTTTTATATGATATAAGTATAGAGAAAAGCATCTTTTAAACTTTTTGAAGCAATATATTGCCTGAAAAATTGCGTAACTAGATTGCAAATAAATTATACTAAAATATGCATCGGGATAATCAGTCTTGGTGTGTTTTTCTTTATTTTCATACCTTGTTTGTGTAGCCTAGGCCTACTTTGATGTGTTTAAATTGATAATAATAAAATAAAGTTATATATTATCAAGATACATCACTACTCCATACTTACCGAAAATACGAAATACCAGGTATTTTACCCCTATTTGGGCATAATACAATTATACAACGGCTGCAACTAGTACTAGTCATTGTTTATATTACAATCCGAGTCACTAAAAGCACAAACACAATTCACCACTAAACTACACAAAAACCAGAAATCCATAAATAATAAACACCAGTCCCACAATCCACGATAGCCGATCCGATAGCTGAAAACTTTAGAAAACTACAAGGAATCCGCAGAGAAACCTTAAAACACAACAACAAAAATGGCGACCGAGCCGGTTCTGGAGAGTATTCTTGAGCGCGTCGATTATTGTCGATAAAGTAGGACGGCCGATAACACGAGGTTTGTGCGCCTGCACGAAGGTTCCCCGAATGAAAACAGCTGACCGACGAGTCATGCGCTCGGCCGTATTTTTTCACCCATAAAACGTAACTTTTGTTTGCGCAGGTATCTAAAGGTAAATTGTCTATGGAAGATCACTGAAAACGGGCCACTCGATATCAAAGGCACCGACAGGTATTGTCGCTTCTCGTTGGTAGGGCTTGGTCAAGTGAACTAAATTAATCCGCCAAACCCGCCCGAGATCGAACCAGGTACCTTTCGCTTGCGATGCGTGAACGCTACCGCTGTGCTAGACTGCTACCTATTCAGACATCAAAGTTTACGTTATAAAGGACCAGGGCGAGGAATTTATTTGGTATTTTCTTTACCGTAAATACATATTTCTTTCATTCTAATTTAATAGATACTGGTATAATATGAGATCCATTGAAAAAATGTTTCTAAAACTGCTGAAAATACTGCAAATCTAAGAACATTATCGTCATTGTCATTGTATGCGGAGTCAAACAAATAACACAACGAGGAATAATTTTACACATCTTATTTTAACCAAAATTTTCCAATTCATAAAAGTGATTTTATTTATTTACTCTATACGAGACATGCCCATTGATACAATAGTTCTTAGCCTAATACCAATCATAATACAAAAGGAAGCAAACTCAAACAAAATGTAAATAGGACAATAAATTAACTAGACTGGGTACATATCGCTAATCGTCAGCCGAGAGTGCATCTAATATTAGTACTAAAAAAAAATTTACAAAAATTTACAATAAAAAATACTTTTCTTTTCTTTTTTTTCTATTTACTATTGCTTTTTTTGCCTCACCTTCCTGCGGAACGTGAAGGGAAAACATATCGCCAAATTGTCATTATAACAACTGACCAAAACTACACAATGGTGCCAAATTTCCGTTTTCTCGTACAGATAGGTAGTTTTCTGAGACGGCGCCGTATAGGTGCTCTTTAAACTCGCACACCTTTGTGCAATGTGGGATATACTTTCCATATTTGCTCTATAAAAATATGTAAGTATTCAATCGATTAAAACATAAGCAAAAAATTATTCTTACATGGAAGCTATCAATTATCAGCTAATAAATTTGTAGAAATATTATTGTGCCGAGCCCTTCGGGCACGGCACTGTTCTAGTTCGTTCGTTTAATTATACGAGAGCTGTCACTTTGACAGGTAAGTGTCATTTTTTTTAGCTTTTTCGTAGCGAGGGTTATAACTGTAAGAATTCGAAATTAAAAAATTTCCAGGTACCTAAATAAGAAAGTTTTATACGACAGCTGTCAAATTTTGACAGGTAAGTGTAATTTTTTTTTAGCTTTTTCGTAGCAAGGGTTATAGCTGTAAGAATCTGAAATTTAAAAAAAATTCAATACCTACCTAAATAACAAAGTTCTATACTACAGCTGTCAAATTATGACAGGCGGGTGTAAATTTTTTAAAGCTTTTTCATAAAGAGGATTATAGCTATACGAATCCGAAATTTAAAAATTTTTTAGTACCTAAATAACAAACTTTTATACGACAGCTGTCAAATTTTGACAGGTAAGTGTCAATTTATTTAAACTTTTTCGTAGCGAGGGTTAAAGCTGTAATAATCCTAAATTAAAAAATTTTTCAGTACCAAAATAACAAAGTTCTATACGACAGCTGTCAAATTATGACAGGCGGGTGTAAATTTTTTAAAGCTTTTTTAATGTAGAGGATTATAGCTGTACAAATCCGAAATTTAAAAATTTTTCAGTACCTAAATAACAAACTTTTATACGACAGCTGTCAAATTTTGACAGGTAAGTGTCAATTTATTTAAACTTTTTTCGTAGCGATAGTTAAAGCTGTAATAATCCTAAATTAAAAAAATTTTCAGTACCAAAATAACAAAGTTCTATACGACAGCTGTCAAATTGTGACAGGCGGGTATAAATTTTTTAAGGCTTTTTTCATATAGAGGATTATAGCTGTACAAATCCGAAATTTAAAAATTTTTCAGTGATTAAATAACAAAGTTCCATACGACAGCTGTCAAATTTTGACAGGTAAGTGTCAATTTTTTTAAAGTTTTTTCGTAACGAGGATTATAGCTGTAAGAATCCCAAATTGAAAAAATTTTCAGTACCTAAATAACAAAGTTCTATACGATAGCTGTCAAATTTTGACAGTTAAATGTCAATTTTTTTAAACTTTTTTCATAACGAGGATTATAGCTGTAAGAATCCTAAATTGAAACATTTTTCAGCACCTAAATAACAAACTTTTATATGACAACTGTCAAATTTTGACAGGTAAGTGTCAATTTATTTAAACTTTTTTGTAGCGAGGGTTATAGCTGTAATAATCCTAAATTAAAAAAATTTTCAGTACCCAAATAACAAAGTTCTATACGACAGCTGTCAAATTATGACAGGCGGGTGTAAATTTTTTTAAGCTTTTTTAATGTAGAGGATTATAGCTGTACAAATCCGAAATTTAAAAATTTTTCAGTACCTAAATAACAAACTTTTATACGACAGCTGTCAAATTTTGACAGGTAAGTGTCAATTTATTTAAACTTTTTTCGTAGCGATAGTTAAAGCTGTAATAATCCTAAATTAAAAAATTTTTCAGTACCAAAATAACAAAGTTCTATACGACAGCTGTCAAATTATGACAGGCGGGTGTAAATTTTTTTAAGCTTTTTTAATGTAGAGGATTATAGCTGTACAAATCCGAAATTTAAAAATTTTTCAGTACCTAAATAACAAACTTTTATACGACAGCTGTCAAATTTTGACAGGTAAGTGTCAATTTATTTAAACTTTTTTCGTAGCGATAGTTAAAGCTGTAATAATCCTAAATTAAAAAAATTTTCAGTACCAAAATAACAAAGTTCTATACGACAGCTGTCAAATTGTGACAGGCGGGTATAAATTTTTTAAGGCTTTTTTCATATAGAGGATTATAGCTGTACAAATCCGAAATTTAAAAATTTTTCAGTGATTAAATAACAAAGTTCCATACGACAGCTGTCAAATTTTGACAGGTAAGTGTCAATTTTTTAAAAGTTTTTTCGTAACGAGGATTATAGCTGTAAGAATCCCAAATTGAAAACATTTTCAGTACCTAAATAACAAAGTTCTATACGATAGCTGTCAAATTTTGACAGTTAAGTGTCAATTTTTTTTAGCTTTTTCGTAGCGAGAGTTATAGCTGTAAGAGTCCGAAATTATAAAATTATCAGGTCCCTAAATAACAAAGTTCTATACGATAGCTGTCAAATTTTGACAGGTAAGTGTCAATTTTTTTTTTAGATTTTTTGTAACGAGGGTTATAGCTGTAAGAATCCTAAATTTAAAAATTTGTCAGTACCTAAATAACACAGTTTTATACGATAGCTGTCAAATTTTGACAGGTAAGTGTCAATTTTTTTTTAGATTTTTTGTAACGAGGGTTATAGCTGTAAGAATCCTAAATTAAAAAATTTCTCAGTTCCTAAATAACAAAGTTCTATACGACAGCTGTCATTTTGACAGGTAAATATCAAGTTTTTTTTAAGCTTTTCTTGTATCTAGGATTATAGCTGTAAGAATCCGAAATTTAAAAAAATTTCAGTACCTAAATAACAAAGTTCTATACTACAGCTGTCAGATTTTGACAGGTAAGTGTAATTTTTTTTTAGCTTTTTCGTATAGATTATTATAGCTGTAAGAATCCAAAATTTAAAAAATTTTCAGTACCTAAATAACGACATTAAAAAAAAAATTTAAAAAAAAAGAAAAAAAACACTGGGGTTTGAACCCTCGACCTTCGTCTCCAAAATCAACTGTCTTTAGTACTACGCCACCGAAGCTTTTAGATTGGTTTGTGGTAAATAGGATATTAATAACGTATTCGATATTACATAGAACGTTGAGTATTGAAGATACACACAAATAATACACTTTTTTCAATTATTTTTGGTCAACCGCAAAGAAAAAGGTGCAAGACAGGTGTTTCATACATTAAATTCTCTCCAAATATTATAAAAACTATAAAAATTGAAGGTAATATGCCTCCTGCAAGCCATTTTTATTATTACAAGTACGGGATAAATGCGATATTTTCCCCCTTATTTTTGGTCAAACGAAAAAGATAAAGGTTCAAGGTAGGTATTTCCCACAAAAGACGTAGTCTAAATGGTCTAATTCCTCTAAAAAATCAATTTGGAAATCGCATTTTTCACCTATTTTTGACAGATGGTATAAAAGTTAAAGTTCAGGAAAACGCGCGTGGTAAAACCATGGCCAACTTTTTCTAAATCGAATGGTGTTAGAATTTGAAAATTGTGCCTGTTTCCGCACCCAAAAAAGCTACTTTGCTCAAATTTGCGAATATATTTTGATAAGTTTGGACATGCAGGAATATTGAGAAGTAATCAGCGCATATTTTGAGAAAAAAATAAAACGGTTTTGTTAAAAATTGAATAAGCTACAGTCGATATAGTAAAACCTCTGGTGAAGGAACCTATAAAAAAATCATAAACTAATTTTTTTGAGCCACAAAATATGTTTTCCCAAAGATCGCTTATAATACAAATTAAAGCTTCTTTATCCGTTGATATAGTGTACCAAGAAAAAATTCAAAATGTTATATATTATAGACACTTGCAGAATTATTTAAGCAAACCAGTGCAACGCCAACAGAAATTACGGGAAAAAGTTTATAAGCTGCCGTTTTTTCCGTATTAAAGATAAAAAAACGAAAAAATATCTCTTAAATACAATTTGACGGCTCTATCCGCTAAAGTATACAACGTTTCAATCAAAAATCGTTTTCCGTACGAAAAAAAATAAACGGAATAAAAACGGAGAAAAAAATCACGCCTTACACTGTGGTTTCCAGTTTCTTACCATTTTCGGCAATTTCCATTCCAGTTAGGTATAGAACGATATATTGGAAAAAGGTAGATTTTGAGATGGCCTAACCGATTATCCAAACCGCATGTCGATTGGATGCACCCAATTCGACTTATTAGCGATCCAAGAGGTACCATTTTCGACCAAATTTTGACTTTGAAAAAATCAAAAAAATTACTTCCAAACTTTCGATCGCGCTCACAAACAATAGGGTTCTGTAGCCCACGGTCGTCTACGCGTCGAAAAAGTTTAAATCGAAAAAACTAATTTTTGTGGCCTGTATTGAATGCCAACGAGATCCCGATATTTCTCGACTTTAAAAATTAATAACTTTTTTCCGGCACACCCTGTATATTCGAAATTTTCACACAACGTACCCCCACTATTCCTTTGTAAACCCAAAAAGTTTCAATTGTCCCACATTAACCGTTTCCGAGAAAAAAAATCGCAAATGTGAAAATGTCGAAACTGACGACGCCGCCGCCGACGCCGCCGCCGACGCCGCCGACACGGACAACATACGCACATATTTCAAATGAAGCAGACGATATAGTGCAAAATTTTCGGGAAGCAGTCGGGGTTGCCGTGATTCCGCGTGAAGGCGACGAATAACATATCGCGGAAAGCGATATGTTAACAATAAAAATTTCAATAGAGCTAAGTAGTAATATTTTTTTAGTAGTCTTTTCAGTGAATCCGCACCTATATTAAACCAATCACCCCTCAAACCTGTTCCCATTTTTCATTATTCTATTGATAGGAGAATTTTCCCCATATAAAGTACGGTGCTGTCTGTTTACGTTTAAATGTTTTTAATTCTCTTAACTGTCTAGGTGGTACATAATATGTATTATGATAGTGAGGACAAAAGTTCTGGGCTACTTATTAAACCATTTTAAATTCTATGTGATAATATAATGCCATTACACTCACGACGTATTTTTAAACAACTTAATCCTAATTTTCGTTCCAAATTAATATAGTTTATACTTTCTATAGTTCTTTTAAATGCTATTTACCTAATACATTTTTTTTGAACCGATTAAAGCTTGTCAGTATAAACTTGCTGATTGATTTGGTAAAAATTGGTAAAAGCCCACAATTGAATAGTGTATTTGAAACAATTTTTTTTAGACGCAGAATGTGTGTAAGATTGAAGAATTTGAAAAGTTTATTACCTTTATGAAGACGGATCTGCCCTCAACATTCAGAATTACAGGTTCTAAAGGTGTAGCAAAAAAAATGTTGGAACTGGTCGAGGATCAATTGATAAAGGAATGCGTAAATCAAGATGCAAATGAAAAGCCACCCAGCATGTTTCCTTTGCCATGGTAATTATTATTTTTATTACTAATATTAAGTTATACAACTATAACTAAGAGACATAGAAACACGGGGAGTTTAGTCGGTTAGCGGCCCCCACCAGAGGGTTGATTCCGACATTACCTTGCCTTACAGGATCTCTGGTTTGTTTTTTGGCTATATTTAAATGAGCCATTTTTAAAATTACCCTTTCAAATAAAAAGTTTTGACTAATTCATGTTCCTGTGAAGGTAAAATAATTCGTCATTTCATAAAGGTATGGACGTAAAAAGTCACATTTACACCAAAGCACAACGGCCGTACGAATTTATTTTTCGTCCACTGTAAACCATTCGATTAGAAATTTTATTCTCTACAAATAATAATAATAATAATCTTTATTTCAAAATGTTTACTGGTAGGTAATACAAAGTGAAACGTCGTCACGAAAACATTAATAACTACATTATTTTACCAACTGCATTTACTACATACTAATGTAAAAATTCACCTAAATTATATGGTTTTATGTTTAATAATAGTTTTCTCACTTCCCTTTTGAAAGGTTTTTGTTTATTAATTGTCTTTACTCTTTCAGAGCGGTTATTATATAACTTAACACACATATAATGGGAACACTTTTCTGTTAATGTTAATTTATGTTTAGGGTAACCAATATCCACAGACCGGGTATTATATCTATGATCTATATTATACAAGAATAAATCTTTATTCCTAAAGTAGAACATCACACATTCATATATATACAAAGCATACACTGTCATAATTCCCAGTTGTTTGAAAACACCTCTACAGCTGTCTAAATATTTCATTTTGCTAATTATCCTAATAACCCGCTTTTGAATTACAAATATATCTTGGATTTTACTATTGCTACCCCAGAATATTATTCCATATTTTGAAACGGCCTCAAAATTAGCAAAATAAATTACTCTAAGCGTCTCTTTATTCATATATTTTGAAATGGTCCTTATTCCAAAGCAATTGGAGTTTAATTTCTTACCTACGCTATCTATATGATTTGACCAGTCTAAAGATTCATTTATATTTAAACCTAAAAATTTTGCTTCGCTCGAGATCTCAAGATCCCTAGTTTCAAATGGTAAATGCGTCGGTCTTATAAAATTAGATTGTTTTGTTCTTAAGCAGATTATGTTGGTTTTATCTTTATTTATAATTAATTTGTTTTTATTAAACCATTCCGTCACCATCAGCAAAAAGTTTTTGACTCGTTCCAGTATATCTTGATTATTTTTGCTACCTACTAAAAGATTTGTATCATCCGCGTAATTAATAATACTATTATTAGGACCTATTAAATTAGAAAGATCATTTACAAATATAATAAAAAGTAATGGACCCAAAATGCTGCCTTGCGCTATTCCTATATTGTTTTCCAAAATATTTGACCTATATGTTTTACCATCTTTAGAAACAGTCACTAATTGTTTCCTACCATTCAAATATGATCTGATCCATTTGTTCGCGTGACCTCTGACTCCATATATTTCTAGTTTTTTTAATAGAAGCTCCCTGTCTAGACAGTCATAGGCTTTTGACAAGTCCAAGAACATTCCGACTGCCAGCCGTCCACTCTCCAAGCATTCCAATATGGACTGAATAAAACTGTATAAAGCTGTTTGTGTAGATCTTCCTTTAATAAATCCATGCTGTGATTTACTAAAGAAATTATATTTTTTAAAGAAATCTTGAAGTCTTATACTACTCATTGCCTTTTCGAATATCTTAGAGAAACTGGGCAGCAGACTAATCGGTCTGTAGTTGTCAATTACTGTTGGGTCACCCTTTTTAAACAAAGGCTTAACTAATTCTACCTTTAAACTTTCAGGAAATATCAAATAGGTGTTTTTGCCAGAAAATGTATAGTTCTTGATAAAAGTAAAAAATTGAAAATGGTACCATCGAGGATATGTAGTTTGGTCGTCGGGATTTTCGGAAATTTTTAGTCTGTAAAGAGGCCTTTTTGCCTATACCATGATGTAAGAATCAGCTTGTCACAAAGAACCCCGCACTTCTCTTATGGAAAATGGCCCTCGGTTAAATTTCCTAAATTTTTAGTATGTTGTAGAGAATGCCATTCTGATCAAAAGTATCCCTGGCCACAACAAAATCTACTGACCAGTTTTTGAGATACAGTGTGTTCAAGTTGCAAAATATAAATTTTAGTAAGTAAGTTTATAATATTAATTCGTTTTGTTTTTCTGGATTTTTGTTGACCCTGTCGTAGATAGGATAGAATACTATAAAAATAGTCTAAAATATTTTAGTTTTATATACCGGGTGAGTGACGAGAATTATTTAAAAAATTTTGTTAAATCGTTGCATTTTCGGGTTTAAATTAATTGTTAACAAAGTGATACTTATATGACATTAGCTTGGAGCAAGCTATCAGAATTTATATTTTTTATATATTTATACAGGGTAACTCAAAAAAATCATAATTTTTTAAATTAGTTTTTAAAGAAATTTTGTAGATATTTCTTTAGCTTATCGTATGGTTCCAAATATATATAATTATCAAGGTTATACACGGTGTTTCTGATGATAAGCGATAGAAATATAACATAAAAATGCTTGTATTTATAAATCACCCGGTATATTAAAAATGGATCGGTTAAATTTCGTTATTTTTCAATATTTTTTGCTGGAAGTGTCTTACTTACATGTTTACTATTGATTTTCCTTTTCCTATGACCACTTTTGGAGATTTACAGTGTCGAACAGACCCAAAAGTAAAAAAAAAAACATATAAAATAACAATTTTTTAAAATTTTAATAAAATTGGTTATGTTAGTTCATCTTATGGTTACAAATAATTATATTTATTGCTGTAAAGGATGTTTCGAATAGTTAAGGTATTCCAACACTAATATGCAAATTAAAAAAATATATAAATAGTATAAAGAAGCAAAGTCTCAATACAAAGAATTAATTTTATCCACAAATATTAAAGTTGTTGAGAAAACATAATTGCTGCATACACAGTAATAAAATTTTGACAGACCATTCTATGGGCTATTGCAAGTTAGCACTTATATGTAACATTTGTAAAAAGTTATTTTGTATTTACCTATTGAAGAATATGGCCTACTTAATATTTGTGGATAAAATTAATTCTAGACTTTGCTTGTCTATATTATTTATATTTATTTTTTATTTGTATAATAGTGTTAGAATACCTTAATTATTCGAAACACTTTGTATAGCATTAAATATGTTTATTTTTAACCATAAGACGAACTTACAGAACAAATTTTATTGAAAAAAAAAAAGGTATTTTATATGCTTTTTTTTAGTTTTGGGTCTGTTCGACACTGTAAATCTCCAGAACTGGTCATAGGACAAGGGAAATCAATAGTAAACATGTAAGTAAGACACTTCAAGCCAAAATTATTAAAAAATAACGAAATTTAACCAATCCATTTTTAATATACCGATTGATTTATCAATACATACATTTTTATGTTTTTCCTCTATCGCTTACCATCGGAAACACCCTGTATAACCTTGATAATTATATTTGGAACCATACGATAAGCGACAAGTAGTTCCTAAGCAAATATCTACAAAATTTCTTTAAAAACTAATTTAAAAAATATTAACTTTTTTGAGTTATCTTGTATAATTATGGAAATATAAATTATGCTAGCTTGCTCCAAGGTAATGTCATCTAGAGTGTTACTTTGTTAACATTTAATTTAATGCCGAAAATACAATGATTTAACAAAAAATATTAAATTATTTTCGTCACTTACCCGGTACATAATAAGATAATTACTATTTTTAAAGTATTCTATCCTAACTACGACATTGTCAACAAAGATCTAGAAAAACAAAACGAATTAATATTATAAACTACGAAAATATAATGTACCTAGTGTAAATTAATATTTTGCAACTCGGACACCCTGTATCTCAAAAACTGGTCGGCAGATTTTGTTGCGGGCATGGATACTTTTGATCAGCATTGCATTCTTTACAACATACTAAAAATTTAGGAAATTTAACCGAGGGCCATTTTTTGTAAGAGAAGTGCGGGGTTCTTTGTTGTATGTTTGGTTGGAAAAACTAATTTTACTGGCCTAAGACCAAAGTTTCAGGACAAAAATTATCTTAGTTGGTTGTGAAGAAGTTCACTTTCCTTTTGCGATACCAACCGTCACCGAGGAGAAAGGTGAAATGGTTTCCGACCGCCCACTTTTTGGTCAAGGTTGGGAAAACATTCCATCGGAATAGTTTTTGCGTCAGCTCCGCCTGTTATATGCGTTAAATGTAATTTTAGGTACCCAGACAAGCTAGCGTGGCAGTTAGAATTGACCAGAAAAGATATCCGGAGATGTGAATCGTATTATAAACTGCATAATTTTTTAATTTCCGAGACGGAACATGGTACCATTTCTAGACAAGAAACTGTTAGCATGATTCCTCCATTGGTTTTAGATGTCGAGCCTCATCACAAAGTAAGTAGACAATCGTGCTTATTGGAAATTGATTGATTGTATGAAAAAGTCAGTCATTATCAGCACAAATTAACTAGAAAAATATAGCTTTGTGCAGACATAAAAAAGACTAGCGTAAGCAACTAGTGACTTAACTATTGGGCATCTATTATAAATCCTTTAAACTCAAATAAGAGCCTTTTTTTAACTCGGTTTCTGAAATATGTTTTATTTTATTTTTTTATAAAAATTGTTTCTTGATTTTAATACCTAAAAAGACATACCACTTAAAAAAAAATTGGTATTTTATTCCCCCTTACTACCACCTCTTTGGCTCGATTTTTGACATTTGTAGATTTTAATAGACTCGTGTGGCCCATTTTTTACAGAACATTTTTTTCGTAGTTGCATTTAACCCTTTTTTACCCCCTCCACTTTATTATTTTAAGTTTCTCACAGTCACAGGACCACCTCAATAACCTACAATCTACCATGTGCAAAAAAATTAAGTTTAATTATTACTTTTCGATATACCTTATAATTTATTGCTAATTATCACTTGGACCCTTTTGTTTCGAAGTTTTAAAAAATATTTCTACACAAATTTTTAATAAAACAGAAAATTATTTTACAAAATACATCATTTTAAATTTTCATAATCAAAGAAAAACTCGATGTCATCATCTTCGACTAAATTTTTTTCCAGGTCATTTTTATTTTGTTGTGATTCATTTTGTTTCCTTTTTGACTTCTTAGATTTACCTTCTTAATGAGGCATATTTTATAAAAGTTAAGATGAATTGGGGAAATATATGGCAAAAGTTGCGTTTAATTTTCCCATTTTAGACTATTTTTAGGACCCAGTGCAAAATGGTTTTTCTTAATTTTCCAAAGATAAATTTGGTCGTCCTGCTTTAAGTATTAAGCAGTTTTCGATTTGATTAACAGGGAAATTGGAAGTTTCTTGTTACGTTAAAAACAATTACAGAAAATATTCCGGTTTGTATATGAACCGACCGATTTCCCGCCATTTAAATATTATTTTCTCTGTATCTTCTTTTGGCTCTAACAAGGTACTATTAAGATAATCGAATGAGACAGGCAGACACGCACTGTTCGACACCTGTTTTTTACTAAACTTAATGAAGACTAAATTGTTCCAAGTAACCAAAAGATTAAGAATGTTTACAGCAAAACGGTCTAAGTGATCATCGACCTATTTGCCTTGCCACTCCACAATACGGCAATTCTATTAACCTACTTTTTACGACCTAAAGATAGCGTTAATAGTAAAAAAATCACTTGGATTCTTTTGATACAGAATAATTTGGAGTTTTAAATATCTAAATCTGTACTTAACTCATTTTGAACAAAACTGTAACCCGTTTGCTTGCACCTTCATATCATTATTTTAGTAAATTACTAAAGAATGGTTAGATTTTTTTTAATACTGCGACCGAGAGTGTACAATTTTCACGCTTTCACTTTTCGCTTTTTACCTATACGTTCTTCTGTAGATACTGGATATGTGTGCTGCCCCTGGATCAAAAACAGCGCAGTTACTCGAGTTGCTTCATAAAAATGATGATCCCATACCCTCTGGGTATGTAATTGCAAACGACGTGGATAATAAGAGATGTTACATGTTGGTCCATCAAGCAAAACGATTAAACTCTCCTTGTGTCGCCGTAATTAATCACGATAGTGCTCTATTACCAAACATGTATGAAACTTTAGCGGATGGATCGACTCAGCAGGTAGTAAGTCTTGTATAATTCGATATTTTTTTTAGAGGTTATTATGTGGTGTAAAATTCTATTTCTTTGATTAAGGCCCAATTGTATAGGTTCGGTTTAACTAGAACGCTGGGTTTAAACTAGAGTTTATTCAAAAAACCGTTTGTATAGGTTACGTTGACCATCAAACTACAGTTTAACTATCAACTGGTGGAGGAGGCACCAGTTAAACTTCAACTGATGATTAAATGCATGCAAAATGTCAATTTAACTGAAACCGACATAACCACAAAAAATTCGAAATTCAAAATAACTATCGAGGTTGGGATTGTAGAATTGTGTAGAGAAAATGGATATTTTTGATTTTGGCCACCCCTGTTTTAAAGATCTGCTTTTCCACCACATACTTTTTTTTTGTGTTTTTTTTTTATTTTCCTTTTACCGCTTTTACCGTCCGTAATTCTTTTACGATACCACTTCCATTGAATTCCACTGCAAGTTGTCCCCACGCTGCCTCCTTTTCGCGCCAGGTCACAGCATCGCTCTTCTTTGATTCTATCATCATTTTATATTTTTTAACAAGCTCAATGAGCAATTTAATTTCTTCTGTATTAAAGTTCACAGAACGCTTGTTCTCTATTATAGTCTCCATTTATTATGGTGATAGGCTGGCTGATACTATACTATTTCAAAATTTTAACAATAATACAACAAATCAAACTAATGAACATTTGAAAATTAAGTACGGTTAACTTTTTTGTTTACAAAATATACAAACCTAGGTTTGGCACACGTTTAGCATTTCTCTTTCTCTGGACTCCTAGACAAGAGAGATGGGAATACAGACTGGAGATTCTGAACTACTTTTTAATTCATTTCCATTATAATAATAAACAAATAAGTATTGACTTTTCAACTCGCCAGAAGTTAGCCGTAGATATAAATAACCAAAACGTATACAATCGGTATTTTAATGATGTTTGGTTTAAACTTGCTGTTAAACCTAAAGTTAAACTAAAGGTTAAACCTAAGTTTTACCGACACCTATACAATTGGGCCTTAATGCAGTTCATTATACATACATACAATAATAGTTTATTATTAACCAATGTTAAGACAGCTACTATTATTGCCCCGGAGTCGAGTGCAATAAGCTGTCTAAACCTTGGTTAATATAATTTTTTTTCCACTAACACATTTACAAGATACTTATTTTTACGGTATTAATAATTGCAAAAAAAATTATATAAGTGTTTATACGATAGCATCTGTAACGTTTTTCAATCAAGGTACTTGTGATAGTCAATCATAATTAGCTATGCTTAGCAACAAGAAAGCACCTTCCATGTTAAACCAAGTTACCTGCTTCAAATAGATTGTTTACATTATTAAACATCGCCACTAATAGTTGACAAGGTAGAGAAAAACGATTTCTAAGGTCAATAATCTGTCAATAATGGCCTTTTTATAGGTTAGTAGTGGAAAATAGCTAATATATAAGTGTGAAAATAACTCGTTTAAACGCATATGAGAATTTGCTGAACGAGCGCAGCGAGTTTCGCAATTCATATGAGTGCCTTAAACGAGATATTTTCTTACGTATATCATACAAGATTTTTTCTACGAGCGTGTGAAAAGTACAAGATTTTTTCTACGAGCGTGTGAAAAGTTAGACTTTTCACCCGGCGTGTGAAAAAATCTTGTATGATATACGTAAGAAAATATCTCGTTTAAGGCACGCATATGAGAATTTGCGGAACGAGCGCAGCGAGTTATTTTCACACTTATATCATAAATAGCTATTATCCAACACATGACAGTTATGACTATCATTATCAATGTCATTTTAGACAAGTAAACTGTCAAATAACTCGCGTTCATATTTAAAGTAGTATTCTATTTATTTATATTACAATTACAAGCATAATTCACATTGATATTGAAATTGAAGGAAAACGCTAACGGTTTATTCGAATTTGAAGTCATTATAAAATTCGTTGGTTCATTGGAACCAGACGCTCCCATATCGGTACAGCTGCTGATAGTGCTAGAAGACGCCGACACATTAGAACCTCGTATTTTTTCTGCAATTTGTATTTTGTTATGCACCGATTCTTCTAGGTATCCTTCTGCTACCGTCGAGGACTTCCATCCTCCGTGACGCTTCAATGTAGTCATGTTAGCCCCTGCATTGGCCAAAAGAGTCGCCGAAGACCTTCTCAGACAGTGACCGGTGTAGAGCGCTGGTTTCTCCAATTTCAAAAATATTGCATTCTTGAAGGTATCTTCGACAACGTATTTATTCCCACACACTGGCTGGTACACCTCCCATTATTGTAAAAAACAAAAAAGCGGCTAGAACTAGTATTCTTTGGTCTCATAGACATGTATTTTTTATACAAATTGATCGGGTTTACTGGAAATCCTTCTTCAAGTATGGTGAAACTTCTCGATTTCTTGGCTTTAATGTCTGGCAAAACTACGTAAAAGTATTTCCCTTTGTCTTGAATATTTTCAATTTGATCAATTCATCGCATCTACAAGCACCACTAATCCCCATTATCAAAGCCACTTTCATCAACAAGTACTCGTCGTCGGGAGCTTCGTTCAAAAACTTCTCTATTTCAGGTCGTTCTAATGTCTTGGACTTCTTTGGTTTGTATCCCTGTGATTTGCTTTTTAAAAAGCTCGTTAGTTTGCCATATTTTGAAATGTCGATTTTTTTTATAAATGTGAATAGTCGAGCGAAGCATCGAGTATTTGGTCCATAGCGACGATGGGGCTAATTTTTTTTGCAAATGTAAAAAATAAGCCAATAGAACATTTTCATCGATACCTTTCGTCTTCCGTGAATTCATACAAGACTCAAACATTTTGAACTCCTTGTCGTAAGCATCTCGGGACTTCTCTGGCAAAATCTGCGCCGCTGCTTCTTCCGCTTCCGTAGGGATATCCTCAGGAACGTAATTTTCATCGGTTTCCTCCATTTTCTATAGGTTTTTTTCTTCAAAAAACCTTCCCTTTTCTGCAGGGAAAACTGACAAGTGTCAAAATTTATTTAAACATTTGCTAACAATGTATCATGCCCGTGGCAACCAAACAATCAACCAACGTTGACCAAAATGTAAAAAAGTCACTGTCAAGTTATTCTGACATTTATAGGCTACTGAGACGCAAGTAGCTTTGATTATTTTTATTTTGATTATTAAATATTATCTCATAAAAAAATATTTCTTCCACTTGTTGGATAAAACATTGTATTCCACTCGTGTGTTATGTTTCCTAAGTCACTTGAGAATTTATACCACGAGGCCGTCAGGCTTTCTCACGTGACTTATTTTCAACATAAGACACTAGTACCATAAATACTTATTCCACATTCTTTTAAGTATTTATATTATTTTTAGATCCAATTCGATCGAATTTTATGTGACGTTCCATGTTCTGGAGATGGTACATTGCGAAAAAATCCAGATATATGGATGAAATGGACGCCAGCAAATGCTCTTAATCTTCACGGGTAGGTAATATTTTAATAAGCTACTTTTCTTTATATTTTTTTTCAAATCTACGAACTCTGAATGCGAAAAGTTGTTACCATCTTATATCTATCCTAATTGAAGAGCAACTACTTATCAAAACGCATTATGCCCACTTTAGAACAATATGAACTTTGATGTGGCTTTGAAGTCATTATAATCCAATGACAATATGCAATATACATGAATAACCAGTTCCAACGTTTTTGTCCATGAATGCATATTATTTTATTCATTGATTGTTTCTTTTTAAAAGCATTGTTTAATTTTACTATTATACTATTATATAACAAGTTATTCAATTTAAAATTAAATCATTTTGCTATTAATCTAAGACCAAACACAACTAAATAAACGACTTACAAGCCTAAGGCATAATTGCATTGTTTGACAGGCTTTAACTTTTTTTCTGAAAATATAAATGGTACTTTCGATTTAAACAAATTTAGTTTTTAGATCTGTTGATGTATATATACAGTGTGAGCTTGTAACTTGGAATAACTTCAATAAATCCAGAGCACGTTTTTTTTTGGAAAAATGCTTGTTCACAGGTATTTACATTAAAATAGCGATACAGTATATCCCATTGAAACTATTTTTAAAGTGCACATTAAGTTATACATAAGTACCAAATTTCAAATTTTTATTCCTTGTAATGTCTAAGTAATTAAATAAAAATTATTAATAATTTTATTCGCTTTAAATTAAAAAAAAAAAAGATTCAGTGAAGAAGAAAAGAAGGTAGTGTTCGTAGTTTGTTTAAATTTTTTTTCTCAATTTCATCAATTATTTCTTAATAAAATAAGTAATAACATATCGTTACCAGTTACCACGCGACACATCTTGAACGCGGAGACTTTTATTTTGCCCAACGTAATGCCTTACTTAACTGAAAAGCACAAAATTGAAACTTTAGTGATATTTGGATGCGAAGATAGGATCAGAACACGAAATGAAGTAATTCAGAGAGAAATATCCCGATTTACCCCTCATATCCAAAGGTACAGTAAGCAAGATTGAGAAACAGTTTCGAGGAAATGGACATGTTAGATAGACAGACATTCATCGACAGTGTGCGCTTAATGAAGAGATCAAATTTAATGTACTATTAGCTACTAGAAAACTCTATTATCATCATCACTAGGCAGCTAGCTAGAGAACACAAGATAAGTCAATCTTCAATTGAAAAAAATCTTGCGCAAAAATGTCATCCTTACAAAATACCAATCCTCCAGGAATTGACAGACTAAGATAATCCTGATAGGAGACTTTACTTTTGCTAGCTTATGATGCATTTACTAGATGGGAATGATGTAAACAAGCATACAAAAATCCACATTGGATGAGGGAAGTTGGTGCGCCTCCCCATTTTGCAAGACGTGTCCATGAATATCTGGATACAGTATTTCCAGGCAGATGGATTGGTAGAAGGGGACCCTTTGAATGGCCTCCTATGTCTCCAGACCTCACTCCTTTGGACTACTTTTTATGAGGATACTTGAAAACCAAAGTTTTTAAGACGAAACTGGCAAATGTTAAGGAGTTGAAAGCACGAATAAGATATGAGTTTAGGTTAATTTCGCCCGAAAAAACTAGAAATGTTTAAAACGAGTTTTACTTGCGTTTAGGATATTACCAAATAGTGATGGACAACATTTTGAGCATTTATTCACGAAAAAATATTAAAGATGCTTAGAAAGTTTTTTATTTTTAAATTAAATCAATTTTTGTTTGGTAAATATCATTTAAATCAAGGAATAAAAATTTGAAATTTGGTGCTTACAAAGCATTTAATATGCACTTTAAAAATAGTCGATAAAAAACCATGGTTGACGTTTAAAAAAAAATATGGATATGGTCATATCTCTAATTTGGGACACACCGTATCAATATTTTTTTATAAAATTTACCACTAAAAATAGTCAATGCGAGCAAAAATTATTTGCATCAAAGAGGGCCTTGCATCTAAGGACGTAATGCTTAGCCGTAGAGCTTAATACCTGTTGGGTGTCAGTAACTACCTGAATTAACAATCAATCAGTTATTTCGTCATATTTGACAGTCGTTACAAGTAATTTGATTCATCGCTAATTTTTCCAATTTCTTGAACAATTCACACAATGGGCTTTACGGACCAGCACAAAACATTCATGGCTGAAGCGTATTTTCGAAACGGGGTTAGAGTAAATGGTGAGTGGCAATACAATCCGGGTTTGTGCAGGGACGATTTTCACGAACATTTTCCTAACGTTGCTTTTATTGCTGGGGATTTTTATTATTGCCTGAAAAGAACCGTGGCTGTGTTTAGGGAAACAGGTTCTATTCAACACAAAAAAGGAGCAGGAAGACCATCTGTAAGAACAGAAGAACTTGTTGCAAACGTTCGTGAAATAATGCAAAATACGCCAACAAATTGTATAAGACGCCTGTCCCAAGAAGTGGGAAGATCTTATGGAACATGCAGGACTATTCTTAAGAAGCAGCTAAATTTATTTCCTTATAAAGTGCAAGTATTCCAAGAAATACAAGCCGCAGATTTTGAAAGAGGCAGGAATTACTCTTAATGGTTTACCTAAAATGTATTGGAAAGAAATGATTTATTAGACCTGACATTTTTTTCTGGTTCCACCTCTCCGGTTATGGGAATTCTCAGAATACACGCATGTGGAGTAGTGAATATCCCCATTTTTTTGTAGAGTCCACATTGCACCCTCAAAAAATTGGTGTCTGGTTAGCTGTTGCCCGAAGAAGAATTGTTGGTCCTATTTTTTCCATGACACAGTTACAGAACAGGGGTATAGAGAGAATATTTTGAATCCATTTGTGGAGCAATTACTTGACGATGAACTACGTTTTGGATATTTTCAACAGGGGACGGTGCAACCGCCCATACAGCCGCCGAAACTATTAACTACTTACGCAATTTTTTCGACGACAGATTGATCAGTTTTCAATCAGACATTGTATTTCCACCTAGATCACCTTGTTGAACGGTTATGGATTACTTCGTTTTTCCTCATTTAAAGAACACTGTTTTTAAAACACCAGTTGCCAATTTAGAACAATTACAAGAAAGTATTATCCAAGAATGTGGTAACATTTCTCCAGAGATGCTGGTCAACACTTTCGAAAATATGAAGAGACGTGTGAATTTATGCTTGGAGGCGGTGGCCAATTTCAGCAATTTATGTAATTGTTTTTCTTTCTGTATATTCTTACTTTGTTAATTTTGTTTGTATTTGTCTACTTATTTTATTACTCATTAGTTTGGCATATCATGTCATAATATGAATTTGACAAAATTTTAACCTAGATTTGGTTAGATATATCGTCCCCATATCATTGTGATCTAAACCAAGCCCTACGTTTCTTAATCCAAGCCCTCTTTGATGCAAATAATTTTTGCTCGCACGGTAATACCCGTGCCCAACTATTTTTCCAAAAAAAAAAACTACTGGATTTACCGAGTTTATTTCATTTTACAAACTCACACTGTATATCTACCAACCGTAAATATTAGTTACCATTAGAAGACTGCTTGGTCGTTTTTTTAGTGGGTTTTTGAGGTTAAATAAGAAACCAAAACAAAAAAGTAATTCCTACTTTCGTCCTACCCGTTACATGCAGTGGCCCAATCAATATTTTACTTTTAGGATTCAATATAGAATTTTAAGAAGATCTGCGGAATTGTTAACTATAGGAGGACGAATTGTTTATTCAACTTGTTCCATTAATCCAGTCGAAAACGAGGCTGTAATTCATAGAATGTTAGCCGAAGCGAATGGCGCTCTGGAGTTAGTGGATGTTAGCAGTTCTTTGCCAGGATTAAAATATACTCCAGGTTCTATAAAATGTTTATTAAACCTTAATTCTAAGCTTCCTGTATATGTTTACTAAACTGACTCTCCTTTTCATATATCCAATTTCCGTTCGGGCTCCTCTATTTTGAAAATTTTTAAACCAATACTTGGACTAGCTGGTTTCCCATCGATTGAGTCATTTCGCCAAGAGAACTAATAATAATAATAATATGTTTATTTAAAATTTAATAATATAATAAATATGTTTATGTTGTCTTCTATAAACTTATTCTTCAATCTCCTGAAGCTGAGCTTGTTAGGGGCAAATCTTATTTTTTGTTTTAGTATGCAAAATCATTAAAAATCAAGTTTTAAAGTAAAAATGTTAATTTATAGTATAAACGCAGCTTTTTTGAAGAAATATATTACCTATAATAAAATTATTAATTTATAATTTTTAAGTAAAAAATATTAATACTTATATAAATTATTCAGAACAATATTAATTAATTGAAGCATTTCTAAAAATATTTTCAAATTGTCTGTTTTTAATATCCATGTTTATATTTTGACTTTAAATTTTTTTAATGAAATCAATTTTTTAATTTTTGTTGGTAAATAATCGTTTAAATAAAAACATAAATATTTGAAATTTGTTTGTGCTATGGACTTATTTATTTTAGGTTTTATGGTTATTTTATTTTTATGACGTGTATTATGATTATGGTTTTTAAATTGTATAAGGTTTTTATTTTTAAATATACATTATTAAGATGTTATAAATGTAAAGTTGTCTTATGTTCAACTTTTTGTTTCTGAATATACTTCTTTTGAAGGATAAAGATAATCTTTATTGAATATAATTTTTAGAAACCTTTTTTGTAATATTTCTAAATTTTTAACTAAAGTTCTATTTATTCCTCCCCAACCTAAAATTTCGTAATTTAAATGAGTTTTAACTAACGCGTAATATAATATTTCCATATACATTTAAAAAAAAAATTAATGTTTTTAAAAATCAGTAGTAAACTTCTTAATTTTTTAATTAAGTATTCTATGTGAAAATTCCAATTTAATTTACTGTCAAAAATAATTCCTAAATATTTTATTTTATTAACTTTAAAAGTTTGAATGTCTTCATTTATTTGAATACTATTCATATTTCGTGGTAGGTTATTTAGGTTTAAAGTAAAAGGAATATAATTTGTTTTATTAAAATTAATTGTTAACAAATTGTTATCAAACCCATTTTTTATAATTTTAGAATCTTTTTTAATTTTATTATTTAAATGTGTAATTGATTCGATCGTTACTTGATGAAGATCCATATTAAATAAATACGTAAATGAAACAACATTAAGGTTTCAAATCTTCACAAAAATTACTTTATTTTTATATTAAAAATAAAAATAAAAACATGACATGTTTCGTAGCACTGCTACTTGGTTATAAGTAATAAAGTATACTTATAAATACTGAACAGGTTCAGTATTTATAAGTATACTTTATTACTTGGTTTTTTCCAAAACCCGTAAGATAAGGAATATTTAGATAATTAGTACTTAGCAGGTAAATGCCTCTACACCTACAACTTTGTTTGTCATTTCCATCTCGACATCTGACGAAGTAGCAGTGCTACGAAACATGTCATGTTTTTATTTTTATTTTTAATATAAAAATAAAGTAATTTTTGTGAAGATTTGAAACCTTAATGTTGTTTCATTTACGTATTTATTTATTATTTAAGTTTTCCCAATTTGTATCTGTATAAAAAACTGTAGTATCATCTGCAAAACTATGAATTTGTCCATCGCAATTTATACTAAATAAGTCGTTAATATAAATATTAAAAGATAATGGTCCTAAAATTGAACTACTATCCATTTCTAAAGTGCGGACCCCAGCATTGATATATTGTAATTATTTGTAATACTGTACATAAAATATTGTTTTACAGGAATGGAAGAATGGTTAGTTTCCAGTAGGAATTTGGAGTTTTACAAAAATTTTGACGAGGTCGACGAAAAATGGAGAACTACTATTAGACCCCAAATGTTCCCACCTAATAGTGAGGACAGAGATAAATATCACTTAAATAAATGGTTTGTTTCATAGTAGTAATAATAAATCCTTAAAAATAGAACTAAAACGTTAATACGGCACAGCAAGTATATTTATTGGCATAAAAGGACCTCAAAAAGTCTAATTCAATTTTGATGTAGAATTAATACGGGAGTCAATATTTGAGGGTAGGTTTTTCCAGTAAAATTCATAAAATTGTGTTTATCATGTTCTTCCCCTGGACCCTTTAAATACTTAAACACTTAAATACTGTTTTTTTAATATTATAACAGAAAGTATGTCTTGGCAATATGCTAAGTTATGTTATTATAAATAAGAAGTCACGTCTACAGTTTTAATAACAAAATAAAGCCGAAGAAAAAATAACATATTTAATGAGTATCGTTATTATTAGACCAGGGCTGAAGCCTTTGAAAATGGTAAAAAGTGAAAAAAAAAAAAATAATAGTAGGATGAAACCCATTGGAAAAGGAAAATAATATAACAAAAATGAAAGCCAAAATAATTTACGGGCGATCCGAGGTCGGGAAGTAAAAAGGGATGAGTTTTTAAGGGTAGAAAACTATTTATCTCGATTTCCGGCAAAACTACAAGTCCTATGGGAAAACGTGAAATGGCAAAGTTGTGGGTAATAAAAAAATCTACAACTTTTGTATTTACACTTTTTTTTACATAACCTCAAAATTTATGTGAAAAATTCAAATAACCAAGTTTTTGGTTTTTATTTTTATCTTTTACAAGAAAAATTTTTTTTTTACGAAATTTGGTAAAAACTTACCTTTTTATGTCCCAAACACACTGTAATTTTTTTAATTTAAAATTAATTAATTTTTTCACCCTAATTTGACCTAATATCGAAAATTCTCACTTCAAAATATCTCCTTTTTTTAAAAAGTTGGTGGGCTTTTTGTTCGTTGAAATCCTACCTTTAATTATATTTAGAAAAACTATTTTCGCATATTTTTTGCGATCTTTTATGGATTTGTAATTTTTTTGTTTATCAATGTAACATGGAATCTTACGTTTTTCGAGTAATAATATTTTTAAAAAAATTTTGGATTCGAGTTTTTTCGTTTCTTTGAATTTTTTGAGAACATTTACCATAGTAATGTATATTTTTTACACCATCAGAAAGTAGAGATTTCAACGAACAAAAAGCCCACCGACTTTTTTAAAAAAGCAGATATTTTGACATGAGAATTTTCGATTGAAAATTAGGGTGCTTTTTCGATATTAAGTAATAAGATAAAAAAATAAATATTTTAAATAAAAAAAATTACAGTGTGTTTGGGACATAAAAAGGTAAGTTTTCACCAAATTTCGTGAAAAAAAAATTTTTCTTGTAAAAGATAAAAATAAAAAACCAAAAACTTGGTTATTTGATTTTTTCACATAAATTTTGAGGTTATGTGAAAAAGGTCTAAATAGAAAAGTTGTAGATCTTTTTATTACCTACAACTTTGCCATTTAACGTTTTTCCATAGGACTTGTAGTTTTGCCGGAAATCGAGATAAATCGTTTTCTACCCTTAAAAACTCACCCCCTTCCACTTCCCGACCTCGGATCGCCCGTAAATTATTTTTCCTTTCATTTTTGTTATATTCACTTCCTTTTCCAATGGGTTTCATCCTACTACTATTTTTTTTTGTTTCAAAAATGATCGACCCTGGTCTATATTTACTATAAATAAATTGTTTATGGATTACAATTTTTAGCATAAGAATACTACCCCATCAGCAAAATACTGGAGCATTTTTTGTGGCTGTACTACAAAAAGTGCAACCGTTTACTTCGAAGGAAAAGAAAAACGAAGCAGATAACCAGGAAACCGAGAATGGAGAATCTAAGAAAAGAGAGTTCAATGAAAGGTAATTTTTTCAAGATGAAGAAGGTTGTAGTTATCGAATCATTCACGATTGACACACCTCCAGTTTGGGCAGTGAGATTATGTCCTTAGAGTCGATGTAAGAATAAGATCACTCAGTAAAATATGACACCTGTCACTTATATATATTTATAACATATTAGAAAAATCACCAACGTGAAGTTTGAAAACTTTTTAAAATCTTTCAAATAATGGACTATTGGAAAAATGTTATTGCAAAAAATATATGCTAACCTTTTTATAAAAGCATACTTTTAAAAAATCAGCTTGGTACTTTAAGGTTGAATTCTCAACGTCATTCAATCTATTGCCAACCTATAACCTATTTCGCGTTGATATTTTGAGTTTATTATTTTAATAACTAACATTTAAAGAAGTTTAATATCGTCGGTACATTATTTAGGTAGTATCTGATATATTACAAAAATATCAATTTATTTCATTGCTAATTTTGGGAGAATTGTATAGTGAAAGAACAATGAGTGACAATGACATAATAATGTTAAAAAAAATCTTACCCGATATTTTTCGCTATACAATTCTCCTAAAATAAGTTATGAAATTCCTTGATATTTAATAAATATGTCAATTATTACCTATAGAATATCAAGTCGATGCTGATTTTCTTTAAATTTTGTGTAAAAGCTAGAAAACATAAATAAATCTACGCGAAATAGGTTATAGGTTGGCAAGCATGTTGATAATCCCACCTTAATGTAAAATTAAATTCTAAAAAGTAAACGTCAACTATAATAATTGCTTAGACTCTGGTGACGTAATCTAATTACCTGACATCAGATATACAGACTGTCTGCGGATAGGGTTTACAATAGCACAAATTGATGAAAAATTTCATTTTTCGTGGAAAAGTCATTCTTGATCAAAAGTTTTGCTTGTAAAAAAAAATGCAATTCACGTAGAGAAAATTTTAATTTTTTATACAAGGTTCGCAAAAACTTCAAAAACATGATTTTCTCCAAGAGTAAACCACCTTTATTTTTCATTGTTGACCAAAATGCCAATTAGAAAACTTATTTAGAAAAACGTTTGTAATTTAAATCCGAGATTTAAAATAAATTTTCGATTTTTTAGTTTTTTTAATTATTAGAGGTAAAACAATTTTTTTTTGGATAGCATCATTAGCGGTCGAAATACATACATTATCAATGACAGAGAGGTATCAAAAAGTTTCAAAACCTGATTTTTGGTGTTAACAGAAATATGTATTTTTAATTTTACAAAAAATGAAATGACCGCGGAAATAGCACAAAAAAAATCTTAAAATAACAACATATAAAATAATAATTTCATAATTTGCTATTCAAACACCCCCTCCATATTCAACACATTTTTCTAGCTGTACGACGTTCTCAATTGGACGGGAGGACACTAATTGTTTGAGGCGCCCCCAAAGATAGGCATCTGAAATAGTTAAATCGGGACTTCTTGAGGGCCACAGAACCGGACCATTCCGACCAATCCATCTGTGGCCAAATGTATTATTAAGCCATTCCCTCACTTCAATTGCGAAATACGCAGGGCATCCATCTTGTTGAAAGTACCGCATCGTAACATTGAACTAAATAAACCCTTTGTTCTAAGGCCAACATTTTCAAAACGCATCAAATTCTATTTGACAACTTCAAATTTGCCCCGTAAAGCAAAGTAATAAAAAGGTAAAAAAAATTCTTGTTTTTACAAAGGATGGTAGGAATGCATTTAAAATTTTAAAATAAGATACACACCACCCATTATGAAAATAGAGTCTAATAAAATTTTATATTAATATTTTTATTGCAGCAAAATTTCCATTTACCTCTAAAAATTAAAAAAAATCGAAGATTTATTTTAAATCTTGGATTTAAATTACAAACGTTATTCTAAATAAATAAAAATGAAAAATAAAGGTAGTTTACTCTTGGAGAAAAATCATGTTTTTGAAGTTTTTGCGAACCCTGTATAAAAAATCAAAATTTTCTCTTCGTGAATTGCATTTTTTTACAAGCAAAACTTTTTATCAAGAATGACTTTTCCCCGAAAAACGAAATTTTTCATCCATATGTGCTATTGTAAACCCTATCCGCGGACAGTCTGTAGACAGCTTGTAGCGGAGTGTCGGTGAACATATCAACTACAATTGCTTTTCTTTTTTGTTAATTTCATACTAAAATTAGCTATTAACCCCAAATTGTTTTACATCGACAAAATGAAGCTTTAAAGTAGTCTCAGCCAACTCTATTGTTTTTCTAACTTCATAATGGGTCACTATAACAATATACTACAACATTGTTTACGTTTAAAAGAAATCAAAGAGTCCAGCGTTCACAATTTGTCTGGTTAGCTGTATTATAGTCCACGTATGGTCCACTATACTTAACACTTTCACCGGTCACTTACCGGACCTGTAACATTAAATAACTATTTGGATATCATTTTGACTGTAAAGGATAATTTTAAATACTTTTTTCCGTTAGGTTACCAGAAAACCAAAGGAAGCGAAGAAGGAAAGATGTTTATAGGGAAGACCCTTATGTCTTCTTTAAGGACGACGAACCAGTTTGGACGGACATAAAATCGTTTTACAATATATCTGACAATTTTGAAGCCCAGTGCCTACTAACAAGATGTCACGAAGGCAAAAAGAAGAATATCTATTTGACATCGTCGGGAATTCGAAATTTGGTAGTGACTAATCAGGCTTATGTTAAATTTATTAATACTGGTGTTAAAGCTTTTGTTAGATGTGATAACAAGAACATGAGGTGTCCATTCAGGTAAAAAAAGGTTTATTCACTAAAGAGTTTATATTTAATAGTCATTTATAATGTTAGTGTTACAAGTGTTATTATATTTTGTAAGAAGGGAAGTTATATAACGATCGTAACGAGAGATCCAACCCTTCGAACGAAAATAAAAACACGCATCATCCAATATTTCGTCTACAAACACTACTAAAGCAGAGACTAATGTGTACAAAAAAATTATTATCTATTCTACTAAATTCAAAATAAGCCATAGAAATCCAAAATCAAGTGCCTTAAAGTATTAAACTGGTGCAAACCTGAGAAGTATAAAAAAACACGGCAGTTAAAAGTACTTAACAGTGACGGAAGAATATATTAAAGACTGGAAAATGAGAAAAGACATGTTAAAAGTGTCGAAGTCCTCATCCAGTACTGTTGTTTTCATTCCCTCCACAAACATACCAATGACAACACCAATCAGTGGAACTGCAGAACGAATTCATATTTCTGGTTGCTCAAATTGTACAATATTTGATAATGTTAATCGTAAAAGGATCGTTGTATTTATTTTTAACACTAGTGTTAAAAGTAATCTACTTAATACTAGTATCATATAATGACATTTTAGACACTGACAATAAGCATTAAAAAGTCTACTTTTAATAGTGTTTGTAGATCAAATATTTTTATTTTATAATTAGGGCTCCAAAAAGTAATAAAACGAAAGAACTTTTGTCGCTGTTTAGTACTACAAATCTGAATACATTTTTTAGAATTGCAAATGATGGATTGGAAAGTATATACCCTTATATTGGAGAAAGTAGAAAAGTCTCCATTCCTAGAGATGATCTAATAATTCTGTTAACAAATAACGATCCACAGCATTCTCCTCCTATCGTGGGTCTGTCAAAAACTGTGCAGGATCAAGTTGAAAATTTAAGTAAGTTAAAATGGTACTCTATCAGGAATTGGTTTTAACACATTTAAATTAAAGTCTGTAATGTAGAAAATGTGCGAATTTTGTAATTTTTTACAGAGCAGATAGATTGACGGTTGAGGCTGCTTTCGTCTTTTTTTTGTTACTGAATGGTTCATTGAATATCAAACTATAAAAAGGCCATATAAGGGTCATTTTCAAAACAAGGAATTTTCTGTAAGAGGTGATTTTCTGGCCTCTGTTAGGCATTTTAGATTATCTTTAAGTGTTATTTATTGTAGTTTTATGGTCTCTTTTTGGACAACCATAATTAGTAGCTGTAGCTGGTAAAAAAATAAAAATTAAACTCAGTCAAAATGTCATGGAACGTGGCATGTAAGAAATGTTGTATTTCAAGTTTGACCATGTATTATTTTTTTTTCTATGCAATAGATTTGCTTTTTGAGCTTTTTATTGCATGTATGGACATTTAATCTAAATGTTTGTAAAATTTCGGTTTGATCTGACCAATAATAAAAATTTTGTAAGGCACTTTGTTGTGTAAGACATTTTTGTGTCAAAAACGTAGATTCATGCATTCGCGCCTTTTTCACTGTGTCTGATTTAAATAATTGAGTTGGCAGCACGGATCTCTCAAAGGGAACCGATCAGCCATTTATGTTTAAGTGTTAAATGGGACAACTTCGGTTTTTATAAAAAGATAGGAATTTTTTATTTGCTTTTTGAAAGATGGTAAAGCATAACCCATCAACAACATGGCAATCGCAGGAAATTAGGGCACACGTTTTTTTTTCTGATTTTCATATATCTGATAAAAAAATAGGGTTAAAATACCACCATAAAATTTGCATGTAAACATCAGTACGTATAGGTTATGTTTTGCCGGCATGGCCAAAAAAATGTCAAGAACGTGCCTTAAAAAAATGTCAAAGACATGGGATTTTGTCAAAGACGTGGGATTTTGTCAAAGACGTGGGTTTTAAGAGTTTATTGTTTGTGTTTTGTTTATGTTTTTGCTCTTCTGCACTTGTCTTAGTTTCTTGGGTAAATGTATAACTTTATTTCCGTTTTTTTTTTGTTAATAAATAAAGCAAAAATCTGACCAAATGTCAAAAAACATGCTCTAAATATCATCAAACATGGGCAGTTTTTGGTGAAACGTGGTCATGTGTCAAAAAACGTGGCTTTTCAAACTTTAGGGGGAGGTTTTAGGGTCCCCAGGGGGCAATAAGCTTGACCACCTATACCATGAATCATTTAAAGCACCCGACTATCCAAAACAATCAAATTAATTTGAAAATAGTAGGAACAGCTTCTAATCACTTGTTTTGAAAATGACCCATAAGCAGATTTCCTAAATCTGCTATGTTAAATTCATAGATGGCACAATGAGTCACCACCAATAAAGCGTGTTGATGCAGCCACTAACGACAAGCCCTTTCACTGCTAAATTAAAACATGTTGCCGCCTGTCTGTTTGACTTGCTGCATGATCCTCTCCCCACTACCATAACCATACCGTCACGCGCATCGCGGTGCCTGGATTGCCTTGCACTGGCATAATATATCGTCGGCTTAGTGCAAAAATTCATTAAGTCAAAATTTACAGTTTTGAGTAAAACCCAGTTTTAAGAAATGGCGAAGTTTAAAGTGATTTATTAAAAAAATGTGCAATAATGTTATGCCTACGAAGTTGTCATGTGCATATGTACAAACTTTTTTCAATATATTTTTACAAAATAGTATTTATTATATGCACAATTCATTAAGTGACTTAGTGAGTTTTCGACCCAACTACAAATAGCTATACTTGCTGTCGCTTTTTATCTACTTTTATTTGTATGACATTTACCACCTAATGCAACGGTAAAATAATTATGAAAATCGGTCAAATTACCCCGGAGTAATCAGCGTACATATTATTATCAAAAACATACATTCGGTTGGAATTGAGAACTCCTATTTTATTGTGTGTTAAAAATGCTTAAATCCTCAAAAATTCCAATAAAATATGATATGCGGCAACACCACAGTGTTGTTACGTGAGTACGGAAAAATCCTTATTTCCGGACTGGTTTTAAGGAATAAAGTTTGGTGGTACGTTTTTTTACCCTACTTCAATGTTAATTAGTTTTAAGAAACCAAACCTTTGATATCACACACCATTAGGTCAAGTAAAAAAGGGAGAGAAAATTTATTAAAAATACCAATTCATGACAAAAACTACAAGAAGCGCAAACTGCTTTGCATTTATCTAGGTACCCATGACACCATAATGCTAACAAATAAATGAACATATTTGCAAATTTAAAATCCGCCATCATTGTATAAATATGCAAAATAATATCACATTTAAACCTACCAAATTTTAGTTTCTGTAATTTCAACAATAAAATAGTTATAGCGTTACTTCTGATACCGGTATATTAAAAATCCGTAATGAGCCTAATGAACAAAAATTAAGCAATTACTTTTTAGTAAAAGCAATTGCTTGACTAGCAAATGCTATAAGTAAAATCATTTGCTAGATCTGGATATGAATAATTTTTTGAAGCGATTGCTGTTTTTCTTACACCTCTGTAGCAAATGCTTATGCAACACAAGTTCAGACGTGGCTTATCCACTTGTTCAGATTATAGATTTCATGTTCAGTTTGGTGCCTAATTTGCAAAAGAGTTGGACGTAAATACAACAACGTTGGTCTATTTATTTAGTACAACAATAATCTGTTACGTTTTTGTGGAAAATAGGAAACTTATGTTTGTGATATGGCAGATTTCAGTGAAAATGAGGAAAGTGATAGTAGTGATATTCGTTCACAAATTGAAGGGACATAAATAAATCTCTCTGATCACAACCGTTTAGCTTCCACAACAGCTTCAGCACTTGTAGGAAATTTAATAAAAATATTGGCCTTTTCCAAAACTGCATCCATTACAGGTGTATGTCTTACAGACAGTAGTTTGGTGAACACCGAGTTCTGCACCTACAGAATTTTGGCCGGATCCGACAATTTCCGCAGAAATACTAATCTTATTTAAAGGCGACAGTGCACCCCCTCGCCTTTTACCAGTATCAGTCAAAAAATAATTTGCTAACCACTTAACATTTTGGCAGTCAAATCGATATAACTTTCTAAAATCATCATATCTGCAATTTTTACGAACACTAAATTTTTCTTTTACGGACGTTCATATATTCAGCCATAATTGAAGACAGAAATTAAGAGCAACGCACGTGTATGCCGCGGAGAACTAAAGTTGACTGCTACCAAGCAAATGATGCAGGGGTCGACCTACCTTAAAAAGTTGAAAGCAATTGCTACACTAGAAAAAGCAATTCCTTAATTTATTCATCACATTTTAAGCAAACGATAGCAATTGCTTCTATTTTTTAAGAAAAAGCATCGACTAGAAACAATTCCTGCACTTTTAAGCGATTGCTGGACGCAAAAGCAATTACTTTAGTTTTTATTCATTGGCTTTCAAGAAATTACTTCGATTTTGTAAGAAAAAGCAATTGCTACATTTTTATTCATTAGGTTCATTGGACTAATCTACTGAATAACGTTATTGTTTTTCTTTAGATTGTTATAATATATTGTAATAAATTTCTTGACCAATTACATGCAGGCGATAAACACATTTCCCGAAAGTCCTAGAAAAAATACAATTTAAGTTCTGTTACCTACTCTACATTTTACAAAATAAATATCATTACTAGCGTAAACTAGAAATACTTGTAGGTCCTGGAAGTTGTGTATTAATTTACACAGAGGAAATGAAAGAGAGCAAGGTCCCTTTAGTCATCCACATTAGTGGTTGGAGGGGAACAACTTCATTGAGATGTTATACTACCCAGCACAGTACAGTTCATCTCTTAAGATTACTTGGAGGAGATATATCAAAATATGGTGAGTAATTTACCGACTAAAAATATCTATGCTTACCACACGCACTAGGGATTATCTACTTAGAGGGTTTCTCCCTCTAAGCAATCACTTAAAAAGTTACTAGAGCTGTTAAAATCAAACGGTCAAATTTTATGGGGTAGTTTTCATGCTAACAGTAAGAGAAGGTCCTGTGACATCCTATTCTCATTGGTAATTTAATACATTGAGCAAACAAGCGTCTAGAGTCTGACTATGGACTTTTCAACAGGCCAATCATAGGCCGCCGTCTTAAAGAAAGTAATTTTAAGGTTAAGCGATGTAAACCCGGTTGTTGTAAATTAGGAAAATAATAGTATATTATTAACCAAGGTTTAGACAGCCATCATTATTGCCCGAGCGTCAAGTTTAAATCACGAGGAGCGGAGCGACGAGGGATTTAGGGCGCGAGGGCTATAGGCTGTCTAAACCGTGGTTAATATAATTTTTTTTCCACTACTAACACTTTTATTTTATACAGTATTAATAAGTTATAAAAAATATTAGGTAGGTATAAATATATATTTTAATCAAGTTACCTGCTTTGGCATATTGGCAAGATAATTTGTTTTCGTGTCAGTTGGCTTTGTTAATGTCAATTTTGGTTTATTTACGTCATCAGATTTCACAAGTTTTCAGTTTCTTTTAAAAAATGAGTGAAGAAAATGTTAGTGATGTATTATGTGTACACCTTCAGAATTAAGGATGGAAGCAGAAAAAATTAATGATGTGTTGCTACCCCAAAAATCCAGTGTTGTATTTAAAAAGTTACTCAAATTTGAAAGCTTTGTGCCAAGCTAAAAAAGTTGAAAAAATTTCAGAGAATATTTTATAGTGTACTTTCAAGAACAGGCTAGAAGTAAGAAAGCATCAAGTTTGTGGGCGACCTACTCAATGCTAAAATCCACTATTTCTTTAAAAGATAATATTGATATTTCGAAATATTTTAAGCTAGTGGCATTTTTAAAACAACAAAATACAAATTATAGAGCCAAGAAATCACTAGTATTCACTAAAATGGAAATTGAACGATTTTTCAAACAAGCACCAGATGAAAAATTTTTATCAACAAAGGTATGGAAATATTTACTTAACTTAAGTTAATAATTATGTTAATACTAACCTTATTATTCCAGGTTGTGTTTGTCATCGGTTTGGCAGGAGCATGTCGAACCGATGAATTGTGAAAATGCTTGTCAAAGACTTAGATGTTCGGGATGACATTATAATTATTAATATTCCCACAAGTAAAAATGATTCTGCTAGAAAATTTGTTGTAATGGAACCTCTTTGGATGGAAGTGATTAAAAAGTATATTAAACATAGGCCTACTCCAGACTTGCCTAAACTATTCATTAGGTTTAATGGCATCAAACAAACCAGACAGCATATTGGTGATAATACAATTAGTATTATTTATTTAGGTGATTGCGAAATATTTAAACTTACCAGATGCAGAAAAGTACACTGGTCACTCTTTTCGAAGAACTTCGACTACTGTATTGATTGAGAAGGGTGGCGATATATTAACTCTAAAGCAGCACGGAGGCTGGAAATCAGCTGCAGTGGCCGAAGACTATATAGAGGAATCATTGGCAAGCAAAAAGAGAATTGCTAGTATGGTCCAGGGTTCCACAGCTTCGGCCTCAGTACCCGAAACTCGAGCCGAAACTATTAGCCAATATTATTGTGCAAGTCCTTTAACTAGTTCGGTGCCAAGGCCTATGACTCCCATCATACCGCAAGTCACAACTTGTTTTCAAAATGAGGAAATTAATATTCCTAAAACCCTTACAAACACTGCAAGCACAGGGGTTAGTAACATTAATTATAACAATTGCACCATAAATTACTATATGAATAGTAATACAAATCAATAAGACTAACTATCTACTTCGTTCTGTTTAAATTTTCTTTATAAAAATATAATTTGTTATTGTCTCAGACGAAGTTATTGTGTTCTTTAATGTTTTTATATTATCCTGGTCCTGAGATTATTTAAGGTTATGTTAGGAATGGTAAGTTATTCGTCGATTACCAAAGGGTCGATATTTTAAAAAAATAATAATTAAAGTTACAAAGTCCGTCTTTAATTAGTTTATGACATTAATAATTTTAAGCATTATTACGACCCGAATCTGTCCTAATAAATATGGCGCATTATTTTGTCTCATACCCTATATTTTTTATTAACAGTATCGATACTTTACAATAGACAGTTTTCGTTGTCTTTTAAAAGCGATTCCGATAGCCGCTATTTGACAACTTTGACATTTGAGCTGTCATTTATCGTTACGGATAAGTGGCGGGAGCTAACGGACGGAAGACAAAGCCATAGCGAAAACGGAACGCATGCGTAATGACCATTTTTTTGACAAATGCAAACATAACCTATTTTTTGTTGAGGTCTGTTTTTAAAGTTTTTGGTTAGTATTTTTTGTTTCGTCATGGATTCAACAATAAATTCCCTCAAAAGATCGAGAAATCGTTTCACGGATGAGGACGATATCATTTTATTAGAGGAAATATTGGCCAACAACCCATATGGCGATGCATGTAAATAGGCTTCCATAGTAGCCAATTTTGTAAAAACCACAGGGAAAGAAGTATCATGGAGAGGGGTTAGAGAACACATCCTAAATCATAATTTTTTCAAATCAAATTATTATAGTTTTCTAAATTGAAATTTCCATACAGCTGTGCTCGCGATCAAGCACCTCCAAGAGAAGGGCATCATCCGAATCACTGGATGAGTCCAATAAATGCAACCTTTCGTCTATCATGATGTTTTAGAATTTTGGGTACTAGGAAATTAAAACCAAGCAAAAAAGATACCACAAAACGTATATGAAAATATGAACACAAACCATTAAAGATAGGTTATGTTATATTTGTTATGTTTACTGTCGAATTTGACTTAACGTTAACGTTAAGCGAATTGAAGGAAAACTATTTTTACGCTCTGTCAAGCGGCTTCGTATTCGAATTCGTTATGGTTAACCGTTTGAATTTGCCAATACAACGAAAACTGTCTAATATCAAGCATCTCTGATAATCTCATGCGTATTGTTGGTTGCCTAACCACAAGAAATCACCTTTCATGTTATTTGTTGGGGAATTAACAAATCAAGTTACCTGGTTTTAAATAGATCGGTCAATAATGGATTTCAATGCTTTATTATTGACCGTTGTCAATAGCAACTGAGAAGGGAGAGAAAAACGATTTCTGGCGTTAATTAATCGGTCAATAATGGCGATGTTATAGGTTAGAAGTGGAAAAAATACTCTTAATATTGGTATATAGGTTTCTTTGGAACGTCGCGTATGCCAAATACTCTCCTTTTCAAAATTCTCATAAGTTCATCATACAAAAAAATTACAAGTGTGAATATAATAAACAATTCAACAATAAACAGTGTCTTTCAAGGTATGAAAGGAAGCAACATAATATTACATACGTTAGGAATATCAGATTTACAAGTGTACATACCGCAAATATCAACATTACAGAATAAATACAATACTTGACCATTTAACAATTATATGTCACAATTTGAATTTAACCCCAGAAGATAAACATTTTCAATGTAGTTACCTACGTAACGAGAATTCTTTAATAAAAATATTTTAAAAGAAACCGAAAATTATCATGTCGTGTTCCTTTTTTTGTTTTATTAATTATTTTGTATTTTGCAATAAGATTTCTCCATGCCAAACAAATCAAAACCTGTAAAAGTAGTAAGTACATTATTAACGTAGGTAAGTAGTAGGTTTAGTCAAACATAATAGTCACACTCGGGGAGGTTGTAACATCACTGGTCTAAACCGTTCTCAAAAATATACTATTTTTTCCAATCTAAACTATCCTCTTCAAAAAAACCTTCGCATTAGAAAAAAATTCCATATTCACTATTTTTCATCTGCGAAAATCAAGATAATTCGTTTAGTTTTTATTTTATCAATTTTTTCGCCTCAATTTAATAGGTAATAATACAATGATTTATGTACGCATTCTAACACATTGATTGGGCGGTTGAAGAGTCCATAGCCAGACTATAGACGCTTGTTTGAGAAACCTCTTCCTTAGGTCAGAATTGTAACATGAAACCTACCATCTACCATAGTAAGAAAATTTGAAAGTTGCCTTTTTGATATTATTAATCGAACTGAGTACAACTAATATATTTGAAAGATTGATTAAAATTTTTAAAAATTACATTGTCTTTGCACCAATAAGAGGCGAAAGCTGTGTCTGCTTCTTTGATGTTGATGTAACCTGATTTTGTGACCTTGATACTCACACAGTAAAAAGTATGATAAATTTGTTTGAAATCATCAGATACACGGAAGAAAATCTTTCCCTTTTTATGATAATATAAGTATGTTAAACATTTTAATATAATATTGAATTTTATTAGTTCAGTGTGTATCAGCGAATTTTATTAGTTCAGTGTGTATCAGCAAGATATTACTGAATAAAGTATTTGATTAAAAAGCATTTTCCTTAAATTTGTTACATATTAGTCGTTTTCTCGGTATGTTTTCAGGAGTTATAATTATTTAAAGGTACTTTATATGCTAGGTGTAGCATGGCATGGTATTTTTTACACTTTCTATTACCTTAACTTGCCGTTTACTAACAGACAGAAATTTGATTTACAAAATTACATTATTCACATTTTTTGTTTTCATTCAAATTTATATTTAAAAGGATATGAAATGCTTTAATTAATTAATATTGTTCTGAATAATTTATATAAGTAATATTTTTTACTTAAAAATTATAAATTAATAATTTTATTATAGGTAATATATTTCTTCAAAAAAGCTGCGTTTATACTATAAATTAACATTTTTACTTTAAAAAACTTGATTTTTAATGCATATTTATGATTTATGATTTTACATACTAAAACAAAAAATAAGAATTGCCCCTAACAAGCTCAGCTTCAGGGGATTGAAGAATAAGTTTATCGAAGACAACATAAACATATTTATTATATTATTAAATTTTTAAAATAAACTATATTATATTATTATAATATATTTTTGCAATGATCAGTTACTGTAAATATCTACTGTAATTAATGCCAATAAATTACATTTTTATAAACAAAAATTCTTTTACATTCCTGCCTGCACCCTTGGGAAATCTAAACAATGAAATTCCTTCGCCGGTTCTGTTAAGACACCCACGATAAGCACACGATGTATGTGCCACCTTTTCGCTTCGTTTCCGACATTTCAGCAAAGAGTAGTTCAAGGAGAACTCACAAAACAAATAATCGTAAAAGCACGCACTAATAACGAAATACTAAACGAAAAATGCAATAATTACAATTTTGTAGCCAGAACACGATTGACAGTAGAATCTGACACAGCAAATTTGATTGAAATACCACCAGAGAAACGTCAATTTCGCGCATGCGCATACAAATTTGGTTATCGCAAAAAGGCCCTCTTTCGCCCCTTATTGGTGCATTACTCTTTGATTGTACATAATGTCTCCATCTTAAGCTATAATGTTTAACAGCTAAGAATTTAATGACCGTTTTTGTCATATATCATTTCTCATATTTACATAACTTGGAACTGAGTAGTTACATTATAGACAAAAAAACACATATTATAGACTTTTATAAATCTGGATCTCGGAATCTTTATGATCGGTTCTTCACCCTTAGATCTATATATAATACTTCAGCACAAAGGGACTTTTTTTTCTGGCAAGGAGTGATAATGGTATTTTCGTGATCCCTAGACATTTTTGGTAATTCGTTAATTCTCAGAGAAAGTCACATGCATTACCTAGCTGCATGTACTGTAACAATAAAGTAGCCCATAATGGTCAGGACATCGCAAATATTTTCTTTGATTATCTCTTAACAGTCTATAGTACTCTATAGCAACAAGGACACAACTATACCTGATTATAAGATTAAGAACTCCATTAACTTTGAAATTGGCTCTGTAAGTTTGGCTTCTGTTTTTGAGAAGAGCTTTCACCTACCATGAAAGATGTAATAATAATAATAAGTTTATTTAAAATTTAATAATATAATAAATATGTTTATGTTGTCTTCTATAAACTTATTCTTCAATCCCCTGCAGCTGGGCTTGTTAGGGGCGAATCTTATTTTTTGTTTTAGTATGTAAAATCATAAATATGCATTAAAAATCAAGTTTTAAAGTAAAAATGTTAATTTATAGTATAAACGCAGTTTTTTTTGAAGAAATATATTACCTATAATAAAATTATTAATTTATAATTTTTAAGTCAAAAATATTACTTATATAAATTATTCGGAACAATATTAATTAATTAAAGCATTTCTAAAAATATTTTCAAATTGTCTGTTTTTAATATCCGTGTTTTTATTAAACTTTAAATTTTTTTTAATTTTTGTTGGTGAATAATCGTTTAAATAAAAACATAAATATTTGAAATTTTTTTGTCCTATGGGCTTATTTATTTTAGGTTTTATGGTTACTTCATTTTTATGGCGTGTATTATGATTATGGTTTTTAAATTGTATAAGGTTTTTATTTTTAAATATATACAGGGTGTTTTGTAATTGAATGTCAATAATTAAGGGGGCGATTTTTGTGTTCATTTTAAAAAGAAAACTTCATATGAACGTATGTCCTAAACGTCATTATTTTTAAAATACAGGGTGGTAAAGTTTTCAAAAATAAATAGTTTTTTAATAATATCTGTAATACCACCTTAGATATTTTAATGAAATTCGGCAGACATGTACTATGTATCAAGATGCATTATTTACCGTACAACAATTTTTTTTATTTCCACCAGTAGCGTTCGTACGGAATTTCACCTGCCTATTTTGGCAGACATTAATGTAACGCTACTGATTTCTAGTAAAAATAAATTTATTCCTAAAATCCCCAATCATTTCTAAACAAATTTGATCTTTTGAATTTTTTCAATCCGATGCACGGTTTTCGCTTAAAAAAATAAAAACCTTTTCTCTGCATGATCATAACAATATCGTTAATATGACAATATCACCATGCACAGAAATAGATTTTATTTCTTAGATCAAGTTTGCTTAGAAATGAATAAGGATCTCAAAAATTATTATTGTAATAGGCTGTGTCTGTAAGAAGAGTTATTAATTGTGTTGTCAGGGCGGTTGTCATTATTTTGTTTGACAGTTTATCAATATTTAAATTCGGTTTTTCGTGTCTTATTAATTTGGTGTTTAAAATATCCGAGTATTGTTATTTTGAAAGATAATGGTCGGGTTTACTAATGAGGATTTTTAATTTTTAATTTTCACAATAACCATATTTGGGCCGACGAAAACCCCCACGCAGTTGTAGAATGTAACCAGCAAGAACAGTTTTCGGTAAATGTCTGGGGTGGAATTGTTGGAAATTATTTAATTAGACCTTTTTTCCTGCCAGAAAGGCTAAATGGCCATAATTATCGCCGGTTTCTAGAGGAGGATTTGCCCATATTGCTAGAAGAAGTACCAATTTTAATAAGAAACAGAATATGGTTCATGCATGATGGTGCGCCCGCTCACTTTAGTGTTGTAGCAAGAGAATATTTAAATCAAACATTTAATAACCGATGGGTTGGTCGTGGCGGACCTCAACCATGGCCGCCTAGGTCCCCAGATTGAAATAGTTTGGACTTTTTCTTATGGGGGCATCTTAAAAGTCTGGTTTACCGCACCCCAGTAAACACTTTAGAAGAGCTGAAAGATCGTATAAGAGCTTTCTTCGATTTAATAAGAAATACTGAAGGTACACTTCAAAGAGTGCGCGACAATATGAGGAAAAGAGCTGAAGCGTGTATCCTTCAAGGTGGAGGACATTTTCAACAACTTATCTAGTTTCTATGTATGTTCTTTTTTTTCACAAAGGTTGTTGTTGATTTATTAACAGACGATCCTTATTCATTTCTAAGCAAACTTGATCTAAGAAATAAAATCTATTTCTGTGCATGGTGATATTGTCATATTAACGATATTGTTATGATAATGCAGAGAAAAGGTTTTTATTTTTTTTAAGCGAAAACCGTGCATCGGATTGAAAAAATTCAAGAGATCAAATTTGTTTAGAAATGATTGGGGATTTTAGGAATAAATTTATTTTTACGAAAAATCAGTAGCGTTACATTAATGTCTGCCAAAATAGGCAGGTGAAATTCCGTACGAACGCCACTGGTGGAAATAAAAAAAATTGTTGTACGGTAAATAATGCATCTTGATACATAGTACATGTCTGCCGAATTTCATTAAAATATCTAAGGTGGTATTACAGATATTATTAAAAAACTATTTATTTTTGAAAACTTTACCACCCTGTATATCAAAAATAAAGACGTTTAGGACATACGTTCATATGAAGTTTTCTTTTTAAAATGAACACAAAAATCGCCCCCTTAATTATTGACATTCAATTACAAAACACCCTGTATATTAAGATGTTATAAATATAAAGTTGTCTTATGTTCAACTTTTTTGTTTCTGAATATAATTCTTTTGAAGGATAAAGATAATCTTTATTGAATATAATTTTGAAAAACCTTTTTTGTAATATTTCTAACTTTTTAACTAAAGTTCGATTTATTCCTCCCCAACCTAAAATTCCGTAATTTAAATGAGTTGTAACTAACGCGTAATATAATATTTCCATATGTCTTACATTTAAAATTTTTTTAATGTTTTTGAAAATCGGTAGTAAACTTCTTAATTTTTAAATTAAGTATTCTATGTGAAATTCCAATTTAATTTACTATCAAAAATAATTCTTAAATATTTTATTTTATTAACTTTTAAAATTTGAATGTCTTCATTTATTTGAATACTATTCATATGTCGTGGTAGGTTATTCAGGTCTAAAGTAAAAGGAATATAATTTGTTTTATTAAAATTAATTGTTAACAAATTTTTATCAAAACAATTTTTTATAATTTTAAAATATTTTTTAATTTTATTACTTAAGTGTTTTTTTGTATTCTAGATGTTAGTAAATTTAAAAAACCCGAAGAAGAAGGAGAAAAGTCCCAAGAAACTAAAGAACAAGAAACTAAAGAACCAGATGCTACTCAATCGGAAATCACAAATGGGAAGGAAGCGGATCAATGAATAAAACTACAAAGGTTCGTAAAAATAATCATTATTTGTAAAATAGTAACACACATTTTAATTAAGAGTGTCCTACTTGAATCAAACGATTTTGCTATAATTAACTAAAATTATTCTAAGCTAAAGTAAAAATAAGTTACACATCATTGTTTTTCAGCACGAAAAAAGTTGTAACTAACGCTATATAATAGTTTTTAGGGTGCCCAAAGAAGGTACTGATAGTTTTGCAAACCTACTATTTCTATAAAATTAATTCGTTCATTATACGTTAGAAAGTAAAATTTAAAATATTGCACTTCACATTATCTGTAATTTTCACAGCCATATTATGACTACTCCATAACCTGGTTCTAAATTCTACTTTTATTCATTTTTTAAAATAGGCAAATAAGGATTTAAAAATATTCATTGATAGAATGTAATACCATAGTTGATTAAGTTTTTCTGAAATTTATAAAAAATATTTTGAAGTACATGATTAAAATTTAAATGACATTTTTTAACACTATCTTTGTAGAACAATGTTTAAAAAAACAGTGTTGTAATTTACACATTTACACATAACAGTTATGTTAGGATAGTAAATATATACAGACTGTCCGCGTATAGGGTTTACAATAGGACAAATGGATGAAAAATTTCATTTTTCGGGAAAAAGTCATTCTTGATAAAAAGTTTTGCTTGTAAGAAAATGCAATTCACGAAGAGAAAATTTTGATTTTTTATACAGGATTCGCGAGATTTAAAATAAATCCTCAATTCTTTTAATTTTTAGAGGTAAATGGAAATTTTGCTGCTCAATGAAAATATTAATATAAAATTTTATTAGACTATTTTTATAATGGGTGGGTGTGTATCTTATTTTAAAATTTTAAATGCATTCCTACCATCTTTTGTAAAAACAAGGAATTTTTTTACCTTTTTATTACTTTGCTTTACGTATGGGGCAAATTTGAAGTTGTCAAATAGAATTTGATGTGTCTTGAAAATGTTGACCTTAGAATAAAGGGTTTATTTAGTTCAATGTTAAGTTGCGGGCGAAAGTTCTTACAACTTTGTGATAGAGAAATTTAATCAAAGGTACCTTAAAGTTTACGTCTCAAAAATAGGACTTTATAAATTATTAAGAAAATTTCAGCTAACTGGTTCAGTTTCCAATTAAAAAAAAAAACTGATCAGAATGATGCAGCTTCCCTAATCGTATTGCAGTCTGTCGCTGACAATCCTACCCTCCGAGCTCAAGACCTTGATGTAGTAAAAAAAACTTATATTCAGTATATTTTAAAGGCAAACAAGATATTCCCATTTAAGCCAACTTTTAATCAAACGTTGGAAGAAGGAGACGAAGCCAAACGTTTGGATTTTTGTCTTTGGGTCGGAAACAAAATTGTAGGTGAAAACAGGAATTTTCATAAATTTATTATGTTCTCCGATGAATTGACATTTTCAACAAACGAGAAAGTGTCTTCTGCGCATATTAGATACTGGAGCGAAAATAATCCCCGTTTTAGAATTCCTGCAAGAAAATATTGTGTTGCATATGGAGGGGTAGTGTTTGAATAGCAAATTATGAAATTATTATTTGTTGTTATTTTAAGATTTTTTGTGTTATTTCCAGGGTCATTCCATTTGTGAAATTAAAAATACATATTTCTGGTAACATTAAAAATCAGTTTTTGAAAATTTTTGATACCCCTTTGTCATTGATAATGTATGTGTTTCGACCGCTAATGCTGCTTTTTAAATTAAATTAAATTCGTTTACCTCTAAAAATTAAAAAAACTAAAAAAATCAAAGATTTATTTTAGATCTGATTTAAATTACACACGTTATTCTCAATAAGTTTTCTAATTGGCATTTTGGTCAAAAATGAAAAATAAAGGTAGTTTACTCTTAGAGAAAAATAAAAATCAAAACTTTCTCTTCGTGAAATGTATTGTTTTTACAAGCAAATATTTTTATCAAAAATAACTTTCCCGAAAATTGAAATTTTTCATCCATTTCTGCTATTGTAAACCCTATCCGCGGACATTCTGTAGAACCAAGAATTATTAAATTCAGGATTAATCATAAATGAATTGTATGGGTCTAGTATTCCGTCCTAAAATTAGAAAAAAACACGACACTTAAATAACTGCCCCGGTGTTTGATCTGTAAAAATTGGAGTTGTAAAATTACGTTTATATTGAAAATAAAATAGCGACCATGACATTTTTGTTTATTGATTAAGCGAGTAACCAAAAACATATACAGTGTGTGTATAAAGTCTGGAAACGGCTTAATAACATACAATTTACTGGCCGATTTAAACCAAATTTGGTACAGTTGTGTAAGAGGATCTAACGCGCCGAATGACGATATTGGCGTTGTTGCCAGCTTTTTAGTTTGTCTGGAATTCGAACGAATTTTATATTTTTAAATATAACACCTAGTATATTTTTACATTTTTAAATTCCACATAAAATTATAATTATTTTTTATTAAATGCATTATTAGCCTATACTTCATAGTTTCCGAGATATTGACTCTCGAAAAGTGACATTTTTGAACTTTGACAGCCTATAACTTTCTAACAGTATGTCTTAGAGCAAAACAGCTTACATATTCCTATCTTCAATTTTTATTATCTTCCCAAAAAAATCAACTTCCAGTTAAACCGGAACAACTATATTTCCTGCTTTCGAGTTACATCCGGTTTAACCGGAAGTTGATTTTTTGTAAGCCGTTTTGCTCTAAGACGTACTGTTAGAAAGTTATAAGCTGTCAAAGTTCAAAAATGTCACTTTTCGAGAGTCAATATCTCGGAAACTATGAAGTATAGACTAATAATGCATTTAATAAAAAAGAATTATAATTTTATGTGGAATTTAAAAATGTAAAAATATACTGGGTGTTATATTTAAAAATATAAAATTCGTTCGAATTCCAGACAAACTAAAAAGCTGGCAACAACGCCAATATCGTCATTCGGTGCGTTAGATCCTCTTACACAACTGTACCAAATTTGGTTTAAATCGGCCAGTAAATTGTGATGTTATTAAGCCGTTTCCAGACTTTATACACACACTGTATTATTGTTTCCTAGCTTATTCAGGGGTTTGTTCGAATAAAAGTTAATTTTAAAGTTATTTATACAGGGTGTTCGGAAATGATGAGGAAAAAATTTAAGGGATAATTCTAGACCGAAAATAAATGCTATCTCTTCTTATAACATTTTTTCGAAAATTGATTATTGAACGGTGTTACAGGGTGTTAAAGTTAAATTTTATTTGCAGTTTTAAAATCCATAAGTTACTAGAACAATAAATCAAAGGTTCAAAGTGACGTCCTTCCTCTTCAATGCATAAATTAATATTCTTAAAAAATTCCGACCAACTCCATGGAATATACCTTTCCTTGCTCTATGTTTAAGGTTAAAAATAAATTAAAATGATTTCGTATTCATCACGCGCAAGCAATGTTATTTTAGCGTTTTTCTCGAAAACGGTGAGATTTATCGAAACAAAAGTAGTACACCTTTTTCATGTCAAAAGGTTAGGAGAATAGAAATATTCAGTCAAAATGCGCATACAGTGTAGGACAAAAAAGTATAGGCTCCTATGTGGGGCCTTCTACAAAATGCGAAATAACGGTGGACAAATTTGTATTCCTCATCCCGAAAAAGCCCCATATACGATATTTCGTCAATATATTATGAGCGTGGCAAAAGGTATTGGAAAAAATACTGTTAATACAATTTAACTTTAACTCCGCTAATAATCGATTTTCGAAAAAATGCTATAGGAAGATTTTCGGTATAAATTTTTTTGCCCATAATTTTTGGACACCCTGTATAATAATAGCTTTAAAAATTATTTTAAAAAAGTTACAAATTTGTTGTTTTACCCTCTTACCCGGTAAAGTAATAGCTCGACTGTGCACTGAGCCACATCGGAATTATAGAAATAAGTAGAATAATTTATATTGTTTAAATAAATATAAATGTACAGGGGTGTTCATTAAGTATGTGTACAAGCTTTAAGGACTAAATCTGTAATTGATATTAAGACAAAATTTCAGGGTGTTAAAATACAGTGTGTGTATAAAGTCTGGAAACGGCTTAATAACATCACAATTTACTGGCCGATTTAAACCAAATTTGGTACAGTTGTGTAAGAGGATCTAACGCACCGAATGACGATATTGGCGTTGTTGCCAGCTTTTTAGTTTGTCTGGAATTCGAACGAATTTTATATTTTTAAATATAACACCCAGTATATTTTTACATTTTTAAATTCCACATAAAATTATAATTATTTTTTATTAAATGCATTATTAGTCTATACTTCATAGTTTCCGAGATATTGACTCTCGAAGAGTGACATTTTTGAACTTTGACAGCTTATAACTTTCTAACAGTACGTCTTAGAGCAAAACGGCTTACATGTCCCTATCTTCAATTTTTATTATCTTCCCTAAAAAAATCAACTTCCGGTTAAACCGGATGTAACTCGAAAGCAGGAAATATAGTTGTTCCGGTTTAACTGGAAGTTGATTTTTTGGGAAGATAATAAAAATTGAAAATAGGGACATGTAAGCCGTTTTGCTCTAAGACGTACTGTTAGAAAGTTATAAGCTGTCAAAGTTCAAAAATGTCACTTTTCGAGAGTCAATATCTCGGAAACTATGAAGTATAGACTAATAATGCATTTGATAAAAAATAATTATAATTTTATGTGGAATTTAAATATGTAAAAATATACTGGGTGCTATATTTAAAAATATAAAATTCATTCGAATTCCAGACAAACTAAAAAGCTGGCAACAACGCCAATATCGTCATTCGGTGCGTTAGATCCTCTTACACAACTGTACCAAATTTGGTTTAAATCGGCCAGTAAATTATGATGTTATTAAGCCGTTTCCAGACTTTATACACACATTGTATAAAAAAAAATAGGACTTTTCATATATTTTTTGGGGTAGTGCCAGCTACTTGATTAAAACGTGGCCCACCCTTATAGATGTTTAGCAACTATATTTAGCAAGTTTTTAAGGAAAACATGGCACGCCACTGACCCTTACTTTTATGAACTTTTTGTCTTAAAATCAAATAAAGATTAATTTCTTAAAGTTTACTGAATAAACACCCTGTATTTTTATTTTATCATATTTTTTGAATCATTAAAAATCGTGCTTAGTGGTTTAACATGAAAGTGAAAAATACTTTTCAATAATTGGCATATAATTTTTATTTAAACCTGTATTGTAACTTGTTTAGTAGTCGGACATTTTACTCTGGTGTGTTGTGGACATAAGTTTGCACCCATAAAGTGTTTCTTCCAGCAATTTTCTGTACTTTCCAAATTTTCATGGCACAAAGGACACCTTGTATAGGCTTCAGGCAATTCTAAAAAAGTTTGTATATTATACCATAACAAGTCCACAAAATATATGGTTGGGGCAAGGTATTCTAAGATTTAAGGAGGAGTAAGTGAGACAGAATACAGGTCTGTTCATTTTGGAAAAAAAATTTTCGACGTCTAACACGTGGAGCAAAGATACAAACCAAATTGTATAGTTGATAAGCAAGCCAAAATGGCAGTTGTATTTTGATATTTTTGTCACAGAAAAAGAAAATAGGTTTATTTTTGCCAAGTAACGAAAAGATAACTTGTACCTAGTCTGGGCTTTTTTTTTATCGATGATGGTACTTGGTTGGAGTTTGCAGAAATGGTGATAAAGAAGGGACTCATATCCGAACAGACAATGTATAATGTATTCTATAGAGTTTTTGTATTATTTTTAATGGGGGTTGAAAAACCTTTCTTTAAAGGCCTCTTTACCCATATAAACTATGTATTTACGGACATCCAAATTATTTCATAGAATACCTTCCTACTTTTCTGTAATTTATTTAAGTATTTACTTGTTATTTCAAAAGTTAAAACAAATATTTTGACCGGCATTTATATACCGGGTGTCCACGGAAGGTGGTTCGTCCCTCTAACTTTTTTGTTTTTCAAGATAATGGAAAACAATTTGGGAGATTTGTATACGACATAAAACTGCATTTTTTGACAGGACTCAACATTATGGAACTTCCGGTTTAACCGGAAGTGACATAAACTTTCTATTTTTAAATGGGACACCTGGTATATTTTTCCTTTTTTTGACTCCATATGACATTCTAAATACAACGATGTGTTACTTGTCACTTTTTGTCACCAAGAAAATATTTTTTTTCCAAATTTATTGTTTTATCTAGAGGGCTATGAATACCTTAAAATCACTTATTTCAGTTCTTTAATCTTGGGAAAAATACAATTTTACTATTTTTGGTCCCATGCTATGTGCTATGTAAAATGTAATCTTTAAAGTTGTATAACTCATTTTTTTTTAAACGGCAACATGGTGGCTCGTCGGGTTAAGAAAAAAGAGGATTTTATTACGATTATTTTGATACCATACACTATTAGGTTTTAGAAAAGCAGCCATTAAAAAACTTTAAAAAGTTAACTTGGAACTTTCTTAAAATAAAGCATCGTTTGAGAATATATTTAGATTTAAATGCATGAAGTAGCCTGTGACCAGCAAAACTGATAAAACAAAATCATGCCAACAGCTTCGGCCAAATTAAATTTTAGTTTGTAGTTTAAAAAACATGGAAAATACTAGTTTTACAAGGAGTGAAAAAGTTAAAAATCGAAGGTTTATGTCACTTCCGGTTAAACCGGAAGTTCCATAATGTTAAGTCAACTGTCAAAAAATGCAGTTTTATATCGTATACAAATCCCCCGTATTTTATTTCATTATCTTGAAAAACAAAAAAGTTAGAGGGGCTAACCACCTTCCGTGGACACGCGGTATGTCCTTGGACCTGCATCCAAAAACGCGACAGCAATATGGATTTTTCACTATAATACTTGAAAAACAGAACCAGGAATTTATTATTATTTAATATGCATAAAAGAAAATCCGTGCAAAAGTGAAACCAACATCGAATAAATCCAGCTGATTTCGTAAGGTCGTGCTCAACAGAATTCGTGGAGACGAGACGGGACGAACCGGCAGGGCTATGATAAAATAATAATACATATTTCAGTCATTTAAAAATATACTGGGATTAGCGTTATCTTCTCGATAACTTTCCTGATTTTGGCAATTATTTTCAACATAAGATTTCATAAAAGACTACAACTCCCTAGTTTTATAAAGCAAGAAGACACTTTTAGATTTGAATTAAACAGTTTTATTTTAAAATAATAAGTTCAACATACTAACTAAATAAACTCCCGGACAAAAAAAACGGCACCCAGAATTTTTTGCTAACTTTGATCCTTTATAACTAAACTTCTTTATCTTGAATCCAATTTTTACAGTTTTTTTGCCATTTTATCGATAATTTAATTAGGAATCTGCTGAACTTTTTTATTTATGGGTCATGTTCGATAGGGCGATATTATACCGAGTGACCCAATGTGTGTTTTTTCGTCCTAAGTTTTAAACACTCTGTGGAGTTATTGAGGATATTATTTTTTATACTGTCAATTTCAGAATAAAGTTACATGTATTCCTAACATTTTTCTTTTTGACTCATTACGATATCTCTCTTTTTAAAATAGATACGATTTTTTAAATGAAACTCTGCAAATTACATTATTTTATTAGACCACCAGTCATTGTTAAATTGAGTCAACTTATGTAATTGTTATAAGTATTTGACAGTGGCAGCCTTCATAATAGTTATAATAATTATTGGTGTCAGCATGGTGTTAACTACAACAGACGTAGCAAAAATAGGTGCGCTAATAGAAGCGGGTCATAATAAAAGTTATGTGGCTCGTACTTTGGGATTTCCAAGGGTCACAGTTCAAGATGCTTGGAATAGGTTCTTGGAAACAGGGAATTTCACTAGACGACAAGGATCTGGAAGAAAGAGAAAAACGATTGCAGCTGACGATCGCTTCCTTGTGGTAAGATCCTTAAGGGACCGAAGAGCCACTGCCGTGGTTTTAAAAAATGAGTTGCGAATGACACGTGGAGTTAATATTAGTGACAAAACGGTTAGAAGGAGGTTAAACGAAGCGGAGCTCCGTTCATGTAGACCGACAAAAAAAACCACGACTACTTCGGCTTCATCGACGAGAGCGGCTACGATTTGCCAGAGAACATTTAAACTGGACTGTCGAGCAGTGGAGTAATGTTCTCTTTACAGATGAGTCGAGGGTTTGTCTTCGGTCACCGGATGGTCGTGAGCGTGTTTATAGGAGAGCAAACGAAAGATTTGCTGAATGCACCATAACAGAGATAATATCTTATCATGGTGGTTCCGTTATGGTGTGGGCGGGTATTTCAGCTGATTCGCGAACTGAAATGATATTTGTGGATAATGGAGCACTAAATGCACATCGGTACATTGAAGATATTCTTCAAGAGGCAGTAGTTCCATTTGCTCCATTAATCGGTGAACAATTTATACTAATGCATGATAATGCTGGGCCACATGTTGCACGGATAGTAAATTAATATTTGGATGAGGTTGGTATTCGACGGTTAGATTGGCCTGCATGTAGTCCGGATTTGAACCCAATTAAACATTTTTGGGATCAGTTGAAAAGAGCTGTTCGTCGTCGCCCTATGCAGCCAGGTACTTTACAGGAGCTGAGGATAGCACTTTCCCAAGAATACAATGTAATCCCTCAAGAAAACATCATGACACTTATTCAGTCATTACCTAGCAGAATGCGCTCTGTTATTGAAGCTAGAGGAGGACATACACGTTACTAATTTTGCTTTAAGTTTAATATTGTTTTAAAATTAATTGTTTTAATAAAAAAGGCTTTATAAATATAGTTTCATTTAAAAAATCGTATCTCTTTTAAAAAGAGAGATATCGTAATGAGCCAAAAAAACAAATGTTAGGAATAGATGTAACTTTATTCTGAATTTGACAGTATGAAAAATAATATCCTCAATAACTCCACAGAGTGTTTAAAACTTAGGACGAAAAACACACATTGGGTCACTCGGTATAATATCGCCCTATCGAACATGACCCATAAATTTAAAAAAAGTTAAGCAGATTCCTAGATAAATTATCTATAAAATGGCAAAAAAACTGTAAAAATCAGATTCAAGATAAAGAAGTTATAAAGGATCAAAGTTAGCAAAAAATTTAGGGTGCCGGTTTTTTTTGTCCGGGAGTTTATTAAATTTAAAAGTTATTATTGTTGATTAATTATAACTAACCAGACAACTTTGATTGTGGCATCAATAACATTGGCAGAAGTGGTTTACTTAAATAAAATCTTTTTGCAACCCGACATTAATTCTGCCATTTTTGTTACGAGTCTATTTGACCAGTAATTTACAGTTTTCGTTTGATATTTTATACATAATATAATTTAATAATTCTACAATTTATTATTATTTTTAGAAAACAGCATTTTTATAATTCTTTTGATTATTCTTATTGTTAACTATGTGCGGAATAACTTAAGTGAGTATTAAATTTTTTAGACAAGTTCAATCATTGACCAATAATTATACATTTACTTACCGTTACATTGTGTCAAGTGTGTTTGATAATTTTCTTTGTTTACAGCTTCTGAGCATTGCGAACATTGCATAAACTTTTCGTGCTGTTCACATTCCATCAACAAATGTTCTGTCAAACTAGCGACCTCTACAACTTGACTACAAAACTGGCATCTGACTAACATCGGACAAGATCTCCAATAATGCGAATTCATCGAGTTGCAAACCAATAGAATAGCCTTTTCTGGTTGATTGCAAAATATGCAATGTCTATAAATAATAAAATATGTCACTTCAGGTAAAAATAATAATATTTTACATTGCATTGGCCACATTTTCAATCAGCGGTATTCACTAGATAAAATATTGTGTTTTTATCCAATAACAAAAAAAATATTACCGGTATCCCGTATTATATTTTAAATGCACTTTAACCATAGATTCATGAAAAATAGTTACTTGTATTTAGTTTAACAGCTAGAAACTATTGTAGATTTACATTTTTTTAAAATTATTTCGTTACACAATTTACTGCCTACTAAGAAATAAAATAGTCCAAGAGCTAGTAACACCCCTTTCATGAAGTGTTTGACGCACTTCAAAATTTTGTGTCATAGTATCTACTGGATAGATGAGCAGGTAAGCAAGTGTTGGCTAGCTCTACCTGGGGACACCAGGTACTGCGCATAAGAGAAAGGTGTCCAAAAATTTTGCCCAAAAAAAGTGTTTGTTTCAGAGGCCAACAGAAATCAAAATTTAAAATGACACAAAACACAAAAATTAATAAGGCAGACACTTTTGAGGGGGTTAACATTTAATAAAGACACCCCCAAGTTGTTTTTTTAAAAATACAAAATGAACTGTTTGATTCACGCTGACATTTTAACAGTGTCTTAACTACATATAATAAAAAATAATTACAAGAAGGTAGACACTTTTTTTGGGGTTTACAGGGTGTTAACATTTTAATTAAAATAATATTTTTTCATTGCCATTTTCAAACCACTCTAGATATTTTTATGAAATTTGTTACACGTCTTTTGAGCATCGAAAGGCATTTTTTGGTGTAAAATATTTTTTTTTTAATTTTAGCAGTGGCGTCCGTGCGAGGCTTGCATTTAATATTTTTGAAGGAAAAAATGGTGCGCCACTGTTTTTTCTTTAAATAAAAATTATTTTTGAAATTCCCGTCTAATTTAGAGCAAATTCGGTCTCTTAACTTATTTCCTTAAGGTGCACCGTTTTCGAGTAAAAAATAAAAATCATTTTAATGCACATTCCTGGAAACACATAACCCATTTAATTGCCATTAACACCCTTGTATTTCGGAAAGGAATCGTTTTTTTTTTAGTGCTGGTCTCCGGGTGTTCTTCTATTTCATTTAAAAACGATTTATTTAATTACCTAAACGAAACCTATTTTTTTTTAAATGGCCTAGTAGGCTATGGCGTTGTTTGGATAATTTTTGTTTTTATTATTTCTGACACGTGCCATTTTAATTTTTAAATCGTAAGTTGTGAACAAATTAGAGTTTGTAAGGTTCAAAAGTGTTTTAGATATTCGTTACAGTATTGTTTTACCATGGCAATTTTTACGAATTCTGAAATGGCTGAGATGCATTTTATCTATGCTGGTCTTGCATATGGAAATGCCAGAGAAGCCAGACGTCTTTACATGGAGCGTTATCCAAATAGAGTAGTACCTGATCATCGAATATTTCCGAGAATTATTAAAACCTAAATGTTCTAAACTGTTGTTAAACCTACTTACCTTTGTTAATTAAATGGGTTATATGTTTCCAGAAATGTGCATTAAAATGATTTTTATTTTTTACTCGAAAATGGTGCACCGTAAGAAAATAAGTCAAGAGACCGAATTTGCTGTAAATAAGACGGGAATTTCAAAAATATTTTTATTTAAAGAAAAAGCAGTGGCGCGCCATTTTTTTCTTCAAAAATATTAAATGTAAGCCCCGCACGGACGCCACTGCTAAAATTTAAAAAAAATATTTTACACCAAAAAATGCCTTTCGATGCTCAAAAGAGGTGTACCAAATTTCCTAAAAATATCTAGAGTGGTTTGAAAATGGCAATGAAAAAAAAAATTTTTAATTAAAATGTTAACACCCTGTAAACCCCAAAAAAAGTGTCTGCCTTTTTGTAATTATTTTTTATTATATGTAATTAAGACACTGTTAAAATGTCAGCGTGAATCAAACACTTCATTTTGTATTTAAAAAAAAACAACTTGGGAGCGTTTTTATTCAATGTTAACCCCCTCAAAAGTGTCTGCCTTATTAATTTTAGTGTTTTGTGTCATTTTAAATTTTGATTTCTGTTTGTTGGCCTCTGAAACAAACACTTTTTTTGGGCAAAATTTTTGGACACCTTTCTCCTATGCGCAGTACCTGGTGTCCCCAGGTAGAGCTATAGCCAACGCTTGCTTACCTGCTCATCTATCCAGTAGATACTATGACACAAAATTTTGAAGTGCATCAAACACTTCATGAAACGGGTGTTACTAGCTCTCCGACTAAAAGTAAAATGATTAAATTAAACTGCTCAGAACAAAACGCAATCACATATTTTAATGCGGTTTGCGGAGTATAAAAGATTTTTTCTTGCAGAATAATAGTATGGTACGCCTATGATATAACCAATGCACTTTAATATTGTTCAGAGTGGAAAAGAAAGCCGTGCAAAATTCGGTAAAAATTTCAAGTAAGTCACATTGTGTTAGTGGTGTTTTTTCATGTTATATTTTAACGTCGTTTTATAACCTAAGTTAAGATCTTGGAACAATTTCGATATTTTTTATTATAAGCCCTAGGACAAGAATTATCCTATTAAAAAAAAACGGCTGTTTTGGACATATATAATTCAATTTCTACCAAATTTGGGACACCCCGTATAAGGTTAAAATAATTTGCTAAAAAGTAATCATAGCTCGCTTAGAACATTTGATATGAATACACGTTTAGTTTGTGTCTACACTTAAATTTCTGTCTTAAAAACTGCTTCTTGTCAAAAAATTAGAATAATTCCAGTCTTAGACTTGAAATTAAAAAAAAATTGCCAAAACCGTCTCGAGACATCGACTAAAGCATAAGAACAATGTTTTTGCAAAAAGGTATCAACCTTTTATGCTTAAATATCTTAATTCAAACTATTTAAATTGAACTCAATTATCCTAATTTTATCATACTCTTTGTAATTTGGGACACCCGGTACATTATCTTAGTGTCAATTATTATTTTTCTTTTTTAATAAATAAACCAACCGAGTTTAAATTAGATGGAAATAAACTGCGTAAACAGTTATCAACGGGCTGATGTATTTACTTATGTCCAAAACATAGACAATTTACCTTTAGATACGTACAGCTTATCACCTGCGCAAACAAAAGTTACGTTTTATGGGTGAAAAAATACGTCCGAGCGCATGACTCTGCCTTCCCTCTGGACACCTTCGTGCATGCGCACAAACCTCGTGTTATCGGCCTGTCCTACTTTACCGACATGCTCAAAATACCCTCCTAGAACCGGCTCGGCCACCATTTTTGTTGTTGTGTTTTGGTTTCTCTGTGGATTCCTTATAGTTTTTTTAGCTATCGTAAATTGTGGGTGTTTAATATTTACGGATTTCTAGTTTTTGTGTAGTTTAGTGAATTGTGTCTGATTGTGAATAAATTTTGTCAAAGTTGCTGGTTGGTTACTTTTTTGGTTAAAATCTGTACACCCCGACATTAAGCTTTTAATAAAGCCAGTATTCCACGGGTCAAGTTCTCGGGCAAACACTTTTTAAAATCTTGAACAAGAAATTGTTTTACACGTACCAACAGTGTCGTGGGGTTTGTGTTTGGAGGGGCGCAATAGAAATCCAATACCAAATGACATATATAAGCAAATTGCTCGAAAAAGTGTCTATTTATAAAAAAAAATTTAGGTAATTTAATACATACATTTATAAATGTCTTTTGAAAACCGACGCGTAAAAGATCGGCTTTGGGCCGTCGTTCACATTATATTATTGACGAAATTCATTTTTATTAGTTCGAACTCGACGCGCGCTTACGCCACAACAAAGTCCGAAATGTATAAAGCAATGCAGGCGCTAAAATACCGCGGCCGTAGAGTCCCTAAATAAATCGGATATAACCGGGTGACGTTCGCGAAATTTATACACGCCAGGCGAGATTCACCGTCCGTCGCAGCGTTTCAACGACGGAATTCAATTATCTAAAATTCACACGTGGAGGCTTGCTTATCGTTGGTCAACGAAAACGGACAATTAGAAATGAGTTCAGAATTGGTGAGTTGCTATGGTTTTTTAAAATTTAGAAATATTAGTATTAAAATGAATAGTAATAATAAATATTTAAAAATTTAAATTTAAAAACAAAACCTTAAAAACAATTTCTATTCTTAAAATCTGATAGGTTTGCTAGTACTAAAAATGCCAGAAATCACTACCTTTTTTCCCAACTTGTACAAAAATTGAGAAGAAAGTCCAATTTTTTGGCAAGAATTTAAATTTTAAAGCCCGGACCTGTCTATTTTCCCATTTGTCAAACGATAATTTTGCAGTGCGCATGTCTAATAGTGTCTAGCTTTGTTAACATGCGCGAGGCCATAAATCTGCCACTTTCGTGATTATTGTTTGCCTATCTAAAGGTAAATTGTCTATGGTCCAAAATCGCTATTCAAAAAAAAATAGGATAATAATTCTTGCTCTAGCTCCTAGCACGTATAATAATAAATATCGAAATTGTCCGCGAGATATTAACTTTCTTTCTTTTCCACCCTGTGTAATATTACGATAAAACAACAATTTATCGGACTTTGTGATGGGCAGTTTATTTTAACAACAAGAAAGATAGTGAGCTGTAAGATCAACTAACAAGTAATAACCGCAACGTAATTTGAAGCATAATTATATCTAGATGAATACCGTTCGTGAGTTATTAAAAGAAAGTACTAATGTCTTTTGTCACCGATGCTTTTTCGTTAAATATAATTTTTATTACGAATGTTTTTATCTTCATATGTCAACTATAATAGAAGATGTATTAGTTTTATAGGCATAAATAAATGTTGGTAAAAATTTGCATATTTTATTTAATAACACTATCCGAGAACATAGTTTTGTTTGTTTAAAAAATTAATAACTATGTAGTATTTTTTTAAAGTTATTGTCGGGATACACGGGCGCCGGGAGGATAAACAAAATTTAATATTTAATATAACTAATTACTGACTCAATTAATAAATGCAAATCACCCCAACCGTTTCTTTTCGGTTTATCTGATTATTCCACTCTATTTTGATAGCGGTTTTTTAAACGATGAGAAATGCTTATGTTTGGATTTAGTAATTTTATTTACTAGATTTTTATTTTCCACTCGTAAGGTCAACTCTCAATTTAACCGGAAGTTGTGAAAGAAGTTTTTTTTTTGAGAATTTTTTTGAGAATTGGGTAGAAAAGCAAGATGAAGATTTTTTTTCTACACCATTAAGAAAAAATTAAAATTGCCAGAGCAATAATTATCATCCAATATCTGTTTTACCAATATTTTCAAAGATATAAAATAATAAATACTAAATTATTTTATTATTCCGTAATTACGTTGCAATTTCTAAAGGGAAAATTATAATGCAGTGTCACCAGTAAAGTCCGCATCATATGGGATTTTTTTTTATTAATACTTTTATTTGAAATTTGACTTTTGCATCAAGTTCTGCTTCGATCGAGATGAAAATTAAGCAAAAAAATAGTAGTCACGTGATTCACATTATCTGTCACATTTTAATTTTTTTCAAAAAATAATTCAAAACTGGGGTTATTTCTGAAAATATCCAAAAAAGTTATAAGAAAAAGTTTTTTTAAATGCAGTTTCTAGCCCACATGCAAAATTTCAGCTGCATAAGATAATTTTGATTTTTACCTACATTTTGTAAATTGCACCAATTTTGCAAAATAAGACTCAACACAACTTACATAAAACTTCTTAGTTTTGACAATGCTTTATTTCAGATACATTTTCTTTAAAGTAGCGCCATATTAAATGTGTGTTTTTCTACAAAATCAAAATTGGGCTATTAAAATTTGGTCGCATGTGATGCAAAGTTTATTTGTTTTTGACCCTGTATAAGGTAACTTCATAAAATAAGTATTTGTAAATACTTTTGAATTATTTTTTGGAAATAATTAAAATTTGACAGATAATACGAATCACGTGACTACTATTTTTTTGCTTAATTTTCATCTCGATCAAAGCAGAACTTGATGTCAAAGTTAAATTTTGAATAAAGCTATTAATAAAAAAAAATCCTATATGATGCGGACTTTACTGGTGACACTGTATATTATTATTCCTTAATGCCGATAAAAACCTAGGCACGAGCCATACCCAGCAAAAAATCGCCAGAAGAAAAATTAATTATAGTCCGGCCACATACTGGGTGGCCCACAATTAACGCAAAATTTTATAACATTTAAACTACTCAACTTTTTAATATTGTTTAAAAACAGAGTTATAGGGAGGTATTAAGTCTACAATTTAAAATTATTTTGAGTTATACAGGGTGTCCCAAATAGTCGGGTCGTATCGAACATACTTTTTTTTACATAAAATTTGGAATTTGTATATTATGATTTTTTGGATTGCTTGATCCATTTAAATTGCATTTAGTATAATTTATATCCTATGCTCAAATTTTATAGTTTTTTAGTTATTAACGATTTTTCAAAAATTTGATATTATATACTGAAAACAACTAAAATAATTTTTTTATTAATCAATTTTTAGTAATTCTCAAAGTAGGTAGAAAAACTTTTCATTTTCAAAACTATTCTTAACTAACAATAATTTGTTTAATTTACAAACAGTTTATGTATTATGTCACTTGGAATGACGTAAGATTAATATAATTTTGACTAATAGATATATTGCAATTTTCCAAATTTAAATTTCATCGTCACTATTACAAAAAGAAAATAATATTTGCCAAAAAAATTTTAAACACTTGCACTATAATTTAATTCCTCATTCCATAATATGTACATATTGTCGTTATAAAATCATTTTAAAAATTTCTTTTTAATTATCTTGTTAATATTAGAATTTGTCATTTTTCTACATAAGAATTCTTTGTGTGCTGACCACGATTCGGTACTAAAATGAAAGCCTAAGATATGAATATATTTTAATATGTAATAGTTATGCAGCTAATACGAAAACAAAACGTGTTTCGTACGCAAAATAAAAATTGTTCACTGAGGAACTTAAACTACGTTTTTCGTTTTTTTTTTTTTAATTTCTGAAGCATTACTATTCTATTCAACTAGAAATGTTAGTGTCAAGTTAACATTTGGGAACATGAAAACGAGAACAAAGAAAGTCCGCATGTTGCTATCTTAAAAAGCGATTATACTGTAGGTATTTAAAAATCGAAAGAATTAAAACTATAATTTACCCAGGCCAAACTCTAAATTATTTTATTTTTGTTACGAAAAGATTCAATAAAATTATATCTTGATTTTTACTTCGCGGACTAATATGCCATAAGATTATTAGAATCATTTCAAACAAACATGCCTTCAGATGCTACAGTAGATGTTATCAGTAAAGTATATGTACCGTGCGAGCAAAAATTATTTGCATCAAAAAAGGATTTAAAAACGTAGGGCTTGGTTTAGATCACAATGATTTGGGGACGATATATCTCTAACCAAATCTAGGTTAAAATTTTGTCAAACTCATATTCTGACATGATATGCCAAACTAATGAGTAATAAAATAAGTAGACAAATACAAATTTATTTTTGTTGTTTACAAAATTAACAAATTAAGAATATACAGAAAGAAAAAGAAAAATAATTACATAAATTGCTAAAGTTGGTCACCGCCATGCTCCAAGCATAAATTCACACGTCTCTTCATATTTTCGAAAGTGTTGACCAGCATCTCTGGAGAAATGTTACCACATTCTTGAATAATCCTTTCTTGTAATTGTTCTCACAGATGGTATTCCTGCTCCTTTTTTGTGTTGTATAGAACCTGTTTCCCTAAACACAGCCACGGTTCTTTTCAGGCAATGATAAAAATCCCCAGCAATAAAAGCGACGTTAGAAAAATGTTCGTGAAAATCGTCCATGCACAAACCCGGATTGTATTGCCACTCATCATTTACTCTAAACCCGTTTCGAAAATACGCTTCAACCATGAATGTTTTGTGCTGTTCCGTAAAGCCCATTGTGTGAATTGTTCAAGAAATTGGAAAAATTAGCGATGAATCAAATTACTATTATAACGACTTTCAAAGATGACGGAATAACTGATTGATTGTTAATTCAGGTAGTTACTGAGACCCAACAGTTATTAAGCTCCGCGGCTAAGCATTACGTCCTTAGATTTATAAAAATATAAAAAAATTGACACTCTTTAAAAAGAAAACTAAATTGTATTTTTTTAAAAAATAAAAGCACTCTAATTTTATTCGGAAATTAGTTTTAAAATTGATTTAAATTTGACTATTTTATTAATTTTATTTGTATTGTATTCTGTATTGTAATTCTATATTTTTGTAAAAAATGTTTGTTTATATTTGTTTATTTTTAAGCTAGTGTAATATTTTCCCTGTAATGGACTTCTAAAGTTCGTTGGGAATTATTTAATAAATAATAAAAAAAAAGATGCAAGACCCTCTTTGATGCAAATAATTTTTGCTCTCGCGTACATCTCAAAGCATATCGTCTTGGCTTTTGCTACCTGTCATTTATTTTAATAAAACCTTGTTGTATACCTGAACCCCTTTGTTGCACACTTAATTGACCACAGTCCATAATTAATCAACAATTAACTACTCGGACAGCTTCGACTGTGACTTTAATGACACTAACAGAAATAATTTTCTCACATGAAAGTGCCCGGGTTCCGTATTTTCAAAATATACTTGGGCGCAATGCTATCTTTTAAAACATATAGCGCATCCCAAATTATTGCACCAATCAACGCGGTTCTTAGCCAATTCAAAATACGTGACCGGCGGCGGCTGAGAGCAAAAAGAAACGATCTCCTTTTTATGGTCAAAAAATATTTACAACAAACCCGTCCATAATTCACCTTGTAGTGCCGATTTCATATTTATTTATTATTTACCAAAATTAAAAAAAAAAGTTTAGCACCGACAAGATTCGAACCAGCAACCTTTTATTCAGAAATCTTGCGACCTACCGTGCGAGCAAAAATTATTTGCATCAAAGAGGGCCTTGCATCTAAGGACGTAATGCTTATCCGTAGAGATTAATACCTGTTGGGTGTCAGTAACTACCTGAATTAACAATCAATCAGTTATTCCGTCATCTTCGACAGTCGTTACAAGTAATTTGATTCATCGCTAATTTTTCCAATTTCTTGGACAATTCACACAATGGGCTTTACGGAACAGCACAAAACATTCATAGTTGAAGCGTATTTTCGAAACGGGGTTAGAGTAAATTGTGAGTGGCAATACAAACCGGGTTTGTGCATGAACGATTTTCACGAACATTTGCCTAACGTTGCTTTTATTGCTGTGGATTTTTATCATTACCTGAAAAGAACCGTGGTTGTGTTTAGGAAAACAGGTTATATACAACACAAAAAAGGAGCAGGAAGATCATCTGTAAGAACAGAAGAACTTGTTGCAAACGTTCGTGAAATAATGCAAAATACGCCAACAAATTGTATAAATCGCCTGTACAAACAAGTGGGAAGATCTTATGGAACATGCAGAACTATTCTTAAGGAGCAGCTAAATTTACTTCCTTATAAAGTGCAAGTATTTCAAGAAATACAAGCCGCAGATTTTGAAAAACTATTAACTACTTATGCAATTTTTTCGACGACAGATTGATCAGTTTTCGATCAGACATTGAATTCCCACCTAGATCACCTTGTTTAACGGTTATGGATTACTTCGTTTTTCCTCATTTAAAAGAACATTATTTTTAAAACACCAGTTGCAAATTTAGAACAATTACAAGAAAGGATTATCCAAGAATGTGATAACATTTCTCCAGAGATGCTGGTCAACACTTTCGAAAATATGAAGAGACGTGTGAATTTATGCTTGGAGCGATTATTTTTCTTTCTGTATATTCTTACTTTGTTAGTTTTGTAAACAACAAAAATAAATTTGTATTGGTCTACTTATTTTATTACTCATTAGTTTGGCATATCATGTCATAATATGAATTTGATAAAATTTTAACCTAGATTTGGTTAGATATATCGTCCCCATATCATTGTGATCTAAACCGAGCCCTACGTTTTTTAATCCAAGCCCTCTTTGATGCAAATAATTTTTGCTCGCACGGTAGCTAATCGTCTTTGCCAGAAATCGCAGTAAATATGCTTCGGTACGGTGTAGGAAGGAGGCGGGGCCTAGACTCCAAGACAACAGGCAACGCTGTTCCCATTGGGTTATCTCGACTGGTGTTGTGCTTAAGTATGTATCTCTCTCTATAATATTACCTTTCGCCGTCAGCCTTTTGAGAGTTGAAACTTGGACTCGATACGCCGCTTGCTGAACTTGAACTCAGTCTATCGGTATCATTTTTATTATGATGCCCATTGGTTTGGCCGATATTACCTCCACTTAAACTTTTGGATAAGGAATAATTATTTTTGTTGCCAGTTTCGTTATTAACAAAATTGTTAGCTATATGTTGGATGTTTCCAGAACTTATACATTTACTAATTTCGTTTTTGTTCTCCTTTAGTTCGGGACTAAAACATTCGCCATTCGTACATTGTTGGATTAGGCGATTCCTTTCAAGTAATTCCCTTTTTCTCTAAAAGAAAGACTCGGTTTAGACATCTCAAAGCAAAAGTCGCATTATTTCACATAAGTTGGTTTGAGGAAAAAATATTTACACATAAATGGTTAATGTATTGAAATTTATTGAAAAAATGTAACAATCTTATTTAATAAAATAAAACAACACATTTTGAGATATGAATTTAAACATAAAACTTCATATTGTCCAAAAAAACGATATTTAATTTTGGATCAGGCAAGTTTTGCTACGACAAAAATACTTTTTTAAAGTTTTAACTAAATCTTAAGAATTCTTATGGTTTTGTTCATTTGCATTATCGCCATTTTTTTTTTGCTTCCAACTGCTCCTGACTGATAGTTGACAAGAAAACCAATGAGCAATATTTAAAAAAAAAAACATATTTCTATTTTTCTTTAAAACTGGAATACAGTGTCACCAGTAAAATCCGCATCATATGGGATTTTTTTTTATTATTAGCTTTATTCAAAATTTGACTTTGGCATCAAGTTCTGCTTAGATCGAGATGAAAATTAAGCAAAAAAATAGTAGTCACGTGATTCGCATTATCTGTCAAATTTTAATTTTGTCCAAAAAATAATTCAAAAGTTAGGTTATTTCTGAAAATATCGGAAAAAGTTATTAGAAAAAGTTTTATAAATGCAGTTTTTAGCCCACATGCAAAATTTCAGCTGCTTTGATTTGTTACCTATATTTTGTAAATTGCACAACTTTTGCAAAATAAGACTCAACGCAACCTACCTAAAACTTCTTAGTTTTGACAAGGCTTTATTTTAGATACATTTTCTTTAAAGTAGCGCCATATTAAATGTGTGTTTTTCTACAAAATCAAAATTGGGCTATTAAAATTTGGTCGCATGTGATGCAAAGTTTATTTGTTTTGGACCCTGTATAAGGTAACTTCATAAAATAAGTATTTTTGAAAACGTATATAGTTTGTGTCTGAAAGTAATACATCTTAATATCAAATATCAAAATATCAAAAAAGAACACAGTGTCTTCAGTAGAGTGTTTTTTAAGTGAAAAATAAATTTTAGTTTAACTTAACGTAAAGTTTATCTATTTTTAACGATTTACTAATTTAAAACCCCTTTACTTTATTTTTTTATTTTTTTACTTTCAGGCAAAAACTACGTTTTTAAAAATACTTATTTTATGAAGTTACCGTATACAGGGTCAAAAACAAATAAACTTTGCATCACAGACGACCAAATTTTAATAGCCCAATTTTGATTTTGTAGAAAAACACACATTTAATATGGCGCTACTTTAAAGAAAATGTATCTGAAATAAAGCCTTGTCAAAACTGAAAAGTTTTAGGTAGGTTGCGTTGAGTCTTATTTTGCAAAAGTGGTGCAATTTACAAAATATGGGTAAAAAATCAAAATTATCTTATGCAGCTGAAATTTGGCATGGGGACTAGAAACTGCATTTAATAAAACTTTTTCCAATAACTTTTTTCGATATTTTCTACCTATAACCCCACTTTTGAATTATTTTTTGGAAAAAATTAAAATTTGACAGATAACGCGAATCACGTGACTACTATTTTTTTGCTTAATTTTTATCTCGATCGAAGCAGAACTTGATGCCAAAGTCAAATTTTGAATAAAGCTATTAATAAAAAAAAATCCCATATGATGCGGACTTTACTGGTGACACTGTATACATCATATTTTTAGTCAAATAGCGCGCCATGAAGTCATATGGTTGTAGCACAATAATTTACCAACTGTCTTGATAAGACAAGTTTTAAGTTATCGCAATAAGCATCATTGTTGATAAAATTATTTTTTAGATTAGGAGATAGTGTTTGGAAGAGAAATCACTTTTATTAGTAGGTATAGAAGAAAAAGTCATTCTTTATAAAAACCGCTGCTTGTGCTGAAACTACAATTTCAACTATTAGATTTGCGATTACTATACAGGGTTCGTCAGAAACAACAGTTTTTGTTTTTTGGATTTTTTTTCAATTCCTTTTGATGATTGGCTAAATCATCGCTTTGGGAACAAATGGGTTGGAAGGTACCTATGGTCCAAATCAGTTGGCACGTAAGAGTCCCGATCTCACAATTATCGACTTTCATTTATGGGGAAATCTGAAGCCACATATGTATCAAACCAATTTCAATAATAACTTAAAAAGTGTTATAATTTATGGTTGAATAAATTGAAGAAATAATATGACATGTAATAATAAAAATACTTCAAAAGTAGGTAAATAAAAAATGGTTTTCTCACAATAAAATCGTTACTCGGCCAGATATAAAATCATATTCGAAGTAAGAAAGCAACAATTGTTTGTTTTTACATAAATTTATTTTAAACAAATTCCAAAAAACGAAATGTTGTTTCTGAATAACCCTATATAGTAATCGCAAATATGATATTTGAAATTGTAGTTTCAGCACACGCAAAATACATTTAATAAATCAAGAAATTGAAAATTAGAATTTTGGGCATATCGCCCATATTTACTTTACATATACAGATAAACCAAATACCTGCATGTCTATACTATCAAATTCATGAAACAACTGCCGGTACAACAGATTCCTTCTCGTTATATCATCATCGGGTGGCAACTGTTTTCTTACCATACGTGGATTCACTTTATAAACCAGAACTAAAATTCTTTCAGATACTTTTCGAACCGCTTCTGCGGGATGGTGTAAGCCACTAGCTCCAAATTCTGACAATGTTCTACATGTTAATCCACTAAAAAATTGTCAAAAAATATATAATTATATGCATATAATTGTCCTGAATATGCTTGTTAGAGCCAGTAATTTTTTTTACAATAATATAAAAATATACCTAGTATTATTAGGTAAAATTACCAGAACGAGGGGAAAACAATGTAGTCTCTGACTTCCAAGTGTTAGGTTGTCAACAGATGTGTTTTCATCTTTTGACAACCGTTGTCGATCTTATATAAACCTATATCACAAGAATAAATAACAATTGTTATTTATTCTTGTGCTTATATCAACACAAAATGACGCCATATACAGGGTGATTCACGGTGGATGGAACGTTAGACGTTTCTGACGAACCAGTAAAGGAATCGTTCTGAAAATTTGGTCCCGTACATAAACGGACACCTACCAACCTAAAATATTTTTAACAATACAGTGTTGCCGCTTCCACACAAAAATAATAGTATCTTCGATTTTTTAAATGCAACACCATATATTTTATTTTATTTTCGAATCCACCATTACTTTCCTTACAATTTTTATTAACTCTACTCTACTTATCTCTTACCGTTTCTAAGGTATAAATTAATTTCCGTTTTTTTTTGTCCGAAAACGTCACTTTTAAAAATGCTGATAATTTTGAACTCTAAAACAGTGAAATCCTGAAATTGGGTAAATAGTTAACTGATACCATGGGGCCATTTGCCATAGTCCCAAATCTTAGTTGCAATATACAGGGTGGTTGAAAAATACACTTATTCTGGTAACTTGAAAAAGTGACCATAAGTCCCTTTTTTTAAATGTAACACCCTGTATATTATTACGGATTTGAAAAGCTGCTAAAATTTCACTTCATTCTTGTATATCATACCTGTACCTAACTAACTGGTTTAACCATTTTTTTGACGTATTAAGCATAATTTGTTAAATTTTCTATACAATTCAATTTTTATTCGGTTATTAGTAAGTTAGCAATGACAAAAACTGATGTTTACGTATGTTACTATGGTTATCGTTTTGACATTTCATTAAGTTTAGATACAAGATAGAAATACACTTTAAAGTCATGGAAGAAAACTATACAAATACAAATGCATTTCTTATGAATTTATTTATTTTATTTGGACACTGTGTGTTTGCATTAACATGCAAAAAACATTAAAACTAAATTTTTCTTGAAATCCATGCAGTCAACACCCGCATATTAAAGTGTTTGGATGTAAACGGCCAGCGTTTTGAACATCTGTTCAAATAGCATTTTATTGGTTATAATTTTAGTAGTCTTTTATTATTTGACTACCTAGTTAACATTTAATAAAATTGTTCTGGATCCTTATGGGTTTTCTAAGATTCATTGGCGGTAAATTAGAGTACATTTCGTTAAACTTTATACATGTCCTTGCGATAATTCTATCACATTGTCCAAATAAAATAAATAAATTCATAAAAACTGCATTTGTATAGTTTTCTTCCATGACTTTAAACTGTATTTCTATCTTGTATCTAAACTTAATGAAATGTCAAAACGATAACCATAGTACGTAAACATTAGTTTTTGTCATGGCTAACTTACTAATAACCGAATAAAAATTGAATTGTATAGAAAATTTTACAAATCATGGTTAATACGTCAGAAAAAATGGTTAAACTAGTTAGTTAGGTACAGGTATGATATACAAGAATGAAGTGACATTTTAGCAGCTTTTTAAATCCGTAATAATATACAGGGTGTTATATTTGAAAAAAAAGGACTTATGGTCACTTTTTCAAGTTACCAGAATAAGTGCATTTTTTCAACCACCCTGTATACTGCAACTAGGATTTGGGACTATGGCAAAGAGCCCCATGGTATTAGTTAACTATTTACTAAATTTCAGGATTTCACTGTTTTAGAGTTCAAAATTATCAGAATTTTTAAAAGTGACGTTCTCGGACAAAAAAAAACTGAGATTAATTTATATCTTAGAAACGGTAAGAGATAAGTATAGAGTAGAGTTAATAAAAATTGTAAGGAAAGTAATGGTGGATTCGAAAATAAAATAAAATATATGGTGTTGCATTTAAAAAATCGAAGTTACTATTTTTTTGTGTGGAAGCGGCAACACTGTATTGTTAAAAATATTTTAGGTTGGTAGAGCATATCCGTTTATGTACGCGACCAAATTTTCAGAACGATTCCTTTACTGGTTAGTCAGAAACGTCTAACGTTCCATCCACCGTGAATCACCCTGTATAATTGATTAAAGTAATCCCGATTAAAGATTTAAAATGATTAGTGGTAAATATGGCCGAAAAAAAGCAATATAATGCAAATTGCTGACCACGTTTCCCATCAATAATAGTATATTTAAGTCACAGTTAAAAAAAAGTAAATATTTGTTCTTATAGAACTCATTTTTATATAATATTTTCCATATCCCCGGTTTAAAAAAAGATATTGACTTGCGGTTTTCACAGATATTCTTCTTATTTATTCTTCTTTTAGCTTAAGTTAAAAAAGATATAGTTGAATTTAAAATTTTTAAGAAAAATTAAGAAATTGTTGATTCTGCTAAATAGCTCCCTCTAGCTGTCGCAACGGAATTCAGAACGACCTCGACGACCTATTTAGCGAGTTCAAATTTGTCAATTCCGATAAGCCAAACCAAAGATGTGACTATTTTTGCATAGCAATATTTGTCCCCTCCTACCTCCCTTAAACAAAAAGGTAGAGCCAAAACTCAAATACAAAATTTATCCACAATTTTTATTAGATTGAGAAAATGCTACGATTAATACCTTTTTACTATGAGGGCTTTTGAGAAAATCCCCCTTTTTGCTTGGCCACTATAGTTACACCCCCTAACTGAACTTATTTTTTTTGTTTGATATCGAACTAGTGCGCCGAGCTAATACTAAAGGTAGAATTTTAAAACATGACTAATAAACAAGTGCTTTTTGACGTCAATTTACCACTCCACACACTTTTCACTTACTCGATGGTAATGGAATGGTTTCAAATACCCAAAGACATTTTGCGAGAATATATCATTGTCAGTTAGAAAATGGGGGCCATTTTGAACATTTATTAAAAAATAGTGCAGTTTTCCCATGATTTGTTATACCGATTTTTTTTCATGTTAGTTTATTAAATTATGTATTGAAATTTATTTTGTGTTTTGTAACTGATCAAAATGTCATGGAAACTAATAAATTTAGGCATAGGTTAGGTTAGAGTGGCAGACCTCTGGCATTGTCCAAACAGTAACACGTAGAGTCCTATAAGGACCGTTGTGGTACCGCACATGTTCCGCGGAACCTATTTGCATCAGCTTCATGATGGTTAACGCGATCGTAGAAGAATCTTGACAGCCCATTCAAACCAGCCACCGCTGTTAATAAACTTAGTAAGTCCACCCAGTTGCAGGCTGCTCACTTCCTCCAGATCATTAAAAAATGGTTCGCCCAGGGCATTGAACCTTCTTCTCGCGAGGCCGGGGCATTCACACAAGAAATGATGAATACCTACTTTCCTCCTCTTCTTCATCTCTGCAACTTTTACAGAAGTCGTTAGTTGGTATTTGCATACGTTCAGCGTGTCTACCGAACAGGCAATGTCCGGTGCCTACGGCAGTGATGTTTCTTAGGTCCTTCCGACTGTGCTATAATAGCGCTGCGGTTCTCCTGTTATCAAGTAGGGGCCACAATTGCCTGGGGATGCTACAAGTTGTAAGCCCTGTCCATCTGCTTTGCGCAAGGTGTTTAGCTATTCGATCTATCTCTTCTTTGACTGATCCCAGTGGTCTAGCCACAGTATTCTCTGCTAGTTTGACAGACATGCTTGCGCCCTCCCTGGCGAGCGCATCAGCAGTGTCGTTGCCATATATGTTGCTATTTCCAGGAACCCAACACAAGGTGATTCTATGTTGAGCACCAACTGTGCAGAGATTGTTGCGACAGCGCCTTACTAATTTTGACTTAGTACTGCTGGAGCAAATTGCCTTTATGGCTGCTTGACTATCTATATAGATAGCTATAGACTCAGGTTCTTTCAAGCCTGGCATAACGTATGGTTATTAAAAAAAAATTATACTTTAAATTAAACTAAACGATCAACATAAGTGATAGGTGTTCCATTTAAAAATATAACTTAAATTCTCCACAACTTTTTCGGCTAATAACGATTAGTATGATACTGTCACATGCCTCGTCATGGTAGGCTATTTTATCACTTACTGTTATTTTCCCGGAATATTTAGGAGCATATTTAACCGAACCCAGTGCAATTACTTCCCAGTGTTCGTAAAGAAAACCAAGTTTTAGACTGTGTTACTCACTGCTTTTTACCTTTTGACAACGATATAGCACAATGTAAGCTAGTACGCTTTGCCAGATATTGCGGTCGGGTCCCTGGATAGGTTAAAAATGTTGATTACAATCTTTAGGCAGTCCGATATTAGTCCAAACAAATCAGGAAAATACATATCAGACTGGGCAAGTTATAAAACTTATAATCGTAATCAATAAGTTTGTTTATAAAGTGTTTATGATAGTGTTTTTGTTCACTGTACGTTTATATTCGTCTTATTTTAAAATAATCATGTTCTAGAGGCACTCGAACCATCTTGGAATATGCTTCTAGTGTTTATTTTACAAAAGGGAAAAATGATTTTCTACTTTCACTAATATAGCTTTTTATGTTTACCTTTGCTTATCAGTAGATATTCCGTGATTTAATATAAGTTGTTCAACCATTTCTGCTCTACTTAGCGCTAACCTAGGATGAGTACTGCTACTAACTGGCCTACTCAAATGAACAGGAATAATATGAAGGTCTCTAAAAAATATGGTGTGATGATATGATTAATTTGCAAAGCTATTATTCTATAGACTAATGAAAAATTCGTAGTGTGTTTATTTTTTGAGCGAATTCTTCTATTTAATAATAAATCTACTTGCGAATCTATCATTGATTAAGTTTGATAAATAATTCTCCCTTATAAAAATGGACGCCTTTCTGAAAGGATTTCTCGCAGAGACCCAGACTTTTTATCTTTTAAGAATATATTTTTTTAATGAAACCACGTAAAATTTAGGGTTTAACGGATCATTTTAATCTCTGATATAAATTATCAAGGATTATATTCTAATAGTATACATAGTTTCGAGTATAAAATATTTTTACACAATTTAATTACTAATTAGCACCATTTGGAAAACTTTTTGTAATAATTAAAAAAATAATTTTTATGACAATAAAAAATATAAGGACATTTTGGCGGAAAACTACCCTCTTGCATTTAACTCTGAGTGTTGTTTTTTATTGATTACATCGAAAGCAACGACAGAACGCTATACAGTGTCCGCGAAAAAGTCTGCACCATATGGGAAACTTTTGTATTAATTTTTTTTGCAAATATGTTTTCGGCATTAGGTTCTGCATGAACCAAAACGAAACAAAAGCTTAAAATATTTTACTTGTAACGTGCGTTACACCTGTCAGTGCAGACGCGGATACTGTATAATTTTTTGTTAATTTAGAGTTGATTGCCGTTATGTTTTATTTTGTGCTCCATTCATTTAGTGAATCGTGACGTCAGCTGACCGAATACTCAGGGGTTCGTCATCAAAATTCCCTTCATTTTTAAAAATATACGGGGTACTAAACAAATTCGACAGCAAATTTAATTCTAAAATGTAAAACTTTTTAATCTGCCCATCAGTGTATAAATGATTTAAAAACTGTATAAAATGAAAGTTTTATAATATTTACGGAGTAGATTAAAAAATTTATAATGTTGTAAAAAAATATCTATATTCTATCCTATTGTATTTATATCTACTTGCTTTGCAGCTAAAAATATATAAGAGTTCATAACTGATTGCAAAATAACAAATAAATACCATTTTTGCCCTTGGTTGTCACCGAATTTCTCCATATTGATGATATGATTAATTTCAATCAAGAAATATTAATATCTCATCATATCATGACGTGACGTAAGGGATTTTCAAATTTAACTTTTGTTTCCGAAATATACAGGTTCGCGCAATAGTAGATACGTCAGGCTTCCATAGCTCCTAGGTATACGAATTAAGTTAGGAATTTCATATACTGGCTTATAATGTATCACAAGGTGCAATATTTTCGCATATTTATGGTGGCTTAAAAAAAGGTGAAATGGGAATCCCCCATCTTTTGTATGTTTAGGATTGTATGTGTCATTTATAAATTGTTTATAATTTTATTATAGGTACTGGTACTTTCTACACATGATTAGCCACTTTGATATTGATTAACTTTGATCAATATTTTGACTGTTATAAGTGACAGGGAAATAAATAATAATAATTATTGACGTACCTATGTCATATTAAAATAACCACATATCAATTGAGTTCATTAGGACTAAAAGTACCAGCCCTAGGAGTACTTAATAAATTAAAATTAAAAAAAAAGTTTTGCGGCCCTGGAAAAAAATAAAAGAAACAATCTAAAAGTATTTTTTAATTGCTGGATGGTGTGATATTTTTGGCAAGGGGTCTAGAGATATAATAGATTTTGAAGAAACAGTCCATGTAAAGTGGAGTTAAAAGTATGAGAACTAGAAGAAAAGCAAAAAGTCTTTCTCCACAAGTTCTAGATTAATAAGAAATTATTCTTTTACAGTTCTCAACGTGTTTCGAGCGTAGAAAGGATTATCAGTAGTTGGTGGTATGTAACTTTAATGGAGCTGTAGAAATAGGTTAAATACATAATATATGAACTTGAACAGTTAAGAAAAAATTGTAAGCATACCTACTGAAAGGTTATTGTTTAAAAAGAAAATTTAAAATTATTTAATAAGAATAATAGTCATGGCCAATGACTATGGAAAATGAGTGAAGAGGTGAAGGAAAGATGTTCTTAGAAAGCATATTTTATGCGGGAAAGGTCAGGAAACTATAGAAATAGGATATTTTAATTTTTGTAAAATTTTCAGGTTGTGAAAAATGGTTTGAGGTACAGAGTATTGTTGCTCAAAGTGTACAATACAATGTTAATAATAAAAGTTCAAATATTTTTGAATATCTTTAACACTACGGTTAAAAGTAATTCACTTTTAACACTAGTGTCATAAAATGACATTTTAGACACAAGAGATATGTAATAGTTGTTTATGCAACGAGTGTGTAATGGGAATTTTTACATTACAATTTACAAATCTTATAAGTAAAAAAAGTCACTTTACGTACCAAAATGCATACACTATTTATTCTAAGTACTACCGGAAAATATATAATATAAATCAAAATACAAACACTTTACGCATCAGCGAAGAAAAAATTATACACTTTCCATAGTGCGCAATGTTAGTATTTTACGCAGGGTATAAAAAATGCCTTTAAGATACAGTAAATTGTTTGTCCCAATTCGGAGGAATTCAATGACAGCTCAGGGCTAAAAATGAATTTATTTTACATGTGGGGATGTAGTTAACTCTGACAAAAATACTGGTCGTGCAGAGACTTCAACAATATTTTTATTTACATTTAAAATACGTATGTATTTTTTAACAAAACAGAAAAAGTCAGAAGATATTTTTATGTAAATAGATAGATTGAAGTATATATTTATGTTAGAAAATTCAAAATATCCCACAAAAAAAAACCTTAATATATAATTTAACTAACTATAATGAACATGCTGTTATACCTGACGCTTTTAACATCCGCCATGGTGAGTATTGTATGCACAGCCATATGATGAATTCTAGCACTTGTATCCCCAGATTTTGTCAATAATTCTGGCAGCAATTTATCTACACTTCTTGATACTTCCGCTGGACCTACCCTATAAATAATTATTGTAATACAGTTTTCCTACATCTTTTTTCCCTTATTACAGGAACTGATGAAACCGCTGCACATATACAGGGTGGTGCATCCATCCACGCAACATAGGAAATCCCATGCAAATTTTTCACAATTCTCTTAACTTTCTTGACCTTACTATAACACGAGAAAATCATAAACACACCTTTTCTATTTTCCATAAACCTACACACACAGACACTACAATACACAATACGTCTAATCATCCTATACAACATAAATTAGCAGCTTTTCACAGTATGATTCACAGACTCATCACAGTACCACTTAGTAAAATTAATTTTCAAAAAGAATTAAACATAATTAAACAAATTGCAATTAATAACGGTTATACAAGCCAAATAATAGATAAGATTCTAAATAAAAAATTATACAAAAAAAACGTTAAATAGTGTCTATCCGTTCACCAAAGATAAAAGAATTTATAAGTCAATTACGTATATTGGTAAAGCAAGCCAAAATATATCAAATTTTTTAAAAAAATATAATATTACAGTATTATTCAAAACCAATAACTCAACAGGGAAATTTATTAAAAATAATAAAACTAAAACAAAAAATGACAATAAATGCGGTGTTTATAAACTAACTTGTCAGGATTGCCCCAAAACATACATAGGTCAATCTGGTAGAAGCTTTTCAAAAATAATTCGAGACACAGTTCTAGCTTTACGTTGGAAAAAACAGACTCCCTTTATGCAAATCATTTACTAGAATATTCTCATAATTTTAATTACAACTTCCAAATTCTTCATACAGAAAATAAGGGTAATAAACTTAATTTGCTGGAATCCCTAGAAATAAATAAACTTAAAAATACAAATAATCTCCTAAATTGTCAATTAGATCTTAATAACTCACCCCTATTAAATTTGTTTTGAATTGTTGGAAAACCCAATCTAAGGTATATATACTTACACCTAGGTTTAATTATTCACTCTTGATAAAGCTACAGTGTAGCGAAACATGTCGAGTCGACAAATGTTTTTGTTTGTTTTTTGAATATAGTGGAATTTAACACAATATAGTGTTTTCTTTGTATATTAAAATGGAGTTCCACCAAGTAAAGGCAGAATCAATTCAATTTACAAATTTATTGTCATAATACATCCTTCTTGTCAGTTACTGACATTTACTGACATTTACTGGTGTTTTTAATATATAGTATATTAAAGTATAAGTGGATATTAAGGTCTTTAAAACACGCGCGATTTTGCAAGCACGACGGCGCAGCCGGAGTGCTTAAAATAGAGCAAGTGTTTTAAAGACCAGTTATCCATGAATACTTTACATTATTTTTTTTTATTGGTACACTTATTGGTATTTATATTACAAAAAATGAAAATTATAACTTAGTAAGTAAGTGAAATGGTCGAATTCGTGATGTGATATACCTGTCGTTGTCATGAAAATGAGGAGAACAAAAAATAACTTCCAATCTGTCACATAAGATTCATTGTTGTCATCATTGACATTGGTTGTGTATTGCTTAAAAAAATATTTTATTTGACGTTAAATGGTAATTCTGTCAAATCAATAATTAAAAAGTTGTCATATTTAGACTTCACGTTTCACGGGTTGTTGATGTTGCCATGGTAACTTTAAAACGCGCGTTTTTGAAAGTGGGATTTAAACACGCTGGGGTATCAATAAAAAAAAAGCTTTAGAATCGTATTTGTTAATTTTCGCCAATTATAGATTGACGTTTTTTTTTAAATAAGCCCTTATAATTACTTAATAGATCGCGCTAAAATTTCGTCAGTTAGTTCGTCAAAGTATTCCCTTTAATAAAGTTAAATAAATTATCGGTCTTAAATAAACAAGGGAGCTAATATTTTACCATCTCCAAATTTGCATGGGATTTCCTATGTTGCGTGGATCGATGCACCACCCTGTATAAAAATAATTTTAAATTTAAATCAGTTTAACTGGTTCTCATAAAGGTAGTAATTATAAATTTTTGTATAACAACAAAAGAGTTTATTTAAAAATGACCTAAAAGTATGAAACAGATTATGGAAATTGACAGTAGTTTATATTCAGGCATTAAGATAATCATAACTCAGGTGTACTTCCTGCTTTAAAAGCGTTTTACTAAGCTTTTTGGAAAAAATGTTTGCTTTACTTAAAATTTATTTTCGACAAATTAATATTTTTTCAACGGATTCTTTTAAATTCACATTTGATCTTCTTCAAGCAGCTTCCATTATTTTAAGATCAGTTATGATTTGCAGATTTTATAGTTCAAACCGTAGACATTTACTTTTAGATGCGTACAGTTTATCTCGTGCGCAAACAAAAGTTAAGTTTTATGGGTGAAAAAATACGTCAGTAGATAAAGGTATGTGCGTGCAACCCCATTATGGCACTTTTTTACATGTAAATTCCCATAAGAAAATGTTAGGTCCCATTTTGCAAAAGTGGTGCCATCTTAAGGACCACGCCTTGCCATCGAGCGGAGCCATTTAGCGGTGCCACCTAGCGGATAGTTGGTATAACTCTCGAGACCTCGGGGTCCGCTAGGTGGCACCGCTAAATGGCTCCGCGCGATGGTAAGGCGTGATCCTTAACATGGCACCACTTTTGCAAAATGGGACCTAACATTTTCTTATGGGAATTTACATGTAAAAAAGTGCCATAATGGGGTTGCACGCACATACCTTTATCTAGTGTTTGTTTGAAGGTTGTAGACAATGATGTATCTTGAGTAATATAATACCTTTATCTACTTATGTCTGAACGCACGGCTCACCGTTCAGATGCCTTCCCTCCCACCAGCAGTGGGCATGCGCACAAACCTCTTGTTATCGACCTGTCCTTCTTTAGCCATATGCTCAAAATACACTCCAGAACCGGCTCGGCGCCATTTTTGTCGTTCTGTTTTAAGTTTTCTCTGTGGATTCCTTGTTGTTTATTGTGGATGTCTAGTTTTTGTGTAGTTTTGTTTGTGCTTTTAGTGACTCGGATACTATGATTGGAATATAAACAACGACTAGTAACAGTATGATTTTATTATTCCCAAATAGGGGTAAAATACCGGGTATTTCGTATTTTCAGTAAGTATGGAGTAGTGATCTATCTTCATATGTTTAACTTTATTTTAATATGATCAATTTAAATACATCCAGCTCGGCCTAGGCCTCACAAACAAGGTATGAAAATAAAGAGAAACACACACCAAGACAGATTATCCCGATTCATGTTTTGGTATATTCTATTTGCAGCCCTGCAATCTAATTAGGTAGGTTCGCCTATTTTTCGGGCAATGTATTGCTTCAAAAAGTTTAAAATACATTTTTCTTTATACTTACATTATATTAAAGAAAAAAGTAAATACCTAGTTATGTTTATATTAATCCACGGGTAAAGTTCTCGGACAACTTTTTTTTATGAAATTCTTGAACAAGAAATTGTGCTTGAAAATATTTTACACGTACCCAAGTTTTTGCTAAATCGTAAAAATCAATACAAGTTATATACCAACTAATATTTGACTTGACGTTAGGTACGCAATAACACCGAAGATTGGTTATTTTGCTGGTTTTATTTGTTTTTTATATTCGATTTTATCTGAATAGTTTAATTGACTCTTCCTTTTCGAACTAAAAACACGACGACGAACCATTTTTAAACAAACTCTTAAAAACAATTATCTATCCTCAAAGGTTAGCAACTACTAAAAATGCCAGAAATCATTACCTTTTTTCCCAACTCGATCAAAAACTGAAAAGAAATTCCAATTTTTTGGCAAGAATTTTGGGCAAATTTTAGCTGTCTACACGTAAAAATAAATCGAAGGTCAACTTTTACAATTTCTTGAGCAAGAACCTAAATTTTAAAGTCTGGACCTGTCTATTTTCCCATTCGTCGAATGATAATGTTGCAGTGCGCATGCCTAATCCGGTGTAGCTTTGGTTTAAACGAATCACCAAAGGAACCTCTCATATCAAAATACTACACATATTTTTTTTACTGTAGTTTCTTGCTGACTTATTTATTTTAAAAGAAATAACCACAGGTACCTACATATTCTTAAAAATAACTAAGAATTTATCAAATCTTGCAATAAATGCAAATTTTGGATTAACTTACCTTCCTGGCACAAACTGTACAAAAAATAGCCGAATAACCTCATTAGCCAAATTATAAACTGAAAAAACTTTATCTCTTAAAGCTCTATGTAAGAGAAATATTGCAGCTCTTGCAATTTTACTTGCAGTATGCATTTTCGTATTATCGTATGATAATAATTCTTCTTTTAGGCAATTTAATCCGTCTTCCTTATCTGTATAATGTTTTGAATAGAATTTTTCCACTAAATCTGTACCAAAAACTAAAATAGGTAAGCTGGCTTGTTTCTTTTCTCGTTCTGTTAGCTTCGATGTCGTTTTGTATTCAAAATCTGCCTGACACTCTCTTAAAAATTCATTTGTTTGAGAACTAAAAGTAAAATAATTATTTAGGTTTATATGGTTTTTTCTTACTATTTCTATAGTCTTCTTCGCACATTAATCAGTGTATACGGAATCCTATTAAAACGTCCACTAGAGACCTAAAAGGTGCGGTGCGCGGTTCAGAATCGCTCGGAGCCGTCAAATTATTTTTTTTAAATGCAAAAGATATTATACATATTGGATCATAAAAATGTTACGTATATCAACTTTAATTTTTTTTTTAATGAAACATATTCTATATTTTTACAGCTTTACATTCCACAATTAATTCTAGACAATTTTCATAAATCATACCCTATAAGTAGGTACCTATCTTCGACCGTTTACGAAATAGTAATACGTCAAATGCACCATTGATATGTTCCTGAAAGCAACGTTCTGAACTCAAGTCACAATCTTTAAGGCATTGACAGTGACAATTTGCTAATTAAGTTTGGGACGTCAAAAAATATCAATGAATGTTAATCAAATTTCAACATTATTTGTCAGAAATAAGTACTTAAAGAGTACTTAAACGGATAATTTTTTTTTTGAAGAATTAGTCCATGCTCAAAGTGGAGTTAAATGTATAGAAAAAGAAAGGCACAAAGTCTTTCTCCACAAGTTATTAGAATAACTAGGCGAACCTAGAATAATTCTTAATAATTCGACATGTTTCGAGTGTAGGTTAGGTTAGGTTAGGTTAGAGTGGCAGACCTCTGGAATTGACCAAACAGTCACACGTAGTCCTATAGGACCGTTGTGATACCACACATGTTCCGCGGAACCTATTGCATCAGCTTCCTGATGGTTAACACGATCGTAGAAGAATCTTGACAGCTCATTCAAACCAGCCACTGATGTTAATAAACTTCGTAAGTCGACCCAGTTGCAGGCTGCTCACTTCCTCCAGATCATTAAAGAATGGTTCGCCCAGGGCATTGAACCTTCTTCTAGCGAGGCCGGGGCATTCACACAAGAAATGCTGAATACTTTCCTCCTCCTCTTCATCTCTGCAACTTCTACAGAAATCGTTAGTTGGTACTTGCATACGTTCAGCGTGTCTACCGAACAGGCAATGTCCGGTGACTACGGCAGTGATGTTTCTTAGGTCCTTCCGACCGTGTTGTAATAGCACTGCAGTTTTCCTGTCGTCAAGTAGGGGCCACAATTGCCTGGAGATGCTACAAGTTGCCAGCCCTGTCCATCTGCTTTGTGCAAGTTGTTTAGCTATTTGATCTATATCCTCTTTGACTGATCCCAGTGGTCTAGCCACAGTATTCTCTGCTAGTTCGGCAGACCTGCTTGCGCCCTCCCTGGCGAGCACATCAGCAGTCTCGTTGCCCTGTATTTTGCTATGTCCAGGAACCCAACACAGGGTGATTCGATGTTGAGCACCAAGTGTGCAGAGATTATTGCGACAGCGCCTTACTAATTTTGACTTAGTGCTGCTGGAGCAAATTGCCTTTATGGCTGCTTGACTGTCTATATAGATTGCTATAGTCGCAGCTGCTTTCAAGCCAGGGTGATCCCGCAGGGTGTTGACTGCTTTATCCACTGCAAAAATTTCTGCCTGGAAAATGCTGCAGTAGTCAGGGAGTCTGTACGACCTCTGTATTTGCATGTTCTCGGAGAAGATACCAGCTCCAACCCCGACGTCCATTTTTGAACCGTCAGTGAAGATCGAGTGATCCGCCTCCATTATTACTTGATTGCCTTCCTACTCCTCCCTACCCGGAATGAGCATAGAAAAGCCCATTCCAAAGTCTGGCAGCGAAACAGTGTAATCGGTCGGCTCTCTCAGATTTTGGCCTGGATATATCCTTAGTATGCTACTGTGTCCGTAGTTGGTGCTGGTCCAGCATTTCGACTCTTTCAGTCGCAGAGCACTTTTTGCAGCCACACTTTTTCCGTAAATATCCATGGGTATCAGATGCAACATCACTTCCAGTGCCGCCGTCGGTGCTGAGTGAAGGGCACCCGTCACTCCTAAACAAGCTGCCCGTTGTACCTTTGTTAGTTTCTTCATGTTTATTGCTTTTTCCAAAGCAGTCCACCAGACCATGACCCCGTAGGTTAGTATAGGTCTTACAATGTCGAGTGTAGAAATACTCATCATCAGGAAAACAAAGTAAATGGTACAATGCTGATGTTGTTAGCAATAGAGTAGGTAAATAATAAGTGGGATTGAGCCGTAATGGAGCTTTCAATGGTGTACTAGAGGTGTAAAATATGAATAGTCAGAAGACCGACAAGAATTCAGCATACTGGAAAGTCAAGGGATAGTGAAAAGGCCCTGTCTTGGGCAGAATAATGAAGAGAGCAATAAAAAAGTAGAGAGTTTTAACAGACTTTCTCAAAATCATTTAGGTATAAGTATAGTGAATTGAGGGAAAGAAAAATCTTAAGTTTCAATAAACTTTGTCGGAGACATGTCATTGTAAAAGTAGTGAAATGAGAGCGAAAGAAAAAAAATTGGTTTTCGTAAAGTCAAAGTATCATTCAGCTTGAAGTAAAATGCTGTTGGAGTACCAGGCTTGTTTCGGCCCAGTTACCCCGGCAGGAGTTAAATTATACATCACCATAGGTTCTCATACACCAGCAATCATTCCCGCCGTTTTTTCCTTCCACGTTTCATTTTAAGAAATTGAAATGAAACAAAACTTGTTCTATTCCTAAATGAAGCGTAAGCAGACCGTCATCTCTTACTCCACTAACAATTGATAATATTAAAAGTAAAGAAGGTGGAAGGAAAAAACGGCGGGAATGATTGCTGGTTTATGGGTACCTACCTATTGTCTGCAACATAAATAAATCTTTTAAATTTAATCAATAAATGACACTTTGACTTTTGCGAAAACCAATTTTTTTCTTTCCTCTCATTTCACTACTTTTACATGTCTCCGACAAAGTTTATTGATATACTTAATATTTTTCTTTCCCTCAATTCACTACTTATATCTAAATGATTTTGACAAAGTCTATTAAAACTATCTGATTTTCTTTTGCTCTCTTCATTGTTCTGCCCAAGACAGGGCCTTTTCACTACCCCCTTGACTTTCCGATATCCTAAATTTTTGTCGGTCTTCTGACTGTTCATTTTTTTACACCTCGTGTACACCATTGAAAGCTCCATTATTACGGCTCAATCCCACTTATTATTTTCGCTATTGCTAACAACATCAGCATTGTACTATTTACTTTGTTTTTCTGATAATGAGTTATTCTAATAAACTTGTGGAGAAAGACTTTGTGCTTTTCTTTTTTCTGGATAATTTTTTGTTTAAAAATGAAGTAGGAAAAAAAAAAGTAGTTTCCATTCAGAACTTGCAATTAAATGTGATAACGATGTTCTTTTAGAATACTTTTAACTGAATTCGGTCTTATTCCAAATTATTGCACCACAGATGCTTCATTAATATTTTCAATAACTGTCAATAATACTGATTTTCCTTATTTAGTGCCCTCTTTGTTTTTTATTCTACCTAGATTATTAGAAATTTTGCACATTGTGTATAATATAAAACATTGTCAATCACAATAATTAACAATGAAACATTGTCACCCTTTAAAAAAAATCCTTTACCGCGCTATTTTTAATAAAAGTAAAATATTTAACTTACTGCCTTAACGCAGGCAATGGTTTTTCTTCGTACATTTCATATGTTGATTTTATAATAGCACCAGCCGATTTATTTCTTCTCCTAAAGGAACCTCTGTTTAATGTAGGGCTTCCGGTACAAGGTGATCCCATCTTAGGACTTTGATGCTTGGCCATGTGCAACGGCGATGCTTGATTTGTGTGTGGTGCATTTGGTGAGCCAGATCTTTTATCAGTTCTAATCATTGTTGGTGATAACAGGTTTTTGTTATCAGGTTCTTCTGTACATTCATCATTTTTTGGATTAGCCTATAAGCAGTTAATGTAAATTAAAAGCGCATAGGACTAAAATTATATGCATAGTAAAACTAAAAACACTGTTAGGTATAGTATTTTATTTTTATTTGCAAATCCGTTTTGAATCATATACAAGTATGGGCTTGTTATATTTAGATTTATATTATAAAACAGAAATTTTGAACTCGTGATAATTTCAATCAAAAATACTATTGACGACGACTTAGCAATTTACAGGGTTATTATTTATTTTTATTTATTCATTAAAGTATCAACGTCAATTACAGATGCATCTTAAAACTGGTAAGTATAACAAAAAATTAAAACAAAAGAGAAGCCAATGAAGGGAACAAGTATCAAAACACTATAAGAGTGGGTACTCAATTAAGCATCACAATATACGTCCTCTGCAACCTGAGCCACATACACTGCGCGGCATATTTAACGCATAACGAAAAAATTGCCACAATTTTAACGTTATATATTTTCCAAATTTGTGGTTCGTTTTTAACGATTTTTTTTCTAATTGTAGGTTTTTTCATTAAGCACATCAGTGCCTTTGTTGTTTTGCTTAAAAAAGTAACTCTGGTATTATACCGGGTGTTATGTTTTTTTACGGAAATTCAAAACACCCTGTGGGATTTACAAGCCATTGCAAGTTATCGCAATTACAGCCAAATGAAAGTTCCATGTTTCCTTTACATTTTCTTTTTTGATTCATTGGTTTATCTCTGTTTTTTCATGAAATATTCAATTTTTAGTTCAACGTGATTTTCATAAAAAAATGTTTAGTTCAAAGATACAAAAATTAACGAAATGCTTTGATTAATGCAACAGCAAAAAAAAAAACAAATTATAAAGTAAATAAGGAATCAATATCTGGTATTAATTCATTTTATTGAATACACAAAACAGGGCAAAAAAATACAGGGAAAAAATTGTAATTTCTAAAGGTATTAAAAAAATAAAATATAAATAATAAGTAGCGAGTATTGCCTCCCAGAGATATGCTCAATGCAACATTGTCGGAACAGTAAGCTATGGCGGAGGATCTGTTATGGTCTGGGCTGGCATTAGTTTAGATGCTCGTACGGAGTTAGTTGTGATTGTTAGTTGGAGGGCCTTTGACAGGTAACCTATATATATCAGACCTTTTAGAACCCCATGTGGCACCATTTGCCCCATTTATTGGGGATAATTTTTTATTTAGGCAAGATAATGCACGCCCACACGAAGCAAGAGTGGTACAAAATTATCTCCAAGAAACAGAAATTTTAACTTTGCCTTGGCCATCAGGAAGAAACCCTGGCATTAATCCTATTGAGCATTTATGGGATAACATGGGACGACATCATAGAGCCTTGCTTCCTCCTCCTAGAAACTTAAATGATCTGTCATTGAGGCGTATAGAAATATGGAATCAGATTAATCAAGATGAAATCAGAAATCTGATTTTAAGTATGCCAAGAAGATGCGAAGCAGTCATTAGAGCAAGGGGAGGCAATACTCGCTAGGTAGGTACTAATTATTCATATTTAATTTTTTTGAATACCTTTAGATATTGCAATTTTTTTCCCTGTATTTTTTGGCCCTGTTTTGTGGATTTAATAAAATTAATTAATACCAGATATTGATTCTTTATTTACTTTATAATTTGTTTTTTCTTGCTGTTGCATTAATCAAAGCATTTCGTTTATTTTGTAATTTTAACATTTTTTATGAAAATCACATTGAACTAAAAATTGAATATTTCATGAAAAAACAGAGATAAACCAATGAATCAAAAAGAAAATGTAAAGGAAACATGGGACTTTCATTTGGCTGTAATTGCGATAACTTGCAATGGCTAGTAAATCCCACAGGGTGTTTTGAATTTCCGTAAAAAAAACATAACAGTTTTATAGCACCCGGTATAATACCAAAGTTACCTACTTTTTAAGCAAAACAACAAAGGCACTGATATGCTTAAGGAAAAAACTTACAATTAAATATGCCGCGCAGTGTATATACTTGTCCGTAGACATACTTGATAAAACTATACTATGCCCACAATTAAGCATAGCTTTTCTAACAAGCTACTGCAATTAAATCTTTAGTCCGGTTATTGGTTGTTCTCAGTTTTCTCTCGACCAAATCTTTAAACTGACCAAGACTAGCTGTATCTAGATCAATATCAGATGCATATACAGCTTAAAAAAGTGGCACATTTTGTAAATTGAAGAATTTTTATACAGGTTTGTTCGAGGATAGGTCAGATAAAAAATATTTGAGGCTCGCGAGTTGACTCTATTGACAGCAAATGGAAGTTTACCAAGAATACTGGGGGAGTCGATTTCATTCAATGAAAGCCTGCCAATGACACACAAAATGTATTCGTTATCGCACCCTTTCTGAGGATATGTACTGTATTTCCTGCAATACATATATTTTACAAATCTTCTCTGCACTCTTTCAATAAGTTACACGTTATACTGTTGGGACCAAATTATGCTTTTCGTATTCTAAAACAGGCAACACTAGGCTATCGAAAAGATACCAGCTAACATCAATGATAAAGTATTTGGTGTTCCCAACGATAAAACCTGCTATTTTTTGTGCACTATCAATTTTAGATAGTAACGTTACAAGTTAGTATTACTATAGAGAAAGAATTTAGAAATAAATGCAATTTCTTACTTACTTCATTGGTTTCTAATAAGTCCTCGATACAAAGTTCTTGAAAAATTTCGCTTCGAAATTGTTCTATCTGAGATTTTTTATGTCTAGCTCTTTCGTAGTCTTCTAGCTCAATAGCGTGTCTCTTCTCAAGTTCATATTTGCCCAATTTTTCTCCAGCTACCCTTAGTGTTAACATCGCATGCTTTAGTTTCCTTGCATATTCAAATCTTTCATCTAAAAGATATATTGATATAATATACGTCCGGAAGCTCTAAGTAATTTAAACCAGAGGGGGGACACCGGGCTGTAGTCCTCCTGCGAGTCCTACTGGACCAAACAGTTTACTTGTAATTTTAAAAGCGTATATCCTATCTTTTGTCATTTTAATTAAAAAAAATCGTCGGCGGGAAAGGCTTTGATTTAAAAAATAAAATAGTACATGTCAAGTTTAAATGGATAAATTATGATTTATTTCCTTAAATCTACCACGTACTATTTCATACTTTAAATCAAAGCCTTCCCCTTTTTTTGTTTCACAGTCCACTTAAAATTTTACTGCAATTTGTTCCATTAATGAAACTCTCCTCTATTATTTTTGTTGTAAATAAATGCAATTTACAGAAAATTAATTTAAAGAAGTGTTATGTTGATTATAGTTTTGTAAAAGACACAATGGTATGGTATTTGCAACTTCTTGCCTACGAATATACCCTATTACCGTGTGAGCAAAAATTAGTTGCATCCACCGGCGTAGCTAGGGGGGGGGGGCATCGGGGCATTTGCCCCCCCCAAGAGCCATGAAAAAAAGTAATTATCAACAATATTTCAAAAACAATATTTAAATTTAATTTTTTTGCCCTTTTAAATTTAACGTAGGTAGGCTTACTTTGAGAAACAACGCGTCTGTTTTGGTCATCACATCCCCGTCATCTTGTTTTATGTGACATTCGCGGATCTGATGTCTGGTGGTGTAAATTTCCTTTTCTCTCTTTTATTTACGTAAATAAGACAAAGTAAGATATAATCATCGTAGGAAAACCTATAGGTAATTACGTTTGGTTGTGGTTTGTTTGTAGGACTTCTAGATTATTTCAGTTGCGGATTGTACTTAGGCGATTACGTAACAATTATAGATAATAGAAAAATTTAGCAAAATTTGGGCGTGGTCCAAAAAAATTTTCGCCTGCGGCGAGCTTTACGCCTCTATGCAACTATATGCCCCCCCCAAGACAATATCCTAGCTACGCCACTGGTTGCATCAAAGAGGGCCTTGCATCTAAGGACGTAATGCTTAGCTGTAGAGCTTAATACCTCTGTTGGGTGTCAGTAACTACCTGAATTAACAATCAATTTCTATTCCGTCGTCTTTAACAGTCGTTACAAGTACCTAATTTAATTCATCGCTATAATTTTTCCAACTTCTTGAACAATTCACACAATGGACTTTACGGAACAGCACAAAACATTCATGGTTGAAGCGTATTTTTGAAACGGGGTTAGAGTAAATGGTGAGTGACAATACAATCCGGGTTTGTGCATGGACGATTTTCACGAACATTTTCCTAACGTTGCTTTTATTGCTGGGGATTTTTATCATTGCCTGAAAAGAACCGTGGCTATGTTTAGGGAAACAGGTTCTATACAACACAAAAAAGGAGCAGGAAGACCGCCATCTGTAAGAACAGAAGAACTTGTTGCAAACGTTCGTGAAATAATGCAAAATACGCCAACAAATTGTATAAGACGCCTATCCCAAGAAGTGGGAAGATCTTATGGAACATGCATGCAGGACTATTCTTAAGAAGCAGCTAAATTGATTTCCTCATAAAGTGCAAGAAATACAAGCCGCAGATTTTGAAAGACGCAGGAATTACTCTCAATGGTTTACCCAAAATTTATTGGAAAGAAATGATTTATTAAACCTGACAATTTTTTCGGAAGAAGCCTGGTTCCACCTCTCCGGTTATGTGAATTCTCAGAATACATGTAATTATTTTTCTTTCTGTATATTCTTACTTTGTTAATTTTGTAAACATCAAAAATAAATTTGTATTTGTCTACTTATTTTATTACTCATTAGTTTGGCACATCATGTCATAATATGAATTTGACAAAATTTTAACCTAGATTTGGTTAGATATATCGTCCCCATATCATTGTGATCTAAACCAAGCCACACGTTTTTTAATCCAAGCCCTCCTTGATGCAAATAATTTTTGCTCGCACGGTTTACTATCAGTTTGTTTCTTATGCACGTTATTTTTATGTTATATTTTTCATATCTCTGATTTAAAAGAAGATATTTGCTTTTAGGTTTTCACATAATTATTCTTATTTAAGTATTCTTCCTTTTGCTTAAGTTAAAAAATATATATCTTTGCATTTAAAATTTTTAACAAAAATGAAAAAATTGTTGATTCTACTAAATAGCGTCCTCTAACGACTTCGTTTTTTATAAAATTGATAAAACAAAAGAATCCCTATTTAGCGAGCTTAAATCTGTCAAATTCCGATAAGCCAAACCAAAGTTGTGAATATTTTTGCAAGATACAGCCGGCGTCCCTTTTTAGTTATACACCCGGTACAAAAATTAAGAGTAGTTATTAGAAAATTTGGTTTTTTATAAATATAAATTAAACTGGCAAGTGCAAGAATATAACTATGTTTTGTGTTTTTTGGTTATTTTTTAATTTTTTTAAAAGATGGCAGTTTTCATTAAAAGAAGTAAAATAAGTTTGTCGACAACATCCCGGTATAAAATATTTGTCGGTTAAGTCGTCTCCCTTATCACGTAAGGGCGTATTTTACACAAATTTGGAAAATTAAGTTAGCGGGTTTTCTTGGGCTAAGTTTTCAGCTAGCGATAAGAGGCGTAACTAAATCCGTTATAGTATTTCCACAAATACGAAATAAGCAAAAGGTGTATGTGCTAAGGTATTTATATATTTTATCTCATATAGACAGAAAAGATAATAAGCCTGTTTCTCATTTACATCAATTATATTTCAAAATTAAAATTATGTGGACAAATTAAACTTTTGCCGACAAAAAAACAATTATTTAGTATGCTAAAAATATTACGGATATCCAATCAAATATTAAATAAGATTTAAAAATTATATTTGACTGGTTAGAATCTTTTAAGTTAACGTTAAATTTTAATAAATATTCATTTCCATACATTGCCAAACAAAGACTATAGATATTGAGAAACAACCACTAATATTTAACGGGAAAAAACATTAATTACACAGATAACATAAAATTTTTAGGTTTATATATTGATTAAAATTTATGCTCGAGAAAACACGTTTTATTCGAACTTATATTTCTCCATTAATTGGGATATTCTTTTAAATTCGTCATTATATATCTTTAAATTATTTTAAAAATTTGTCATGCATTAGTAGATTTAAAAATTCAGTATCTTATTTCTATTTGGGGTTCACCCAATTCGATATAGTATTAAAACCTTTAAAGAAACTGCAGAATAAAATTATTAAATGTAACGAAGGTTATAAATTATATTAAATGCATTTGTGATGAGTACCAAACCTTATTACGTAAAAATATTATACTAAATATAGGTACGTGTTCTTTATAAATTTCCTACTAGTCAAATTATTTATAGTTTCATAATAATATCGAATTGAAATCACTATGACAACGCTGTATCAAGGTTTTTACCGAGCTGTGTTTGTGATCAATTGCGTTTTTTTATTAATTTTAGTATTTTTTAGAAATAAAACTATTTATTGCTATTTATTATTATTTACAATGGTTCGCCAACACATGGAGTGTAAGAGACTCGACTATTCTAACCCCGGATCAATATTTTGGCGGTAAATGAAGTTATTCAGGTTATGTTTATTTAGCTTAAAAGCAATGGTGTCGATAGTTCTGTATTTTCAGTAAATGTACCAAGATAAATAAATTATTTTTAATCCAAAAAAACCACATGTCAATGCACTGTAAGGATAACAGCAAGTTTTTACAGTTTTCAGTATAGGTATTGCCATTTTTTCAGGCCATCACCTTCTAACTTATCTGAAACTTTGGAAGTATGTATGATTGTAAGCAAATACTTTTTAAGTAATGGCATGTTTTGTCTCCTTATATTACATGTATATATATGTGGGTAATAAGTGTGGTAACAAGTCAAATGTGGCAAGAATATATAATAAGAAAAAAATTTATAGAAACTACAAAATTGAAGCTAAAAAACGAAAAAGAACAAGAAAAGTAAAACCTAAGAAGAACTTAAAAAAATACAGTATAGAATTTCCAAAATGTTTATCCGAATTCGACGAATTTGCTTCGACTGGTGAGACTTTAAGTGAAATGACGAAATTAACCGAAAATTAATTTTTTTGATAAATTAATGTTAACATAATTAAAAAGCACTGTTTGTACCATACTGACATTTATTTACTCTAAAAAATATACTTTCTGCAACTATAATAAAAAATACTGAGTAAAGGGAGGTCAGATATAGATTTATTAAGATCATTATTGTGGACCCTATAGCAGTTTTGACGTCAAATGGTCAATAGGATTGCTGGGAAAAATAGGTATTTTTTATATTTAAATATACAGTATGTCTCTGTAAGTTTGCATCATATGGAAAACTTTTTTATTATTCATTTTACGAAAAAAAATTATTCTTCATAAAAACCTCTGCATGGTCTAAAACCTAAAATGCAACCATCAAACATCGAAATTTTCCAGTCATCTACGAGGTTTGTCAAAAAATGTGAATTTTTCCTAAGAATGTAAATTTTTCCCAAGAGTAAAGTACCTTTATTTTTGACATTATCAAAAATTGTTATTAAAAAAAGTTGATCAGAACTAAAAACCACGTCTAAATATGCAATACCACGCATTAAATTAATTAAATAATTAAAAAAATTAAATAATTAATAATAAATTAATAAAATAATTTTTCAACATAAATGCGTATAATTGCATGTTTAGACGTGGTTTTTAGTTCTGATCAACTTTTTTTAATAACAATTTTTGATAATGTCAAAAATAAAGGTACTTTACTCTTGGGAAAAATTTACATTCTTTGGAAAAATTCACATTTTTTGACAAACCTCGTATATGAGTGGAAATTTTCGATATTTGATGGTTGCATTTTAGGTTTTAGACCATGCAGAGCTTTTTATGAAGAATAACTTTTTTTCGTAAAATGAATAATAAAAAAGTTTTCCATATGATGCAAACTTACGGAGACATACTGTATAATTACACAGGCCTGCATGAAATTTGTGATGACGTGATTTTTGTTTGTTGAGCTTAGTTTTTATATAGAAATAACTAATTAAAATACAATTGGTCTCTATCACCCACAGATTTTTTTTTTCAAAAAAAAGAAAAAATATAAAAAAAACTTATAGGCGTTTTAATACATTTTAAAATTAATGTAGTACTTCAAATTCTAAATGATTGATGAATTCAATTCAAATTCAAATTCAAATTCAAATTTTATTTATTTCTCAGTATACAATAATAATAATACATAAAGACTTAAATAATTTACTTTAAGAGAGATAAATAAAAACTTAACCCACTAAAGGCTACGCTGTGCGTGGGTACGTTTTAATTTATAACATGAACATTATTACATTAATCATAAACACCATGAACGAACTAATATAAAACGAATAAGCCTAATAAACCCTATCAAGGTTACCAACCCAAACCAAAATCGTTCAACCTAGAACCTAGCAACAAAATAGCACATTCTTGATATACTGTACACATACACTATACAGAGCAGAGAGTCAGCTCACGCATTCAAAATTGCATTCAACTATAAATTATACGTATACATATCAAATACAAACGATAGCAGTCCATTAATTAGACCATATGGTACAGGTTTTTAAAATCAATATATTGGTGTATCTGATATCTAGGCAATGAAAGTATCCATTTTTTTATATTTATTTTAAATAATGGAAAATGGGTTACATTTTTAATTTCCGAAGGTATAATATTAAATAACTTGGGACCCAGATAATAAAAGTTTCTCTGTAAGATTGATTTTTCTGTCCGAGGTACAAAATTTGACCGGTTGCTATATCTTGTGTTATAATCATGTTCTATCCTAAGCAACTCATTTTTGAAAATGAATTGTCTGGAAACGCATGCTAAGAAGTAAAGCTGCCTAATGTCAAATATACCACTCTCTGAATAAAGAATATTGGAAGGATAAGTAAAAGGTTTTTTGAAAATTATCTTAAGAACCGATTTTTGGATAACTTCCAAATTATGTACATGAATCTTGCTTGCCGCGCCCCAAGCTATAATTCCATAAGTTAAATGGCTTTGTATTAGGGAGTAGTAAAGAATTTTTAGTTGCTTGGTATCTAAGATTTTTGAAAGATGTCTCATTTTGTACAGAATGAATCTTATTTTTTTGACCGTACTATTTATTTGAATTTCCCACTTAAGGCCACTATCAATTATGATGCCGAGATATTTTATTTTATTTACTATTTTGAATTTAATTTGGGAGTTGTTATTACACGTAATTTTAATAGTGTCATAAGAAGGAAGATACTTAGAGTAAGATGTAAAGGGAACACAAAACGTTTTATCAAAGTTAACTGTATATATAAAATAAAAAATTATTTTCTGTGGTGCTACACACCTTCCGACTGGAGACTTTTTATCGACTTCAAAAAGGAGCTTTAAAGCTGTTCTTTCACATAATGACAATGTTTTTGCTTCTGTTTCGGTCGGCCATACAGTTAAGTTAAAGGAAAACTGAAAATTTAGAGGAATTACTTTTAAGAATACAATATGAAAATCACAACTGGGAAGTGTGTGAAGATCTAAACATTTTAAGTCTTCTCTTAGGTCAGCAGTCTGGATTTACTAAATGTTCATGTTTCCTGTGCGAGTGGTTTATCTAGCGAAAACAGCATTGGATTAAAAGAAACTGGTCACAAAGAGAGACTTTAACACTTGGAAACAAAAATGTAATTCGCGATAGTCTTATTGACCCTCAAAAAGTTTTACTTCCACCACTTCACATAAAACTTGGACGTATGAAACAATTTGTTAAGGCATTAAACAAAAAAGGATATTGTTTTAAATATTTGTGTAAAACATTTCCGGCTCTCTCAGAGGCAAAATTAAAGGAGGGAATCTTTGTAGGGCCGCAGATTAGCAGCTTGATGAAAGATACATAATTTGAAAAGGTAATGGAAGATAAGGAAAAACATGCATGGAATGCTTTTAAAGAAGTTGAACATAAATTTCTACTATGTTGAGATCGTTGAAAATATGCTGGAAAATTTCAGGAATTTCAGAATATGAGCATAAAAATTCACTTTTTACATTCCCATTTGGACTAATTCCCGGAAAATCTTGGGGACGTGGGTGAAGAGCAAGGTGAAAGATTTCATCAATATATTAAAGAGATGGAAAAAAGATACCAGGGGCACTGGGACACAAAAATGATGGCCGATTTCTGTTGGAACAGAAAAACAACCAAAAGAAGCTTTTCTGAAAAAAAGAAAACATTTTTTGAAGAAGCGTAAGGAATAAATAACCATTTATAAAAGTTTATATGTGTATATTTTGTATATTTTTGTATTTTTTTTCTTAATAAATCAAAAAACTAGCTTATAAATGAAATAAATCGTGTTTTTTCTATATTTTTGGATTTTACCGGTTTAAAAAATAACCTTACGTGATATAAAAAAACTGAAAGCAGATTTGAACAAACCCAATTACTAGAAAACAGTTAAAATTTTTAAATCAACTTTCAAAGTGTTAAAAAATGCAGGCCTGTGTTATTGTTCGAACATTTTAATTTTATTATTTATGTGAAATAAGAAGAATAATTGAATAAAAATATCTTACACACACGCGCACACAAACTTACTTATGACTGCCAAATATTTCTTGATTTCCATATCTCTGACGATTTTAGCGATATCGGTGGCAACGTACATTTCAAAGGCCAAATCATCATAAGGAGAATTATATTCAGGATTGTTAATTATTTCGTTCAACTTAGTTGTCTGTAAATCGTCTGGCACATTTAAATTTGCTTGAAGTTGTATTTCTGATCCAATAACATTAATGGCTATTAGGCTGACCTAAATAATAATTTAAAAAATTAATAATGATTTCGAAGAGCAAATTGTTGATTTATTTAAACACCGAAATAAAAATATACGTGCAAGTTAATCACAATCGACTTTGATTATAATGGGAATGGCTCACATAAAATATTTATATCTGGTACCACAATAACCTCTTATTTAATTTGTACTCAGAAGCAATTTTCCAGGAAGCTTTGGAAGACGTGAAAATGGGAATAAAAGTCAATGGAATATAAATTAACAATATTCGTTATGCTGATGATGCGGTCTTAATTGCTGATAATATACATGACCTACAAGAATTGGTCAATATGGTAGGAGAACAGAGTAAATCAATGGGCTTAAATATCAACACTAATAAGAAAAATTTCATAATTATCTCCAGAAACCTGAATACATTTGAAAACTCCATGATGACTTTTAACGCAATGCCCAAAGAAAGAGTGGACAGGTTCAAATATCTTGGCACCTGGCTGTTCGAAGAGTGGACATCGGACAACGAAGTAAAATATCTCATTGAAAAGCTCGAATGGCATTTTTAAAGTTTGGAAGAGTACTTACCTGCTTCGAATTTGACCTTGGCTTAAGACTGAGGTTCGTCAAGTGCTATGTTTGGTAGGTACTTCTTTATGGTATGGAATGTTGGATGTTGAAAGCGAATACAATTAACAAATTAGAAGCTTTCGAGATGTGGCTATATCGCAGAACACTTAAGATATCTTGGACGGCGAAATTGACAAATGAGGAAGTTCTTATAAACGTGTCAATAAGGAACGCGAACTATTTGAAACAATTAAGAAGAGGAAAACAGCATACGGTGACAGAGGAGTGAAAGATACCGATTCTTGCAGCTGATGATCGAGGGCAAGATTAAAGGCAAAAAAGGGATCGGAAGGAAGAAAATGTCTTGGCTGAAAAACATCAGGCAATGGACAGGGATACACGATGTTCAGTCGCTGATACATACGGCAAGAAATAGGAAAAGCAATGGAAAATGTTATCGCGAACATCCATTACTTAGTGGATATATACGCATCAGAAGAAGAAGAAAATGAAAAAGTCCAGCCGGCCCGAAAAGCCCGGTCGGCCCAAAAACATTTATTGGGGCCCGACGGCCCGGACCTTTATTGATTAAGTGGCCCGACCCGACCCAAACATGAATCGGGCCGGGCCGCGTAAAGGCCCGTGCAGGGCTCCATTATAGTTTTATATGTAATGACAATCAGATAGATGTTTGCCAATTATCGGGTGGGCAGATTTCAGAAGGCCCTTTCGCCTTTGGTCCACAATTCATGGGTCATTAAAAACACATTGTAAACTCGTTCATGGTTCGCAACTCATGTACGCCCAAAATAACATAAAATCCTGTATTTTCAAGTTACAGTCAGTTTGAACGATGCTACCAACTCAAATTAGTGTATGGCAACCTATAAAAACCAAAACCCCATAGCTTTTATAGTGTGCTATTTAAGCTTTCCATTTTTTTTTTATAGGTTGTGGCGTAGTCCTTATTAGGCAATCCAACGACCTATCAAATATGACAGTGGTTGGCACACATGTATGTAAACAACCGTTTGAGCTTGCGTAAAAAGTAGTATTTATATTCATATTTTACAGTTTATTTTGGTGTTTGCTATCTGTTGAGTATTTTTATACTGTTTTTGAAGAGCTTTATTATTATTTTGTATTGTTGTTAATTGCGGAAGTCGGCGCGATCGTGACAATGTGTCGTTTTATAGAATTCCCACCATACTGAATTTATCTAATAAGCCCCATAAAAATGAGATGTCGAAAGAACGTAGGGCTTTGTGGATAGCAGCTATAAAGCGCGATGATTTAACTGAATCAAAGCTAAAATATCAGAGAGTCTGCAGTAAACATTTTATAACTGGTAAGTTCTAAAACTCCATAGAATAAAACCTTCTTCAGAGTTTTGAGAATGGAAATTTCAGTGGTTTTAGTTTCTGTTTCTAATGCATTTATGATTAATAGGTGAGCCTGCCATATTGGAAAACAAAGAATATCCAGATTGATCTCAAAATATGGGGCATATTGCACAAAGTGTTGAAAGGAGGCCTGAAGCTTTAGAAAGAAATTAACGTCTAGAGAAAAGACGAAAGATGCTACAATGTGAAGTAAGAGGTTTCTTGATATTTTATTAGATTATTACTGAACTTAGATGTTTTACTTTCTAAATGCATAAGTTTTTTTTGTGATATTGATTTAAGTGTGTTTAAACTTAGCTCATTACCATGAGGATATGCAAGTTTCCTATATCAACCTTAAGCAAAAAAGCTAAAATAGTGATTTTTTTATGATTCGTTTAAAGATAATATTTGGTAAATAAATTATAACATTTGCAGGTTGAGAATATGGATTTAAATCAAGGTGATATCAGTGAACTAAATGTTGACTCGGAAGGGGAAGATGGAGGAACTGCAATTCAGACCGATACAACAACTTGCAGTAAAATTTGAGCAACTAAGCAAAGTGGATAATTCACCATTCGGATTGATGGATAATACTTCTAACGACGAAAAATGGAGATACATTTAAAGGATACATACATCCTAACTACAACTACTACAGCTCTCAGTGCCTTCAGACAATTAGTATTAACTTTAATTAAGTTACGATTAGATCTTCATTTTAAACTAATTGCTTATAATTTCAAAATATCTCCGACAACTGCTTCTAGTTACTTTGAGAATTTAATAGATATTTTATATAGAAGGTTTAAATCACTAACAATATGGCCAGAACGAAACGATTTAATAAATATAATTCTATATTATTGTAAAAAAAGCAGAGACTACACATGATAGTTATAGTATAGTAAGATGTGATGTGTAAAGAAATAGGTATTTATATAATTTGAAATAAAATTACTAAACAATTTGTATTGGTTTTTAATATTCTCTCACCTTTAGTTGTTTCTTTGTCTTTTATTTAATCTTGGTTAATTGTATTTTAATAAAAAAATACTTTTTAGTCGTTGATATTTATTAAAATTAAGAATAAAAATTTATGAAAATACAGTCAAAAGTAAAAAATATTTCATACAGTTCATTCTCAATTTTGAATTATCACAAATATTTCAGTTCAATTCAGTATTTACATAATTTTCAACAATTTACAGAATTATTCGTAGGTATAACATTGTAAAATATGGTTCCGGGTATTTACAAATGCGCCTAGGCAACTCAATGCCTGTATGTGCACAATACTTGAAGACAATGCTTCTTTCCTGGAGTGAGCATACTCTGCAGCAAAAAGTAATGCACATACATGGCTGCAGACCTCGCTGTTCCCTGCCATGCAAGTACAGTGGGCAGTGCACACACTTCCATCTTTTCCAATTATTACCCAGGCCTCTAATGGTTTCAAAGTGGTTCTCTGAGAATGTTTGACCTAAAAGTGAAAAGTTATAAGTAAAATTGTAATTAATTTACCTAATTACATTATAACATCGATCGTTGGTGTTCAATTTTTGAAGCAATATAATGACATTATGAGTAAAAAGCACAAAATTGGTAATGAATAAACAAACATCTTACTTTTCCAATTAGTTCCAGCTTGTACAAGAAAGCCAGACTCAAAATATTTGTATGCCTGCAAACTTTTAAATGCCTTCATTTTGTTCTTTTGAATAAAAACTATGGGAAAAACCAAATAAGCAATAATGTCCATGATTGATATAGGTAGAACACCATTAATAGTATAATCAAGGTCCTGAGAATTATTAAGAAACGGATCCAAGCTGCTTATTAATTTTAATTTTAGTTGATACCTAAAAAGAAAACAATGGTTACAAAGGTAAACAAGAAAATTGATTGCATTTAAACCTACCTTTGACCAACATCTGGATTCTCCACTAATAATTTTCGTAGATATTCACTCTCCCTTACAGAAGAATTTAGTTTATTTAAAAGAAAAAAGAAACCAAAATACTTAAAAATACGATCCAAACAGTTCAATACAGAAAAATAAATGCTTTGGTTATGGATGACTGTCAGTCATGTGTGCCAACCAACGTCAGTTTTTTACCACGTGGTTTGGATTGCCTAATTGATGAATTGAAATAATAAAATCAATTTCTGGACTTGCACCAATAATTATAATAGATATTTTTTGTAATCAATTATGAAAACTAGAAACGTAGTTACCTGGTTGTAAGAATTTAATGCGTTCTCATGATTCCTATATAAATTTAATTTAACAAACGATGCTTCCTTGGAAGGAACATTGGCTGATTTCAACTCTCTGCTTTTAAACTCTGTGCTTTCATTGCTGGCCAGTGTTATATAACCTATATATAACCAACTTATATTCTTGGTATCAGTAATAATATTTGTATCTTCATTGCTATAATAAAGCTCAACTTTGGAGGCTAAAATAACAAGTAATATCAGTAGTTAATATTAAGGAATATTAGCAGGAAATTGAATATTTCATGCAATATCATTCATTATGAACGTAACATAAGGGTGTGATTGATTTTTAGGATGGTGTATTATATTTATATTATATTAAAAACTTACGTATCATAAATTGATGTGCTAGAATTTGAATTTTATTTAGGACGCATCGTTTTTCTAATTGCAAAACTATTTCTTGCGGATATTTGCAATTTTTTACAGACTGCCATCCTTTTACCGTTGGACCATGGATATTTAATTCTGTACTGCGATACTTCGGATCTTCACCTACAATTAAAAATGTGATAAGTACGTGTACTTGTATAATGTAGGTAAAACATATTATCCTAACAAATAATGAATATTAAATAATATATTATACTACTTACTAGAAACGCTTATCACAGAAAATTTAATTTTTTTCGGCATCTGAAATTATGTATAAGGAATCAACAAAAGTAATGAATTATACAAAGAAAAATTGTTTTTTTTTTAATGCGGTCACATGTTATTGATTGTTATTATAAGCCAACGGCAATCCTCTGTCGAACAGTGCTTGACAGTGCTATTGATTTTACATATTCCGTAAGAAGTCGTCAGAAAATCAATAAGAGCATCACGACGCAACGCGCGACGCCTTGTTACACTGTTAAAAATAGGTGGGTATAAGAAATCTCGAAAACGATAAGGGATACGAAGATAGTTAAATTGGAGCAAAGTTGCGTATTTTGAAGCTTAATGGGTTAAAGAAAATTGCAGACATTCCAAATACTTTCCGAAATATAAAAAAAAAATCGAAATTTTCAGTTTTGGTTTTATATTTTTTGCGCCATTATTTTTAAATCCATTTTTTTATGTTCTACAATATTATATCGTCATTAGTTTCAAAATGCTATGTTTCGATCTTTACACACCATTATCAAGTCAGTTTTTTTAATCACTAACCTGGAATTTTAAATACTATATTTTAAGGACTACTGAGCTTTAAAAATTTAAAGCAATTCAGTGGGTTTTTAATTCTCACGTTTCGTCATTAAATAACATATTAACAGTATTTCAGACATTATCCTGTCTTTATCATTATACAGTCCTATCAATTATTTATTTACGTTCAACAATCATAATAACACAGACATTTAGTGTATAAAAACGTTACTAGATAGTTAGGTAGTTACTATTATTTTTAGCTCCTAACCTTAAAATTTCTGTTTCATTTTTACGGTACTGCATAGATATGTCATGTTCATGTCATGTTGTTTCACTATACAATTCTCCCAAAATTAGCAATGAAATAAATTTATATTTTTGTAATATATCAGATATTACCTAAGTAATGTGCCGAATACTGATTTTATTTAAATGTTAGTTTAAAAAATAATAAACTTGAAAAAACAAAGTGAAATAGGTTATAGGTTGACAACAAATTGAACGACGTTGAGAATTCCACCTTAAGGATAAATAACTAAATTAAGGAATAATTATTTGTATTTTATTGTAATATGAACATCCTTTGTCAAACCTATTTATAATGGTACACCATAGTTTTAAGGTACCTATTCAGTTTGATAATGTAGTAGTAACTACTACGAAACTGCAGTCACTAATATTTTAAATAAAGTGATATTATATTATAACAAAGTAAATTATTGATAACAATAGTTTTGATTGGCTCGTGAAATCGCCGTGATTCGGGTTTCTTCGGGTTTGTTCATAGAACCAAATACTCTTAACTACTGTTATCACACTCGTGCTAGAATAAATAAGGGCGTGATTGTTCCAGTAAATGAAAATAAAAAATAACACACAAACTTTTTTTCGTAATATAATTTTTATTCATAAAATAAATTTAAATATCAGCACGATTAAATGAAAATATCTTGACAAAATGTAATGAGTTCATATTTACGATACAAGAGGAAAAAATAACTTTCTTTTAGATCATACAATTTGAAATCGACTCAAAAATCAATATTTTTAGGGGTATTATAGAATATAATAATTTCGGCAATGAAGTTAAAAGATTAATTTAATTTAATTTTACGTAAAATGAGTAATAATAAAATAGTATTTCTAGATTGTAATTATTGCAGATGGCGCTCTAGCGGGAACCAGCCTGCAGTGTTTCTCTCCCTAATATCTTTGTTTTTTGGTGGAAATAAGTTTGTGTTAATTTTGTAAGTTTGTGAAGTTATACATAGTGCCATAAAGCAGTTATTTAGCAAAAATCTATTGTGCTTTCTCAGTCTTTCTCTTTAAAAATGGTGCTAACGCGCAACGATCTGGACGACATTCGAAGCCTGTTTGCTACAGAAATGTCAAAAGGTCACTTTACGAAGAAGATAATTGCTTCTATTTGCACAAAAATAGATAAGAAGTTTGAGGAAAGGTTTAAAACAATGGAAACAAAACTAAATGCAATGGAATCTGACCTAAAATTGCTTCATCAAGAAAATCTTCAACTTAAGAAGTCGCTAGACGATCAAGAACAGTATGCCTGGAGACAAAGCGTGCGCATATACGGCATACCAAAGAAAAATGGCGAAAATCCCGAATCACTAAAATTAAACATTCTCGACCTACTTAAAAATCCGATGAAGGTAAACATAAATGCGGCCGATATTAAAAAAATTTACCGCGTAGTAGAGGTGGGATTAAGAGTTATTTTTGAATCACCGGTATACCGGTGACTGTTATTTTAAATTAACTGTTATTTTAAACAGTTACCAGTTATTTTCAAAAAATTAGATTTACTAAGGTGAAGGTGTCAATTTAAATAATCGACTTTTTCTCTTTTTAAATATTTTATTGGCCCCAAATTAAAAAAGCTGTTATTTTGATACTAGCGAATAGATTCTGGTACAGGTCAATAGGTACCAACCAATGAGCAAAACGTTAACACTTTACCTCAATATAATTTGTCACATTTGGCATGTTAAAACAAAATCCATCTGAAAGGAGAAAGGTATATCGGCAACCGGTTTGTTCGTTGTTTATCAGAGCATTTTTTTTTAATTCAATTTTTTCAACTAATAATTTTTTATAAAAATAAAATTTAAATTAAATAAAATTAAAAAAAAAATGCTCTGGGTAACAACGAACAAACCGGTTGCCGATATACCTTTTAGACGGAATTAGTTCCACTAGTTATCGCCTCCCAATTTTCTAACCCACAATTATTAATATTTCTTAGGTACTGTATATTAGTAGTAAGTGTAAGCATAAAAACCTACGTTTAAATCTGCCGCCGTAAACTACTTTACTGTAATTGGTCGGTACCTACTGACCTGTACCAGAATCTATTCGCTAGTTATTTACATTAATAAAAAAAGCCAACCTATCCACCAATCCACTATTTCCCTCGCAATTTTAAACGTGAAGAGTAGTGAAGACGTGAAATTATCTTGTAACTATTTAACACCTTTCCTTTAAGCATAAGCATCCTGCAAACCAGGACTCAAATATCAGAGAAATAACGTTCATTGGAAATTAATTATACCTTACCGTTACCGCCCACAAAGTGATATGAAAATTATCCGATTACTAATAATAATAACCATGTTATTTTTTAATATCCAGTTATTTAACAGCGAGAGAAGGCGACTTAAGCAGCGGCAGTGCGGTGCGATCGGTTGGTATATGAATCACTAGTAGTTGCTTCACTACCTATTACTAAAATAACCATGTTATTCTTTATCCAGTTATTTAGAAAATAACAGCGTGCAGCGAAAGAAGGCTGCCATGAGCCGGCGAACTCAGTCGGCAGTGCGATGTGCGAGCGCTTGGTGTTATTGAATAACTGGTAACTGCTTCAGATCACATTTAATCACCGATAGCGACTGTTATTTCTTAATAACCGGTTATTTTTAACCGTGACAGTTATATCGTCACACCTCTACCGCGTAGCATCGAAGAATCCAGTACCCGATAAACCGGCGGCTGATGAGGTGTACTTTACTTTTAGGTTGTATTATAAATTAAAATGGAAATAAAGACCTTATTTATTTATCAGCAAAATTTTAAAAAATTGAAAATATTTTAAAATAAATAACAAATTAATATCGATTTTTCATTATCACATCACGAAGTGACTATACTTAAGTCAGAGCTCAGGTTAAAAATCTGAAATATTGTAAATTATAAAACGCGTACGATTCAGGTGCATTTAAGTGAGGTTGTTACTTAGGTCAAAGAGTAATACACTAGTTGGTGCATTACTCTTTGCTTAGGTACCAAGCTAACAAAATTTAGGATAACTTATAAGTATAGGAAGTTAATATAATATGTAGTGACCGACCGACGGTTCGGTTTCGGCTAGTTTCGGTCAAAAAATCTAGCTTCGGCCACAGTTTCGGTTTCGGCCAAAAAGCGGCCGAACCTTCGGCCATGCCGAAACTCAGTATTCGCGAACTGTCGCGCACTGTTCGGCTTTTTTTAGGTGGGTTCGTAGGCAGTGTTGTCTATACCGTGTAAGCAAAAATTATTTGCATCAAAGAGGGCTTGGATTAAAAAACGTGTGGCTTGGTTTAGATCACAATGATATGGGGACGATATATCTAACCAAATCTAGGTTAAAATTTTGTCAAATTCATATTATGACATGATATGCCAAACTAATGAGTAATAAAACAAGTAGACAAATACAAATTTATTTTTGTTGTTTACAAAATTAACAAAGTAAGAATATACAGAAAGAAAAAGAAAAATAATTATACATGTATTCTGAGAATTCACATAACCGGAGAGGTGGAACCAGAAAAAAATGTCAGGTCTAATAAATCCTTTCTTTCCAATAAATTTTGGGTAAACCATTGAGAGTAATTCCTGCGTCTTTCAAAATCTGCGTATGTATTTCTTGGAATACTTGCACTTTATAAGGAAATAAAAATTTAGCTGCTTCTTAAGAATAGTCCTGCATGTTCCATAAGATCTTCCCACTTCTTGGGACAGGCGTCTTATACAATTTGTTGGCGTATTTTGCATTATTTCACGAACGTTTGCAACAAGTTCTTTTGTTCTTACAGATGGTCTTCCTGTGCCTGTGTTGTATAGAACCCGTTTCCCTAAACACAGCCACGGTTCTTTTCAGGCAATAATAAAAATCCCCAGCAATAAAAGCAACGTTAGGAAAATGTTCGTGAAAATCGTCCATGCACAAACCCGGATTGTATTGCCACTCACAATTTACTCTAACCCCGTTTCGAAAATACGCTTTAACCATGAATGTTTTGTGCTGTTCCGTAAAGCCCATTGTGTGAATTGTTCAAGAAATTGGAAAAATTAGCGATCGATGAATCAAATTACTTGCAACGACTGCCAAAGATGACGGAATAACTAATTGATTGTTAATTCAGGTGTTACTGACACCCAACAGGTATTAAGCTCCACGAGTAAGCATTACGTCCTCAGATGCAAGGCCCTCTTTGGTGAAAATAATTTTTGCTCGTACGGTATAAATAGATTTTTTCTGTGTCGCGACTTTTTTTTTTTAGAGGATCGATCTCGTCCTATATAAAATAAATTTCAGTATACAATAAAATTATTCAGGTTTCGGTTTCGGCCGAAACTGAGACAAGGCCGAAGATTCGGTTTCGGCTGAAAATCTCGTTTCGGTCGGACACTAATAATATGTTTCTGTAAATAATATTAGTTGTATGTGTATAAAGTATTAAAATAAATAAACGAATACAATCTCCAAAATTGATAAATTTAGAAATTGGTCATAGGGGGCTTAATTTTGAAGATTATGTTTTCTTAGTGCTTGCTCAAAGGTACAAGAATCGTAGTATATTCAGCAGGGTTAATGCCCAACCTAACCCACAAACAGTTCATTCTCCGTCAAGTGGAATTAAGAACCCTCCAAAGATCTCAAAAAAAAATTTTTTTTTTGAGTAAACACTTGCAAATAAAGTTATATGGTGGAAATAAAACGCTTATTCGTAAACACTAGAATAGTTTTAATTTTATATTAAAACAACACTTTACGCATAAAAATTATAAAATACAAATGGCATAGATTTAAATGTTATGATTTGGTAAATAATTGGCAGTATAAGTAAACATTCAATAACACATAAATTGTTAACTTTATTATTTGGAAGTAATATTTCAGTAATTTAAAATAGAATATATTTAGGTATAAAACTATGTGGTAGTGCTTTAATAACACTGATTTCCAAATTTTTGATTGGCTTCGACAATTATTACTTCCTTAAATGTTTCGTATCATGTTACTTAATATTAATGAAAATTAAGATTTCTATCACAGATATTAGCAGACAGGTGTAAGTACTAGTAAGGTAACACTATTTGTGAATTAGCTGATCATAAGTTCTATTATTTGCAAAATTTGCTTCATGTTCTTCAAAAGGAAGAGATTCGTATACATTTTCCTTAGCTTGCTGTAGCTTTTTAGCTTTTCTTTTTCGTAAATATCTAGAACAAAGGAAATATGCGATAAGTAACTATTATAGTATAATATAAAGTCTATTCAATGGTCGCTGACTGTTAGGTCATGACTAGTGCTTATCTTTCTTAAATTGTGAACTAGGTGATATAGTAAATTTGCGTGAATAGGGCATGTGCACTAAATGACAGTCGCCCTGAGAAAAAGCATTAGTGATGGGAAAACCGAGTTATTTTAATAACCGACTACCGAGTTTCAAGTTATTTTAAAAACCGGATGAAAACCGGGTTTTCACTCGAATTCTATATTATGGGAATATGGGCAGTAGTTCGTCGAACAGCTTCTAAAAAAAGAAAAAGGTCCCCAGTTCCATAAAATACTAACTACTACTAAAATATCACTTGAATTCTCAATATATCTGTCCCGCAAACTATAGTTTGTGTAGCCGCAATGAGTGATTGGTATGAATGACATGCGGGTTTTCGTTTCATAAGTTTCCTTCCATTTTTGATAACAATGGATACCTGTAAACTAACGGTAAATCAGGTTTTGCTTTTCCTCAGGGCGTCTGTCAAATTTGACTAATGACGTCACGTGCACATGCCCTATAGAATGTCGTATAATTTTACTAGTCAAAAAAGTTGCATTGTCATTTTTGTCAGTGACGTTTTTATTCGATATTATTTCAAAAATGTCACGGTATTGTGAAAAAGAACAATAATTAATTCTAAAATTATTATTTGATTATTTTCAAAGAGAAAGTGATGCAGGAAAGACTCTTTTACCCTTTAACGCAGTTTACGAGGTAAGTAGATAAAATAAAGCGGAAATTGTGAAAACAAATATTAAACATGAAAAATAAAGTTGCCACAGTGGATCTTTGCCCGTGCGTCATCAATCAACGATCAGGACTCGACGTGGTTAATAACTCTGCATCCTTGTTTATTACAGTAACAAGTTTGAATAAAAGCATAAAAGAACGTCTCCAAAATTCCACAATAATATAACGTGCTAGACAAGGATAAAACTATAAACGTCAGTTAATTACTTTCTTTATTTGTTTAGTTGACAACCGTTGTATTTTAGAACGTTATTGTCAACCTTATTTTGATCTGCCAATCTAATTCGTATTTTGTAAATCTGTGTGCCTTAGAACTGTTCCTGTTTCTAAAAATAGTTCTTTTTAGAGGTAATTATACCCACCATCTGTTTTGGCGGTAAGTATTTATGGATTTTTATAATAACTAATTTATTTATTTTAAATATTCTAACCGTGAAAGTTCTTTGAAACGTTTACGGCAGTGGCTAAATTCCCTTAAATGAAAGGATGTTAAAAATTTGACTTTTGCGATTTTAATAGTCACTAAAACACCAAACTTTTGTAGATTTTAAGCTTTAAAAATAGTATTAAATGTATAAACATTTGTTTGTCAATTTCTTTTAGATAATAGAGAATGCCGGGCAAAACTTAAAATAAATAATAATTTTTCGTGATATTATGTAGGTACGTCAAACGGTAGGCAGGTACGTCCATTTTATGAACTTAACTTAGTTTTGACTTTTTTCGTCTCGTAATTTTGATTTGATTCATACGATTTTGATGACGTAAAAGTGATGACGCACGGGAAAAGAACCACTGTGGCGACATTATATGGCAATGTTTTTATAGATGTTTTAGAAAGTTTCTGATGCTTTGGGAGTTTCGTGTTCAACAATCCAACGAATTAAGGCAAAGGGTATAGAGAAGAATGTCGATTTAAAGAATCGGAATACTTGTTATCCCGTGGCACCCGTGGTCGACAACTTTACGAAATTCATGAACATACCATATGTATCAATCAGGGTTGTTATGTTTAAAACAAAATATTTTAAACCAGATGTTTTAAACATGTTTTAAATACGACCTGATGTTTTATTAGGTGTTTTAAACAGTGTTTTAAGCAGGTGTTTAAAACATTTAATAAAATATACTGTTTTTTTTCTTAACGTAGTAGATGTCAAATATCACTTTTTTTGTCTCCTCATATCTCATATCCCCAAAAAAATTGTAAAAAAAAACAAAAAAATAATTGGAACATACATATTATGGATATATTAATATTAACCTAAAGTTAAGCATTTAACAGGACTAATACTAATAGCTTCAAACAAATAATGCAAAGTAAGCTTAAATATTAGTGTAGATCTTAAAAGAAACAGAGAAACTAACAGTTTTAAATTTGTTCTATTTTCATAGATTTCTTCACTTAACGTGAACATAATTAAAAATTTCTAACAATCAATTTTATGAGTTTCCCCATATTTTAACGTAAAATTAGCCACTGAAGGCCACGCTGTAAATTCGTAGTTTACAGTCTTTCAGCTTCTGACCACATGATATGGTGACCATGTTTCCAGGCATGGTCAGCTGCACATGACTTTTCGGTCTCTCCTTTTAACGTATTGTTTTTGTGTTCTTTAATCCTTGTTTCTAATGGTCTTAATATCTCACCTATATAGGATTGGCCGCATTCGCAGGGGATCTGGTAGACGCAGTTTTTCCTATCTTTTTGACTTGTGGGCTTCGTCTTCGTCAGGTGGCTTCTTAGGGTGTCCCTCGAGTTGAATACGGTGTTGATGTTATATCGTTGTCCTAGTCTTCTTATTTTCTCAGATACTCCTTTGACATACGGAATATTGAGTGTTGGTTGTGCCTCTCTGTTTGCTTCTTGCGCGTTGGGTCGATTCTTACGATTTTCCAATATTGTGTCGACTAATCTTGTGGGGTAGCCATTTTTGTTGAGATCGGTCTTGATGTGGTCAGTTTCTTTTTTAAGTGCTTCTTCCGAGTTACATCCCCTGCGAATGCGGCCAATCCTATATAGGTGAGACATTAAGACCATTAGAAACAAGGATTAAAGAACACAAAAACAATACGTTAAAAGGAGAGACCGAAAAGTCAGGTGCAGCTGACCATGCCTGGAAACATGGTCACCATATCATGTGGTCAGAAGCTGAAATACTACATAAGGTACCACACTGGAGAAAAAGAAAGTTCAAGGAAGCTGCTGCTATTTACCAGAACCCAGGCTGCTTTAGTAAACCATCCTTAGACATAAGAAATATCTGAAAACCTTTGTTAGATAGATGTAATCTTAGGATAAGATCGCGTGCCAACTGAACGCATGACTGCACCTACCTCAGTTATGCTTTAGTGCACCTAGCTAGTATAAATAGTCCTGCATACGGACTCTGATGAATAGAAAAGTCATTATCGAATCGCAAAGTAACGTTATTTTAGAAATGTGGTACTCCGATCGCTTTTTCTCTTTCTTTTCTATTGTTTTCGTCCTTCCCCTTCAGCCCCGATAGAATCGAATTGAAACGAAAATAAATTGCAGCAGCATCACATTCAGCATAATGTAAAGAAAAAAGACAACCGACTAGACAAAGATGCCCTCCGTCAGTCGTCCCGTCGCGTATTGACAATATTGACAGTGTGATTGACAGTATTGTACCTTAACCTTAAAAAGGAAAACTTGTTGACGTTAGATTTTGCGATTTATAGTAAAGTTGACATTGGCACCAATAAAAATTAAAAATCCCTAGTGTTATTAGAAAAAAGCCGAGGACTTCCGATCTCTAATTCTATTATTAGAATCGAAATATGGGAGTAGCGATATGCGATTTCTAACGAAATTTTTCGAAACGCTTGTAAGCGAATAGAAATTAAAAATTCTATCTATCAGAGTCTTGCTGCTGTAGTTACTTTACTTATTTAGTATTCACCTGAAGACGACTGGAGATACTTACCAGTTGAAACGTTGTGATTTAAAACAAATAAAGACAATGGAAGTCCAAAACTCTTTCATCATTCAAAAAAATATATGATTGGTAATATAAATTTTATGAATGAATTTAATTTATTTTTCAGTAAATTTAAATTAATTAAAAATTTCCGGGAAAATTTCATACTGATTTTCAAAAACAAAATGTTTTATCCCATGATACCTTTTACCTTAAATAAATTACTTATTTCTGATTTTATTAACAGTATAAAAATAATAATTAAAAATTTGAAAAAACGCGCTTGTATTTTACTTGTTCACATGTATCCGTCTTTATGTAGATCAAGCCTAAAAAAATCATAACCCTTATCACCGGTAAGTCAAACTGACGGAATTAATTTACGACGTACCGCAAATATGGAAAATATGACGTCACAGTCAGCGGTCATTGAACAGACTTTAGCTATACATAACAAAATTATGCATGCATCCGGTTTAATACCTTTCTCATTCGATTTGATATCGACTTTCACAATAATTCAGTGTAATATAATTGTTCGGCTCTAACACTATGCAAATGCATTATATAGTTTTACGAATGAATATGAAATAATATAACGATATATTAATTTCGTATTCTCTAATTTTTTCATTCTAAACCACTTACCGATAAACTAGAAATCCTATTGGCACCAATAGCAATAGAACCAGCAGAATGTAAAGGTGGTTATAGGAACTAGACTTTGTTGTATCCACAGGTGGTTCAGATTCGCCCGGTGTAGTAAGTTTTTCATAATACACAACGTCATGTTCTTCTCCACGATAATTATTCGTTATAATAAAAATAACGCAATATTTGGTATTCGGTTTTATTGTTTGTCTGTCGTCTAGGCCAGTAATCGTTACAGTTTTTGTACGGTTATCTTTTACCTAAAATATATTTTTATGTTATTAATTTTTAAAAAATAAGTAACTTTTTAGTGCATTAAAATCAGGAGACTTGACACCAAAGTCCAAAATAATGGGTTCCCGTTCCCTGGGCCCAGGTAGACAACACGAAGGACGTCCTTTTAGTTTTATCCTTATCAGGGGTTATAGGACATGATTTATTGGAGAGCCAGAATATTATACAATCCCCACTTCCACAAATTCTTGAAATTTACCACTAATGGCATCTATATACTAGAAATTCAAATGTGAGTTCCTTTACAGGACCATGGATATTCTGGATAACTAATGGACACCCAAAACCTTAATATGTCCAATGACTTTCATAGTGGCCAATACCGACTTTCTTATTTTAAATGCAATACCCTGTATATTATTCTATTTTTGGATTCTTCAGAAAATTTTAGACATATTTCATTACAATATCCCATACCTATATGTTTCGGGAATATTAAGTGTTTTCAGATTTATTACAAAAATTAATTAATAACACACTCAAAAACTAATAAGTAATACTGTTTATTTCTTGATAATGTAAAAAACAAAAAAAAAAACACTGATGTAGGAGATGTTGAAAATGCTCGCCGTGAACGCATTGGCACCATCCTAATCTTAAATAGAAATTTCTTCTAATGTTACTGAACATCTCAGGCGTGACCGATCTAATCGCAAGCGTTATTCGTCTTTTTAAGTCAGCTAAGTCGAGGGGTTTAGTTTTGTATACAATATTTTTGACATAACCCCACAAGAAGAAGTCTAATGGCGTTAGATCAGGGGATGGTGCTGGCCATTCCATCGATCCACGCTTCCCTATCCACCGATTTTTAAATATTCGGTTGAGGTACTGCCGGACATTGATTTGGTGCTCCATCTTGCTGAAACCATATCATATTTGCGGGAAATTGTGGGTTTGCTGCATCAGGATATAAGTTTGTCAAAGTTGGCAAGACATTATTTTGGAGCAATGCTAAATAATTATTGCCATTTAAATTACCATTATTGAAGAAGGGACCTATGATCTCAAACTATTCCTATATACTATTTCTATACTGTTCCCGCCCAATCACTTAATATTTCCGAAACAGTTAAAGATAGGTATAGGATATCGTACATGAAATATTATGTCTAAAAGTTTCTAAAGAATCCAAAAATTGAATAATATACAGGGTGTTGCATTTAAAATAAGAACGTTGATATTGGCCACTGTTACATGACACACCCTGTATAAAAAGTTTTTATTGAAAAAAATGCGCAACTAGAAATACTAAGCGACGTATCCGAGCGTTTTTTCGGACACGCCTCCATGTATTTATTATCGAATTTATTCCATTTGGCTGATACACACTGTCACAACCACCTTAAAGGTGGTTGTGATACTGTATAAGGAAGGACCTTTAAAAAAGTCTAATACAATTTTGATGTAAAATTAATTGGGGAGCCAATGTTTGACGCAGCAAAATTTACATTGGATTCCCATGGCTATAGTCTGGCGGTGCATCATCCGATAGATGATCTTAAGAGTTAAAATGAAAATTACCTCTAAAACTTGTGAAAGCCATGTCACTCCATAGGGATGGCATAAATTACCAGCTAGTTTCTTGTTTTTAATAGAATCCTGATGAACCAATATACTTTGATTATAGTCTTGAATAGCTACGGTAACTTTGTATGATTGCAGTCTTTTGTCTACGTGAGGTAATTTAAATACTAAGGCCTTATCACCATTACCCAATAATTTGGGACTCTGATCAATATGATCACCCAAATCAGCAGTCTTAACGGTCGTAGTAGTAAATGCACTTTTATATTTACTATTAGCTGACTGAATATATAAAACATATTCTGTACTATACGGCACATATTTTACCTAAAAAAAACAGTAATTTAAAACCGTTTCTTAATGTACAGGGTCATCCAACCAGGACTGAACAGGGGTCTATTTTTTTAGTTTCCCTGTATTTTTATTTAAACCAATATAGCCATTTAGTTTATGCTTTGCCGTAGAATCTAAAATTACCATTTAAAAAGCGATCTGACTTAAAACAAAGGAACTGTGGCGTAAAGTTGTTGTTTTTTCAATGGAACACCCTGTATATTATTTATTTTTATGAAACGCCTTTCTTTCCTGATTCCATAAATATATAGTTTGTCCATATTAGCTCAAACCGTTTTTAAGATATGAGCAATCAAACATTTAAAAAGCTGTATTCATTTGAGCTTAATACGTCTAGAATGCCTTGGAAAAGAAAATCCCCGTAATGGCGATGCATTAAAATACAGCTTTTTAAATGTTTGATTGCTCATATCTTAAAAACGGTTTGAGCTAATATGGACAAACTATATATTTATGGAATCAGGAAAGAAGGGCGTTTCATAAAAATAAATAATATAAGGGTGTTCCATTGAAAAAACAACAACTTTACGCCACAGTTCCTTTGTTTTAAGTCAGATCGCTTTTTAAATGGTAATTTTAGATTCTACGGCAAAGCATAAACTAAATGGCTATATTGGTTTAAATAAAAATACAGGGAAACTCAAAAAATAGGCCCCTGTTCAGTCCTGGTTGGATGACCCCGTACCTAATAAAAATAATAGCATGCATCTTCACAAATATTTAGTTTGTATCTATCTGTAACCAAAATTATTTTCCTAATAAGAAGCCGTGTATAAAATACTTATAAACATGCGGTCAAAAAGGCTTCATTTTTTATATACAGGTATAAAAGGTTTAATTTGTTTTTGTTTTTCTCACACATTTTCCGAGATAATTTTTCCAATTTGGTACACTCATTAGTTTTTGGAATTCCAAAAAGAAAATGTCAAAATTGTCGGATGTAGTATACAGGGAAGTTTCATCAAAGGTGGCCACCAGCCATATCTCGGAAACTTGCATAGAAACTTGGGGGAAAAAAATGTGATTAAAGCGGTCATAAAAAAATTCTGGAAATTACCTTTAAGTTCCTCATTTCGCCGCAAGGAGGCACAATTGAAATATTTTTTTTTTAATTCTAAATTTCTCCGAAAATTCCCTCATTAAGGTATAACTCTGACTACATCATCAAAAAGCTTAGACAATTCTGTATCATTTTTGTTTAAGGCTCATTGGCGTACCGATCTTGATAAGAGTGGGAGAAGCTATTGAAAGTGTAAACATTCAAATCGCTGTAACTTCTAAACGACTTATCCGATTTTACTGAATTTACGTTTGTTTGAAAGAGAAAGGTAAGTACCTTCAATTGTCGTATTTAACGATACACGATAATTTCTAATAAAATTGCTAGAGGGCGCAATTTGTATTAAAAGTTATTGTTTTGGCAATAACTCTGAAACGAACAAAGATATCGAACTGCGGTCTTCACATTTTTTCTTGCAAATTTCATCTACTTTCCGATTATGATGTCATAGTTATACCGTATGATTTGAATTTTCGGGATAAAATAAAAAACTGTTATTATTGCAAATTGCGCCCTCTAGCAATTTTATTAAACACTATCGTGTACTGTTGGATACGTCAATTAAAGATACTTACCTTTCCCTTCCAAACAAGCTTAAATTTAGTAAAATCGGGTAAGTCGTTTAGAAGTTACAGGGATTTTAATCTTTTACACTCTCAATGGCTTCTCCCACTCTTATCAAGGTGGGTACGCCAATGAGCCTTAAACCAAAATGATGCAGAATTCTCTAAGTTTTTCGATGATGTAATCAGAGTTATACCTTAATATGGGAATTTTCGGAGAAATTTAGAATTAAAAAAAAATAATTTTCAATTGTGCCCACTTGCGGCGAAATGAGGAACTTAAAAGTAATTTCCAGAATTTTTCATGCCCGCTTTAATCATAATTTTTTTCCCAAGTTTCTATGGCTAGTAGTTTCCGAGATATGGCCGGTGGTCACCCTTAATGAAACACCCTGTATAAGATGTTATAATTTCTTCTAAAAGGTGCGAAAAGAATGCTAGCACAAATTCCTGAGGCTTAAATATGACGATCTAATCCAACTTACCTCAGTCCAAAAGTGGATGATTTCGGAGGTACAGAGTGTCAAAAATTCAATTTGTTTTTAGTTTTTCATAAATAATTTTTTTAATAATAATTGATGTATTAATTATGATATATTATTCTAATAAATAGGCGTAATTTGCTTGGACTTTTTTTTAAATTCAATTTTATATTGGTTTACAAAAACTCAGCTTTTTTTAAATATGGACAAACCCTTGGTAGTAGTGCAAAAGAACGGACTTTATTTTTGTCTGTACATACCTGATACGTATATTTAGGCAAATAAGTATCATTGACTATCTTGTACACTTCGTGCATTGTTTGATCCTCTTCAGAATTCGAGGTATTGAAATAAGTACTATTTAAAATAATATTAAACGAATTAATTGTTGCGTTAGGATTGTATGGATGTAACCAACTGATATTCAAGTGGCAATATTCCGTTGTTTCTTGGCAATCCACAACTTGATATGTAACATTTTCAGGGGGCAATGGTACTAGAAATATAAATACATAAATAAATACATATTATTTCGGTATACAGCACCAATAATGGGTTTTATTGTCAGTTATACCGTGCGAGCAAAAATTATTTGCATCAAAAAGGGCCTTGCATCTAAGGACATAATGCTTAGGCGTAGAGCTTAATACATATTGGGTGTCAGTAACTACCTGAATAAACAATCAATCAGTTATTCCGTCATCTTTGACAGTCGTTACAAGTAATTTAATTCATCGCTAATTTTTCCAATTTCTTGAACAATTCGCACAATGGGCTTTACGGAACAGCACAAAACATTCATGGTTGAAGCGTATTTTCGAAACGGGTTAGAGTAAATAGTGAGTGGCAATACAATCCGGATTTGTGCATGGACGATTTTCACGAACATTTTCGTAACGTTGCTTTTATTGCTGGGGATTTTTATCACTGCCTGAAAAGAACCGTGGCTATGTTTAGGGAAACAGGTTCTATACAACACAAAAAAGGAACAGGAAGACCATCTGTAAGAACAGAAGAACTTTTTGCAAATGTTTGTGAAATAATACAAAAGACTCCAACAAATTTTATAAGACGCCTGTCTCAAGAAGTGGAAAGATATTATGAAACATGCAGGACTATTCTTAAGAAGCAGCTAAATTTATTTCCTTATAAAGTAAAAGTATTCCAAAACATACAAGCCGCAGATTTTGAAAGACGCAGGAATTACTCTTAATGGTTTACCCAAAATTTATTGGAAAGAAGTGATTTATTAGGCCTGGCATTTTTTTTGGATGAAGCCTGGTTTCACCTCTCCGGTTATATATGTGAATTATCAGAATACACGCATGTGGAGTAGTGAAAATCTTCATTTTTTTGTAGAGTCCATTGGACCCATAAAAAATTGGTGTCTGGTTAGCTGTTTCCCGAACAGTTACAGCACAGAGGTATAGACAATATTTTGAATCCATTTGTGGAGCAATTACTTGACGACGAACTACGTTTTGGATATTTTCAACAGGACGGTGCAACCGCCCATACCTACAGCCGCCGAAACTAGATATTAACTACTGACGCAATTTTTTCGACGACAGATTGATCAGTTTTCGATCAGACATTGAATTCCCACCTACATCACCTTGTTTAACTGTTATGGATTACTTCGTTTTTCCTCATTTAAAGAACACTATTTTTAAAACACCAGTTGCAAATTTAGAACAATTACAAGAAAGGATTATCCAAGAATGTGGTAACATTTCTCCAGAGATGCTGGACACTTTCGAAAATATGAAGACGTGTGAATTTATGCTTGGAGCATGGCGGTGGCCAATTTCAGCAATTTATGTAATTATTTTTCTTTTTCTTTCTGTATATTCTTACTTTGTTAATTTTGTAAACAGCACAAATAAATTTGTATTTGTCTACTTTTTTACTACTAAATAGTTTGTCATATCATGTCATAATATGAATTTGACAACATTTTAACCTAGATTTGGTTAGATATATCGTCCCCATATCATTGTGATCTAAACCAAGCCCCACGTTTTTTAATCCAAGCCCTCTTTGATGCAAATAATTTTTGCTCGCACGGTATAAGCTCAGTTGTTTAAACTTTTAAAAAGTTATCTTTTAATTTGAATCGAAGAACAGATAAATAGAATACGTGACCGGCAAAAAGTTCGCAGCATATGCGAGCAGCAAAAATTTTAAAAACAAGAAGTGACGTTAGGTGACCAGATATCCCAAAAATGTATTTGAAAAAGTTACTTAGAATTAAATTCCAGACTCATTATCAAAATTCCAAGATATATGTCGAATTCGGTTTTTACCTCGCAGACGAGACCAGAGTAAAGAAATTTTTGGATCCTGTGACAAAGGAGGATTCAGACTCGTCTTTAAAGTTATAACTTATTTTTTTTAAACGGCAACATGGTGGCTCATCGGGTAAGGAAAAAAGAGTATTTTATTACGATTATTTTAATACCACACACTATTAGGTTTTAGAAAAGCTTCCATTAAAAATTTGTAACTTGGAACTTGTGACCAACAAAACTGATAAAACAAAAACATTACGATGCTCTAACATGACCGGTATTTATGTTTATTTAAAATTTTACCTGCCGAAGACATGCAAATGTCACATTCTAGCGCGATCTCTCTTAGTAACGCATTGATATTTACTTGTATGTATGCAAGAACATCTATTTATTTTTCTTCACTTACAACAACGGCATCGTTTTCATTATTGTCAGGCTCATTTCGCATTTTCTGAACCAGTTTTGGGTAATAGTGCCGGGTTGGATGACGCCGATTAGAATATCTCTGTGCGTAAAGACGTCCAGCATCGGTTGAATTGTTCCTATATTCTCCAAAAACTAATATCGTATCAACTTTTTCACCCCTTGTATAAGTATTATTTTCCTATTTTTTTTTAAACAAGAAACTAATTTACTTTGGCAGAAGCTGTCGGCATGTCAATTTTCTTCAAGGCATCTTAATGATTTTGTTTTATCAGTTTTGTTGGTCACAGGTTACTTGATGCATTTAAACCTTAATTTATTCTCAAAATATGCTTCATTTTAGAAAAGTTCCAACTTTTTTTTAATGAAAGCTTTTCTAAAAGCTAACAGTGTAACAAAATAATCGTAATAAATTCCTCTTTTTTCTTAACCCGACGAGCCACCATGTTGCCGTTTAAAAAAAAAATGAGTTAACTTTTAAAGATTTAATTTTACACAGCAGACAGCATTGGACCGAAAATAGTAAAATTGTATTTTTCCCAAGATTAAAGAACTGAAATAAGTAAATTATTAGCCCTCATTCATTTTCAATTCATAGCCCTCTAGATGAAAAATAAATTTGAAAAAAAAAATGTTTTTGGTAACAAAAAGTGACACATCGTTATATTTAAAATGTAAAATGGAGTCAAAAAAGGAAAAATAAACTAGGTGTTCCATTTAAAAATCAAAGATTATGTCACTTCAGGTTAAACCGGAAGCTCCATAATGTTGAGTCACATGTCAAAAAATGCAGTTTTATGTCGTATACAAATCCTCCAAATTTAATTATATTATCTTGAAAAACAAGAAAGTTATAGAGGTGAACCACCCTCCACGAACACCCGGTATAAACAGCTTTTTCAAATAAATTTTTTGATATCTCGGCACCTAACCTCATTTTTCGTAAGTTCGCAATCTTTTTTTTTTTGCCACTTTTTCCCATATTTTATGTTGCGAACTTTTTACCGATCATTGTATATATCTTACGTCTTTCTACTGTATCGCCCTCAACTGCAGACTCTTGACCAAAAGTGTTGGTGTTGCTATTTTTAATGCTAACTTTAAACGAATAATTTTGATCAGGCATTAAATATTCCAAATTTACACAAAGCTTTTTTTTCCACAAAGAACATCTTTCAATTTTCGAGATGACGGCTTTACATTTTGCAAATGAAAGTTTGTTACATCGGATCACTTGAACGTCTGTGGGTATTCCTTGAGGATGGGAAGGAAGATCATATCTTAGGTGAGCAGTATTAGGTCCAATGGCATACAATTCCAAATTTTGTACAGCAGGTGCCACTAAAAAGAATAAAATATTTTTTAAACCGAACTTATTTGGGTTATAATAGGGGATTCTTAATCTTAAAAATAGGTATACACAATTGTTACGTAAATCCGCTTTCAGTGAAAATTGCTGTTTTAATACCTCCTGATCAAAAGCTCTCATAGGAGTAAAAAAATTATTCAGCGGTTTTCGAGTTATGGGCGTTCAAAGTTGAAAATAAATAGTTTTACATTTAAAGTAGCGGATTTTGCTTTCTCTTGTCGTGTATTTTATCAATAACATAAAATGCAAAAAATTGTTTGCTATCATTATACACAGTAGGTAGGTACTTATCTATGATATGGTATACCTATTGATAAAACCTATTTTCTCTTACTAACTCTGTACAATTGCAGAAATGGTTTAATCTTTTCTAGGTGTGCCTGTTTTTTAATTTATGGATGTGCCAATTGAAAAAAATATATATATTCAGTAGTTTTTGATACCCTGTATACTACGGTACAATGTGTCCCAGTAAGGTCGGCGAGGTACAATGTTATAAAACCTAACGTATTTGAAAAAAAAAATATTGGGAAAAAAACCCCACAGTCGTCTTCACAAATACAGTGATGGGCTAAAATATGGAACAAATTCATTTAAAAATCAGATATTCATTTTTTGAAAAAACGCTCGGACACGTCGATTATAATTCTTTCTTCCGGATATTTTGCCTCAAAAAGAAATTATACCGGGTGTGTCAAAAAGTAGATGTAGCAAAATTTTTTTGTTTTTTAAATAGAACCCCCCTATTTTTACTTTTTTTTTAGAGAAAAATTACATCATAAAAAAAAATTCTTTAAAAAAAGGTACATGTACCTACTTAAAGGTAAACAGGTAAATTTAAATGAATTGTTACTACGATAGCAAGTCATGTGTCAATAAAAAATAAGTTTAGGTATAATTTTGAAAAACGGTGATCATGGTGCATTTAAATGAAACACAAAGAATCAAAATTTTAACTTTAATTGGATGTGGAGACAAAACAAGAAGTCAAGAAGAAATTTGTAACTTGTTTAACGCTAAGTATCCAGAACGGCCGATTATAAGATCTACAGTAAGTAAAATTGAGAAGAAATTCAGGGAAACAGGGAATGTAAAGGATCGTCTACGGCCAGGTCGTCCAAAAATTAGTGAAAACTCACAATTGAACATTTTGTTAGAGGTTGAAGATAATCCTCATAGTGCATCCACTGAAGTAGCCCTTAATAATGATGTTAGCTGACGATCTGTGTTGCGGGTATTGAAACAAGAAAAGTACCATCCGTACAAAATTAGGTTGCTGCACGAGCTAAACGAAGATGATCCCGACCGCCGACTACAGTTTTGTGAAACTATGATGGAAATTTGCAACTTAAATCTATTTTTCCATCGTAACATACTTTTTAGCGATGAAGCCACGTTTTGTTTAAATGGTTCAGTAAACAGACAAAATTTTCGGTATTGGATGAGAGAACAGCACACGCAATACCCACAAAAAGTAAATGTTTGGGCAGGGATATTAAATGATAGAATTATTGGACCTTTTTTCTTTAATGGAAATCTTACAGGAGACCGGTATTTACAATTTCTTCAAAATTAATTAATTCCCACACTAGCAGCGGATTTTCCAAATCCGAATCCGCCTCATCTACCAGAAGCGTCTATTTGGTTTCAGCAGGATGGTGCTCCGCCTCATTTTGCTCGAACGAGAGTATTTGAATACTGTATTTCCCGAACGATGGATAGGTAGAAGAAGACCCATAGAATGGCCTGCAAGATCTCCCGATCTTACACCCATGGATTTCTTTCTTTGGGGTTATTTGAAATCAAAAGTGTATAAGGATAACCACAAAATTTGGAAGACTTAAAATTTAAAATTAGATATGAAATTAGGCAAATTAATGAAAATACTGTAAATAATGTTTTAGAAGGGTTTTTAAGTAGATTAGCATACTGTCAAGAAGTTAATGGTTTGCATTTTCAACACTTAATAAACTAATTTTTTAACCTTTTTTTAAAGCATTTTTTTTTATGATGTAATTTTTCTCTAAAACCGTTAGAGATAAGGATAGAGTATGCTACAGGAATTATGCGCAGAATTTGACGTAGAATTAGGGTAATAAGTATTTAAAAAACAAAAAAAAATTTCTACATCTACTTTTTGACACACCCGGTATAATTTCTTTTTGAGGCAAAAAATCCGGAAGAAAGAATTATAATCGACGTGTCCGAGCGTTTTTTCAAAAAATGAATACCTGATTTTTAAATGAATTTGTTCCATATTTTAGCCCATCACTGTATAGTAAAAGTCAGATTAATGTGGTGTACATGTTTCGGTACTAGAATCATCAACACCGAAGGGCTAAAATAAATTTAGAATGAATAGAAAAAGGAAGAACAAGTTAGATTGACGTACTTACCCCAAGTGCCACTTATACTAGAAATATAAAAGATTTTTAAAAATTAATAACCATAAACTACGAATAAGACGAGGACATTTTGACCAGAAAGTGAGATAGTATTTCAAAATTAAAAACAGTGTATGAACTTGCGGATCATTTATTAATAAAAAATCAGTGTGTTTCTTTAAATTTTTCATATGCATCTAGCGCAGTGATGTTATTTCTAACTTTAACAGTTAGTGTGACATCTTTTTCCAAACTTAAAATAGTAATAACCTATTTACGTAACACCATGGGACAACAACGCCTTTCGGTTTATCCTCGATCAGTATCGAACACGAGTTTGTTAATAGTATATTAACGTACACGTTTTATAAAGCATCATTTTATAGCACGCGTCCATGTTAAAAAACGAGCCGCTTGCGGCGAGTTTTATAACGGGACAAGTGCTTAAAACTGCTTTATATAACACGTACGTTATACTATTTTTCTAATTTGTAGTTTTTTCAATAAAAAACACATATTTAAAAAGAAAATAAATCCTTTAAATTTTGTAAATTTTTATGTCTAAATTTTATGTTGGTAATACTATTTTTTATCATAGTAGCCTCTGGACAACAAAAATTATTTTGCGAACTGTAATTTTTTGATTTATTGAGCCATTTTCACCACGAGATTCTAAAGTTATTTTGGCAATATGAGATTTGAAATTGGACGGAATACGTTGTGTGATCCTTGTACATTCGGTACATACAGAGCGTTCGGAAATTCGGGTGATTTTGCTACTTTTTTCGAATTTCAAAAGACGTGATTTTACGTCACGGCATTGCAATTTAGTATAGGGAAGATGGAAAATTTAAATAAAGTTGAAGTTAAAATCGACATTGGAAGGTTAGTAGATTGAATTTTGGATAGGATTTGGCAGAAAATGATAGCTTGAAGCATCTACAAAAGATTGATTTATAGATTTATGCAACCAACATACATGACTGTTATCTACACAGAATAAAAAGTAGGTTATCAAGCTATTTTTCCTCTGCGAAAAATGGGTTTTCTCGTAAATCACAAAGGCCGCGCAAGTCAATAAAATAAAACATTTAAATGTTACCAACATCAAATAAAGAAAAAACGCGTATTGAAATAGCTTCATTACGATACGCAAATGCGTATCGTAATAGATTTGTTATGATACAAAATTAGAAAAAACATTAAATATCAACGAAATTATAAACGATTTTGCAAAAAAAAACTCTCGACGATCTGGTCGTTTTGTATAATACCTTGTATAGTACTTAGAGACATAATGTTTGTGCAGACTTGTTTAGTGTTACCTACTTACTTTTGTTACTGTTACTATCATACATGGTAAGCTACATTATAAGTGGTGTTTTAAAATTTTGATTTTGCATCATGTTTGCTGGAATATTACGTATAATGACTTAATAACTACCTATGTTATGTCCACCAGTCTACCTAGAATTATAAAATAAATTCTAATTGTTTGCTGTTTTATTAGGAGGTACTTAACACATAATGTGAGTTTAACCCTAAATAACTTATTACACGATTAACGAATTAAAAAATTCATAAACCTGAACCTAATAGTAATGAAAATAAGAATTATCATTTTCCATTCGTTATACAGTGTCCGCAAGAAAGTTCGCATCAAATGGGATTTTTTTTTATTATTAGGTATAGGTAAAAATTGAAAAAGCAGTTAGTTTTTGCTTACCTAAAAACCAGAAATGACGTATACTGAAGCAGCTGCACGACTTGCGTTACCTGTCAAATTTGACATTTTTAATAAAATAGGTTCAAAAATGCCATTATTTATCAAAATATCGAAAAACTTTATTCGAGAAAGTTGTTTACTTACGCATTTTTAGCCTTTGTACGAAATTTTGAAAGTCTAATACAATTTTTATTTTTTGCCAGATTCTTGAAAATTTTGATCAACCCTCGTAGATTAACTTTTATACATCGATGTAAAACCATTTGCCTTTACTTCATTTGTAGTCTTAATGCAATTTTGTGTGAAATTCTTGTTTCCAATTATTTATTTTGCTTCAAAAACTGAAATTGTTATTGATCAGTATGTAATGTTTGATGCAAAGTTTATCTAATTACATCAGTTTTGCCAAAACCGACGTTTCTCATTTTTCTTAAGTTAGTAAACAGATGTACAAAAAGAAAATATTAGGAAGCTTTCGCTGAAATTTTACTTAATTAATATTGGATCAAAAATAATAAATATTAATCGCTCGAAACATTTTATTCAACAAAAATATAGTATAATATAATTAATTTAATTTAATATTAATTAAGTAAAATGTCAACGAAAGCTTCCTTCTTTCCTATTTTATTTTTGTACATCTGTTTACTAACTTAAGAAAAATGAGAAACGTTGGTTTTGGCAAAACTGATGTAATCAGATAAACTTTGCATCAAACATTACATACTATCAATAACAATTTCAGTTTTTGAAGCAAAATAAATAATTGGAAACAAAAATTTTACACAAAATTGCATTAAGACTACAAATGAAGTAAAGGCAAATGGTTTTACCTCGATGTATAAAAGTTAATCTACGAGGGTTGATCAAAATTTTCAAGAATCTGGCAAAAAATAAAAATTCTATTAGACTGTTAAAATTTCGTACAAATGCTAAAAATGCCTAAATAAACAACTTTCTCGAATAAAGTTTTTCGATATTTTGATAAATAAGGGCATTTTTGAACCTATTTTATTAAAAATGTCAAATTTGACAGGTAACGCAAGTCGTGCAGCTGCTTCAGTATACGTCATTTTTGGTTTTTAGGTAAGCAAAAACTACCTGCTTTTTCAATTTTTACCTATACCTAATAATAAAAAAAAATCCCATTTGATGCCACTGAATATCGTACCTCGCCAACCTTAGTGGGACACCCGGTATAAAAAAAATTGGGTGTAATTAATTAATGCTTTTTGTTTCTTAACTTACCTCCAGCTAAAGTTGTGAAATTGTATGATAGTTTATGCGTATGTATTCCTTTTACAAGATTCCTGGCATTTCTCGCTATCAAAACAGTCAAAGTATGTGATGTGTATGGTCGCAACCCATTAATAAGATACTGATTGTCCGTTTGTAATTCACTAGTTTTATTAAAATTAAACTTCGGGTTCGTAACTATTAAAGTATAGATGAGCTTGCCTGAAATTACATTACAAGGAGGTTTTTCCCAAGAAATGTTAACGGCAGTGTTTAAAGGCCGGATGTGGATTTTAAAAGGCAGTTCTTCCACTGTAGGTTCATCTAAAAAAAAAATGGTAATATTTTTATATTTTTTAATTCGTGAACGCTAAATAAAAGTTGCCAGATGTAATTATTTTGTTGACCAATTTTTCTTAAAACAAAAGAGTCAGGAAAATGTGGCTTTTAACTTTCAGACCGAGTTGCTGCCCAAGCAAATCGTTAATAAGGTATTAAGGCAAGAGGTAAGAGCAGATTTAGCTTTTTGACATGGAGAATAACGATTTAAAAAAATGTGATAAGAGGGGGGGGAAGTTGAAATGTAACGGGTGGTCAGCTAAGAATGGCCGCCGGCCATTGAAGAAATGAAGAAATTGTTGATTCTGCTAAATAGCGCCCTCTAGCTGTCGCAGCGGAATTCAGAACAACTTAGTTTTTTATAGAGACCGACCGAAGGTTCGGTTTCGGCTAAAAATCGTCTGCGCCGAAACCAGTGTTCGTAACTTGTGCCGCACCGTTGGGCTAACATTGGGGATCTCATCCTTTAATTTTTTTCTGTCGACCTTTTTTTTTTTAGGTGGAAAGAGTTCAATCTGTTTCCAAAATTAAGTAAAAATTTTGTAAAATGTGCGATTATATTACTAATTTCTGCATATTATCTAAATTAATCTCTCAAGGGGTTATTGGGCTTTAACCCCCAGTACCCCAAAAACCCTTTTTTCAACTATTCTCACATTATGACTTCTACAGACGATTCTTATCTTTACTGTTTTACAGACATATTAATGATTTTACAAAAAAATTTTTAAATAAATGATTTAAGAAATCCTCGACACCTTTTCTTTGGAAGGCCTTTTTTTCTTCTTCATTTAGCTTGGTTGTTTAGACTTCCTTTACTAACTTTCTTCACATGCTCAGCATGTTTTAACTCTCCTCAACTTTTTTATATACGTCACTTCTATATTTCAATTTTTCAATGCCATGAAAGCTCCATTAAGGTTTTATACCATTTTATCTTCTGCTAATACCATCAGCACTATATAAATGTTGTCTGTCTCCTGAAGATGAACGTTTCTACGTTCGAAACATGTAGAGACCCCTAAAGAAATTCTTTATATCTTGTGAAGGAAGACTTTTAGTTTTTTCTTTCTTATATTTTCAACTCCAGTTTAAGCATGGACTACTTCTTCAAATTAAATAAGTTTCGGTTTCGGCCGAAACTGAGACCAAGGCCGAAGATTCGGTTTCGGTTTCGGCTGAAAAATCTTGTTTCGGTCGGACACTAGTTTTTTATTAACTTGATAAAACAAAAAATCCTTATTTGGCGAGTTCAAATTTGTCAAATTCTGATAAGCCAAACTAATGTTGTAAGTTTTTTCTTATCAACATTTGTCCCCTCCTACCTCCCTTAAACAAAATGATAGAGCAAACACTTAGAAACAAAAGTTATCCAGAATTTTCATTAGATTAAAAAAATGCTCATTTTGATACACCTTTACCATGAGAATTTTTAAGACTAAGATTTGATACTATAGTTACGCCCCTTAGCGGCCAACCTAGAAACATAAAAATAATTTCCAGCAATTTAATTGTAATTGTAATAAATATTCTTTTCCGCAAGCCGCGCATGCGTAAATGGTTTCTCAGATATAGCCGGCGGCTACCCGGTATAGGTTGTAAGCTAAAAAAAGAAATTAAGGATTTGATTGAAAAATTATGGAGTTTTTCTGTATGTGATTGCAAAAATTTATATAATGTCAACTCTGGTATAGGCTTTTAGCATAAGATGTATTTTTTTCTTTTGAGAACAAACACTAGTGGCGGATTCACCATTTCTTCACCATTCATCAATATTTCGTTACATTTTCACTTTATCCAAACGTTGGCCCCCCCGCCGCCTTTGAAGTACAATTACCTACAGTTTTACATTAAAAAATGCCGAATTTATAAATGAATACAAGCAGAAAAAATAATATGGGCAAATTTGACAAAATTTCGTTTTTTGCTGATAATTCTCAGCAGTACAACGTTATCATTACAAAACCCGACAGTCACAATTATTAAAAAAATATTAACTATTAATTGGATCTCTTCACTGTACCAACACAACTATTATAATAAAAGCTTTTAGATTCCGAGCATATAAAAACCGCCCCTCGCAGAAGCTTCACTTTTAAAAAATTATCTTAGAACTGTAGTTCACCGATTACCTGTTTCAAGTGTATTAATACGTAGAAACTTGTCCTTTTCGTGCAAAACTGAAGATATCGTTATGTTGTACAAAGTATGAGGAATCAAATTGGTTATGGTAATTTCATTATGTTTTGTCGACAAAAATCCACCGGATTTCAATCTCTTTGAAGTTGCTATATCTGATGAACAAATATCATTTCCCTACAATAAAAAAAATAAAATTTAATTTAAATTCGCTTATAATTTTTATTAATTCTAAAATTAAAATCCAAAAAAAAGTTTTGCAGCCCTGGAAAAAAGTTACAAAAACGATATAAAAGACTTTTTATTATGGCATTGTGTGAGACTATTGGCTAGGGGTTTATTTAGGGAAACTATTATTTTTTGTTTTATTGGTACCCCAATTTGATTATGTATTGTAAAGTACGCCTCAGCATGTTTAAATCCAACTTTTAAAAACGCGCGCGTTTTAAAGTTACCATGGCTACATCAACAACCCGAGAAAAATTTTTTTGAATAATCAGGGTACTGGGGGATTGCAATGGGCTGCAGGACGATCTTAATGCCTTGGTAAGATTCTGTGAAAGTCAGAGTTTATTTCTTAATGTAGACAAGTGTGTATCGATAACGTTCAGCGGATACAAAAATGTACAAAATGTTCGTTATATAGTCAGATCTGGTCTTAACGTGCGGGTCCAAAGGTCACTGATCATATGCGTCAAATCAGACAACACAGAGGCTATCAAAATGTTGTGAGATTATTTACAAATATACCGAAGGAAGGAAAAATAGTTTCATTATTTTAGCTATCGCGAAGATAGCCACATATACCTAATATTATTAGTTTTGTAAAAATTATGTACAGGGGAGTTGAAAAAGTTACAAAAAAATTATATAATCGTTAATTATATACCTACTGTACCCTTTAATTAAAAACGACAATAATAAACAGTGCAATTTATTTTAACAATTTTACTACTAAACCTAAAAATACTATGGCATTTAGTCTGATAAACTATTTAGATAATGAAAGAAAAAGTGGAAATTCGCAAACCAATATGCAGGAAACCGTAATGAAAACACTGGGAATTAGTTTAAGGAATATGCAGAATAATGTGCATGAAAAAAAAGCATAATATAATACCCAAGAATACTAAAAAATGTAAACGAAAAACACCGTTTATAATTATAGCCTAAAAACTCTCATCGTCACTTATAAAATCTGAAAAGTCCTCGTCGTCTGAGTCGTCTTCGAATGGAGCAATTATCATTGGCGCTACTTCGACATCTAGTACTTGTTCTCGATCCCACCAATCCCTTATTAATATTCCTGTATGTTCCACCGATTTCTTCCAGTACTCTTGTGTAATATGATCTAACGAATCTTGCCAAACTATTTGTACTTGGTCGGATTTAAGACCATCACCTACATGTTTTTTATAATAAGACTTTGCACCAGCCCATATTAATTCTATTGCGTTAAACTGGCAATGATATGGCGGCAGTCGTAGAACCTCATGACCATATTCACGCAGTATTTCATCTACCGCGTATATTTTGGGTTTTTTAAGAGACTTTGCTATTGATAGGAGTTCCGATTTAAGCATATTTGGTATAAAGGATTTTGGTTCTGTTTTTCCAGCCACTCATAAATATCACTTTTCCTCCAAGATGAAGAAGGCTGTTTATTTAAAATTCTTGAATGATATAATGCATTATCTAATACAATTAAAAACGGAGCATCCAAATTTGGTATCAATTGAACTTTTAACCATTTTTCAAACATTTCGCAATTCATATTATCATGATAGACAGCACTTTTTGATGTTGAAGAAAAAATTAAACTCGCACCTGCAACATATCCTGTTGCAGAACCGGCATGCAAAATAATAAAACGCTTTCCTGTACCGCACCCCTTTTTCCTTTTAACACTTTTTACAGACTCATCTTGCCAAGATTTTGAACCACTTCCATTCGAAAATATCCACGTTTCGTCTAAAAATACCACTTTTCTAAATTTCGATTTGTAATTGTCCGTATATTTTTTTAAAAACTGAACACGCTGACTCACTATCTGTGGCTGCTCACATAAAAATCTTCGGTTACAGTCTTTTTTATAGCGAAAACCTAAATTTTTTATTAATTTTGATAAAGCTTCAAGTCCAATTTCTAAAACACCCCGAATTTTTAATGTTTTTTGTAAAACTGGAAGAGTTACATTGGTTTTTGATTTGTATAAATTGTAAATCACATTTCGAACTCCCATTTTAATATTTTCGCTTAAATCCTCAGTCTTCGGCTTTCTTCGTTTACACTTTTTAGTATTCTTGGGTATTATGTTATGTTTTGTTTTGTTTCATGCACAATTTTCTGCACAGTCCTTAAACTAATTCCCAATGCTTTGGCTACTGTTTCCTGAATATTGGTTAACGAATTTCCACTTTTTCTTTTATTTTCGAAATAGTTTATCAGATTAAGTACCATTTTTTTTGATTGGGGATGCAAAAACCCAGAAAATTGTTTCATTTTGTCACAAACTGTCAAAGTCACAAAACTGGCATATTTAAAATAAAACGTAGCTGGTGCTATTATAAGCTTTTTTAGAATCGCTGGAAAGTAAATACATATATCCTTCATTTTCATGTCAAAATGGAATAAGTCTGTCTCATTTATCTTACGTATTTTATTTAGAGGGTAAAATTAAACGCAAGTAAAGAAAACAAAAACTGAGAGTATGTCTTTCTTGAATCGTATGACCCGCACGATAAGACCAGATCCGACTATACTATTAAAAATAGTGATATGAAATACGTGATTTAGGTGTTATAATGGACAGTAAGTTAATTTTTAGCTCTGACATTGAACAGGTTGTCAATAAGTGTAATTGATTTTTAGGATTTACTATAAGAAATAGTATCACGTAAGTAAGCTATAGTCAATAGCAATTACAAACCTATTATGAAAAAATATTCAATAATGACACTTACTGAAAGACGGATGGTTTCCCATCTTATTATGATTTACAAATTGGTGAACTGTCATGTTAATTCACCAACACTCAGATCAAAGTTAAGCTTTAATATACCGATTAGGGACTTAAGGTGGGAGTATCAACATGCTTGCCAACCTATAACCTATTTCGCGTAGAATTATTTATGTTTTCCAGCTTTTATACAAAATTTAAAGAAAATCAGTATTGACTTGATATCCTATAGGTAATAACTGACATATTTAATAAATATCAAGGAATTTCATTACTTATTTGAGGAGAATTGTATAGCGAAAAATATCGGGTAAGATTTTTTTAACATTGTCACTGATTGTTCTTTCACTATACAATTATCCCAAAATTAGCAATGCAATAAGTTGATATTTTTGTAATATATCAGATACTACCTAAATAATGTACCGACGATATTGATTGTCTTTAAATGTTAGTTACTAAAATAATAAACTCCAAAAATCAACGCGAAATAGGTTATAGGTTGGCAATAGATTGAATGACGTTGAGAAATCAACCTTAAGCCTTCAAAATACTTTTAATATTTGAATATTCCACTTAGAAATACTAATTCTGGAAAGAATTCTCCTCTCTGTAGAGCAACTCGTGCCTGTAATAGGCTGTGTTTAGGCATGAAAATGTTGGATATGTCTATAACTAGATTTAAAAAATATGTAAAATCATTGCTGCGATTTTTTTACATATTTTATGTTAACATAAGGTAAAACCGAGGAATATGACGCACGTTTTGAAATGTTTCAATTTCTCAGTTATCATTCACAAGTTTCCCATATACCGGGTATCCACGGAAGGTGGCTCGCCACTCTAACTTTTTTGTTTTTCAAGATAATGAAATAAAATTCGGGGGATTTGTATACGACATAAAAATGCATTTTTTGACAGGTGACTCTATTATGGAACTTCCGGTTTAACCGGAAGTGGAATAAACTTTCGATTTTTAAATGAGACACCTGGTATATTTTTACTTTACAAATTTATTGTTTCATCTAGAGGGCTATCTATGAATACCTTAAAATCACTTATTTCAGTTCTTTAATCTTGGAAAAATACAATTTTACTATTTTTGTTCCAATGCTAGGTGCTATGTAAAATTTAATCTTTAAAGTTGTATAACTCATTTTTTTTAAATGGCAACATGGTGGCTCGTCGGGTTAGGAAAAAAGAGGATTTTATTACGATTATTTTGATACCATACCTACACTATTAGGTTTTAGGAAAGCTGCCATTAAAAAACTTTAAAAAGTTAACTTAGACTTTCCTAAAGTGAAGCATCTTTTTATTGTTTCATCTAGAGGGCTATCTATAAATACCTTAAAATCACTTATTTCAGTTCTTTAATCTTGGGAAAATACAATTTTACTATTTTTGTTCCAATGCTAGGTGCTATGTAAAATTTAATCTTTAAAGTTGTATAACTCATTTTTTTTAAATGGCAACATGGTGGCTCGTCGGGTTAGGAAAAAAGAGGATTTTATTACGATTATTTTGATACCATACCTACACTATTAGGTTTTAGGAAAGCTGCCATTAAAAAACTTTAAAAAGTTAACTTAGACTTTCCTAAAGTGAAGCATCTTTTGAGAACAAATTTAGATTTAAATGCATCAACATAAACAAATCACGTCTTAAAGAAAATTGAAATGCCAACAGCTTTTGCCAAAGTAAATTAGTTTGTTGTTTAAAAAGCATGGAAAATAATAGTTTTACAAGAAGTGAAAAAGTTGATATGTTATTTGGAGAATGCAGAAATAATTCAACCGATGCTGCACGACTTTACGCATAAAGATATTTTAATCGGCGTCCCGTCATCCAACCCGGCACTATTGGGTACCCAAAACTGGTTCCGAAAATGCGAAATGAGCCTGACACTAATAACATATCAACTTTTTTACTCCTTGTAAAACTATTATTCTCCATGCTTTTTAAATAACAAACTAATTTACTTTGGCAAAAGCTGTTGGCATTTCAATTTTCTTCAAGGCATGATTTTGTTTTATCAGTTTTGCTGGTCACAGGCTACTTGATGCATTTAAATCTAAATTTATTCTCAAAAGATGATTCATTTTAGGAAAGTTCTAAGTTAACTTTTTAAAGTTTTTTAATGGCAGCTTTTCTAAAACCTAATAGTGCATGGTATCAAAATAATCGTAATAAAATCCTCCTTTTTCTTAACCCGACGAGCCACCATGTTGCCATTTAAAAAAAAATGAGTTATACAACTTTAAAGATTCAATTTTACATAGCATATAGTATAGGATTGGACCAGAAATAGTACAACTGTATTTTTCCCAAGATTAAAGAACTGAAATAAGTGATTTTAAGGTTTTCATAGCCCTCTAGATAAAACAATAAATTTGGAAAAAAAATATTTTCTTGGTGACAAAAAGTGACAAGTAACACATCGTTTTATTTAGAATGTCATATGGAGTCAAAAAAAGTAAAAATATACCAAGTGTCCCATTTAAAAATCGGAAGTTTATGCCACTTCCGGTTAAACCGGAAGTTCCCTAATATTGAGCCACCTGTCAACAAATGCAGTTTTATGTCGTATACAAATCCCCCGAATTTTATTTCATTATCTTAAAAAACAAAAAAGTTAGAGGGGCGAGCCACCTTCCGTGGACACCCGGCAGTTTGAATTTCTATCTACCTGCAACCCTAATGTATCATAAACAGGAAGTGTTGGTGATTCTTAATTGTGCTAACTATTATTAATTAAATTGTTTATGAAAATTGAATTTTGCGTCATATCCCCGACGGGGGTGGGGATATGACTTTAGGGGGGCTGGGGATATTGCTTATGGCAGTTTATATGTAATTTTTAAAATTTAAAATTTTTTAATTATTTCCATTTGAATGACTAATTCATCTTTTGCTTGCGGGAAAATAAACTGCAATTTTCCCCTCTTCATAAAATTAACAGTTACTTCTTGTTTTTCACATTTCGTAACAATACCAATGTAGTAGGGGAGAGTCCCCTAGTACCGGACATCTCCCAATACCGGACATAGTCAGTTTCTTCACTTTGCCGATAGGTGGCGCCCAAACATGTATAGAGTTATAGTCGCGTCTGTTACTAATGTTACCTCTCCGAAGCGTTTTAATCTATGGTCAGTTTGACAGAAGTTATCAAAGAAAAGGTTAATTTATAGTGTTGTTCTTTGTTTATTCTTTACTTTTAAGCCAGTGTGCAGTGATTTTGCCGCATTACACTTTTCTGTACCGAAAAGCACATTAGCAAACAGAATAAAACTGTTAAAGTCTGGCGTTGAGGTTACCTTTCCTGCTAAAACGGGGAGATTTAAGAAGACATTTTCAGAAGAACTAGAATTTGTTAGTTTTTCTTTGCGTCCGGTACTGGGTGACCATTTTTCGAATCATCGAAATGTAACCGTTTTTTATTTTATTTTTTTAATTAAAAATACCTTAAATAGTTAAAAAAATGTAGTAGGTACGTACTTAAAATGGTATATGTTTACGAGTAACAGAGTGTTTTTTTTATTTTATTTTTAAAGTGGCCAGCTCCAAAAAAGCTAAGGTGTCCGGTACTAGGGGACTCTCCCCTACAACTGTACTAAAACTAGGGATATGACGCGCGTCAAATCAGTAGTTATCCGCGATTTTATTTACAAAAATAAAAAAATCTTAACAAAGACAAAGATGACTAAGTCGGCTGCATACTATCAATTTTAGAAGTCGTATTATGCTATAGAATTTATAAAAACAATTAAAAATCTAGAAGGAGACCTAATACAGAGCTTTAAAACTTTTGGAGGTGCTCACCTGATTTAGATGATGAAAATGCGTGTACTCTTGAAGGCAACTGATTCTACACTGAATGGCGTGCTGTCGATGAGGTGTTCGCCAATGGAACTAAAGGATATTCGACGATTAAGGTTCATAGATACCCACATAAAGGAGATATCGCGATTGCGGCATATCCCCGACCGCGTCATATCCCTCGGTTTTACCTTAAATGTATGTTCTTACTCGATTTAAATATTATTAATTCCCACTAGCTAATACCATAACGTGAAAGCTATATATTGGGCTAAGTGTCTGCTGTATCCCTATTTGTAAATAAATAAATAAAATCAAAAGCGGCACAACTTACTTGATAAAAAATAAAATAATTTATTTCATTGTCTGGATCCTCTTGCGGCCACGATAGCGTTATGGCGGTTTCATTATTTGTCGCCGTTACAGAAGGAAAATCTGCAAAGTACATACCTAAAATTACTTTCACTTAAAAACGTTGTAAAGCATAAAAAGTATATTGTATTACCTTCAATTTGATCGTATTCTAACATGTTTGGCCTAAAACTAGGTTTGTTGATCAATTGGCACGAAATAAGTTCCACGCTTACGTCGTCTTCAGCGAAAGTTTCATTAAATTTAAGAAAAGTTACTTTCACCTCTAAAAGCAAAAAAGATACATTGTAAAACAATAATTTGGAAGCCAACAGTTTTATTTATTTATTTTAATCCTATAGAAAGGACCCCTTACACCGCTTATGGAATATGGTTTTCGGGTATTTTTTTGCATCTCGTAGATATTGATGTGCCAAGTAAAAGTGCCCATGACCATAATAGACCAGGGCTGAAGCCTTTGAAAATGGTAAAAAGTGACAAAAAAATAATAGTAGGATGAAACCCATTGAAAAGGGAAGAGAATACAACAAAAATAAAAATAATATACGGGCGATCCGAGGTCGGGAAGTGGAAAGGGGTGAGTTTTTATCTTCTCTATCAATTTATCTCGATTTCCGGCCAAACTACAAGTCCTATGGAAAAATGTTAAATGGCAAAGTTGTAGGTAATAAAAAGATCTACAACTTTTGTATTTACACTTTTTTCACATGACTTCAAAATTTATGTGAAAAATTCAAATAACCAAGTTTTTGGTTTTTTATTTTTAAATTTTACAAAAAAAAATTTTTTCACGAAATTTGGTGAAAACTTACCTTTTAATGTCTTAAACACACTGTCATTTTTTTGATTTAAAATATTTATTTTTTCACCCTATTTTGACTTACCTATGTCGAAAAAGCACCCTAATTTTCAATCGAAAATTCTCACGTCAAAATATCTGCTTTTTTTAAAAAGTCGGTGGGCTTTTTGTTCGTTGAAATCTCTACTTTCTGATGGTGTAAAAAAATACATTAATATGGTAAATGTTCTCAAAAAAAGCAAAGAAACGAAAAAAGACTCGAATCCGAATTTTTTTTAAAATCATTATGTACAATTTTGAGCTATTTATTAAAATGTATACTTTAATTAAAATTTTTTGTTAATTAATGTAACATGGAATCTAACGTTTTTCGAGTAATTAAAGTATAAATTTTAATAAATAGCTCAAAATTGTACATAATGATTTAAAAAAAAATTTCGGATTCGAGTTTTTTTGTATTTTTTGAGAACATTTACCATAGTCAATAGTAATGTATATATTTTTTACACCATTGAAAGTATATTGAAAATGAGGGTCAAAAATAAAAAATGACATTATCAAAATTCATATTATTTTTTCTAAAGGAAGATATGGTTAACGGATGGACCTCCTCTTTCCGGACACCTTGTATCATATAATAATAACCTTACTTACCATGTTTACTAATAAGTCTACCTACCATTTTCATTACAAACTCTGACATCATCGTAAGCCCACCAGCCTTCAGTCTGACCTACTGTATCATCCACAAACTTCGTCTCCACAAAGATATTAAATCTTCCTAATAGAATATTTTCTTCTTTAAGTTTAATTTCTGTCCACTTCTCGTCCTTCAAAAAATGTTTTTTTAGTTTTAAATAATTAAGTTAATAATTCTGATTCGTTAACTCTGATTTTACTTTTGTATTATTAACTACCATTCAGAATCGTTTAGTTTCATTTAGTATTGTTTAGTATCATTCAGTACCATCCAGACCATCCAGTATCCACAAATATGTTATACTTAAATACCTACTCTTCCTATTCGCGGAATGTAAAAAAAGTAAAAACCTTTCGGTATGTAGGTATATTTTATGATTTAGTATCATTCGGAATGGCAGTTCAATATCATCCAGCATTGCTATTTTCAGTATGCTCGAGTATAGAATATGTAAATACTTGTTGATAACAGTTCAGGCCTCACGCAGAAAAAATCTCTCGCAGAAAAAAGAAGTGACATTCCTTCGTTTGTGATTTTAAGTTAAGCAGAACGTGTAGAAAAATTAATGAAATGTAGGTAATGAATATCAAGAAAATTATTTCAATTCAGAACAATTTTAGAGATTTTGGTTCAACATTGAAAGCACAAAAAGAATAGATAGAAATAAATAGAGTTGATCTATTGGATAAATAAGCAATTCGCCGCAAATCTACTTGTATCAATATGAACGCTCATATACATTTTTTGTACTGTAAAAATAGAAATCCTTATTTTTTGCAATATCCATTAATTGGGAGTTATGGAATTAGAAGTTATTGTAGAATTACGTCCAATTATACTATACCGTGCGAGCAAAAATTATTTGCATCAGAGAGGGCCTTGCATCTAAGGACGCAATGCTTGGCCGTAGAGCTTAATACCTGTTGGGTGTCAGTAACTACCTGAATTAACAATCAACCAGTTATTCCGTCATCTTTTCATCAAACGTTCGTGAAATAATGCAAAATACGCCAACAAATTGTATAAGACGCATGTCCCAAGAAATGGGAAGATCTTATGGAACATGCAGGACTATTCTTAAGAAGCAGCTAAATTTATTTTCTTATAAAGTGCAAGTATTCCAAGAAATACAAGCAGCAGATTTTGAAAGACGCAGGAATTACCTACTCTCAATGGTTTACCCAAAATGTATTGGAGAGAAATGATTTATTACACCTGACATTTTTTTCGGATGAAGCCTGGTTACACCAGGATTATCCAAGAATGTGGTAACATTTCTCCAGAAATGCTGGTCAACACTTTCGAAAATATGAAGAGACGTGTGAATTTATGCTTGGAGCATGGCGGTGGCCAATTTCAGCAATTTATGTAATTATTTTTCTTTTTCTTTCTGTATATTCTTACTTTGTTAATTTTGTAAACAACAAAAATAAATTTGTATTTGTCTACTTAATTTATTACTCATTAGTTTGACATATCATGTCATAATATGAATTTGACAAAACTTTAACCTAGATTTGGTTAGATATATCTTCCCGATATCATTGTGATCTAAACCAAGCCCCACGTTTTTTAATCCAAGCCCTCTTTGATGCAAATAATTTTTGCTCGCACGATATTATATTACAATACCGTGGGTCCAATGTATTTCAGAGTTTTTCTATTTGTTCCATTCATATAGAAAAAAATCATTTCACAGTTGCTACAGGTGGCCACGAACAGTGAAATACACAAGTCTTTATAGGTAGTCTGTATCTGAGGTCCCATTCGTGAAATTTGGGCCGTTTTGGTAAACATAAACTGATCTAAAATAAAAGTGTTTTTTTAGAAACTTAATAGTCAGTTATGCAGTATGTCTCCGTAAGTTGGAACCATATGGAAAACTTTTTATTATTAATTTTACGAAAAAAAAATTTCCTAATAAAAAGTTCTGCATGGTCTAAAACCTAAAATGCAACTATCAGATATTAAATTATTTTAAGCGTATACGAAGTTTGTCAAAAAATATGAATTTTGCCAAAGGGCAAAGTACCTTTATTTTTGACAATATCGAAAATTGTTATTAAAAAAATTTGATCAAAACTAAAAACCACGTTCAAATTTGTAATTACACCCATTTACGATGAAAAAATAGGTTTTGTTATTTTTTAATACTTTTTCTGCATTATTAATTAATTATGAATGAACATGTTTTTTAATTTTATCTAAAAATGTTGCAATTTAAACAAGTCCGTAATAAATTGATATGCATTTATATTACAAATACGAAAATATACATCCTAGATTACATGTAACATGTAACTACTGTACAGTTAAATTTGCATTGTTATTGTACACATTAGGTACGTTTCAAAAAAGAAAAAAAAATTTCATCGTAAATGGGTGAAATTACATATTTGAACGTGGTTTTTAGTTCTGATTAACTTTTTTTTTAATAACAATTTTCGATATTGTCAAAAATAAAGGTACCTACTTTGCTCTTGGGCAAAATTCATATTTTTTGACAAACCTCGTATACGCCTAAAATACTTTAATATCTGATAGTTGCATTTTAGGTTTTAGGCCATGCAGAACTTTTTATAAAGAATAACTTTTTTTCGTAAAATTAATAATAAAAACGTTTTCCATATGGTTTCAACTTAGAGAGACATACTGTATAACCAGTTAGAAAAGAAATTTGGTATGTTAAGTGTGTGATCCCGCACTGCACTAATAACACAAAATATTTTTTTTCAACAAGTTTTATACAAGATTATTTTAAATTTTTACTAAACGTCTTTTTACAAGACATATCTATTATACCAGGATTAATTGGTCGCGTATGGAAAAAACCTTTATTGTTTGAATATTAAAATAACTTTTTCTTCCAATTATCTCAATAGGTAACTTAAAAATTCATACAATGTGACCAGTAAAGTCCGCATCATGTGGGATTTTTTTTTATTGATAGCTTTATTCGAAATTTGACTTTGGCATCAAGTTCTGCTTCGATCGAGATGAAAATTAAGCAAAAAAAATAGTAGTCGTGTGATTCGCATTATCTGTCAAATTTTAATTTTTTCAAAAAATAATTCAAAAGTGGGGTTATTTTTGAAAGTATCGAAAAAAGTTATTAAAAAAGTTTTTTTTAATGCAGTTTCTAGCCCACATGCAAAATTTTAGCTTCATAAGATAATTTTGATTTTACCCATATTTTGTAAATTGCACCACTTTTGCAAAATAAGACTCAACACAACCTACATAAAACTTCTTAGTTTTGACATTGCTTTTTTTCAGATACATTTTCTTTAAAGTAGCGCCATATTAAATGTGTGTTTGTCTACAAAATCAAAATTGGGCTATTAAAATTTGGTCGCATGTGATGCAAAGTTTATTTGTTATTGACCCTGCATGTATAAGGTAACTTCATAAAATAAGTATTTTTAAAAACGTAGTTTGTGTCTGAAAGTAATACACCTTACTATTAAGACAAAAACGAACACAGTGTCATCAGTAAAGTGTTCATTAAGTGGAAAATAAATTTTGGTGGTGGGTAAAAAATCAAAATTACCTTATGTAGCTGAATTTTGCATGTGGGCTAGAAACTGCATTTAAAAAAAACCTTTTTCTAATAACTTTTTCGATATTTTCAGAAAAAACCCCACTTTTGAATTATTTTTTGGAAAAAATTAAAATTTGACAGATAATGCGAATCACGTGACTATTTTTTTTCTTAGTTTTTATCTCGATCGAAGCAGAACTTGATGCCAAAGTCAAATTTTGAATAAAGCTAGTAATAAAAAAAAATCCCATATGATGCGGACTTTACTGGTCACACTGTATTGACAGTGGTCACGTGATTACTCATTAGGCGGGAAAGTTGTGAAAAGTATATATTAAAACGCCATAAAAGAAAATTCTGAATGGGAGGAGTGAGTTCGATATGAATTGTTACACAATTTTGTACGCCATCATGTACCTACATTACCGTTAAAAGATTATCGTCTTATAATTGTAACATTAAAAACAATTAAATTATTGGAAACAATTAAGTTAAGTTTTAATTAAAATTATTCCGAGGGGTCTCCTCTAGCGCAGCTGTTTTTCAGTTATTTTTAGTTGTTTTTAGTTTTTTTAAAAACACATAAACAGTTAAATACAACTACTGAAAACAGTAAAAACTACTGACAAATAGCTAAAAACATTGAATATCAAACTATAAGAAGGCCATATGAGCCGATTTCCTAAATCTGCTACGTTTAATTAATAGATGGCACAATGAGTTCACCAACAAGAAAGCGACTAACCTTTTCACTGCTAAATTAAAGCATTGTTGCCGCCTGTCTATTTGACTTGCTACATTTTTAAATTTATTTTTATAGCTTATCGTAAAACTTGATTTCACATAAGTACCTACACCTATCCTAGATTTAAGTAGCTTACATTTATTTTCCTACTTATAGTATAGTCTAGACTTAAAAATGTCCCTATTTTTATTTGCTTTGTAGCTTATAATATTTTCAACATTTTGACGTCCCAACGTTAATTACATGAAAACATATTAACCGCCATGTATTCTATTTCTAACAGAATTAAATGACGACTCTCACTATTCAATACCTACTTAGGCTACCTACAACGTATGTTGGGTAAAATATGAATGATGTGCGGTTTGTTTGTATAACTTGGTTTTAATTTTCAATTATTAGATACTACTTTTCAAAATGGTTAAAATAAATAGGTTTTACTTTCTTACTTAAGAAACATCCAGTTTGTTTGTATTAGTGTATTACATATTTTGCTATTTTTCGACGAAATAAAACCTATTTTAGTTATACTTGCTGTCGCTTTTTATCCACTTTTATTTGTTTAACATTTATAACCTAATGCAAAGGTAAAATCATTACGAAAGTCTGTCCAATTACCCCGGAGTAATCAGCGTACATATTATTATTAAAAACATACATTCGGCTGGAATTGAGAACCTTCTATTTTATTGTCTGTTAAAGATGCTTGAATTCTTAAAAATTCCAATAAAATACGATATGCGGCAACACCACGACATCACATCAGTGAATTTGAGACATCTGTTGCCGAGGCGCTGCATTATAACGACAGACAGGCGACAGATTTAAGGTTAGAGTTACGATCAACTCCACAATGGCGGCCAAACCAGCTCCAATACGTCAAAAAATGGGTTGTTAACTTTTCTCGGACATCCGTTATTCTTATATAGTTTGAAATTCAATGCTAAAAATAACTGAAAAACAGCCCCAAAATAACTAAAAAAAATAGGTTTAATCCCATATGTATATGTATACTTACTTTCAATCACTTTCCACACACTTGGCTCTATGCTTCGCATAAGGAAATACATTGGTTTCAGGGGTTCAGGATCTTGATATTCTATAACGGTTCTATTAAAATTATTCCTGTCGATTAATGTTACATTGCCATCTTCATTAACACTTACTTCAAAACTACGCCATTCGTCGTTAGAAAGAATATTGGAGAATGCCTAAAAAACTTAATCTTAAAAATTACATACAGCAACAGCTGATAAATTTTCAGGGTAAAAAATATTAAAAATTGGATATCAAGTAACATTTGACATTATCATACTGGTGGTTTCATTGTATATTCATATATCAGAGCCGTATTTAATTTTTAAGAATTCTACGAAGAACTTTTAATTGGCTGATTAGAAAGTAAAAAAATTAAGTGTGTGCCTTCTTCAACATATCTTTAACAACCTTTAAAAAAGTCTCCAGGCCCGGTTTTTTATCTTGCTGTAAGCGGTTAAGTTAGTTTACATGAAGATAAATTTTATCCTACCGATAATAGTATATTAAAGTACACGTTTCATAAGAAGCGGTTTTAGCGCACGCGTCTATTTTAAAAAACGAGCCACAAAGTGACGCGTTTTTTTATTGACACGTGCGCTAAAACGCCTTATAAAAACATGTGCTTTATACATTTTTTTCTATTTCACATTTTATAATCAAGAAAAATACATTTTAAAAAGAAAATAAATCCTTCAAATTTTGTAAAAATTTTATGTTGGTAATACTATTTTTTATCATAGTAGCCTCTGGACACAAAAATTATTTTTTGATTTATTGACCCATTTTTACCACGAGATTCTAAAGTTATTTTAGCGATAAGAGATTTGAAATTGGACGGAATACGTTGTTTGATCCGTGTACATTCGGTACATATACAGAGCGTTCGGAAATTCGGGAGATTTTGCTACTTTTTTTCGAATTTCAAAAGACGTGATTTTACGTCACGGCATTGCAATTAAGTAGGTGGAAGATGGAAAATTCAAATAAAGTTGAAGTTAAAATCGACATTGGAAGGTTAGTAGATTGAATTTTGAATAGGATTTTGCAGAAAATGATAGCTTGAAGCATCTACAAAAGATTGATTTATAGATTTATGCAACCAACATACATGACTGTTATCCACGCAGAATAAAAAAGTAGGTTATCAAGTATCAAGCTATTTTTCCTCTGCGAAAAATGGGTTTTCTCGTAAATCACAAAGGCCGCGCAAGTCAATGAAATAAAACATTTAAATGTTACCAACATCAAATAAAGAAAAAACGCGTATCGAAATAGCTTCATTACGATACGCAAATGCGTATCGTACTGAGCTTATTATGAACGTGAAATAGAAAAAAATATTTTTGGTCTTTTAGAAGATTTTTATCGTCTTGGTAACTAACCTGGAGCACAAAGAAAGGATCGGTCTGTATTGTCGTTTGACAGTAGAGGTGGGTACGTCATTTCTTAAAATCTTGGTCGAAAGAAGAGAATGTTAGGTTAGAATTTAGAAAAGTAAAAAAAAAATTTAATAAAGCGTTTGAACGTAGAGACATGGATAATAAAAAGGAAAAATCGGCAAATTTTACAACAACCAAAGTAGAGAGGCTATGTCAATTAATCGTCCTATATAAAGACACAAATTGAATGCAAAAAATCTGATGCTAATAACTGGGGCCTTTAACGCTGCTGCACAAGGGCCACATATAGGACAAATAAAAGTTTGAAAACAGAAAACGAAACTTTTAAAAAGGAGTTACGAAAAAAGGTTGCTCGCCAAAAAAGTGAAATATACAAGACTGGAGGTGGCCCTTCTACAGAGCTTATAGCGAGGAACAGATCAAAGTGGATTTAATACAGGGGCCCTGAAATATTATGCATTTAAATTAAATTTTATATGTATCAAAGCATATTTTAAATAACCTGTTAACTGGATATGCAAGGTGATGTTCAATTCTGGCAAGCAAATTATTAACGGTACTCGGTATCCTTGGATAACCGAAATCTCACATAAAAATCTTCACCATCCCAGAAATTAATGTGATCTGGACGCCTTCGAACGGTGTAAGGTCGTCGATCTATTAATATTCTATAATCCTCATTCTCAGATGAAGACGAGCTATCCGAAAATATATTTACATTAACTCCAACATGATTTTTTCTCTGCAACTTTGTAAATTATCCAACAATTAAAAATTTATAAACTCTTTAACAGCCGAAAAAAGTACCTGCTAATTTATTTCCTTGTTAAGCACTTTTTAACCTGCTGGTAACTCTAACCGGAAGGTAAAAAACTAATTTTTTCGGCTAACAGTAACTTTTCCCAAACAAGGACTTTAACAGCAAGGTAAAAAACCGGGCCTCAGAGAATTTTGATGTAAAATTAGTAATGAAGCCAATATTTAAGGGTAGCTAAAAATTTCATGGGGTTTCCCATGGCCAGTCTGTCTCTATACGACCTACTATACTGGAAATCCGAAAATTCCGTAGAGGAAAGCATCCTAATATCGCACGGTTTCCTAATACCGGACAGTGGGATTTTTTAAAAACTAAATCATTTTATAGGTAGAAATCTATATTGCGACTAAGGAAAATGCTCACATTGCTCACCGAATGCCATGCATTAGGTACAGTGTAGGGCTCGAAATTGTATTCGAATAATATTTGACTATTCTAAATTCGAATTTTTTGTTAGTTAAAAAATTCGACTATTCAAATATTCGACTATTCGAAATTCGAATATTTGACTATTCGAATATTCGACTATTTAAATATTCGACTATTCGAAATTCGAATATTAGACTATTCGACTATTCGAAATTCGAATATTAGACTATTCGGATATTCGACTATTCAAGTATCTATTCGACTATTTGAATATTCGACTATTCAAGTATCTATTCGACTATTTACATATTCGACCATTCGAATATTTAACTATTTGACTTTGTTCGGATATTTATATGTTCGACTATTCGTGTTTTCTGTGAAACTGTAAATTTCAACGTAAAAAAGAAAAACAAAAATATAATTATATAGTCAGCAAGCAGTTAAACCACTTCTACCGTGATTAAACGACTGTAATTCGACTATTTAAATATTCATCTATTCGAAATTCGAATATTTGACTATTCGACTATTTAAGTATCTATTCGACTATTCGAATTATTCGACTATATTCGACTATTCGAATTATTCGACTATTCGAATTATTCGACTATTCGACTATTCGAATTATTCGACTATTCGAATTATTCGACTATTCGAATTATTCGACTATTCGAATTATTCGACTATTCGAATTATTCGACTATTCGAATAACATACCAAACGACTATTCGAATACTTATATTTTAAAAATTCCTAGCCCTAGTACAGTGCCATTAAAAGCTAATAGATGGCGGCAGTGTGTCGTTTGTTATGCAAGCCGATTGTGAGTTTTTATTTTACTCCAATAATAAGTGTTTTTTTTTTTTGCAAAACAGGTAAGTAAAATGTGTTAACCCCTATATATTATGGTTAATTAGGTATGTTTAGCTTATTATAATAATACTATTGTGGCGAAAACTAATTGTGACTATTTTTTTTGTTTACTTGACCTTATATGTGCTAGGTGCCCCAATATCGCACGAGTAAAGGTTGCTCAATATCGCACTGTGCGATATTTGGAACCTTAACTATACAATTTAGTTTATTGTTCCTAATTTGTTCAAGATAAAATGGCATCACAAAATAAACGAAAAAAATGGGATAAACAGTCAATGCTGGCAGCAGTTAACGCCGTAAGAAGAATATGGAATTGCGATTTCTGCTTATCAGGATAAAGTTGCCTAATATCGTTTTCCTTAGGGAGGTCGCATATGCGATACCATATTAGTTTTATTAAAAAATGTTTTAAATTGTTATTTTTTAAGTTTATAAGAAACTATTTGAAAAATATAATTCTTTCAGTGTGCGATATTAGGGCACTTTCCTCTACTTATATTTCAAGCACAGATTCTACATATAAAAACATGAAGAAAGTTCATATGAAGGTACCTCCACTTGAGGTACCGCTGTTCATCTTAGCACACGGACTAATAATAATGAATGCTAATTTTGGGATATTGTGAAACGTTACCTCCCCCGGCCAATGCAGAAGAAATAAAAACCAGAAATTAACTGGTATTATTCATAAATTCTATTTGTAATAAATAATATTTATTATTATTTTATTTTTAAAATTATTACTTAAATAAATTAAAACTAGAACGGACTAAAAGTGGGGGTCCCCTAGAGTTGCGAGTTAACACACAAAGTGTTACCCGATGCCACGCGGAGAATCATTAATTTTCCGATCCTTTAAAGTCCACACGTGTATTTAAAAATATCAGTTATGGTTTATTACCGTGCCCTTTCGTATACAAGCGTCTAGAGTCTGGCTGAGGACTTTTCAACCGCCCAATCAACGTTCGCAATAAAGCGCGGGAAACTTAAAAATAATGGTATTAGAATGCGCACATAAATCATTGTATTATTTCCTATTAAATTAAGGCGAAAAAATTAATGAAGTAAAATAATAAACTCAACGAATTACCTTGATTTTCCCAGACGAGAAATAGTGAATATGGAAAATTTCCTATTGCGGAGGATTTTTTGAAGAGGATAGTTTAGATTGGAAAAAATTGTATATTTTTTAGAACGCTTTAAACTAGTGATGTTACAACCTTCCCGAGTGTGACTATTATGTTTGACTAAACCTACTACTTACCTACGTTAATAATGTACTTACTGCTTTTACAGGTTTTGATTTTTTTGTATGGAGAAATCTTATTGCAAAATACAAAATAATTAATAAAACAAAAAAAGGGACACATGACAATTTTCGGTTTCTTTTAAAATATTTTTATTAAACAATTCTCGTTACGTAAGAACATTAATAGTATATTAAAGTACACGTTTCATAAGAAGCGGTTTTAGCGCACGCGTCTATTTTTTAATTGACACGTGCGCTAAAACGCCTTATGAACCACGTGCTTTATACTATTTTTTCTATTTGTAGTTTTTTCAATAAAAAATACATATTTAAAAAGAAAATAAATCCGCAAATTTTTATGTCTAAATTTTATGTTGGTAATACTATTTTTTATCATAGTAACCTCTGGACAACAAAAATTAGTTTGCGAACTGTCATTTTTTGATTTATTGACACATTTTCACCACGAGATTCTAAAGTTATTTTAGCGATATGAGATTTAAAATTGGACGGAATACGTTGTGTGATCCTTGTACATTCGGTACATATACAGAGCGTTCGGAAATTCGGGCGATTTTGCTAATCTTTTTTGAATTTCAAAAGACGTGATTTTACGTCAATTTTTCAATTTCAATGTTACCAACATCAAATAAAGAAAAAACGCGTATCGAAATAGCTTTATTATGTACTTCATTTCAAGTTCACAATAAACCTATTATGAACGTCAAATAGAAAAAACTGTTTATCTTTTGGGGTTAAATTCAAATTATGACATATAATTATTGTTAAATGGTCAAGTATTGAATTTATTCTGTAATGTTGATATTTGTAGTATGTACTTGTAAATCTGATTATTTCTAACGTATGTGATATTATGTTCAAAATTTTTGTTCAAAATTTAGACAGAAAACCACAAAACCTTTCCATACAGACAAAACCAAAAAACGGACAAGTTTCCTTTCGAATTTTATCGGAAACCAACAGCTCAGAGTTAGGTCCGTTCCAATTGATAGTTACCGTCAAATTTATTTAGGCGAGGCTCTTAATTTATTTATTACTTTTTTTTTATATGACACATTTTAAAACTTTTACGGAAGAATTATTATATAAGACATTGTTTAAGGACCTACATTCATATGAACTTTTTTTCATGTTTTTATATGTAAAATCTTCCTTTTAGACCTTTTAAATATACGTACGGAATTTCCGGACACCCAGTATACTTGCGCCTTCTGCGGTGCAATATTTTTTTATCTTCAACATTCTCTTTCGATAGAAATATCGGTATCCATTTCCCAAAATCGTTCCCTGAATTCCCCACTGATAGGCAGTACCACGCAATGTTAAAATAGAAAAAAATGCATTACCTTACCTTATAATACTCCAGATGGGAATTTTTATAATCAATATCAGTAGGAAGGGCTCTAAACTTATTGAAGAAAATTTCACTCTGATCAATGTGAAAGTAATAGCAAGGATAGTTATGCGGATTCCATCCAGTACAGATAAATAATTCGACGGCACCTGACGCTCGTACAGAAAATCCATTTTTCTGCGAGTCTTCCATATGAAACTTATTATCAAACTCCTTGGAGAAGTTTGAGATCAGTACAGTTTTCAAATCTACAAAAATTCAAAAAATAAGTTTTTTCATCTTGTTGATAGAGCCGGCCCAGGATCAAGCGACTGTCTGGGGCGCCAACTTTTAGTGGTAGTTACCAGTCACCACAGGTACCTACCAGTAAATGGTAATCTACTAGTGGATACGACTTTGCGTTTATTTTACCCCTATATTAATTTTTTATTTGTACCTTGCGAGCAAAAATTATTTGCATCAAAGAGGGCCTTGAATCTAAGGACGTAATGCTTAGCCGTAGAGTATACATGTTGAGTGTCAGTGACTACCTGAATTAACAATCATTCAGTTATTTCGTCATCTTTGACAGTCGTTACAAGTAATTTGATTAATCGTTAATTTTTCCAATTCACACAATGGGCTTTACGGAACGGCACAAAACATTCATGGTTGAAGTGTATTTTTGAAACGGGGTTAGAGTAAATGTTGAGCGGCAATACAATCCGGGTTTGTGCATGGACGATTTTCACGAACATTTTCCTAACGTTGCTTTTATTGCTGGGGATTTTTATCATTGCCTGAAAAGAACCGTGGCTGTGTTTAGAGAAACATGTTTTATACAACACAAAAAAGGAGCATGAAGACCATCTGTAAGAACAGAAGTTATTGCAAACGTTCGTGAAATAATACAAAATACGCCAACAAATTGTATAAGACGCCTGTCCCAAAAAGTGGGAAGATTTTATGGAACATGCAGGACTATTCTTAAGAAGCAGCTAAATTTATTTCCTTATAAAGTGCAAGTATTCCAAGAAATACAAGCCGCAGAAGAACGAGCAGAAATTATTTTTCTTTATGGTGCTCAGGGTATGTGCTATTTGAGAACTGCCATTGGTTTTAAGGAAAGGCATTCTGACAATAACATCAACTACGTCTACATAGGAGATTTGGTTTCAAATTTTTTAATAAAGTGGGTCCGTTGAAAAAAAAAATAGACAACATAGAGTTTTGAATGAACATATACCTATTGGGTTTATTGGGCAACTTTCTATAAATCCAAAGGTTTCAATGAGTCATGTAGCAATAGTTATCGTCGTGTCTAGAGATTTTGTTAGGAAAGGGCCAAAAATGCATAAATTTCACCCTTACAAAAAAAATTTTTGCAAACAACTGGGCGACAATTTCACGAAACCATGACAAGGAGAATTACGAACACGAATTTATAAAAAAAAACATTTGCTTCAGTGAGGAATCTTAGTTTTTTTTAAATGATCGTGTAAATAAAGAGACCTGTCGCTACTGGAGTGAAGTTAATCCACATCTTTTTACACGTGGGCACACTCAGTATTTCTAAAAAATCAATGTTTGGGCGGAAATACTAGGAAGCAATATCATAGGTCAAGTGTACACTGAAATGCTCAACCAAACTATAGAACCCTCGATTGTTCATGAACTTGAAAACCAAAGAGACTTACAATAAGGCAATCTAAATTTGAACAAAGCAAGATGGTGAAAGAGATACAATTGAGTGGCCACCAAGATCCCCTGATCATTACCCCTATGTACTTCGGTCTAGGACAACTGGGCGCTGCTGAACGGGCGCGGCCAACTGGACGCGGTACACGTGGGCGCGAGACATCTGGGCGCGAAACAAATATTTCGCCAAGAAAATACACTACTGCACTAAAAAAATTTTGCTGCATGCAAACAAACGAATTGTTTGATGTATTTTTATTAATTTCAAACAATGTTTTTTTTTAATTTAGGTATTTTTTTATATTTATTGGGATCGTGTTTTATTGAAATCAAATATTTATATAATATTTTCTGAATTGCGACTTTGCGTCTTTTTAATTTTTTGCTGTAAATGGGAAAGTTTTTTTTTTTTTATTAATTTATTTTACGTCGGCCTTTTTCCGCAACGAGGCCAATCACCGACGCCAGGGAATTTGTCACACACTATCTGGTAATTTTGCCGAATCCTTCTTTGTCGAGGGTAGGGTTCTTTAACGTGCCAACATCCATGACACGGGGCCCACAGTTTAACGTCTCTTTCGAAAGACGCGCACCTCTTAAACCAAATTCCAAATTTAACATCGACGTTGCCGGCACCGGGAATGGAACCCGGGCCTACGATCTGTGAGGCCGCTGCGCTGACCAGTAGACCACAACGTCAATGGGAAAGTTTATACATAGTGAAACAAGTAGTTTATTTGTTATAATTATTTATTTCTTTATTTTCAACAAACATGACATGAAAACTTTATTATAATACATTTATAGAATTATATATTTGTGGTATATAAACATAGGTATATATGAAGCAACAAAACTAACTTTACTGATATATATATATATATTTACAGACGTTAATTATACTATTTAGATCAAACAAAGTAGTATTTGATTACAATAATATTTTATGTCTAAAACAAACATGATTTTTAAATTAATTTTGCTGTTTTTTACAATATCTACATCTGTTTAATGGTCCATTTGATAATTATGAGCAATACCTCGTAAATATTCAACAATATTTCTATTATTGTGGTCTAGAACAATTGTCAAGATGCGCCGGTCTGCGTCTCTATATTTTTTTAATTTGGCTGGTGGGTTTTGAGGCAATAAGTTGTTCATTGAATATATCGCGATTCTTTTGTACTTTTCGCAAGCCATCAATAAGTTTCCATATTGTAGGATGGTCCATACTGAGTTCCGTCTGTAAACGACGATGTGCGGCCTCCGCGTGATTATTTGTGTATCTTGTTGATTTAATACCCTATTATAAAAATTCCACATTGTATGCGGAAACAGAGGCTGTCTTCGTCCATTACCCCTTCTATTCATTCTACCAATGTACCAAGTATGGAGTCTACTTATCTTGCGGCCACTTGTCTCGCGCCCACTTATCTTGCGCCCACCTGTCCCCGCGCCCGGTTGTTCTTGCGGTCAGTTGACCGCGTCCAGTTGGCGGCGCCCACTTGGCTGCGCTCACTTGTCCCATTCCGGGTTCTCCGTATGTACTTACAAAACCCAGCCAGTTTCTATGAAATAATTGGCTAAGAGGATAATAAATGTTTATCAAAGTATTCGAAAGATATTTTTCGGAAAGTTAGGGAGGACTTTGAAAATCTACTTTATTTATGTTTAGAACAAAATGGAAATCATTGTGAGCACTTAATAAAATATGTAGTTAAAAAAGATAAAAAAACAAATATTTGCGTTATAGCACTACAATAGTGTTTTAATTTAGGCTTGGGATCATTTTTCATCATTTACGTTTATTTGCTAATTTTTCCTGTCAAATTTTACAAAGGCTAATTTTAAAATATTTTCTTAAAATTTGGCATTTCGTACTTAAATATTAATTTTGGTATCGCTGAAAATCTTTTTTGATAAGCTTTCCTGGGAGGTGTTACAAAAGGTGTAGTCTCGTTTAAGATTTTAAAGTGGACGCGGGTAGTGCTTCGGGGGTGCATGAGGGGTGTGGATGGTCAGCAAAATACCTCATGTTTATTCCCCGGGTTGTTGTAGAATTGGTATTTTTGGTTTTTTGATATCATCTTTAGTGTAAAAATATAGTCGTTGTAAGTTGTCAAAAATCTAATAGGCTTTTTGCACCCCAATATAAAAAAGAGTCATAATTAAAACCATGTCTGTATTATTTTAGGGTTTACTAACAACCATTTAATTAAAGCACACGATATATAGCTAATATATTCTGTAATTAAAAGACGATATATCAATACAGTAGCAGTGTTGGTGATTAAGCGTAGCAAATTAATCATAATTTAAAAAAATTAAAACACAAATAGATTTTGAGATTTCCATTTATATTATCATAAAAAAATATAACAGCTGTTTCGGTAACATAGTACCTTCTTCAGATGACGATTGCTTACATACTGAAGTTTAAGTTATAACAACATAAAATTAACATATCCAACATTAACAAATTTCACAAATTAACATTATTCAAATGAAATGAAAAATACTATCATTTACAAATTTAATAATGGGGAATTGTTAAAGTCTAGTTAATCATTTAACAGTTGGTCGGCATTTTTGAGTTTATGAATTTCTAGGATTCTAATAGGTTTAGTCAGCGGCTTTTGTTGTGGATATGTAAAATTTTAAAATTATGGTTAAAAACATGATTATCATTTAACAAATGGGTATACTTCATACGAAGTCAGTAAGTTGAGACAACGTAAATATTGGGGGTACGATCAATTTACTGCATCTCACACTGAAACTACAATACAAATATAACAAAATTTGTATTGATCGCTCCCTATACAGATGTCCACGTGGACTTGACAACTGTGTCATCAAATTTTTTTTAGTTTTTTTGTCTGTCTCAACTAAGATCGTATACACTTTAGCATTGTTAAAAGTTATATTATTATTTAAAAAACATCTTCTTATATACAGTGAGGTCCTAAAGTCCGCCCCCCCCCCCCCCCCCCCTCTAACTTCTAAACCGTTCGGTATATTTTAATGAAATTTTGAACGATAATATTTGAGCAAGTCTTGCACTTTTTGACATACCAATGACAGCTTTAAATGTCAAGATGACAGCTGGGTCCGCTTTTGGAATATTTTTTTAAAATGGAACACCCTGTATATTTTTACATTTTTAAATTCCACATAAAATTATAATTATTTATTATTAAATGCACTATTAGTCTATACTTCATAGTTTCCGAGATATTGAATCTCGAAAAGTGACATTTTTAAACTTTGACAGCTTATAACCTTCTAACAGTACGTCTTAGAGCAAAGTGGCTTACATGTCCCTATTTTCAATTTTTATTATCTTCCCAAAAAAATCAACTTCCGGTTAAACCGGATGTAACTCGAAAGCAGGAAATATAGTTGTTCCGGTTTAACTGGAAGTTGATTTTTTTGGGAAGATAATAAAAATTGAAGATAGGGACATGTAAGCCGTTTTGCTCTAAGACGTACTGTTAGAAGGTTATAAGCTGTCAAAGTTCAAAAATGTCACTTTTCGAGAGTCAATATCTCGAAAACTATGAAGTATAGACTAATAATGCATTTAATAAAAAAGAATTATAATTTTATGTGGAATTTAAAAATGTAAAAATATACAGGGTGTTCCATTTAAAAAAATATTCCAAAAGCGGACCCAGCTGTCATCTTGACATTTAAAGCTGTCATTGGTATGTCAAAAAGTGCAAGACTTGCTCAAATATTATCGTTCAAAATTTCATTAAAATATACCGAACGGTTTAGAAGTTAGAGGGGGGGACGGACTTTAGGTCCTCACTGTATGTATTTATGCATGCATTTTTTGAACGGTCTACCTGTTTGCTCTATGTAAACTTTGGAGCAAGAACCACACAATGAATTATAAACCCCTGATTTATAATCGTTAGACGCGTTGTTACATGTTTATACTTGATAAGATCTATGTATTGTTTTTATATTATTTTTATTAACTAATTTGTCAACTAAATTAGGTTGGTAGCCATTATTGTTCCCCGCAATTTATTTTATGATATTTATGTATTTATCACAGTTTTGCGTCGACATAGCGTTACTTTAAAGTGACAGTGGGTTATCTCAAAAGCTATTGTTTTGAGATATGTATTTTGATTTAAAGTTGTGCATTTTATGTATATATGTATATATGTATATCCTTTATTGAACCAAAAGATTTTTTACAATAAAACTATGTAGGTTCATCCACTAAAACTACGTTTACAATAGGTGCTTAGTATAAACAGGAAAACAAACACAAGCAAAGAAAAGGAAAAACAATAAATAAAAAGAAATTTTATATAAAAAAAAATTTTTTTTTTTATAGGAGTGAAAATGGTGTGAAAGGTAGAAAAGTATTAGTATGATTATACATCAAACACTGTTTGATTGAATTAACATTTTTAAATCTCTCTTGAATGAGTTAACACTTTTTAACTTTGTAATGTGCGGTATTTTGTTAAACAAATTTACCCCTCTATGAAGAATAGAATTATAAAGAAGCTGTGTGCGACTTTTTGGCAGCTCGATTAAATTATTATACCTTGTATTATGTTTATGAATTTGACTTCCAACAAACACTGTTAAATTTGAGTGCCGTGTTTGCTTAACAATTGCATACAAGAACATACAGGTTTGATATTTATAAATACTATCTAGATTGTTAATTTGAAGCTTAGAATATAGGCGGCTGGTGCTATATCTTAAAGGTAAGTTATATAAATTTTTTAATGCTTTATTTTGCAATATTTTCAAAGGTTCAATAAGTTAAAATTGGATATCCCACTGTAGCCTGCAGCGCTACAAAACTTAACTAAATGATGATGAATAACTCACTGCACTGGCATTGTTGCAGAATTATATATCCAAAACTGAGTCAACCATAGAGTAGGTGAAGCTTATATACAGTGTGTCCCGCTTTTCATGAATACACCCTGATATCTCAGTTATTAATAATGCGATTTTCTTCAAATTTTGGTGGTGATTGTATGTTAGAAAAATGAAGTATTTGGCATAGTGAACACTTTTATGCATCATAGGCGTGCGGTCTTGGGGGGTAAAAAAGGGTTGATTTTTTGAGAAAAGTATATTAGGGCTTATTTTAAATAATTTTTTCTATCAGATTTAGAATCAGCATTCCAAAAACCCCTTAATTAATATTTTCAAAATCTCAAGAGCTGATTTTATTTAGCAGTAAAATTTTTTTTTTAATTTGGCACTTTTTTTTTAATAGGTTGTTTATTTCTAACTTTTTGGTTTTAATATCCTGATCCTATTACGTTTCAAACGCCTCCATATCATTTCGTTGAATTCAGTATCTTCGCAACTACTATGATTAAGTTTTTTTTTAAATTTTACTGCTAAATAAAATCAGCTCTTGAGATTTTGAAAATATTAATTAAGGGGTTTTTAGGATGCTGATTCTAAATCTGATAGAAAAAATTATTTAAAATAAGCCCTAATATACTTTTCTCAAAAAATCAACCCTTTTTTACCCCCATTTTGCCTATGATGCATAAAAGTGTTCACTGTGCCAAATACTTAATTTTTCTTACATACAATGACCACCAAAATTTGAAAAAAATCGCATTATTAATAACTGAGATATCAGGGTGTATTCATGAAAAGCGGGACACACTGTATATACAGTGTGACCAGTAAAGTCCGCATCATAAGGGATTTTTTTTTATTAATAGCTTTATTCAAAATTTGACTTTGGCATCAAGTTCTGCTTCGATCGAGATGAAAATTAAGCAAAAAAAATAGTAGTCACGTGATTCGCATTATCTGTCAAATTTTAATTTTTTTCAAAAAATAATTCAAAAGTGGGGTTATTTCTGAAAATATCGAAAAAAGTTATTGGAAAAAGTTTTTTTAAATGCAGTTTCTAGCCCACATGCAAAATTTCAGCTGCATAAGATAATTTTGATTTTCTACCCATATTTTGTAAATTGCACCACTTTTGCAAAATAAGACTCAACGCAACCTACATAAAACTTCTTAGTTTTGACAATGCTTTATTTTAGATAATTTTTCTTTAAAGCAGCGCCATATTAAATGTGTGTTTTTCTACAAAATCAAAATTGGGCTTTTAAAATTTGGTCGCATGTGATGCAAAGTTAAGGTATTTGTTTTTGACCCTGTATAAGGTAACTTCATAAAATAAGTATTTTTGAAAACGTAGTTTGTGTCTGGAAGTAATACACCTTAATATTAAGACAAAACACAGTGTGACCATTAAAGTGTTCATTAAGTGAAAAATAAATTTTAGTTTAACTTAACGTAAAGTTTATCTATTTTCAACGATTTCATTTAAAACCCTTTATTTTATTTTTTATTTTTTTACTTTCAGACACAAACTACGTTTTCAAAAATACTTATTTTATTAAGTTACCTTATACAGGGTTCAAAAACAAACAAACTTTGCATCACATCCGACCAAATTTTAATAGCCGAATTTTGATTTTGTAGAAAAGCACACATTTTATATGGCGCTGCTTCAAAGAAAATGTATATGAAATAAAGCATTGTCAAAATTAAGAAGTTTTATGTAGGTTGCTTGAGTATTTTGCAAAAGTGTTGCAATTTATATATGGGTAAAAATCAAAATTATCTTATGCAGCTGAAATTTTGCATGTAAGCTAGAAACTACATTTAAAAAAACTTTTTTTTATAGCTTTTTTCGATATTTTTAGAAATAACCCCACTTTTGAATTATTTTTTGGAAAAAATTAAAATTTGACAGATAATGCGAATCACGTGACTACTATTTTTTTTGCTTAATTTTCATCTAGATTGAAGCAAAACTTGAGGCCAAAATAAAATTTGAAATAAAGCTTTTAATAAAAAAAAAATCCATATGATGCAGACTTTACTGGTCACACTATTCAGCGTGTCCAGAGAAGTTCTAGACATATGGAATTTTTTTTTATTGTTCATTTTACGAAAAAAAGTTATTCTTTATAATAAGTTCTGCTTGATGCGCAAATAATATTGACGTATCGAAACTTAAGATATCATGTATGTACATAGGCAAAAAAATATAGGAACACAGAATTACGTTAAGAGGGAAGTAGATCAAATCGTTATAAGAAAATTTTACCAAGGACTACAAAACGCGGTCAGACACAATTTTTCGTTGACATATTTTAATTTACAGGGTACCAGCAAAAAGCCTTAGCAAAATATTTTTTTATTTTATTTCTTTAATTTTTACCTGCAACAATTTCGCAACAACTATGTGCAATACTATAGTAACGAATATTGACATGTTAGTCAAAAATCATTTAATATTTTTCGACTTATTAACAAGAGAGTTTTTGATGATACCCTGTTAATTAAAATATTTCAATGAAAAATTGTATCTGACCGCGTTTTGTAGTCCTTAGTAAAGTTTTCTTATAATAATTTGTTCTAAAATAAAAATCGAGGGTACTTCCCTCTTAACGTAATTCTGTGTTTCTATATTTTTTTGCCGCCCTGTACATGATATCTTAAGTTCTGATATGCCAATATTACTTGCACATCAAGCAGAACTTTTTATAAAGAATACCTTTTTTTCGTAAAATGAACAATAAAAAAAATTCCCATATGTCTAGAACTTCTCTGAACACGCTGTATAGGTATATCTAATTTATTTCGGAAATTAACCAAAAACGTTAAATACAACAGTTTTAGAGAATGTTAAGGTGCACAGTTTAAAATTATTTTCAGTATACAGGGTAGTCCAAAAATGCGTGGCGAATATAACATAAGTTTTTTAAATGGAACATTATATTTTTAGATTCTACATGAAAATCTATAATTTTCTTGTTAATAATATTATATACCTAAACCTAGTAGTTGTCCTAATATTTTAATTTTTTTCTAAAAATATTATTTTTTTACTCTTTTAGAAAATTGACAGTTCCGCCATTGTTTCCCAGGGTGGAATACTCATATTTGGAAAAACGTTCTATTGGGATAATAAAAAAATGTAACGAAATTTATGTTAGAGGCTACAGGGCGTTTAAAATAAATTTATACATTTCGACTATTTTAAATTGAAAAATATCAACTTTTTTATATGGCACACCAATAAATTATTATTTTTTCTAATAGATTTTACCAAACTCTTCAACTATTATTGAGTAGGTATATCATTTATGTACCTTTCTTTAATATTTTGCGATTTATTTATTTTTATTATAGTAGGTATATATTTTTTTTTCATTTTTACGCTTGTTTTTATTACACTAACGGGATTAAGGTGGGAGTATCAACATGCTTGCCAACATGTAACCTATTTCGCGTAGATTTATTTATGTTTTCTAGCTTTTACACAAAATTTAAATAAAATCAGTATCGACTTGATATTCTATAGGTAATAATTGACATATTTAATAAATATCAAGGAATTTCATAACTTATTTTAGGAGAATTGTATAGCGAAAAATATCGGGTAAGATTTTTTTAACATTAGTATGTCATTGTTCTTTCACTATACAATTCTCCCAAAATTAGCAATAAAATAAATAGATATTTTTGTAATATATCAGATATTACCCCAGTAATGTGCCGACAATACTGATTTTATTTAATAAAATAATAAACTTGAAAAAATAACGCGAAATGGGTTCTAAGTTGGCAATAGATTGATTGACGTTGATAATTCCACCTTAACGCTATAAAATAAGTTGGCCATGACAAAATCAAAATGTTAGGCATTGTTAAATTCTGAAATTTTAAATTTTGAAAATACAGTGTCCGCAAGAAAGTTCGCATCAAATGGGATTTTTTTTTATTATTAGGTATAGGTAAAAATTGAATGAGCAGTTAGTTTTTGCTTACCTAAAAACCAAAAATGACGTATACTGAAGCAGCTGCACGACTTGCGTTACCTGTCAAATTTGACATTTTTAATAAAATAGGTTCAAAAATGCCATTATTTATCAAAATATCGAAAAACTTTATTCGAGAAAGTTGTTTATTAACGCATTTTTAGCCTCCGTACGAAATTTTGATAGTCTAATACAATTTTTATTTTTTGCCAGATTCTTGAAAATTTTGATCAACCCTCGTAGATTAACTTTTATACATCGATGTAAAATCATTTGCCTTTACTTCATTTGTAATCTTAATGCAATTTTGTGTAAAATTTTTGTTTCCAATTATTTATTTTGCTACAAATGAAGTAAAGGCAAATGGTTTTACATCGATGTATAAAAGTTAATCTACGAGGGTTGATCAAAATTTTCAAGAACCTGGCAAAAAATAAAAATTGTATTAGACCGTCAAAATTTTGAACAAATGCTAAAAATGCCTAAAAAAACAACTTTCTCGAATAAAGTTTTTCGATTTTTGAACCTATTTTATTAAAAATGTAAAATTTGACAGGTAACGCAAGTCGTGCAGCTGCTTCAGTATACATCATTTTTGGTTTTTAGGTAAGCAAAAACTAACTTTGTTTTTAATTTTTACCTATACCTAATAATTTAAAAAAATCCCATTTGATGCGGACTTTCTTGCGGACACTGTATAGCTTTATTTATTGTCGTTGTAGCATTTCGGTTTGCCACTTTCTGTTTCTTATATTCAACGCTACCATTACCATCAAACCGTTTCATTAAGCATTGAAAATATTGCCTAGTTGGTATACGTCTATAGGTTACTTCATACTGTAAATCCTTACTGCCAAAAAACAATTTTTGTCCGCTTCGCCCAGTAAATCATGTCAAATAATTAATTTTTAGGAAAATCCATAACTATTTTATTATTATAGGTACGTTATTTACGCCATTAAATTGAACTATTTTTACTTGGTTAATTGACATTTCAAAATTTCACAATGCCTAAATTTTTGTTTTGTCACGACCAACTTATTTTATAGCGTTAGTCCCGGTTACTGTAATAACAACAGGCGTAACATGCGTATTTAAAAAAATCAAAATAATTAAGTGGCAAACTATTAAAAACAGGTATATGACATATGACCTAATGGGTACCTAATGAAAAATGAAGAGTTTTGTAAAATCTTTCAGAAAAAATAATAATATACAGAGTGTGCCATTACTGCCATTTACAAAACTTGATATTTTTCAATTTAAAATTGTCGAAATGTATAAATTTATTTTGAACGCTCTGTAGCATCTAACTCTTATTTTGTTACACGTAATTTTTGTCATATCGATAGAACATTTTTACCAAATATGAGTATTTCACCTACGGAAACAATGGCGGAACTGTGTGTGTTTTTTAAAAGACAAAAACCTAATATTTTTCAAAAAAAAAATTAAGATATTAGTACCTACAACTACTAAGTTTAGGTATATAACATTATTAACAAAAACGTTATAGAATTTTATGTAGACTCTAAAAATAAAGTTAAAAATATGGTGTTCCGTTTAAAAAACTTATGTTATATTCGCCACACATTTTTGAACCACCCTGCATAATCAAAAACAATTTTAAACTGTGCACTTTAACATTCTCTAAAACTCTTTTTATTTAACTTTTTTTTGGTAATTCCCGAAAGAAATAAGATAATGAGCTTACTCTATGGTTGACTCACCCTGTATCTTTTAATCGTATCGATATAATAACACTGTTACTGCAGGATGGTATGAAGTTTGCTTATTAGATTAAAGTAATTAGGTATCTCAAAATACAATTTTTAGAGAATAACCCACTCTTGCTTTGATGTATCGATAGGTAGGCACATAAATGTAACCATTGAAATGATTATTTTATGTCTATATCGGTGCGGTGAGTATAGAAGTACTAACTGTGTATTGTCTCTGTATCAGAGGAGAGGGACCCTCTGAGAGGGTTTATTTATTTATTTATTTGCACAAATAAGATGCCAACAGGCCAATGGCCCAGGCTTGGCACCCACGGTTTACAATGTGTACAGACATACATACCTATTACTAAGATTGTAATATTATCATTAGTTCATCAATTAAAAATAAGAACATCAATAGTATGATCTCTAAGCCTTTTTTTAAATGTTGATAGAGGTAAATTAAACAAATCAATATTGTGGTATAAAGTATTATAAAGTGTGGTTAAGCGATTTATGGGAGAATGTTTACCAGAATTGGTTCTATAAAAACAGTTTGCAAATAGATTATTATGACGAAAGTTTCGTGAAGGAATGTTAAAACCTATACCGAAAAGCAAATTTGGATCATCGATATAGTTGTTGATAATTTTAAATAAAAAGCGAATATCAGCTTGAGTACGCTGACACTCAAGGGACAATAACTGAAAAGTCCGTTGAAGTTCTAATAAGTTGGCGTGAGGGTCGAAAATGCCGGTGCTTTTAAAGTTTAAAAATCTGAGAAACTTGTTTTGAATACTTTCCAATCTGTTTTTATATACAGCATACTGATGTGTCCAGACGACAGAGGCAAAACTTAGTCTGCTATAAACATAGGCAAAGTACAGAACTTTTAAAGAGTGTACGGAAGACAGAAACTTGCACGACCTAAATATGAAACCTAACATACGATTACATTTGTTAGCAACATAACTAATGTGCTCGTTAAAAATCATTTTTTTATCATAAATAACACCAAGATCTTTTATCTTATCTACTTTTTTAAGTAAAATTCCATTAAACTTGTAACCATAAGAAAAAATATTTACATTTCTTGAGAACGAAATAAATATACATTTAGCTAAGTTCAAAGAGAGTTTATTTAAAACACAATATTGGAAAAACAAATCCAATTCACTCTGTAGCAGTAAACAATCCCCAATACTTCCTATTGTAAAAAAGATTTTCATATCATCCGCGTAAAGCAAAATTTTACAAAAGTTAAAACATTTTTTCACATCGTTTAAATATATAATAAAAAGTAAAGTAAAGGCCCCAAGTGGGAACCTTGGGGCACACCAGAAGTTACATTGTAAACAGGCGACTGGTGACCGTTCACTGCCACAAATTGTGATCGATTAGGACGTTATCCACCTCAGAAGGTCTCCAAATATACCAATCTCACTCAGTTTTGCTACTAAGATATTGTGATCAATCTTATCAAATGCTTTACTGAAATCGGTATATATGGAATCCACCTGAATTTGACAATCCATGGAAGAGAGAATGTATTCTGAGTACGATACTAGATTCGATTCAATAGATCGTTTAGGAAAAAATCCGTGTTGTTCATCAATAATAATTGGTTTTATGGAATTAAGAATTAACTTATGCACAATAGATTCTAAAACTTTTCCAAAGATGTTAAGTTTGCTTATGGGTCTGTAATTTGTAACACTTTCTCTCATTCCGCTTTTGAAAATAGGAATAATACTAGCCAGTTTCCATTTTTTAGGAAATTCGCACATTTCAAACGACATATTAAAAATAATTGTGAGTGGAACATAGAGAGACGAGGCGCACTTTTTTATAAAATATACTGAAATCATTTTAAAATAGTCGGTCTGGAGCAAGTTGTTCCAGAGTTAGCAATAGCGGAATGACTTAAAATAGAGAGGGAACATTTTTACATCCTGCAGTATTAAGGTGGGAGTATCAACATGATTGCCAACCTATAACCTATTTCGCCTAGTTTTATTTTTTACATAAAATTTAAGTAAAATTAATATCGACGGCATAGGTATAATTCAAATATTAAATAAATATCAAGGAATTTCATAAATTATTTTAGGAGAATTGTATACCCATAGCTAAAAATATCGGGTAAGATTTTTTTGACATTATGTCATTGTTCTGTTACTATTCAATTTTTCCAAAATTAATAATGAAATAACTTGAAATTTTTGTAATATGTCAGATATTACCTACCTAAATAACGTGCGGAAGATATTGATTTTATTTAATAAAATAATAAACTACAAAAAACAACTCGAAATAGGTTATGGATTAAATGACATTGAGAATTCCACCTTAAGGGTAAGAATAAGAATAGAACTTTGTTACCTTCCCATCTGCTGTCATCAATGAATTCTCTAGTTTTAGATGAATTTGCATCTATTTGCCAATCTCTGTTCGTCCATTTAATATTGCAGTTGTCATTTTTGTGGAACCTACAGTTGTAGTCACTCTCTATGGTAGGAATAAATTTTGTAGCTAAAATTAAAAAAAAAGGTTTATGGTAGGTATTTATTTATATTTTTGTCTATGGGTCTAAACTCCATATAAAACTAAACAAAATTTTTATTTTAATAGTAGTATATTATACAGTGTGATTAAAAATTCGTGTGCGTACACTGGGATCTCGAAAAGGGTGAGAGATACGAAGATGGTTAAGAAAATTACAAACACTTCCGATTACGGATACATTCGAAGAGAAGAAAAATAATCTGAAAAAAATAACGAAATTTCAGATTCTCGTTTTTAAATTTTTGCGTTTAAAAAAGGCAAATGACACCTCATTATAGGACTTATTTAGATTCTACGAGAACGTTGAATTAACTTTAAAATTCGATATCTCGGTATTAAAGATGACATATCATAGCGGTGGCGAGCGGCTCTATATCTCCAAAATCATACATGCTGCGACTGCGACCAACCAAAAAAAAATAACTGGAGATAACTTTTAAGTTCCTAATTCTACCTCTAGGGGTGCCGTCGTCATCGGCGTATACAAAGGGGTGGGGGGGGGTAATGGGGGTAATTACCCCCCCCCCAAGATTACTTAAGCGTTGTTTAATTTTTGTCCTTACTCCTTAAAGTTGCTATTATCTAGTATCCTAGCCAGGCACGTAGCTAGGGGGGGGGGGGGGTACAGGGCCCCCCCCGAAACTCGAGCTCTGATTTCGGCAACATAGGCAACACATTAAACATTTCCTACACTATTACATTTTCTTCACCTCAATTATTACCGGGTTTGTTTTTGTGCTTTTCTTGAGGATTTTGTGTTGTGTTTTTTATTTTTCCCACTTGAAAACCAAGCACCATGATTCAAAAAAGGGCGTGGCACCCAAAAAAATTTCGCCTGCGGCGCATTTTTTTTCTTGCGCCTTCGTGTTTGTTTGGGTTTGTTCGCGATCCCGATGGGTCCCCGCGAGAAGAAATCCTGGCTACGTGCCTGATCCTAGCCGATCGATTACCACCCCCTCAAACGCATAAGCTGCATACGCCGTTGGCAGTTGTTATGCTATTATGCAAAGTCCTTAATTTCTACCAGTAACTTCAATACAATGTAGGTCAAAAATTAAGTTTTAAGAAATCCTCTATAAAATTTGTAAAGTGTACAATATAAGCCTAAAATTTGTAAGTAAGTTTGTAGTAATGGTATTTGTATTTTATGCTCATAAAAAAAATCTAAAATACCTCATGTATTTTTATAAAAAAATTTAAATATTTTACTACCTACCAGATTCACATTTATTTAAATATTTTTTTTATGGTTTAGATCCTTTCTATACTACATAATTTAGTCCTAAAATGACTCAATACTTTTTAATATTACGTTACCTTGGATTATCCGGCGCGCGCGTCGACCAGACAGGGATTCAATGCGAGTGGTCTGTGGTATAATAATACGCGACAGGCGTGACCGCTTCTGTTTTGTTTTTAAGATTTGTTTATAAAAAATTGTGCGCGTAAAGTAATAATAATGTTTAATATTTGCTACGGACTGTGACTAAAATACCTACCAATATATTAATATATAATATTATACATTTATTATTGTTTCTCGTCTGATTTGCTCAACAAATGTTATTTTATTTTATTTATGTTCTTCTGGGTTAGTTGAACAGACGTCGTGTTGCAGTAATGTAGATGTCGTAGGCTGATAGTGAAATCCGTCATTTCATGAAAAGCCTACTCACTTCATGAAGCGTCGGCAGATTGTGTAAAATGATGAAATTACATGATCTGCCGCGTCACTTCATGAAGAGACCTTGACGTTTCGGCGTATTATGTATAACACAATCTGCCTAATTTTAAATATCGTCACTTCATATAGTACCTAACGATGTCATGTCAGTCGGCAGATTGTGTAATTCCGTCTAAAAGGTATATTGGCAACTGGTTTGTTCGTTGTTCCCCAGAGCATTTTTTTTTAATTAAATATTTTCAACTAATATTATTTTATAAAAATAAAAAAATGCTCTGACAAACCCGAACAAACCAGTTGCCAATATACCTTTTAGACGGAATTACACAATATGCCTTGTTTTTGTGGCATTTCATGAAGTGACGATATTTAAAATTAGGCAGATTGTGTTATACATAATACGCCGAAACGTCAAGGTCTCTTCATAAAGTGACGCGGCAGATCGTGTAATTTCATCATTTTACACAATCTGCCGACGCTTCATGAAGTGACTAGGCTTTTTATGAAATGACGGATTTCACTATCAGCCTACGACATAGACACGACGACTGAACCTCGCCCATCATACATTGTAATACATTGGTTATAGAGTTTTGAATAAAGGCCTTTATTATTATTATTAATTGCGCCCCTCCAGATTGTTTGCCAAACTTACACTGGTAAAAGTATTATCATGATGTGGGAGACTTAAATACTTTTCATGGGTGAGTAAATAAAAAGTTGGATTATTTGTAGGTTACGGTTCCTTCTATAGTAGCAAGGTCACATTCAAAGGTAACTCCGGCGTAATCCCCATTGCCTGCCCCACCTAGCTCTTCACCTCCTCGCTCCTACAAATGATGTTGTCAACACATTTTAATAGCGATTATGAATAACTTGTGCCATCTATAGGTACCAGTGCATTAGATAAACCCCATCAATTTTAATTACAATTTAATCTTAAGTAAAGTAATTTTAAAGAAAGTTATGGTGCATACAAGTTTTAAAAAATGCCCTTCAAAAACATAAAATATCCTAACAACCCTCGAAGTTTCACCATTTATGATAAAAATGGACTTAAAATATGGTTATCCGTCCCGATTTATTTTTGGTTCTATCTCTGATCTGATACTGATATACAGTAATTTTTTTTAACTCGAGATATGGGATTTGCATAATTATCTTTTCACCCCATGTTAACTTTTGTCATACTAAAAATTTTGGAACAAAATTTGGCAGGTGCATATAAACGAGGGATTTTCCAAAAACTGTCTTCATTATACTGTGGTATATACCTACCTATCATTTAGTTTGTGAACCACCACAGAATATATGATACTGATCTGATAATAAATATTTTGGGTAACGATAAAGGTGTAAATAAGTGTCCTACTTTTTTATCAATAAATTAATATTTGCCTGATTATAAAGTAAATAAAAATAAGTCTAGATTATATTTTATATGAAAAAAGGTAGGTACGATATGTAAGGTAGGTACGTTACCTAATTAAAGCATTTTATTTTATACACAACAAAAATAAGAAACGGGTTTCAATGATGTGAAAGGAAAGAAGTACCTATTATTTTAAGAATACTTATGGTAATGTATTTACAAAAGTACTCTATTATAGATAAATACTACTTGGGCCATTATGGTAAACTTTTTGGAATAAAAACTGGCATATGATTTTGGTCTACAACAGGAGTTTAGGCTGGGCGTTGATAAATCAGTCATAGCCCATCAGTCAGCCAGAACAAACCTTTTATGAATGTCATATATTTAAATGAGTGATATAGAAGATAAGAAAAAAGTACTTATAAACGTGTGGTCAAAAATGCTACATTTTTGATATAAGTACAAATTTTTAATTTTTTTTCGTTTTTTTTTTAGTTTTTCTTTCACATTTTCCCAAATAATTATTTTCAATTTGGTGCACTTTTTAACTTCTAAAATAGATATTCTTAAAATAGTTGCAAACATTCGGCTGTCACCAAATATCACCAGTCAAATTTAATTGAACAGGTATAAATTTGGAATAAATAGGGTTTTCATCCCGGGATCCCGGATCTCGAATGTCCCTGGATCCCGGAAGATTTTTGTCCCCGAAAATCCCGGGATTGAAGTATAGCAATCCCGAAAATCCCGATTTTTTTAAACGATCTAATTTCAATCTGCTCTCTATAGTTCTCTGTTAACATGTACCTATTTATTTGATCTTTCTTGGCGTTTTATTTGAAAATGATGAGGATGAGGACAGACGAAGCAGATGGCATGAAAATTATGTATGAAGTAGAACCAGAGAACCAAGTTCAAATGACAACAAATCACGATATTTATTCCATTGTGAAAAGTGGTTAAGATATTTCGCCGGTCTCCTACCAAAAATCTAATTTTACGAACGTATGTAAAGGAAAATAACTTTCTCTAATATTAGACTGTAAAACAAGATAGAATAGCCTCGTTGATATGTTGGAACGGTTCGTTTTGCTTAAAGATTGTATTCAGAAGAGTTTAGTTGATCTGAACAGTCCGGTAGTTATAAATGACCGTGAATATCAAATAATGAGAGATACCATGCAATGTCTTGAACCTGATGTTAAATTGACGTTGGAAGCGATTTGTAGAAAATACGCCAATTTGTGTACGGCTGATGTAAGTTTCAAATTTTTATTTCAAGAACTTGCAAATCTAAATACGCCACTTAGTATAGACTTTCAACAAGCGCTTACAAATCGTATATGAATGAACGTCGAACTATAATGTCTGGGGTTATCTCATACCTTCAAAACCCTAGCCTAGCACCCATCATGGATGCAATTTATTCAAACACCCAAATTCTAAAGCCATAGCTCAATTTGTCAAAAATATATCAGAACATTTAAAAAAATATATTACTTCAGATTTGGAATCCGACGATGAAGACAATATGCCTCTGTGCTCTGTGTGAAATAAGAGACAAGCAGCAAAAACTTCAAGAAACCATTGGCTCTGTTACCACTAGAACTAAACCTGATTGGCGGCAAATATCGGAAAATCCAGACGTTCATCTTAAAAGTCTTAACGTAATTAAAAAATAAATGTCCCTTTTTGAAAATGGAGGATTAAGAGATATTTGCAAAACTGTTACGAATATTTACTGACAGTACCACCTACAAGTTTAGTGTGGAAGCTTAAAGAGCCTTTTCTTCAGCACTCATATTTGCGACCAAACTTAGATCGCCCTTAAGTAATTCAACTTTAGACACGTTGGTTGGTTATGAGCATATTTTATTTTTACTAAGCAAATCGTAAATGTTTAACAATTTTTTTGTTTGCGCTATTTAATAAAAAGTTCATTCCTTTGTTTTACGTACTTACCTACGCATAACTTAATGTTTTATTTATAAAATGTAAATCTGTAAAAATGGTTTTTATTTTTGAGTTTTTTAATAAAAAGTTTTTTGCCATATGGCTGCATTTTTATTATTTCTGTTGCTACTTGCTAGTCTTAGATTTTTTTAAATTGATCCCGGGATCTCAAAACAGGATCCCGATCCTGAAAATTGGAAACATCACTGGGTAGCTAAAGGTTCAAACGTTGTTTGTCTTGTAACATATTTTGATTTAAGGCCCATATTTGGGAAAAAATAAGAAAATTTAAATTAGGCCTATTTATACTGACACAAATTATAGTATATTTTGAAAACGAAACCGTAAAATCTGCAACATGAAAAGCAAAGTGTAAGGATAGGTCTTTCTATATTTTTAAATTGAAATAAATTGTATACGGGGTTTCGGAGAAAATCGGTTTTTTTACATGCGGCGATGAACTGTTTATTTAAAATAATCACAATATAACATACAAGTTCTGGTACTGGCTTTAACAATCTAATTTAAATAACTATGCGTTTTATATTCCGTTGTTATAATGTAATCCCAATACTGGTATTCTATTAAAGCACATTATTTGTTTCATCTGGCATGCAATATAAGTGACCTATTATTAACCTGTTATTTGTGTTGTGGTGTTCCAAATTCGATGCATTAGCATTGCTATTTCGGTAAATATTAGAGATAGAAAGTTGGTTAAATGGAGGCAAAATGCACATAATAATGCCAAATGATTTTAAAAAAATTCATGATTGATGATGACCTGAAACTGAAAAAAACAGTTTTTGATTTTAATTTTTATACGTCAAAATTCTGATTATATAAAAAAAAACCCAGAGCACTTTTTTAAGACACTTCTGTACCTATATTATTTAAGAAAACAAAAATTAATTTTTCCAACGTTTCGTTGATTAGATACCCGCATCAAATTAGTTTTTTTTAAATACGGACCTGAACTTTTAAGGAAAAATTTAAGTAGCTCTTGCCAGAACTAATGATCTGTCACACTTGTCAATAAATTGTTTGCTATAGGAATTATTTAATACGATAATACGAAACTAATTTAAGTCATGTCAAAGGTAAGAAAAGGTAAGAAACACTACCTATTGTATTTTGTCAAACTTAAGGCACACTTTGTTTTTTTTCAAAGTCCATGCCTACTCTTTAATTTTTAAAAACTTTAAATAACTTCTATAGCGAACAATTTAGTGACAATGGTGACACATCATTAGTTTTGGGAGGTCAAAAGCTACTTAAAAATTTCAGGTCCGTATTTAAAAAAAAGCTAATTTGATGCGGGTATCTAATCAACGAAACATTGTACCATGCGAGCAAAAATTATTTGCATCTAAGGACGTAATGCTTAGCGTAGAACTTAACACCTGTTGGGTGTCAGTAACTACCTGAATTAACAATCAATCAGTTATTCCGTCATATTTGACAGTCGTTACAAGTAATTTGATTCATGGCTAATTTTTTCAATTTCTTGAACAATTCACACAATGGCCTTTACGGAACAGCACAAAATATTCATGATTAAAGCGTACTTTCGAAACGGGGTTAGAGTAAATGGTGAATGGCAATACAATCCGGGTTTGTGCATGGACGATTTTCACGAACATTTTCCTAACGTACGTTTGTTGCTTTTATTGCTGGGGATTTTTATCATTGCCTGAAAAGAACCGTGGCTGTGTTTAGGGAAAAATATTCTGTACAACACAAAAAAGTAGCAGGAAGACCATCTGTAAGAACAGAAGAACTTGCTGAAAACGTTCGTGAAATAATGCCAACAAATGGATTGATCAATTTTCGATCAGACATTGAATTCCCACCTAGATCACCTTGTTTAACGGTTATGAATTATTTCGTTTTTCCTCATTTAAAGAACACTATTTTTAAAACACCAGTTGCAAATGTAGAACAATTACAAGAAAGGATTATCCAAGAATGTGGTAACATTTCTCCAGAGATGCTGGTCAACACTTTCGAAAATATGAAGAGACGTGTGAATTTATGCTTGGAGCATGGCGGTGGCCAATTTCAGCAATTTATGTAATTATTTTTCTTTTTCTTTCTGTATATTCTTACTTTGTTAATTTTGTAAACAACAAAAATAAATTTGTATTTGTCTACTTATTTTATTACTTATAAGTTTGGCATATCATGTCATAATATGAATTTGACAAAATCTTAACCTATTTTAGATTTGGTTAGATATATCGTCTCCATATCATTGTGATCTAAGCCAAGCCCTACGTTTTTTAATCCAAGCCCTCTTTGATGCAAATAATTTTTGCTCGCACGGTACCTACATATCTCACAAAAAAAAATCATTTTCTTATAGAGCAAAAAAGTGCCTTAAGAAAGTGCTTTTACTTTTTCAATATAATCAGTATTTTGCCGTCAAAAAATTAAAAACAGTTAGTTTCTTCGGATAACTCCGGAAGTCATCGGATTTAAAAAAAAAAAATTAACAAATTACTCAGCATTAAAATTAGTGATGGGATCACTCGAGTGAAAAATAACATATCATTCGGTTTTTTCAATCACTTGAATTATTCGATTATCTTCGGAAATAATTCGAGTGACGATATGAGTGACGAACATATGGTTTTTATTTTCCAACGCGTCTCCAAAGTTGCTGCCCGCCTGTCAATCACTCACTGCGGCCAGAGCCATCTCCTAGCGAGCGGCTACACGCCGGTTTCGGTTATTATTGGCGATATAATTCAAATTAAATACTGCATTACGGGTTACCTGTGTAGTGTAAGATATGATTTATTATTTAGATTTAAATACTGCATTACGGGTTGCCTGCGTAGGATAATAGAATTTATTATTTTACTTAGAAATCGTCGGCGTCTACTGAAAACTTATGTTTAGTGGTGAGTATTCAGTATTCATAAATATCATGAGTTATGCAATATCGTGACATCTCAAGGTCAAGTAGCCAAGTTGTTAAATTAAATTGTAAGATCTGGGAACCATGCCAAAAAATCCACAAATGTCTCCGCCACATTTAATAATCCGCAAAAAATCAATCGATTAACAACACCGAGTCAGTTATTCCCAATACCAATGCTGTATATCAACAAGAACGATGAATCGCCAATATTAATAATTATTATTAGAATTTGAGTGAAAAAAAATCGATTATCATTCGGTTTTTTAAAACACTCGAATGCTCGGTAGTCGATTATTAAAATAAGTCGATTTTTCCCAACACTAATTAAAATGTACTACTTTGCCCCAATTTAATCAACTCTCTATCCCTTATAGTTACCGAGAGAGCAACGCTAATGAATCAAATTTGTAACACCCTGTATAATAATAATTGATAAAATATTTACAGGATAATATACTTGCAGATGAAAAGATAAGCTTGAACGGCTAGGCCAAAATCTATTGAAGTGAGCATAGTTTGCTTGGTTTCTTTATTTAAAATTCGGCAGATAAACTTTATTTACTCGCCCTAGTTTTCTTAGTTTATAATTGAAAATGTTTGATACTGCGTTTCTTTACGTTATGTCAACCTTTTTCTTGGTTCCTGTCGCTTGGCCAGTTGCAGATTTTTTATCATGTTTTATAGGCGGATCAGAACAAGAATGGCCCACTATGACCTACTCTAGACACATGTGAGAATAAAGGGCTAGAACATAAAAGAAATAATTTATATTAAAAAAAAATAAAACAACACCTTAAGCAGTAACCCCTTTTACCACAATGAAAATTGCCGAACGTTTTGCTGGTCAAACGAAAAGAAAAAATAAAAATTGGAATTTAGAAAATAAATTCTACTTTAAAAACCCCATCCAGAAAAGTAAATGACGATCGAAAATATTCTCAAAATTTTTTTTATTTTTAGTAATTTTGTAATATCTTAAACAATTTTTTATTGGTCAAAAGCAAAATGACTTTCCCGGGTGTAGAATGTTGTACCAAACAATTTTTCTTTAAGCCATTTTTCAATATCGGCCTTACTTTTTTCTCAAAAACGTTGGGCGCGTAAAGTGAATTTAAGCGTGTAAAGTGGATTTACGCGCCCAACGTTTTTGAGAAAAAAGTAAGGCCGATATTGAAAAATAGCTTTAAGAAAAATTGTTTGGTACAACATTCTACACCCGGGAAAGTCATTTTGCTTTTGACCAATAAAGAATTGTTTAAGATATTACAAAATTACTAAAAACAAAAAAAAATATCTAAAAAAAATTTTAGGAATATTTTCGATCGTCATTTACTTTTCTGGATGGGGTATTTAAAGTAGAATTTATTTTCTAAATACCAATTTTTATTTTTTCTTTTCGTTTGACCAGCAAAACGTTCGGCAATTTTCATTGTGGTAAAAGGGGTTACTTCCTCTTAACCTTTAGAACTGATAGAAAATTTAGTCACCCAATAAATTGCAAATTTTTACCATACACTTAAATAAGAATATTGCTGGAATTTCCAACAAGAACATCTCTTATATCTAAAATCAATTTAAACTATACCTACATACATTTAGTTCATGGTTAGGTGTTTCCTACTAAAATGTAGTTATTAGTGCAATGTGTAACTTAAGGTATGTTTTTGTAAAAAAAAAGTATCTTTATTTTGATATTTCCGTTCATAGCAACCTTTAATTTTCAAATTTTAATTATAATTCTGATGATGGTTTAGACCAAAATAACCGAAACGTCAACAATGGTTAAGTTACCCATTAAGTAGGTACTTTCATTATTGTGGATTATACTTTCTTTATTGTTTGATGATGTAATATTTAATAATATTTAATGTCAATAAAAGCGCGAAACTAACTAAATTTGAAAATAAAATTGTTAATATAGATAAACTATAATATGATGTCATATGAGTACACTTAACTATTTTTAAACAGGATATTTTACAAACAAGGGTTATTATTACTTAATTCGGTGTAAAAGATAAATATTTTTTTAAATTTATTTTTGTACTGATGACATGGGCTGATCCATAAGAGCATTTTGCCAAATTCTGAATAACATGAAATACGGTTTGTCTCTTTATACCAGACTGGTAAAAAAATACTGTGCATACTGATATAATGTGCAATAAAATACGTGTAGGTACGTTTTTAAAAAATATTATTTATCTTATTTTCTGGAAACTTAGCAGAAATACTCTACAACACAAATTATCAAAAACGTATTTCTTTTCTTTTTTGGAAAACGGTCCCTAGAAGGGTCAAAACGGGGTATAAAAGATTATATTGAAAAACACATTTTTGATCCGAATTTCTTAAAACTTTTCTAACGCCTGCCACTAAAAAAGGTTATAATAGTTTATATTGGAAAAAATATTTTTTGACGGACTTAGGGGAAGGTCGCCCTTGATGGCATACTTCCCATGATGGCATACCACAGGTATCCCGGGAATCAACAGGTTTTGCGTCATCCCGCTTAGTTAGACGGGCGCGCGTATTGACCGTTCAGTTGTGAGTCGAATTTCAGTCGTGAGGTACGTTTTTATGTAAAGTTATTTAATAGAACAGAAATTGCCAAGTGGCGAAGTAATATTAGCCAGTTTTTAAACCAAAAATTTATTATGTTAGGTGCATTAAATTAGAATGCAAAATTTTTCCGATAACTATAGGATATAGATGTTACATTGCTATGCAGCGGCGCACCCAGGATTTTATGTTAGGGGGGGCCCGCCAATCAGTGCCGGAAGCAAATTTTTTAATAAACTTTTAAGTTACGCATTTTTCTAGAACTTTGTAGCTTTTTAACAGGTATTTTCAGAAGATCGCAATAGCCTAGTTTAATTCAAGTTCAAGTTAATATCTAAAAAAATTGACTTTTTAAAATATCCACTTTAATAATTATTCCGGACAAAACATACCACTCTTTTTATCAATTAAAATATAGGTAATAGTAATGACGACATATCCATAACACAAATATATTTATTTAAAAATATAAATTAGTACAAAGCACAACAATAAACAATATTTTATAAATAATAGAAACCAACACTTTTTTATAACACCTTTGCATTTGTTAAATATGTCAGTCTAATTTTCATCGACCCTTAGAAAGTTTATTTAAAATTTCTTCACAAGAAACAGGAACATTCTTATGAATAAATAAATTTGCCAAACCATTAAGTCTTACTTGCCCGGTGGAATTTCTTAAGTACGATTTTAAGTACTTTAATGTGGAAAATTACCTTTCAGAGGTACTGGCGGTGACGGGAAGGGTAACAAAAATTTGCAAAAGTTTTTATATTGGGAAATATCATACCATTACATTGAATATATAGCTTAAACATATCGGAGGGTATTTCTTTGCTATCTGTAAACTTGTCGTTCCATAATTTCAATTCGCATATTAGAATGCTTTCATTATAAAAATTTTCAAAAAATGAGTAATTTGCATAAGAAGAATGAAGGCTGAGAAAGCTTTGCAAATTTTCTACTTATAATACTGAACAAAAGTAATAAAAATGATATCGTTCTTTGTATCGCGCCTGGAAATTAAAGTTTTTTTTAGTGGGTTAGTGGGTATAGTAAGTTGAAGTCAATTTCATTGGGGGTTGGGGGGGGGGGGGCAAGGCCCCCTTGGCCCCCCCTGGGTTCGCCACTGTTGCTATGATTATTTTAAATTAACAAAAATATTCCTTTTACAGGTATGCGTTCTTTAGATTTTTGCATTTTACTGGAGTATATGCCATCATAGGCACTGCAGTTGCCTATGATGGCATACCTACTTGGTGATTTTTTCTTTTCAATTTTTTTTATCAAAAAAATAGTTTTTGTATATTTTTAAAGTTTTATAATGAATATTTAAGTAGTAACAAATATTTAACCTGATTAAATTGGTTAAAACCTTTGAATTAAAAAAATATATTAGGTGGTGAAAAAAAAGGTGCTATATATCATTGGCGACCTTCCCCTATATTTCAATAAATTATACCTCTATGATGTTTCTAAATGCAAAATACACGGAAAGGTTTTCTGTAAGCGTTATTATTGATCTGTAAGTAATGAAATACATAGATATATTTTTTTAATAGTTATGATAAATTTATATTTTTAGTACAGTATGGGTATGATCAAGACAATACCAACTGCTACTTGCTACAATTTGCAGACGGCACAGGTATTATAGCACACAGGAATAATTCTACTTGGAAAGCCACAGAAGAACTACAGGAGGCAGTTGTAATCATCGAAGAATGGTTTAAAAAATGGAGAATAATTTCAAACCCAAAAAAATCTGAACTTCTTCTTTTTAACCACCACATTACAGGTCACTCGCCACAGATAACACTGGGAAACCAACCAGTGAAGCCAAATAATACTGAAAAGTACCTGGGCATACAATTAGACTCCAAACTGAACTTTAATATACACACTTATACCATTAAAAACAAAGTCAAAAATCGAGCCAAGTACGTCAGGTCACTAACATTCAAGAACGAAGGCATTAACATCAAAACCGCAGCAAAAATCTACAAATCTATTTGCAGGCCATTACTAGACTATTGTTGAGCAATGCCAGACCAACGGCCATAAAAAACATTAAAGTGGCAGAAACATCCGCAATAAGAATTATAACCAAAATTCGACACCCACAAAACTCACTTCACCACTAGTGATGCCGCCGAGACGAGAAATTCTCGTGTCTCGTCTCGTCTCGTCTCGTCTCGTCTCGTCTCGTCTCGTCTCGTCTCGTCTCGTCTCGTCTCGTCTCGTCTCGTCTCGTCTCGTCTCGTCTCGTCTCGTCTCGTCTCGTCTCGACGAGACGAGAGTGAAATTTTTTCTCGAGACAAGTCACGAGACGAGACGAGAGAAGACCGTTTCTCGTCGAGAAGTTTCTCGTTTTTTCTCGAATTTTCTCGAATTTTCTCGTTTGTTAGAACACTGAATTTTAGGTATTAGACCAGTGCTGAAGCCTTTGAAAATGGTAAAAAGTAAAACAAAATAATAGTAGGATGAAACCCATTGGAAAAGGAAGAGAATAGAACAAAAATAAAAGGAAAAATAAATTACGGGCGATCCGAGGTCGGGAAGGGGGGGGGGGGGAGGGTTTTAAGGTTAGAAAACGATTTATCTCGATTTCCGGTAAAACGGCAAGTCCTATGGAAAAACGTTAAATTTCAAAGTTGTAGATAATAAAAAGATCTAGAACTTTTGTCTTTACACTTTTTTCATATAACCTCAAAATGTATGTGAAAAATTCAAATAACCAAGTTTTTTGTTTTTTATTTTTATCTTTTACAAAATTTTTTTTTATCCACGAAATTTGGTGAAAACTTACCTTTTTATGTCCTAAACACGCTGTAATTTTTTTGATTTAAAATATTTTTTTTTTAACCTTATTTTGACTTAATATCGAAAAAACACCCTAATTTTCAATCGAAAAGTCTCACGTCAAAATATCTGCTTTTTTAAAAAACTCGGTAGGCTTTTTGTTCGTTAAAATCTCTACTTTCTGATGGTGTTAAAAAAAATATACATTACTATGGTAAATGTTCTCAAAAAATGCAAAGAAACGAAAAAAACTAGAATCCGAATTTTTTTTTTTAGATCAACATGTACAATTTTGAGCTATTTATTAAAATTTATACTTTAATTACTCGAAAAACGTAAGATTCCATGTTACACTGATAAAAAAAAGTATAAATTTTAATAAATAGCTCAAAATTGTACATATTGATCTAAAAAAAAAATTTCTGATTTGAGTTTTCTTCATTTCTTTGCATTTTTTTGAGAACATTTACCATAGTAATGTATATTTTTTTAACACAATCAGAAAGTAGAGATTTCAACGAACAAAAAGCCAATACTTTTTTAAAAAAACAGATATTTTGAAGTGAGAATTTTCGATTGAAAATTAGGGTGTTTTTTCGATATTAAGTCAAAATAAGGTTAAAAAATGAATATTTTAAATCAAAAAAATTACAGTGTGTTTAGGACATGAAAAGGTAAGTTTTCACCAAATTTCGTAGATAAAATTTTTTTTTGTAAAAGATAAAAATAAAAAACCAAAAACTTGGTTATTTGAATTTTTCACATAAATTTTGAGGTTATGTGAAAAAAGTGTATATACAAAAGTTGTAGATCTTTTTATTACCTACAACTTTGCGATTTAACGTTTTTTCACAGGTCTTGTAGTTTTACCGGAAATCGAGATAAATAATTTTCTACCTTTAAAACCCCCCCTCCCCTCCCCTTCCCGACCTTGGATCGCCCGTAATTTATTTTTCCTTTAATTTTTGTTATATTCTCTTCCTTTTCCAATGGGTTTCATCCTACTATTATTTTTTTTGGTTTCAAAAATTATCGACCCTAGTCTATATCTCCTAATATATAGACAGAAAAATAATGTGTTTAACGTTCTCACTCTATCGTATTGTGAAGGCATTTACCTTAAAACAAATATTCAAGAGAGCAGAATCAAATTGTCCAGCCTCTTTCTTCTGTCTACGGTTACTAGTTGACATTTTTAAATAATTAACCAAATCTGAAAGAAAGCATTTTCGATTGAAAACACAATATCGAAAAGGACCCCAGTCAAATTTCATTCACAAGGCGAACGGCGATAGATTTTGACTAAATATAACAATTTTGTATCAAAAATTCGAAATTCGCCAAAAACTTCTCACACAAAAATCATTAATAAAAGTGTGAATTTCATTTCATATCTCTCTTACCAGTTTTAATATTTGACAATACTTTCATAACACCCTGTATATAAACCGAAACTTTATTCTCAAATCACAGATAAAGACAACGGAGGGCCATGAAACTAGTGTTATTGAAACAATAGCATTAAGTTAATAGTCTTAATTATGACATTAGTAAATAAATTAAAAATAAAAAGTCTAATATAATAGGTAAAGTGACATTCAGTACGAATGATTCAAGTGTATGCCTTATTTTGCCTCATTTTATGACACAGGTCTCAGACATAAATTTGGCTATTAAAAATAATTATTAAGTGCGATAAATGATACTTTTCCGCACGAGGTGGCAGTTGCACGAACGGCTCGAAGCAAGTCCGGGCATGCCACTAAGTGAGTGTGGAAACGGAACTTTTCGCACATGTTACTTACAATATTTTTCCTAATTGCGTAAAATTAAGCTTGTTCGTAATAATTTTTGTATTTTTTGGGTAAAAGGAGCAAAAAATAAAGTGAATTTTTAAATTTTGATGTCAAATAGATCATTTTCGGAAATACTTCTTTAAGTTCTTTCTCTTGCACTTTCTATTAATGTAATAAAAAAATTAAGGTTTTTCCCCGGATGACATTATGGGCTGATCCCTTTATTTAGTCGAATATTTTCCAAACTATTGCAGTTAATTATGCCCCGAATTATGCCAAAAAATAAATAATAAAAGAAGGGTAGTTCCATTATGAATCAATTATTATTATTATAAATTGTTCTCTATTCTGTATCTTTTACCACCCCGTATATTTTGGACTGAAAATACCTCGGTGCCAAGCCTATTACATTACGTGAATTATGTCTTATGGCCGCTTGCAATATTTTGTTGATCTAAGAAAAATAGTTTCTAAGTCACATGACTAACAAACCGACTTATATTAAACCCTTCTGCGAGACGACCAGATACTTTTAAATGTTTACCCCCTTTAAGATTCGTATAAAAAAATATTTTTTATGATTCCTTACTCACGAGAAAAAACGAGACGAGACGAGACAATGGCACTCTCGAGCGAGAAAAACGCGTTTCTCGCCGAGACGAGATAAGAAAAAATTCTCGCCTCACGAGACGAGACGAGAATGGGCCAATTCTCGTCTCGTCTCGTCTCGCGGCATCACTATTCACCACCCCAGCAACCAACTACTTTACGAAAAAACAAATATACAACTCATCGAACAAAGACTAATACAACAACTGACTGAAAAATTCAAGGCCAAACCAAAAAAAAAGTGTGTGCTTAAGACCACACACCACACGACAGAAGTGAAAACTTCAACAAGGTGAAATTAATAATATCGAATAAATATATTTCCTAAAATTGAACAACCCTTGAAAAAAATGCCAGAACATACCTGAGACGCAACAAGTGTCTATCTTGGGATCTTAAACACACAAACAACGCACACTGTTTCCACGTCGATACTGAATGCGACTGATGCGGCATGCTCTTTCATATAACGTTCATTCGGGTCAGTTCGGATTGAATATAGGAGTCGAATTCGAGCGTAACACAGCCGAGCGTTACGCGTGACGGCTCAGTTTAATTCAGTGCCCACAAAAAGTGCTAAACGCGCCTAAAGAAGTTTTCACTTCAAAAATCTTGAACTCATTGAAGAGCTGTGTCTTACCAGAAATAACCAAGAATCTAGATATCGGTATCCAAAACAAACCATATTGGAGATCCTAAGAGACAATACAGATAGAAATCTATAAAGGAAAAGTTCTTCAAATCAGGGGCGTCATTTCACATTTCTCTTGGGGGGGCATACCTAATTTCAAAAAAAAAAAAAATTATGGTCAAAAAAAAACACTTTATTGATGCCAAATTAACAGAAAAAAATTTTTTTTTGTAAAATATACATAAAAAAAAACAAAGAAGCTCAGACCTAAACACTAAAAATTACTTAATAATTTTTTTTTTATATTTTTTTTTACCTTGTCTTATTAGAACTGTCAGCTCCAGTTCACATTTAAAACTTTTTAAACTTTAATTTCTAATTAAGAAATGTCGAGAGCCAAGATTTTAAACTATTATTACTTCTACTCTTAAACAAAGAATGTCTACATGACATAAATTTTTTATAACATCTACAATTTTCAAATTTTATATATAATTTTATCTCCTCACACTTAACGGTGTTGTTTCCTACCATGTTGAAGTAGTTCACCCCTTAGCAAAGAATCTCTAATATTAAATAAGTATTCGACTTTAAAAGAAATATATTTTGGACATTACATTGACAAATTTATTAACTAACTCAACTAGTACATAACAATATAAATATAGGGTTAATAGAAATACACACAGATGATAAAATAAAGTAATATTTTCAATTTCACTAATATGTGACCTCACACAAAATTATTTCTTTATTAGTCCCTTTAATTAGTCAATTGAATCGACCCTTTATTTTACTCAATTCTTTCTGTTCCTTCTTCACAACAATCAGCTTCTTTCTCTTTTGATTACAAATACTCTTACATTGACTCATCTTACTGCTGTGATAACTTTCTGGCTTGGTTTCTGCTTATATTTTACGAATGGCCTCTCGTTAGGTCTATCATTATGTTTGCAGTTTCTCCAAATACCTAACTCCACCTTTTCATCATCTTGTAGCTCCGTTTGGACTGTTCGCACCTATTGTATTTCTTATTTTCCTTATTCTATTCTCCTGATGATGAATGTATATATATATTCGAAACGTGTAAAGAATTTACCCTTCAATAAAACTTTATTTTAATATACCAGTGGAGGAAGACTTAAAGTGTCTTATTTCTCTCCTTTCACTAAATTAATGGTTTAGTGGGTAACGGCGATGCCTTATTATCAATGATCTGCTAGCTAGCAGATCATTGCTTATTATAGCAAATTCGTCAACTAGTTTGTAGAAGTACACTTAGTTGCACAAAAATTGCTTACAGATATTGAATCCCACAATATTTTTAAATGGTGACATACATGTATTTTACTTTTCCATGTACCTACGCATTTTCTCTGCAACAAAGTGTACAAACTATATGATGCGGTAAACCGTAGTAGGTATATTTAAGTTAAAAGATATTTTTATTTGTAAAAGCCAAATTTTGAATTTTGTGTGTGAATACTCAGGGGGGGGGGGGGGGGGAAATGCCCCCATTGACGCCCTGCTTCAAATACTTAAATTGTTTTTTTTTGTTTCTTTGGAAACTATATGTAAATGTTATATTTAATCTCATACTATAAATTGTTAATCACTATCACTACATAGTATTAGTCGCTATTAGTTATATAGTCGCTGTCGCTGTCTGTCCGTCCCTTTGTAGGTAGGTATGCTTAAATCTTTAAAACTACGCAACGGACTTTGGAGCGGTTTTTTTTTTAATAGATATAGTGATTCAAGAGGAAGGTTTATATGTATAATACATGCATAATATTGTAGAGAAACACTGATAAATTTAGAGGTTCCTAATGTGATGTCGTAAATAAACACATTTTAGACCCGCGTGCGAAGCCGGGGCGGGTCGCTAGTGTTAATAATAATATATACTTATGTAATGCACTGTGGCTGAAGGACTTCGGTCGATGGCCTTTTGAGAAACCAATAAAGATCATACTACTACTACTTCTACTACTAGTACAGTACCTATACTTACTATACTATAATAAAAGGTATTCATAGCCTTCTGGATAAAAAAATAAATTTGGAATTTTTTGTTAGAAGTGACACATCGTTATATTTAGAAAGTCATATTATGGAGTAAAATAGAAGGAAAATATACTAGGAGTTTCCTTTAAAAATCGAAAATCTATGTATGTTCCGGTTAAACCGGAACTTCCATAATGTTGAGTCACCTGTCAGAAAATGCAGTTTTATGTCGTATACAAATCCACCAAAATTTATTCTATTATTTCATCCTTATCCATTTCAAATTCGATGGATAATTGGATAACCTGATTTGTATTTCGGTTTTAAAATACGACTGTAGCCAGAACAAAAAAAGCATGAATCTAGATACGACTTATCCACATAACTGATTTTATTGGTTATTATATAATCTTATTTATGAAATAATAAATTATATTGTGCAAAGTAAGCAATTTTTTTATTCAAATTATTCCACATCTGGAAAAATTTGAGATACGACTAACAGCCAGAACCCAGAACAAGAAATAGCTTCAAATTAGATAAGACTCAACAACATTGTTGTATTGGATCCAAATATATCGAGTATTTTAAATAAAATGTTAAAAAAAATGGTGGGCGAATGTTCTTATTTTGACGCGTTGTTCGCGAGTTTTAAAGTAGTAATAAAACTAATAATATCTGCTAAATGCCAAACCAGAATTTGTTGATACCTACTTTTGTTATTTTGTTTGCGCTTGGCTTACAAGTTGCAGTTATGCAGTTTCTTAAACGCCACCACGATTGAGACAATCGTCACTGGTTATGTTCTAAGAATTCCGCACGGTGGTTATTTGCGTGAATTAATTGTTGATATTATGGCGAAAATATATGCATACTAAGGATATTTTTCTGTCTGTTGTGCAATACAGTGAGGACGTAAAGTCTGGAATAAATTCATTATTTATTAGAAAAAGTTGAATGTTTTTAAAAACCGCTCGAACACGTCGATTTTGTTTTTTGAATACGAATTTTTGTCAATATTTTTTATTATACAGGGTGAAAGCACTCTGCTTGGACCAACTTTAATTTTTTGAATGGGAACCCCCATTTTTTTTTAATTTTAGGATTCTGTGCATAATTATTGTGCAAATTTTTTTTTATCTAACATGTCATTATGATTTATCAACAGTTAAAGTTCGAAAATAAATACAACAATCAATTATTTATCATTTTAATAAATGTTGCCCAAAGGTTAATTGGCAGTAGATAACCTAGACGATCGAAAAATTCTTTCGGCACATTTCTGACATCTTTCAGACTGATTGACCGTATTTCTTGAACAATTCGATTCTTTAAGTCCTCCATGTCCATTGGCTTAGTTTGGAAAACTTTACCTTTAAGGTAACCCCACAGAAAAAAGTCAAGGGGGGTTAAGTCGGGAGACCTCGGCGGCCATTCAATAGCTCCCCTTCTTCCAATCCATCTATTTTCAAAAATAGTATTAAGATAAGCGCGAACTGCTGCTAAATAATGAGGCAGGGCGCTATCTGGTTGGAACCAAATATTCTGATGTGGTAAATCGAGATTTTCTTCATCAGGAAAAATCGTCGAAAGAGCTGGAGTTAGATCATCTTGTAGAAAACTTAAATATCGTTGACCGTTTAGATTCTCATTAAAAAAAAAACGGTCCTATCAGGGATATCACCCACAATGCCTGCCCACACATTTATTTTTTGTCTATACTGAGTATGTCCCTCCCTCATCCAATTTGGGTTTATATCCGACCAATACCTATAATTTTGTGTGTTGACCTCACCATTCAAGCAAAATGTGGATTCATCAGAAAAAACAATGTTTTTAACAAAATTGGGATTCCTAATGCACATTTCTTGTAAAATTTCACAAAATTCAAGCCGCCTGTCAAAATCCTCTTCATAAAGTTCTTGAAGGACTTTTATCTTAAAAGGATGGTAGGGTGTCCCAGATAAGAATGCAGTCTACAGGGATCTCGTAAACCATATATAGGAGATACAGAGATGGTTAAATTAGAGAAAAGTTGCGCGTTACTGAATCCTGCAACGTCATGCTTCCGAAGTTATTTGGATAAAACCGAATTTTCGCGATTTCGTTTTAATTGATTTTTGATTCTATTTGAAGAGACCTGTCAAAATAAATTTTACATTCTGATTGCCACTTTTTCTCCCCTACAGGATGGTTTAATTACATTTTTGATCCGACGTTTCGTTTAGTCACAACCATCATTAACTTTGTTATTTTAAATAGTCGGAAAATTCTATTTTATTCTTAATAAATTCCATGTTTTATTCCAAATCTAACGGTGTATCAAACATATTTATATTATTTATTAGACGTTTCGATATAGAAAAACACATCATCAATGAAAATAGTCACATTATCGACAATATTTTTGTTTTTATTGTTGTATTTAAACACTAGTTGGATTTTAAAACATTTTTTTTATTTGATATTATTTACAATATTATTAAATTTGTGTTCAAATGCGTAAATCTTCAGATTATGGGACAAAATTAAAAGAAACATAATATTATCTAATAAAAATTATCTGAACAATACAACAAGTAATAATTATAACTAAATACAATTATTTTTATAATAAATTATTTTTATTTTCAAAAAGTTCACCCTCATTCTCCAAACATAAATAACACCGGTAAACAATTTCTTCCATAACGTTAGTTAACATTTCTGGAGTTATTTTTTTATTGCAGCTCGAACCTCAGCCTTCAACTCATCTTTATTTTGAAAAGTCTTCCAGTAAACTTTATAGTCAAGGAATCCCCCCAAAAAAAAAGTCCATTGGTGTAATTCATCGATTTGGTTGACGCCGTTCGGGATATTTTTGAAAATATTGCATCTCTGCTTGCGCACAATTCTTATGACTGTCGATGTAACAGCAAATCATGTCAAATTTTTGTTCGTTAGAATAATGTTCCATTATTTTAAATTTTACTGCACAATGCAACAGTTAAAAATTTTAAAAAAACATAATAATAATTACCAAATTTAAAACTAACAGGTCTCTGTAACTAAGTGACAGATCTAAAGAAACTATTTAAACAATTGCGAACTTCAATCAATTTCATAGCCACCCATATGATGCCGAATTTAAATGGTACGATATGTTTGAATATTATCATGTATTTTTTAAAATAAAAAATAATTGTATTTAATAATTAAAATTAATTATTACTTGTTCCTTTTTTCAGATAAGTTTTATTAGATATTATGTTTTGTTATAAGTTTCTTTAATTTTTTTTTTAAATCCAACTAGTGTTGAAATACAACAATAAAAACAAAAATATTTTCGATAATGTGACTATTTTCATTAATGATGTGTTTTTCTATATCGAAACGTCTAATAAATAATAAGTTTGATATACCGTTAGATTTAGAATAAAACGTAGAATTTATTAGGCATAAAATAAAATTTTCCGACTATTTAAATTAACAAAGTTGATGATGATTGTGAATAAACGAACCGTCGGATCAAAAATGTAATTAAACCATCCTGTAGGGGAGAAAAAGTGACAATGTGAATGTCAAATTTATTTTGACATGTCTCTTTAAATATAATCTTAAATCAATTAAAACAAAATCGCGAAAATTCGGTTTTATACAGTGACCGGCAGAAAGTGCGCAGCATATGGCAAAGTTTTTTATCTTTAAGTTTAGAAAATTAATTTTATTTTAGATAGGTTCTGCATGTTCTCAAACCAAAATAACACCCATTAAATCCGGTAATAGTCTTATGATATACGAGGTAGGATCAAAAATTTGAAATTCCATTAAGAGTAAAGTCCCTCCATCTTTCATTTTGGAATATTTTTTTACTAAGAATTATTTTTTTAATTTCAAAGTTATACCCAAACTCCAAATTTCGCCTATTTTGGACAAAAAAATGGATTTATTCGTGTTTTCTGAATAACCCTGTATAAAAAATAAATGGCAACCGAACAGTACGAAAATAAGATTTTCTGCAGACTTTGTTAGGGATAACCGTCGATCATGAGTCCTATTAGTTTGTTTTCATAATATTATGGATTTTTAAAATAAAAACATAAAAATATTAAATATTTTTGCTGCACACCGTATTTTATTTTCTGAGGGAACAAGTTAATTTCATCTAACTGATATTTTTTGATTTACATTGACTTAAAGCATCTCCTAAATAGTTTTTTTATACATTGAAGTATGCATAAAAGTTTTTTAAAATAATGTTTCTTCAAATACTGATTTTTTTATGCCTAATATAATAATAAGCCTAAAAATAATAACACAAATTAATATCCTTTTCATAATCTATACTATTTAAGATCAAAGCAGCCAAATATAAATATAAATAAAAAAATAAATTTATAAATCTTTTTAAATCAAAAGGAAACTTTCTATGCATACTTTAATGTATAAAAAACTATTTAGGAGATGCTTTAAGTCAATGTAAATCAACAAATATCAGTTAGATGAAATTAACTTGTTCCCTCAGAAAATAAAATACGGTGTGCAGCAAAAATATTTGATATTTTTATGTTTTTATGTTAAAAAGCCATAATATTATGAAAACAAACTAATCGGACTTATATTCGATGGTTGTCTCTAACAAAGTCTGCAGAAATTCTTATTTTCGTACTGTTCGGTTGCCATTTATTTTTTATACAGGGTTATTCAGAAAACACGATTAAATCCATTTTTTTGTTCAAAATAGTGGAAATTTTGGAATTTGGGTATAAGTTTGAAATTAAAACAATAATTCTTAGTAAAAAAATATTATAAAATGAAAGATGGAGGTACTTTACTCTTAGTGGATTTTCAAATTTTTGATCCTACCTCGTATACCATAATACTTTTACCGGATTTAATGGATGTTATTTTGGTTTGAGAACGTGCAGAACCTATCTAAAATAAAATAAATTTTCTAAACTTAAAGATAAAAAACTTTCCCATATGCTGCGCACTTTCTGCCGGTCACTGTATAAATATCTTCGGAAGCATTCGGAATTTTTTTAATTTGAAAACATGACGTTACAGGATTCAGTAATGCGCAACTTTTCTCTAATTTAACCATCTCTGTATCTCCAATGGTTTACGAGATCCCTGTAGAGTGCATTCTTATGCTGTATACTTATTTTCATGCAATACTTTTAAAACCGTTTTTTCGAAATATTTAAAGTCGCCACAGTGGTTCTTTTCCCGTGTGTCATCACTTTTACGTCATCAAAATCGTATGAATCAAATCAAAATTACGAGACGAAAAAAGTCAAAACTAAGTTAAGTTCATAAAATGGACGTGCCTGCCTACCGTTTGACGTACCTACATAATATCACGAAAAATTATTATTTATTTTAAGTTTTGCCCGGCATTCTCTATTATCTAAAAGAAATTGACAAACAAATGTTTATACATTTAATACTATTTTTAAAGCTTAAAATCTACAAAAATTTGGTGTTTTATTGACTATTAAAATCGCAAAAGTCAAATTTTTAACATCCTTTCATTTAAGGGAATTTAGCCACTGCCGTAAACGTTTCAAAGAACTTTCACGGTTAGAATATTTAAAATAAATAAATTAGTTATTATAAAAATCCATAAATACTTACCGCCAAAACAGATGGTGGGTATAATTACCTCTAAAAAGAACTATTTTTAGAAACAGGAACAGTTCTAAGGCACACAGATTTACAAAATACGAATTAGATTGGCAGATCAAAATAAGGTTGACAATGACGTTCTAAAATACAACGGTTGTCAACTAAACAAATAAAGAAAGTAATTAACTGACGTTTATAGTTTTATCCTTGTCTAGCACGTTATATTATTGCGGAATTTTGGAGACGTTCTTTTATGCTTTTATTCAAACTTGTTACTGTAATAAACAAGGATGCAGAGTTATTAACCATGTCGAGTCCTGATCGTTGATTGATGACGCACGGACAAAGATCCACTGTGGCAACTTTAAGTTTGGTAGCCATGTTCCTAGAGTTAATAATATGGTTATTTTCATACGTCCATCTTTTTGTCATTACCCAATGCTTTCCGACCACTTCTTGGCAGGGCCGTCGAGAGCCAGGTCAGGCCCGGGGGCTGTGCGGCATCCCGGGCCCACTCCTATAGGGCTGCCAGATTTAAAATATTAAGAAGCGGAAGATAGGGTCCTAGCCAGTGGCGACTTGTGACTTATCAACTTGGGGGTGTATTAAAAGCCCGCTGCAGGCGACAAATTTTTAAGACCACGCCCAAATTTGGTCAATAATTTTTAATAAATATTTTAAAAATTTATGATTACCCACTTATTTCATTGAAAATGAAATAAGATAAAAAAAATAAAAAAAGGCCAATTAATTTTTCATTAGTGGGTACATTGTTTAAAAGTAAAGTTCATTCTTCTGTTTTTATTTGCAGCAAACTTATCGATAACAATAAAGTCCCTAGATTTACACTTTGTGGTCTGTGTCAAGTTAATTTCGAGTTTAGGTCTTCCCTCAATTTTAATTTTAATTTTTTGCTCAATACTTAATGAGCTAAAATTGTTTCTCAAATATTCCACATTCATAGTCGTCTTGGCATCAAAACTGTTCATTTTTATTAAAATAAGTCTTTACTAGGTACCCCAAAATAATAACAAAAATATAATTTTTAAATAAGAAACCCATTGTTGGTCAATTCTAAAATGTACAACATTTTCGGGTAGGTTCTCCAAAAAAGATGAAAATTTTATAAATTCTTCGAATAATAAATCGATGTTAATACAAATATTGGGCCGGACGGGCGAGGACAAAATGTATCGATATTTGGTACTTAGAACATTAATTATTCGCCAACTCGCCTAACAATTTACATAGGTACCTATGTAATGTTTACAAAGTAATTTTTTATCAACAGACATTTTATATTTTTTTTTCATAATTTATCATATTTTTTTAACTGCGCAGCCCGAGCACGGGCCCTTAAAAGAGACGTGGGCCCAAGGGCGGATCCAGGGAGAAGTTTCGGGGGGGGCACTATTTAGTTGAATTATACAAGAGGTTAGACAACGTGTAGGGTAAATAGCGCCGCAGGCGATTTTTTTTGGGACCACGCCGAAATGTCATAAGAATGCATGGGTGGGCACTATTTATGTTGTAGAGAGGTATTTCGGCGCATCGACGAATGCATGAATGCAATCGATCAGTCATATTTCTTCTGTATTTCTTCGGTTCTTAGGGCGCTCGGGGGGGGGCACTTGCCCCTAGTGCCCCCCCCCCTGGATCCGCCCTTGCGTGGGCCCGGGAAATTTGCCCCCCCCCCCCCCTCTTGTCAGCCCTGCTTCTTGGGGCATCTCGAACATGACCAAGCTGAAGAAATTTATGCTCGATCTTACTTACAGCTGATTGTGAAATTGGCGGACGATTATGATATTTTTCATTAAATAACTGACACACTTCTTGTTGGGTTCTTACCCTGTCACCATATACTATCATCATTAGAATTTCTATCCTCTGTGCTTTATTAAGTTTTATTTTTGTTAAAAAGAAATTTCACAATAACTATTACTTAATAAACTTCAAAAATTAGAAAAACGTTAGAGTAAAAATAATCTATCTTGAAAATAATGACAATATTACGATATTTTGACACGAAGCATAAAACTGTCTAATTTGACCAAATGTAACAATGTGACAAGTAATTATTCACTGAGTTATGCTGATACTGATTTAATTGTTGTATTTATTTTCGAACTTTAACTGTCGATAAATCATAATGACATGTTATATAAAAAATGTTCAAAATAATTATAAACAGAATCCTAAAATTAAAAAAAAATGGGGGTTCCCATTTAAAAAATTAAAGTTGGTCCAAGCAGAGTGCTTTCAGAGAGATAATAAAAAATATTGAAAAAAAAGTCGTATTAAAAAAACAAAATCGACGTGTCCAAGCGATTTTTAAAAACATTCAGCGTTTCCTAAATAATGAATTTATTCCAGACTTTACGTCCTTACAGCGTGTCTTCGGAAGTTCTTACCAAATGGAAAACTTTTTTATTATTCATTTTAAGAAAAAAAGTTATTCTTCATAAAAAGATCTGCATGGTCTACAACCTAAAATGCAACCATCAAATATCGAAACTTTCCAGTCATATACGAGGTTTGTCAAAAAATGTGAATTTTTCCCAAGAATGTGAATTTTTCCCAAGAGTAAAGTACCTTTATTTTTGACATTATCAAAAATTGTTATTAAAAAAAGTTGATCAGAACTAAAAACTACGGCGAAAAGTGCAATTATGTTGAAAAATTATTTTATTGATTTATTATTAATTATTTAATTTTTTAATTCTTTAATTAATTTAATGCGTGTTATTACATATTTAGATGTGGTTTTTAGTTCTGATCAACTTTTTTTAATAACAATTTTTGATAATGTCAAAAATAAAGGTACTTTACTCTTGGGAAAAATTCACATTCTTGGGAAAAATCACATTTTTTGACAAACCTCTTATATGACTGGAAAATTTCGATATTTGATGGTTGCATTTTAGGTTTTAGACCATGCAGAGCTTTTTATAAAGAATAATTTTTTTTCGTAAAATTAATAATAAAAAAGTTTCCCATTTGGTAAGAACTTCCGAATACACGCTGTATAAAAATACTTCTTAATGATAATATTTTTGAATGAACATAAATAGCTAGTTTATAATTTAAATTTGAAAAAAACGTGAGATACGACCGATAGCCAGAACAACGACCATTTGCCAATGAAAATGACATATTTCTGAATTTTCACTAGACTAGATCGCCCTTGATTGCTATAAAGACAGTAATATGATTATTAGTAAAAATAATTTAGGCCTGACCTAAAAAAAAAGCGCAGTTATAATTTATATTATTGGTGTATTTTGATCGAATCAATAAGCTTCTTAAAACTTAAAACACTTGACCTGAAGCCAGTACTCAAATGTAGAATAAAAGCTAATTTATATAAGCTTGAAATATTTTCAACTAGCGCAGTCTCAAAGAAAATCCAATGCAATATGGTTTGAAGTTTAAAGAGATATTTATTTGTAATTCTAAAACCTCGTCTAAAACACATTAAAAACGCAAATAATTTTTTTTTTGCGTCTTCTTAATCTTACAATTATCTTTGTGTATCTGAATCGAAGAGAGACAAACCTATAAGTTATTGCATAATTTTATTTTTATATTTTATTTCCAAGATTGTTGAATAATTTCAAAAATTTTATTGTAAAAAATATTAAGTATTTTTTATTTAGCCCCTTATAGAAGAATTTATTCGCACTTCTCGGCTTTCCCAGTATAGTACTGAATTTTTTAAAACTTTAATACCGTGTGTCATTAAATGGGCAATGATCTTTTAAACCTTACTTGTTGTTGAACTCTTTTTAAACCCAACCAACTAAAGGTTTAGTACAGGGAACTTAAGAAAAGTAATTAAAACTATTAGTAACTAAACATTAATATTTTAAAAAAAGTATAAGTAGGTAGGTACTACCTAAAGAAAATTACTAAAAGTCAATTTTTAAGAAATATTTCTTCAAATTAACCTTAAATATAGATTTTTTAATGATTCCGGTATAGCAGTGATAACATTCCAAAATTACTTTTTATTGAAATAGTCGTCAATAATTTGGTCTGTCTGGTACCTATTATGTCGAATAAAATAAAAGTTAGGTCCATAAAAATATCAGGTTATTAAGAAAAATATTGCATGATGAGACGATTTTCAAAGTTTAAAAATGGTGGCAATTTTTTTTTCTGTGTTAAAAGGCTAGCTGCAGTTTTTTTAATTTGTTATTGAATTTGATATTTTGCGTTAAAAGATAATAAATTGGAAATTTTCTTAGTATTTTAACTCAGATCCGCCAGTTAGAATAATTTGATGTAAATTATAATAAAGTACGTAAAATTGTGGATCTTGCATGCGCTTTCCTAATACACTCGTAGGTACGGGTATTTATGATAAAAACACGTTTTAAAACCGTTCCTGGAACGCACTCGTGGAACGTTTTTAAAACAGATGCTTGGGAACGTTCGGGAGACGTACCATTAAGGGCTGGAACGTTCCCGACTTAAGGGGACTTAAATAGAACGTTCCCGGGACGTTGTGTTTACTGGGCAAATTGCATAAATTTGTATATTTTTTCCGTTTTGTGAAGTTGTACCAGTTTTCACTTATATCTTTCGGAAAATCTTGAAGGTGTAAAAGAAGCTCGAAAAAAGGTTAACTATATTAACATTAACTTACTTGGGTTCTGATGGGGTCTTATAAGGCCCATCGAATTTCCTCCTGATTTTTGTTTTATTACAAAGATTACATTAAATTATTTAAGTACCCCAAAAATTAAAAAAATTGGAATGTTTAATGAACATTTCAATGCGAAAACTCTCCATTATATGGAGTATTCTTACACATTAATAGAAATTATTGTCTTTTTGCAAATTTTGGACTTAACTTTCTTTGCAAAACTCTTGAATTTTAATATTTAAAAACTAAATCTGTACAACAAAGTACACATCAACCCCGATACATCTCTTAGAGCTTAGAGCCGATCATCAGAATGTTACTTTTAAAATTATTTTATTTGTGTTCTTTATTGTAATTATTGTTCACATTTATTTAAGCGAAGAAGGTAAAACCTTATCTTTTTGATATATTATGAAGATAAAACTTCAAAGTTACTGTCCCTACAGTAGACCATAACCTAAAATACCTTACCTCTGTATAAATCTTAAAGTTAGCTTAATTTGCAAAAAATGGCTCCATCCGCATTTTTTCTTGCATTAAAATGTTTCATTTAATGTAATCCTTGTAATAAAACAAACACCAGGAAGAAATTCGAAAGGCCTTATAAGACATCAGAACCAATGACACATTTTAATGCAAAAAAAATGCGGATAAAGCCATTTTTTGCAAATTAAGCCAACTTTAAGGTTAAAATATAAGTTAATTTAGGTTATACGGTCGACTATATAGGGACAGTAACTTTGTCGATTTATCTTCATAATATATCAAAAAGATAAGGTTTACTTTCTTCACTTAAATAAATGTGAACAATTGCAATAAAGAAACACAAATAAAATAATTAAGTAATTGATATACGTAACGTAGATAAGAAAACATTCTGCTCTAAATGGTGTATCGGGGCTGGTTTGTATACTTTTTTGTACATACTTTGTTTGTTTTTAAATATTAAAATTCAAGAGTTTTGTGAAGAAAAACAACTCCCAAATTTGCAAAAGACAATAATTTCTATAAATGTGTAAGAATATTCCATATCACGGAGAGTTCTCGCATTAAAATGTTCATTAAACATTCAAATTTATGAACATTTTATTTTTATATTTGGGGTCAAAAGTGTAAAATCGGTAGATTTTTTTGCGGTTCTGGTGTCTTATAAGGCCTTTCGAATTTCTTCCTGATTTTTGTTTTATTAGAAAGATTACATTAAATGAAACATTTTAATGCGGATGGAGAGTAATTTTTTGCAAATTATGCTAACGATTTATACATAGGGTATTTTAGGTTAGGGTCGACTGTGGGACTAGTGGGGACAGTACTAAGTATGCCGATTTATCATCATGATATATAAAAAAGATAAGGTTTTACCTTCTTCACTTAAATAAATGCCAACAATTACAATAAAGAACACAAATAAAATAATTTTCAACAAAAAGTAACATTCTACTGATCGGCTCTAAAAGGTGTATCGCGGCTGGTTTGTACTTTGTTGTACAGATTTAGTTTTTAAAAAATATAAAAATTCAAGAATTTTGTGAAGAAAAACAAGTCAGTAAATTTGCAAAAAACAATAATTTCTATTAATGTGTAAAAATACTCCATATAATGGAGAGTTTTCGCATTAAAATTTTCATTAAACATTCCAATTTTTTTTAATTTTTGGGGTAAAAAGTAATCCGCAGATTTTTGCTTTTAGTCTATTCTGTACAGCTTCCCACCAAGCAAAAAACCTCGCACTCGCATTCGCAACATTGCAATCTTCCTTCAAAATTCTTGCAAGAGCAATATTGTATTTGAAAGCTTGTAGGTAAACACCGTGGAACTCTCTAAAACAACTTTTCTATTTAGTTAATTCCCGCAACGTTGACTTTTGAAACCTTTCATATTAAATATTGTTACAACTTAGCTTTCGGATTCTCTATGCTATGTTCGATATATAAATTTAGAGAAATGTTTCAAGGGCAACTTGTAACGTGCAATATTTTAGCGATCTTCAGTTTAGAAAGTTTCAGGCAAATTACATAGCAACTTAGCAGCAATGTTGGTTTATGAATGTCTTTTTGTAATTGCAATTGTGCTGCCCAATCATCGCTTCAAATAGGTACGCCACGCGTCGGTCGGGGGGGTTATGTTTTCGGTCTCAGAGTCAGATCGGATCGGCCATTTTTATTTTGGCTTGGCATTTCTTTTAAAAGAGTGAAGGACAGTGTTTTATTAAGAAATAAGGTAGGTTACATTAAATTTAATAAAAGTTTATGCATGCTTAGGTACTTTTTAGCAGGGAACAAGTTGTTCTCTGTTAGGTAGGTAATTTTTGGAAATGGAGGTCGTGCTGTTAAACACAAAACATAACCTAGGTATTTTATTATTTAATTTGTATTGGTGTGTCTTGTGTGTGGTACTACACGTCACTGGAGACTAAACTGAAAGAACCCCTTCCAAAAAAATTACCAAAATTAAAGAAAAAAGCGCATGCATACGGTATTATAACGGCAGATATTCCAAAGTTTTCACTGGATAGGCTTGCAGACACAATTTTTTCAAGTTAATTCAATAGACAACTTAAGATATAGTGTACTCCCTAAAGTTAATTGAAGTTGAATTTGTAGGCATCTAGTACTAGCAATAGGTTACTAGTAAAAAATGTGTTTGCGAAACCTACACAGAAATTTTTCATTCGTATAACCTATACACGAGTAAATTTTATATAGTTACGGGTTCCAAATCAGTAGAATGAGAATGTATGTCACAAGCCAATTCCGATACCCTATAGTTGGGGACCTTTGTCCATTTTTTGCTATTTTTAAAAAGAAAATTATTATGAGAAATTGCACACCAATCATAAGTGAGAATAGCAGTGTTTTGAAATTTTAGATACATTTTTTGAGACTAACTGGAGGAAGAAATTTGAAAGATGCAGTGTACAGATGTTTGGAAAAGGTCTTCACCAATTATGTGGGGCAGTTTTTAAGTTGGACTGGTGCCAAGGGGAACTACAAAACAAAAACTTTAAGTAAGTAAGTATGGACTACTTCTTCAAAAAAAAAACTTTAAAACTCACTTCACTTATAACAGGTAGATTTTAATTTTTCTTTGGCAATACTATATTATATTAAATACATCAGATTTGTATTTAATCAAATTAAAAATTTTAATGAAAATTTTACACTCTTAATTTCAACCAATCAGAAGCTTGATTTTTCTTCGGTTACCATTAAAACCCACAGAATAACCGGAAATTTTTGACATTTGTGGTAAAATTAATAAATGAAAATTTTCCTGAAACGCCATTTCAAAGACATTTCTAGAATATATGTCATTTCTAATAAAAAAATTAATTTGTACGTAGGTTCTTTAATAAATGAGTTTAAAATTTTCTAACCGAAATCCCACGTGCTTAAATTAATAAACGGTAAATTTTTCCTCGATCATGAATATTCAAGTCTTCAGAAAAATTTCCGGTAATAATTTAATCACTGTATCTATTAGTGATTGTCATTTTTTTTTATTTTAGAGGCTGTCCGAACTAATTTTAAAGAACTTACAGATCAAGATTTTGAAAATTTTTACAAAAACTGGTTTCAGCATGCTAAGACACGTTTTGAACGAAGTAATTAAAACAGATTAGGGGTTAAGGAAACCAAACTTTGAAGGAATTAAATATAAGAAAAGTGTATACTTAATATATATACAGGGTAATTCACAGTGAATCGGAGAACGGGAGATACGTTTTATTTGAAAATTTGTTTGTCTAGATAAACGACCATGGTCTATCGTTCTAAAATATTTTCAGCATTGCGGCGTTGCCGCTTCTGCCCAAAACAGGTGGCAACATCGTTATTTTAAATAAAACAGCCTATATATTTTTATATTTTTAGATTCTACGTAACATTCAAATTATTTTTTAATATACTCCTTACTAGTCTATACTTAATAGTTTTCGAGATATTGACTCTTGAAAAATGGCATTTTTCAACTTTGACAGCTTCTAGCATTCTAACTATATATGTCTCTTAGAGCAAAACGGCTCACATGTTCCTGATGTCCTTGATTTTATTATGTTCCCAAAATTGTCAACTTTCGGTTAAACAGGATGGAACTCGAAAGCAGGAAATTAATTATTTTGATTGATTGATTTGGTTGATTTTTTGGGAAGATAATAAAAATTGAAGGAAGGAACACCAGCCGTTTTGCTCTAAGACATACAGTTAGAATGCTAGAAGCTGTTAAAGGTTAAAATTGTCATTTTTCAAGAGCCAATATCTCGAAAACTATTAAGTATATATATAACGTAACGTATAACAATGAATATTGTATTAAAAAAATTATTTGAATTTTACGTAGAATCTAAAAATTTAAAAATATATGGGGGGTTTCATTTACAATACCGATGTTGCCACCTGTTTTGGGCAGAAGCGGCAACGCCGCAATGCTGAAAATATTTTAGAACGATATACCATGGTCGTTTATTTGGACGACCAAATTTTCAAATAAAACGTATCGCCTGTTCTCCATAAACGTCTAACGTACCATCCACCGTGAATCACCCCGAATATATGTTATACCTATAATAATATTATATATAGCAAAATAAATACATTTGTTTTTTTTTATAACATGAATAATGAATAAACGAATAATTAATGAATAAACTGAACTCTTATTTCTATAGAGGCCCAGAAAAGGGCCTGCCAAACACCCTTAAAATGGCTAGTAACAAGTCCTGCAAACATACCTTATACTCTGTACTAAATCGAGCCTAAATCCGCTCCTATACTTGATTGAGAATATTTCTTTAAAACAAAAATTGCTTAAATGGATCAAATTTTTTAAATAGGGGAAGGAAATGTTTATTACCATTTAGTTGTGTTTCTCTTTTATATAGCTGTATTTTATCTTGTTTTGTTTGTGTTTTAAATGTTATTTTAAGAAACATTGTCCAAGCGAAGTTAACATGTGTTTTATAATGTTGCTGGAACCTGGCATGCAACTATTGCAACAACCTAGATATTTTTCAATCGCCGTCACATTTCTAGTGTAATGTTACTATAGAATTTCAAAAAATAAGGTTGCTGTAATGTTTTTGTGCCAAGGTTGCTGTAATGTTTTTGTGCCAAGGTTGCTGCAATTAATTGCGTGAAACGTTGCTGTAATTTAAATATCAATATCGCTAGAATGTTGCCGAAGCGATATATTTGTCAATATTGCAATTGAAACGTTCCTGAACGGCCGATTAAGGCTTGCAGGGATGTCCCCAACTTCACGCCGCAAGAAAAAGAGCAACATTGCAGCTCTCTTTGAAAAGTTACTACAACGTTGCTGCAACAACATTTTGCTTGGTGGGTTAGGCTATATTATGTGAAAATTAAAAAAAAAATTGAGGGGCCTTATATGACACCAGACCCCTGTCCTGTACTGCTTAGACGCTTAGACTATATTAATTATGTGAACATTTAAAAAAAATCAAAATATGACCCCAAACCCACTTACTTGTATTGGGGATCCCCGCTCCGAAACTGGGCATTGGATACACCCATCCTACTGCTGCCGATCTCTCTACTTCTTCTGCAATACAACTAGGTTGTAGATGAGTTTTTTCTCTTCTTAGAATGTAAGTCAAGTTAATACTGTTCACGTATAAGAACGGAAGTTCAAACAGCACGATCGCCAAAAACAACATTTTATTTCTTGATTTTATTTTGCGTAAATAACAAACACATTCACTAATTTAACTCGAAAAGCATCATATTCATCTTGTCTTGCGTAATACACATATGCTTCTGGGCTACAGCAATAAAGATAAAACGTGATGAATAATTAGAAGTTTCTTATCAGAGAAAACCTGTTGACATTGTCTGATTTTGAACGAGCAGCGAACCAGCGATGCGGTGTGCATTTACTATCATTACACAACTATGCAGACAGAAAATTTTAACTAATGTAGTAGGTACATTATGAAAGCGGAAAGCTGCTGGTAATAAAAATTGTTCATAAAATATTTTGTGTCCAATAAAATTAATTATAAATAGAACAGTCCTTGAGTGTAAATGGTCATTGCTTTTAAATAAATGGGACGCAGCAAGTCACGGATGAGAACATCTTTTATTTATAGACGACCTGTAGAATAGTCAACCTGAAAAACACAAAAGCGATCAACAAAACAGTATCTAATGTCGCGATCGTAAAAAGAGAAAACAATATAACTTAAGTTAACTGCAGTGCCGTGCGACTTCGACTTGTATGAACAATTAACGAAGAGCATGACGTATGTTTTGTTCGGGTTAAGCCCGGGTGTTAATAAATGTCACGTAGATATTTAAGGGAGTGATAGTGCTCCTCAACCTCAAGATAGGAAAAAAAATATACTTATAAACATGCGTTCAAAAGGACTTAATTTTTAATTGTTTTTCGTTTTTTTTGTTTTTCTCACGCATTTTTTGAGATAATTATTTCCAATTTGGTTCACCTATTCGTTTCTGGAATATCTACAAGAAAATATCGAAATTGTCGGATAAAGTATACAGGGTGTTATATTTTTTTGCGCTACCGACAATTCCACTATCCTGCACTTTTTCTGGAATACCCTGTATAAATACTGATATGACTATTTCGCTCTCTGTTTCTTTCTCATTCTTTTTGGTTCCTTACATTTTTATCGTATCTGTCATGGTTTTCTAGTTATTTGCGACAATAACGGTCGATGCAAACCAAGTATTATCGTACGTGACGTGCGTAATACCACAAGATGTTTCGGGATTACCGAATAATACTTTTACTTGGCGCGAAACGTGTTACCCAGCAACACTACGACCCCGAAAGAGGAGGTAATCTCGAAACATCGAGTTGTATCAAAAGATTATAATATAACGAATCGGCGAATTGCTTGCAAACATAGGTACTTGTCCTCGGTATTTTTTGGTTTTAATTTTTTATATTGTCATCCACTCAGGGCAAAGAAATATTTTCAAAACTCATTTGGTTTGGCATTTTTTAAATTAAACGATCATCCTAAAAGGCTTATCACTTATTTATGCCTATCCAGCTACATCGGAGTAACGTACAATGAGTTATATAATCATATAGTAACAACAACAATTCTAACGTTACATGACACACTGACAAAAATTATAAGAACTGCTGAACATGCCATCCTCTTGCTAATATGCAGGAATCCACTCTTCGTCTCATTGACTGGCGAACTCTCTCGAATATCCCAGGAAAATTGCGAATTATTTGACACGAAGCTGTGTCCCTTTTATATCGTCCTCTCTATCTGGATATAGGAGTCTGATACACCAACGATTTTAAATGTCATTTAGCTTCAAAGGAACTACCATTTATTTTACACTAAAAAAAGTTAACAAACGGAAAAACGAGATTTAAAAAAAAATTTGTTACTTTGATAGTATAATACTTTTTGCATCGATGGCTATTTTCGCAAATAACTAGAAAACGATGACAGATATCATAAAAATGTAGGAACCAAAAAGAATAAGAAAATAACTGGGAGCCAAATATAATATGATATTAGTATTTATACAGGGTATTCCAAGAAAAAAGTTCAGGAGTGGAATTATCGGTAGCTCAAGAAAATACAACCCCCTGTATTTTGCATCCGACAATTTTAACACTTTCTTGTAGAGATTCCAAAAACTAATGGGGGTACCAAATTGAAAATAACTATCTCGAAATTGTGTGAGAAAAACAAAAAAAAATAAAACTTTACTTACATTTTTATTTATATAGGGTGTCCCGAAATTAGCTGACAATATTTTAAGGAGATAAAGTACATCCAAAAATAAGACTAATACCCTTTATTAATATATCTTTAAAAATGCTTCGTTATGGGGCTAGAGCCCCCCGAATTGGAGCTATGATAAGCAGTTTTTTCACAATATCTCAAAAACCGATTAGGGTATCGAAACAAAATTTGATACAGGTTTTACACATGACAAGACGCAATAAACGATTTAATTAGCTTAACTTTATTTCTTCCAGTGGCGTCCCACTGGGTAGGTAGTTGGGAGAATATTGCCCTAAGTTTTTTATTTTTAAGATTTTTTAACTTCAGGTGCAATTTTTAGAAGCCTAGAAGTCTTTTGTTGAAAAAAGGTACTCTTGTTTCATTGAGGTAGGATTCACCATTTTCCAGTAAAATCGATTTTAAAATTTTCGGTTTTTTGAAATCCGGTGAAAAGGCCAAGGTTTTTTTTTTCATATCTCAGCAAACACTTAATATTAAAACATGAAATTCATTAGAAGTGTTCCACGCCTTATAATCTCAAAGAAAGCGCTGCAACACATCAGGCCGGGTACACGCTAGTATAAAATATTTATTAAAACAAAAAATCAATAAATCTATGAACAATATAAACTAATTAGAAATAGAAAAATATCTTTAATAAAAAATCTCAAAGGAAGCTATTATGAAAGGATATTGCTGGAAAATAAATCGGATAGCAGGAAACTATGGAAAACCCTAAATGAAACTAGAAACGTAAAATATGCAATATTTTGAATAGCCATTATCGTAGGTAACTTTCTGGAGCCAGAAAACAATTCGTTCATTTTTCTTAGCCCAGTATATGAATTAGAGGTAGATTCAATAATTCCCTCTCTAAAAAAGTATTCGTCACCTAGTTTTGACAAGATTACTCGTATAACATTAAAGAACCTTGCCCCTCTTATAGCTAAACCCTTAAGGGCCTTAAAGTCACGTAATAAATTAAATTTTTTCTAAAGTCCAAACCACTTTAAAATAGCAATTGTAAAACCTGTTTTTAAAAAAGGCGATAATGCAAAAGTGGAAAATTTTAGACCTATTTATTAGTCTTATATCAAATATCAACAAGGTAGTGTAGGTAAGGAAGGTGCGATGACAATCCATACTGGTTAACAGTGATCACCGAATTAAAAAAATACCTAAAATAGAGATAATTGTTTTTTATAAATATGTAATTTTAGGTAATATATATTTTTTACTGTTCAAGTTGTGAGATTTGATTAAAATTGGTCACACATAATTTATACGATAGAGTGTGGCCTTACACACCCAACACCGGAGGTTACGCCACTGAAATGAAATACACAATGACATATTAACACCTTTTATTTCTTGCTCTGATTATTTTAAAACAGTAATCACCTATAATTAAGTTGAAAATGGGTTTTATTACTTCCACTCCTATATCAAGTTCATTGATAAATAACTAAATAAGTATTTTTATTTTACTCACATGCAGTTTCCACAGCCTGCTTGGTTAGGACATCGATGAATGCGTAAAACGTAAACAGACCAAATAAGTAAATTTAAGACTGGTTACTGTGCAGTTCGTGACCCGGCTGTTAAAAGCCGTGTGTCTTACTGCAAAAGAACTAAAAGTAGCAGGAGTAAAATGTGCGATGGCAATAATTTATGCAAGTATGCAGAATGACATATTTTTCTGCATATATAGTTAATAAAATAAATGGTTTATTTTTATTACCAGATGACGATCCCACTTTATGGACGGCAATATTTTTAAAATACTTATGTTTATTTATCTAAATCAATGAATGTAAAAGTGTATGAGGTGTCGGAGGTGTTTAAAAGTTGAAAGTTTTAAATGCTTTTCGCATATCCGCCATAATTTAATTTTATATTCCTACAATTTATTTTTTTTTTATTAAAAGAGCCTTCAATTATCGCTTTACTCTACTCGCGACATCTTTTTTTTACTTTTCTTTTCTTTCTACGAGGAGAGAAGCTACAAAACCTTTTAATTTCAATGGCATTATTAGCATTTTCCGGTTGTCCAACTAGCTATTTTTCTAATAGAAATCCGTAGACTGCAAGGTAAGTTGGTATTCTGTCGATTTGTCGCGTAAGGAGGGAAAATCTCACACGAAGCGGGGCCTTCGTATTTGCTTCGTATCAATAGCCAGGCCAGCACCACACTAATGTAATGTAATATGTGGCATGTGCTCTTATTCTAAGTATGCTCAAAAAGGGATTGGAAGTGGCCAGCAAAGTAGCCGATTTACTGCCGATATGACAATTAACGGTCAGCATAAAGATAAACCCACAAAACTTTAAAATTAGTGTGAAAAAATAAAGTCTAAAAATGCAGTATCAAAAATTTATTATGAGATTTAGACAAAGCCAAGTTTCAGGGTAATATTATTTTAGGCAGCATCGAGACTGTCAAATACTTGTCTAGCCGCAATGATAGTGATTGGTATGAATGGCATGCGCGTCGTTGGAAAATAAAAACCGAATTTTCGTCACTCGAATGTTGACATTCAAGTTGGTATTGCAGTTTTGAAATGACATTCTTTTAAGCCCTAAATGCATGGAAACAACAAACAATCTTATTAAATTTATTTTTATAAACAATAATTGCTGCGCTGAACACACTGACTTTATATCTTTTGTGACGGTTTTTTCTCAGGGTATATTTTACGTGGGTTTAGACCAATAAAACTCTGAGCATGCCAGGAAATTTACTTTTTATTGAGACAGGCTTTCTTGTTTCTTTTACCTGTTTTTGCAAATCTAAAAATACATATAAAAATAAGGTAAGTTCCAGATAGGTAATTATTTGTCTAAGCATAATAAAGAGTAAGTATTTTTAATACAAACTTAATTACAGAGAAATCAAAACTCAATAAAATACCTCAATATTATGAACTGTAACATTTTATTTGAGAATTAGATATTATAAGGAAATTTACCTACCTAGTACTTAGCATGTAACTTTTAATTAGGGTAAATAATTAAATAAGTTTTCAAAGCCGAACAGCTACTAGCTTTGCCAAAGGTTCAAGAAAGAAAGGAATTTGTCGATTTTGGTAGGTATCAACGTAGTACTCGCAGTGAACAAATAGCGCAAAAAAGGTCGCAAAAAAGTACCAGATAAGGTAAGATAAAACGCACGCGATTCTGGGATTATTCAAAGCTAATACTATTAGGTCCCTCTGGTGACAAACCTTTCAAGCGCAAAAATACTCAAGAAGGTAACCCACCAAGCAAAATGTTGTTGCAGCAACGTTCTAGTAACTTTTCAAAGAGAGCTGCAATGTTGCTCTTTCCTTGCGGCGTGAGGTTGGGGACATCCCTGCAAGCCTTAATCGGCCGTTCAGGAACGTTTCAGTTGCAATATTGACAAATATATCGCTTCGGCAATATTCTAGCGATATTGATATTTAAATTACAGCAACGTTTCACGCAATTAATTGCAGCAACCTTGGCACAAAAACATTACAGCAACCTTGGCACAAAAACATTACAGCAACCTAATTTTTTGAAATTATATTCGTTAAATATTATTCGTTTATTCATTATTCATGTTATAAAAAAAAACAAATGTATTTATTTTGCTATACATAATATTATTATAGGTATAACATATATTCGGGGTGATTCACGGTGGATGGTGCGTTAGACGTTTATGGAGAACAGGCGATACGTTTTATTTGAAAATTTGGTCGTCCAAATAAACGACCATGGTATATCGTTCTAAAATATTTTCGGCATTGCGGCGTTGCCGCTTCTGCCCAAAACAGGTGGCAACATCGGTATTGTAAATGAAACCCCCCATATATTTTTAAATTTTTAGATTCTACGTAAAATTCAAATAATTTTTTTAATACAATATTCATTGTTATACGTTACGTTATATATATATACTTAATAGTTTTCGAGATATTGGCTCTTGAAAAATGACAATTTTAACCTTTAACATCTTCTAGCATTCTAACTGAATGTCTTAGAGCAAAACGGCTGGTGTTCCTTCCTTCAATTTTTATTATCTTCCCAAAGAATCAACCAAATCAATCAATCAAAGTAATTAATTTCCTGCTTTCGAGTTCCATCCTGTTTAACCGAAAGTTGACAATTTTGGGAACATAATAAAATCAAGGACATCAGGAACATGTGAGCCGTTTTGCTCTAAGAGACATATATAGTTAGAATGCTAGAAGCTGTCAAAGCATTTTTCAAGAGTCAATATCTCGAAAACTATTAAGTATGGACTAGTAATGAATATATTAAAAAATAATTTGAATGTTACGTAGAATCTAAAAATATAAAAATATATAGGCTGTTTTATTTAAAATAACGATGTTGCCACCTGTTTTGGGCAGAAGCGGCAACGCCGCAATGCTGAAAATATTTTAGAACGATAGACCATGGTCGTTTATCTAGACAAACAAATTTTCAAATAAAACGTATCTCCCGTTCTCCGATTCACTGTGAATTACCCTTTATATATATTAAGTATACACTTTTCTTATATTTAATTCCTTCAAAGTTTGGTTTCCTTAACCCCTAATCTGTTTTAATTACTTCGTTCAAAACGTGTCTTAGCATGCTGAAACCAGTTTTTGTAAAAATTTTCAAAATCTTGATCTGTAAGTTCGGGTTTGTTCGGACAGCATCTAAAATAAAAAAAAAATGACAATCACTAATAGATACAGTGATTAAATTATTACCGGAAATTTTTCTGAAGACTTGAATATTCATGATCGAGGAAAAATTTACCGTTTATTAATTTAAGCACGTGGGATTTCGGTTAGAAAGTTTTAAACTCATTTATTAAAGAACCTACGTACAAATTAATTTTTTTATTAGAAATGTCCTTGAAATGGCGTTTCAGGAAAATTTTCATTTATTAATTTTACCACAAACGTCAAAAATTTCCGGTTATTCTGTGGGTTTTAATGGTAACCGAAGAAAAATCAAGCTTCTGATTGGTTGAAATTAAGAGTGTAAAATTTTCATTAAAATTTTTAATTTGATTAAATACAAATCTAATGTATTTAATATAATATAGTATTGCCAAAGAAAAATTAAAATCTACCTGTTATAAGTGAAGTGAGTTTTATAGTTTTTTTTTTGAAGAAGTAGTCCATACTTACTTACTTAAAGTTTTTGTTTTGTAGTTCCCCTTGGCACCAGTCCAACTTAAGAACTGCCCCACATAATTGGTGAAGACCTTTTCCAAACATCTGTACACTGCATCTTTCAAATTCTTCCTCCAGTTAGTCTCAAAAAATGTATCTAAAATTTCAAAACACTGCTATTCTCACTTATGATTTGTGTGCAATTTCTCATAATAATTTTCTTTTTCAAAATAGCAAAAAATGGACAAAGGTCCCCAACTATAGGGTATCGGAATTATTGGCTTGTGACATACATTCTCATTCTACTGATTTGGAACCCGTAACTATATAAAATTTACTCGTGTATAGGTTATACGAATGAAAAATTTCTGTGTAGGTTTCGCAAACACATTTTTTACTAGTAACCTATTGCTAGTACTAGATGCCTACAAATTTAACTTCAATTCTTTAGGGAGTACACTATCTTAAGTTGTCTATTGAATTAACTTGCAAAAATAGTGTCTGCAATGCCTATCCAGTGAAAACTTTGGAATATTTGCCCTGTTATAATACCGTATGCATGCGCTTTTTGCTTTAATTTTGGTAATTTTTTTGGAAGGGGTTCTTTCAGTTTAGTCTCCAGTGACGTGTAGTACCACACAAGACACACCAATACAAATTAAATAATAAAATACCTAGGTTATGTTTTGTGTTTAACAGCACGACCTCCATTTCCAAAAATTACCTACCTAACAGAGAACAACTTGTTCTCTGCTAAAAAGTACCTAAGCATGCATAAACTTTTATTAAATTTAATGTAACCTACCTTATTTCTTAATAAAACACTGTCCTTCACTCTTTTAGTCTTTTAAAAGAAATGCCAAGCCAAAATAAAAATGGCCGATCCGATCTGACTCTGAGACCGAAAACATAACCGCCCCGACCGACGCGTGGCGTACCTATTTGAAGCAATGATTGGGCAGCACAATTGCAATTACAAAAAGACATTCATAAACCAACATTGCTGCTAAGTTGCTATGTAATTTGCTAGAAACTTTCTAAACTGAAGATTGCTAAAATATTGCACGTTACAGGTTGCCCTTGAAACATTTCTCTAAATTTATTTATGGAACATAGCATAGAGAATCCGAAAGCTAAGTTCTAACAATATTTAATATGAAAGGTTTCAAAAGTCAACGTTGCGGGAATTAACTAAATAGAAAAGTTGTTTTAGAGAGTTCCACGGTGTTTACCTATAAACTTTCAAATACAATATTGCTCTTGCAAGAATTTTGAAGGAAGATTGCAATGTTGCGAATGCGAGTGTGAGGTTTTTTGCTTGGTGGGAACTATGGAGAACTATAGGGTCCTCAAGTCCTCCATAAAGGTAACCTACAATCACGGTGTAATTTTAGCTATCCGCAACAACGCCCCCTAGAAGAGAGTAGTTAAACCTTGAAAAACATTAAAAAGAAATCCTACCTGTTGACCGAAAAGAAAACTGCAACGTGAACAGAAAGTAGATAGTAGATTCCCGTTCACTTGACGTTAGTTCAAAATGGTAGAAAACCAAAACAAGTCAACGGTATATTTGCAAGCAAAATGACAACAAACATTGTCCAGGCTTATAAAACAAGGAAAGCCAAACCAAAGGTAAGAATTAAGGAAATTCTGCCTCACTTTAAATTAGGTACCTATCTTCATGTTTGACATCGATGTTAATTAAAATTGATGCAGTCATCGTCTCGGTGTTGATGCTGGTAACATAATATCCTTTTTGAATATTATATATCATCTGGCTTTGGTCCAAAAAATGTCTATAAATATAGTCATCCGCAACCGAAACTGAACGAGATCTCACCTGTCGAAAAAAATGCCCTGCGCAGTACTGTCCACTCTTTCTCATCGGAGAAAATGCCAACCGGAAGTGTATAGAGTACTTATTTTTGTTAGTTAGAAAAAATATTGGATGTATGGTTTTGAAGATGCTTACGATAAATTTCCAACAAAATGAATCCACATAATTATAAATTATTTGGTAATGTAGGCCTTGAAATTACTTCTTAAGTGTACGTCGCATCATCTGACGTCATTTTAAATTCGAGTCATATCATATACAGCATTATGATAAAGAAACGGATCAGCTTTTTATAAAAAACACCGCCTATATATTTAACTAAACAAAAATCGCTCGGACCCGTCAAGTTAATTTTTTTGAAATGAATTTTTTTTAGAAAAAATATTAACAGGTGAATCATAAAAGTGTATACCTATCAACCTCATTTTTTTTTAATGAAAATTTATAGACATTTTTTATAAATCATGCCCCATACCGGGTGTTTCTCAAAAGACGTTCACCCCTATAACTCTTCTGTATTTATAGATATTAAAATGAAATTTTGAGATTATGCATGAGTCTGCATTTGTTGGCATAATTTTCAATTTGTTAGCACTTCCAGTTTGACTGGAAGTGACCTTGACTTTGGTATTTTAAATGGGACACAGTGGCGTAGCTAGCATGGGTGACACCCGGGGCGGAATTCGTGGTGTCACCCCAAAAATGAAAACTGATTATTATTTTTTTCTAATTAAAATATAAATGAGTAAACAAAAATATGTAAGTACCTTAAAAGCTCTTTTTTCTAGATTTAACAGCTGCAAACTCACTAATTACGTCCTCAAAATTTATTTTTTGCGTTGCCTCGTGTTCTATTGTTAACATGCTTAGACTGTTGAGTCTTCTTTCGCTCATTGTAGCCCTCAAATAGTTTTTTATTAATTTGAGTTTGCTGAAACTTCTTTCACACGTGGCTACCGATACGCAAATTGTTACAAATAGTTTGAGAGCGACCACGAGATTTGGCACAGATTCTATAAAATCCCATTGCACAATAAACTTTAAAAAGTCTAGAGACAACCAATTAGACACAGTGGCGTAACTAACGCCCCCGCAGACCCCGCATTGCGGGGGGCGCAGCAAAGCCAGGGGCGCCCTCAAGTTCCTTGATGAAAAAATAAAACAAATGAAAATCGACGTTATATATAAAAAAAAAAATCAAGAAATAATAAAATAATTGTTTCATTATCACAATATTAAAGTTAAAAATTAACAATAATGAATGAGAAACAATGTAATATGACTAATATGAGTCCCCTATATAAAATAGGGGTAACGTAAATCATAATTAACAATTTTACCCCAATAACAGTATCAAGGTTCGTACAAATACCCGCGCCAAAAACCTCGCGTGGGCGCCGCTACAAACACACACAGCATTTTTGTTGAAAACCCGCCAGGAGACGGATCGGGCCACCTTAAGCACCTTACTAATCTAATTAAGAAAATTAGAGCACCTTACTAATCTAGAGAACTCGCTGCATGCGCGCGATGAAATACAAAGTTTAAAATGTACCGTTTCGAAAAAGATCAAAAGCAGAAATCTTAAAACCATTCGTGATCTAGCTTAATTTTTATTAGTAGATTATAAAGTATTAGCCTCAAATTTACCGAATGTTTGTACAGCGCTTGTTTTGTATTTAACGTTGCCCGTTATAGACCAGGGTCGATAATTTTTAAAACCAAAAAAAATAATAGTAGGATGAAACCCATTGGAAAAGGAAGAGAATATAACAAAAATTAAAGGAAAAATAAATTACGGGCGATCCGAGGTCGGGAGGGGGGGGGGGGGGGGGTGTTTTAAAGGTAGAAAACGATTTATCTCGATTTTTGGCAAAACTACAAGTCCTATGGAAAAACGTTAAATGACAAAGTTGTAGGTAATAAAATAATTTACAACTTTTGTATTTGCACTTTTTTCACATAACCTCAAAATTTATGTGAAAAATTCAAATAACCAAGTTTTTGGTTTTTTATTTTTATCTTTTACAAAAATTTTTTTTTATCCACGAAATTTGATGAAAACTTACCTTTTCATGTCCTAAACACATTGTAATTTTTCTGATTAAAAATATTTATTTTTTAACCTTATTTTGACTTAATATCGAAAAAGCACCCTAATTTTCAATCGAAAATTCTCACGTCAAAATATCTGCTTTTTTTAAAAAAATCGGTGGGCTTTTTGTTCGTTGAAATCTCTACTTTCTGATGGTGTAAAAAATATATACATTACTATGGTAAATGTTCTCAATTCAATTTAATTCCATGTTAAATCCTATACCTTTAATTATATTTAGATCAACTATTTACGCATGTTTTTTGCGATCTTTATGTTTTATGTATTTGTAATTTTTTTGTTTATCAATGTAACATGGAATCTTACGTTTTTCGAGTAATTAAAGTATAAATTTTAATAAATAGCTTAAAATTGTATATAATGATTAAAAAAAAAAAAATTTCGGATTAGAGTTTTTTGCATTTTTTGAGAACATTTACTATAGTAATGTATATTTTTTACACCATCTGAAAGTAGAGATTTCAACGAACAAAAAGCCCACCGACTTTTTTAAAAAAGCAGATATTTTGACGTGAGAATTTTCAATTGAAAATTAGGTTGCTTTTTCGATATTAAGGCAAAATAAGGTTAAAAATAAATATTTTAAATCAAAAAAATTACAGTGTGTTTGGGACATAAAAAGGAAACTTTTCACCAAATTTCGTGTATAAAAATTTTTTTTTGTAAAAGATAAAAATCAAAAACCAAAAACTTGATTATTTGAATTTTTCACATAAATTTTGAGGTTATGTGAAAAAAGTGCAAATATTTTCCATAGAACTTGTAGTTTTGCCGGAAATCATTTTCTACCCTTAAAAACTCCCCTCCCCCCCTCCCCCTTCCCGACCTCGGATCGCCCGTAATTTATTTTTTATTTAATTTTTTTTCACTTTTTACCATTTTCAAAGGCTTCAGCCCTAGTCTATATTACCTCTGCTTCAGCAGAACGTTCATTTTCAAAACTAAAACTGATAAAAACATATCTGCGCAGTACAATGTCCCAATCGCGTTTAAGCGGACTGGCTACATTAAGCATTGAACATGAATTGGCAACTAAACTTGATTTAAACAAAGTTGTAAACGAATTTGCTCACTCTAAAACCCGCCGCGGTTTGCTTAGTTTGTAAGATAGTTGTATAGTAAAAATAGCAGACTTATGCATAAATAAATGTATGTTTAATACATTCCAACTTTCAAACTAAATATAATTCCCCTCTCATACATATCTTAAGCCTTTGTTTTCTGACCTCAGTGAGTACACAACTGAACTGTTAGGTATGTTTTAATTATAACATTGATTTTTTAAATTGCAGTACAATATTTTTACAACAAAAATTGTTCTCTACAATGTTCTATATCTTTCTATATTAAACAACGCTTACAAATGACAATATTTTTTACTATGGTATGACAGGTGCAAAATAGCAGGGCGCTTTCAAAATTTTGCGGGGGGGCGCACATGTCCTTAGTTACGCCACTGATTAGACACTGATATATTGGCCGCTTGAATATGTCGGCGGAGTCTTGGTATCTCCAAGAGGAGTTCGGCTTCCGATACTTCATCGTCATAAAAATTACAAAATTTTGATACAGCCAATTTCAATTCATCAGTATTTGCAGAAAGCAAAGTATTTGGCTGTACAACCTCAAACAATGAAGCTACTTCTCGAACAGACTGCAATATTGTTTGAAGTTCTACGCTGAATTGATCAATGCATTCAAACATATCTTTTTGCACTTCAGCTCTCAGGGTGAGTCCTGCATCGGTGGCCAACTCACCGGCCACTCGTTTTTTACGACGAATTCGTCTTTCGATTGGAATGTCGTACTTCTCCGATTTTTTTAAAGCAAAATCTATGGCGTTTTTTACAACTTCATTTCGTTGCTCCTCAGTATAAAGACGAAGAGCTTCTATTTTTATAACCAATTGATCAATACTCAACCCTTTACTTTGTAATGCAATCTGAGTACAATTTATTTCCTTCAGTACGTCATTCCAAAAGAAAAGATAGCAAAGAAAGGTGAAATCATACACTGCAGGCCGAAGGTTTTGTGCAGCACCTCTGGTGTCAACATTTTCTTGTTGATCACATAGCTCTTCAATTGCAGCCACAATCCCATCAAAATTTTCAGCCAATACTTTAACTGAAGCATAATGAGCACTCCAACGCGTTGTTGAGAGTCTTTTAACGGATGCTTTGCTGTGTTTAAGAAGCACTTCCCAGCGACCAGTGGAAGCAGAAAAAAATGTAAAAATTGTCTCCACTGTTCCAAAAAATGTTACACAAGATACATTTTGTGCAAATGAGTGCTGGCCACATAAATTTAATGAGTGATCTATACGTCCAACAAAAATGGCTTTAATATTTCGTGCTTTAATAATAGCTTGCACTCCGCCGTGTATGCCGCTCATAACAGCAGCATTATCGTAACCTTGGGAACGACACATCATAATATCTAAACCATCATTTTCAAGGTTTTTAAGAATCTCATCAGTTAAATTAGTGGCTTTTTTCCATGTAGAGGAAAAAACCCAAGAAATGCTTCTTTAACTTCCACCTTTCTATTCTCAATTTTCACATAACGAATTACTTCAGACATTTGATCAACATGTGAAATATCAGGTGTGCTATCAAACATAATTCCAAAATATTTAGCTGACTTAATTTCATTGACAAGCTGACATTTTACGTGATTTGCTAACACATTTATGAATTCATTTTGTATATCCGGAGACAAATAGGATACTTTTAGTGATTTGCAATGCTCCAAGTTTAACATGTCTGTGTTCTTTTAGCACTACATCATATTTTGAAAGTAGTTTGACTAGTTCTAAAAAATTACCTTGATTTAAAGAGCCCTGTCCTTCATCATGTCCACGAAAGGCTAGGTTTTGTTTAGCCAGAAACAAGGTTATATCCAATAATCTAGATAAAAGATTCCTCCATTTTTGTTTTTCAGCATCTCTTAATTGTAAGGCTGCGTCATCTATTGTTTTATGCAACTTTAGACTCATTGCCAAAGTTTTCTACTTTTCAAAATTTTCCATATGTTCACTTGACGATTCATGGTCTGCTACTTTAGGATTTAGTTTCCACCATTTCTGAAAACCAGTTATAAATGTTGTTTTTATAGAGTTACTATTGGTGACAGCAAATAAACGGCAGCAGAAGCAGTACAGATTATTAGTAATAGGTGAATAAACCATCCATGACCGCAGCATTTTTTCTCCATTAGGCATTACTTTGTAAAACCACTCTTTGGTAAGCTGGCGAACATCACCTTTTGATTTTACCCCTTGTCTACATACAGTGGTGAATGGCCCCTCTCGATTTTGAAAATATTCACTTCCTTTTTTATTATCTCAATGCGAACTTTATCAGAAACGGGTATGCTCCAATATGAGATATCTTTTAGGGCCTGAAGTTCATCTATGCAAATACTCTCTTCAATAATAGACCTATTATCAGTATTATTGCTCTTGTTTTCAGTACTTTGGTCAGTCTCGTCTTCGTGAATTGTTATTATTCGTTCTGTATTGTCCTTGTTATTTTCTGAAGTTACGCTAATACTATCTGAATTAGTTCTTACATCAACGTGAGTATTAGTTTCTTTTGACGAACTTTGGCCGTCGTTAGTTTTTGTAACATATTTAAAAATGGATCCAGACATGCTCTGAGCAACTTCCATTTTAGCTTGTTTGGCTTTTCTCTGCTGAAAGCCACTTTTTCTTTTAGATGTATGAACTCCTCGAGGCATATTTATGGTTTTGGGCTCGGTTTTCGGTAAGTATATGTACTCTAAAAAATATAACATAACCACTTACTAAAGTTTCTATAGTGGGGTCGCGGTCGTGTAGATTTTATAGAATGATGCAAGTCTTTGAAATGCAGATGCCTCTGTGTTATTTGTATTGCCGGTTTCTTTAAGATAAAGCTTACCCGAAAATACTTATTATAAACATACTTGATATTGATTTATTTCTTTTAAGCAAGGCGGTCGATATTGAAGTATCGTTTTACATGGTATAAAATTATATGTATAAACATTTAATAAGTTTAATATTAATGTAGATTAAAGCTTTAAAAGTATTTTTTAAACATTTTAAATTGCGTATACCCTGATTTTTGGCAGTAGAGCAAGTTTTAGGGGGGGCCAGCTAAATTTCAGGGGGCCCCGGGCCCACCCTGCCCCCCCCTTGGCGTCGCCACTGCCACTGATATGGACTAATGGACTGTAAAATTAAAATATGTATACCAAAACAACTATGACTACTGTTAAGTCAAAAAGTATATATTTTAGGGTAGGGGATAGGGTGCCATTTTAAAAACTTGTCATATCAAAAACATTGTAGGTACTAAAAACTAAAAAATCTAACACGCGGCATACGGCCCAGTCAGTTATAGAGCGGTTCATTCAGTTCATTGCAGACCTGTCTTTACGATTAGGTATTACAAAACATATTGAGTTGAGCTGCCCACTTACCTATTATATAAACTGTAACTTTTTGAATGTATTATTTATTGTATTTCACTAAATCAACTAACTCTTACAAATATAACTAAAGCAATTAGCAAAGATCATTAAATATCATATCTAAATAGGAATGTTAATTATTGTTCATAAAAGCACCACAATGAACGAATGAACACTGATGGTCTAAAAGTAACACTTCGATTTTTTTTATTATAAAAATAAAAGAAACACCCCGAAATAATTCGGACCAATCGAACGCTTAGGAACGCCTACCTATTCCAATATTTCCAACGATTTGCATTAATCCCTTTAAGTTTTTTTTCAGTAAAATTCTTCCGCTTTTCTCGGCAGCAACTAACAAAGGTATAACGTTTTGTCTTTGATTTAGCGGTGCGCTGCCCGGGCTGCCGCCAATAGCTCCGCACTTGTAAGCGGTAGCGGCACCGATCACCGGTGAAGGCGAATCAAAGTCAAACGTGCGCCCGAACTTTTTTGTGGATAAAATAAAATTTAAAATTAGAGGCGGCTTTTTAACAAAGAAATTAAATTAAATTAATATTTAAAAATACCAAATAAATTCGGTCAACAAGGAAAAATCCAACATTGTTTCTTGCGGTGAAGGGACGAAGAATATTAAAATGAATTCGGTTAACGGATAAAATTAGGACAGGGCTTATGCATGTTGTTAAACTAAGACAATTATTTTGAATAATTTAATAACAAGAGAGATGATAGAAGTAAGAAGATTCTTAGATCTTAAAATATAAAAGCAATTTTTGTGTTTATTTTTATAAAATAAAATTGTGATTTGTAAAGTAAAATGAGCCGCATATAAGTAAATAACACATTTTGTATGTATGTTAATAACCACTGAATGATCTAAAAAAAAAATAAAAGTGGCTTTACTCAGTGATTATTATTGTTGATAAAAATTGTCATAATTATGATTTGTGTATTTTTTTCATCACTGTCGGGTTATCGGGTGGGTCGGGTGTCACCCCTAAAAGGGTGACACCCGGGGCGGTCCGCCCCCCCTCTAGCTACGCCACTGATGGGACATCTTGTATATTTTTACTTATTTGGGTTCAGCTATGGAGAACTAAAGGGACTAGAGGGTCAGCAAAACATTATGAGTGAAATGACACCTCATTTGTCATTTTTTGACGTGGTATAACATTTTTAATTTTATTTTTTATTTTTAATCTAGAGTGCTACAAATTAATTAAATCTGTTAATTTATAGTCAAGTAGTATATGAAAATTAAAATTATGTCATAATAATTGACTTTCTAAGTTTCACAAGCGTTTAAAAAATGAAATTTTGTTTTTTTAACGTTAACTCCATTTTTCCAAATGGAACGATGGTAGTTCACGAGGATATTTAAAACGAGCATTTTTTTCCAACAATTTGATATCATACACTCCTATGCTATTTTTAAATTAACACGAAAAAATTTGCCTTAAGTCCCAATCGCAAATTTAAAAGCGTTATGCATTATTGCAATTGTAATATCATTCGTTTATTAAACTTACATTGTAAATCAGATAAAATGGTTAGTTTTACTAGGAATGAATAAATTGATATGCTCCTCATTTTTGGAGTGACCAGAAAAAATCTTCTGAAGCCGCAAGATTGTATGTTTTATAAACTAATGGCATTACAACTTTAAATTAAAGCCACATTGTTTTTCAAAGCCGCCTTTATATTCCTTTAGAAAAGAGAGGGCATCAATTAAAATTAAATTACAAGTGATGCATGAATTCACTCATAATGTTATGCTGAACCCAAATAAGTAAAAATATACAAGATGCCCCATTTAATATATCAAAGTCAATGTCACTTCCGGTCAAACCGGAAGTGATAACAAGTTGAAAATTATGCCAATAAATGCAGACTCGATCATGTCTTATGCATAATCTCGAAATTTCATTTTAATATCTATAAATATAAAAAAGTTATAGAGGTCTTTTGAGAAACACCCGGTAGTATACCTCTATCTTTAACCGTTTAAGAAATATTAACACTTTAATGCTGGTATGCATCATCGATATGTTTCTCGACTTAGCAACGGTCTGAACTCAAGTCACAATCTGTAAGACATTGACAATAATGACAATAACAGTTTGCGTTTGAGACGTCAAAAAATGTCAGTAAATGTTAATAAAATTTGAATTTTGCTCTGCTGATATTACATCCAAAATGCTCCTCGCTGAAGATGAACATAGAAATTTTGTTGGGTTGTGAAGGTAAAAGAAGTCATAGGGAAGATATGTTTAATGAATAATACCCAAATCGCCCGCCTATTAGCCAATTGACAGTGTTTAGGATAGCAATTAAGTCGAGAACTTCCCTTATTGATAGTGTGGTGGTCCTGGTATACCCGAGGACAAATAAAATAAACATTGACTGTTTGAAGGTTGGAGACAATGATGGTTCTTGAATGATGAAAGAGTTTTGGACTTCCATTGTCGCTTTATTTGTTTTAAATCACAACGTTTCAACTGGTAAGTATCTCCAGTCGTCTTCAGGTGAATACTAAATAAGTAAAGTAACTACAGGACTATTTATACTAGCTAGGTGCACTAAAGCATAACTGAGGTGGGTGCAGTCATGCGTTCAGTTGGCACGCGATCTTATCCTAAGATTACATCTATCTAACAAAGGTTTCCAGATATTTCTTATGTCTAAGGATGGTTTACTAAGGCAGCCTGGGTTCTGGTGAATAGCAGCAGCTTCCTTGAACTTTCTTTTCCTCCAGTGTGGTTCCTTATGTAGGATTTCAGCTTCTGACCACATGATATGGTGACCATGTTTCCAGGCATGGTCAGCTGCACCTGACTTTTCGGTCTCTCCTTTTAACGTATTGTTTTTGTGCTCTTTAATCCTTGTTTCTAATGGTCTTAATGTCTCACCTATATAAGATTGGCCGCATTCGCAGGGAATCTGGTAGACGCAGTTTTTCCTATCTTTTTGACTTGCGGGCTTTGTCTTCGTCAGGTGGCTTCTTAGGGTGTCCCTCGAGTTGAATACGGTGTTGATATTATATCGTTGTCCTAGTCTTCTTATTTTCTCAGATACTCCTTTGACATACGGAATATTGAGTGTTGGTTGTGCCTGTCTGTTTGCTTCTTGCGCGCTGGGTCGATTCTTACGATTTTCCAATATTTTGTCGACTAATCTTGTGGGGTAGCCATTTTTGTTCAGGTCGGTCTTGATGTGGTCAGTTTCTTTTTTAAGTGCTTCTTCTGAGTTACAGATTGTAATTGCTCTATCGAGGGTTTTAACTATGCCATGTTTCGTGCTGTTTGAGTGATTTGATGTAAAATTGAGATACTGACCTGTATGCGTAGGTTTTCTGTATACTGAAGTTTGGATGCTGTTGCCATTTTTCTTCACGTTGACATCTAGGAACGGTAATTGGTTATTTTCTTCTTTCTCCATAGTGAATTTGATTGTTGGTGTCTTTACACCAACGTTCCCGTAAAAGACGCCCTAAAAGTTATCAAAAACAAACTTGAGTAAGACCATACTCTACAGGGAAGAACAACGCTCCCCATTAATGCCATCTTGAAACTATTAGAATGCTGCCTCAACAATTCCTACTTTCAAGAAATGGATAGATTCTTTAACCAAGTAGACGGACTACCGATGGGCTCATCTCTCTCGCCAATTATCGCCAACATTTACATGGAATGGTTTGAATCCAAAGCAATGGAACAGGCAAAGAAGAAACCAAAAATGTGGCTGAGATATGTGGATGACACCTTCATTATTTGGAACGGAACCGACGAGGAACTAAGAGAGTTTCTAAATCACCTTAATAGCTTAACACCAACAATAAAATTCACCATGGAGAAAGAAGAAAATAACCAATTACCGTTCCTAGATGTCAACGTGAAGAAAAATGGCAACAGCATCCAAACTTCAGTATACAGAAAACCTACGCATACAGGTCAGTATCTCAATTTTACATCAAATCACTCAAACAGCACGAAACATGGCATAGTTAAAACCCTCGTGGATAGAGCAATTACAATCTGTAACTCGGAAGAAGCACTTAAAAAAGAAACTGACCACATCAAGACCGACCTTAACAAAAATGGCTACCCCACAAGATTAGTCGACAAAATGTTGGAAAATCGTAAGAATCGACCCAGCGCGCAAGAAGCAAACAGACAGGCACAACCAACACTCAATATTCCGTATGTCAAAAGAATATCTGAGAAAATAAGAAGACTAGGACAACGATATAACATCAACACCGTATTCAACTCGAGGGACACCCTAAGAAGCCACCTGACGAAGACAAAGCCCGCAAGTCAAAAAACTGCGTCTACCAGATCCCCTGCGAATGAGGCCAATCTTATATGGGTGAGACATTAAGACCATTAGAAACAAGGATTAAAGAACACAAAAACAATACGTTAAAAGGAGAGACCGAAAAGTCAGGTGCAGCTGACCATGCCTGTGACGGTTTTTTTCTCAGGGTATATTTTACGTGGGTTTAGACCAATAAAACTCTGAGCATGCCAGGAAATTTACTTTTTATTGAGACAGGCTTTCTTGTTTCTTTTACCTGTTTTTGCAAATCTAAAAATACATATAAAAATAAGGTAAGTTCCAGATAGGTAATCATTTGTCTAAGCATAATAAAGAGTAAGTATTTTTAATACAAACTTAATTACAGAGAAATCAAAACTCAATAAAATACCTCAATATTATGAACTGTAACATTTTATTTGAGAATTAGATATTATAAGGAAATTTACCTACCTAGTACTTAGCATGTAACTTTTAATTAGGGTAAATAATTAAATAAGTTTTCAAAGCCGAACAGCTACTAGCGTTGCCAAAGGTTCAAGAAAGAAAGGAATTTGTCGATTTTGGTAGGTATCAACGTAGTACTCGCAGTGAACAAATAGCGCAAAAAAGGTCGCAAAAAGGTACCAGATAAGGTAAGATAAAACGCACGCGATTCTGTGATTATTCAAAGCTAATACTATATATTAGGTCCCTCTGGTGACAACTTTTCCAAGCGCAAAAACACTCAGGAAGGCAACCTACAAACTCGGTGGAATTTTAGCTATCCGCAACAACGCCCCCTAGAAGAGAGTAGTTAAACCTTGAAAAACATTAAAAAGAAATCCTACCTGTTAACCGAAAAGAAAACTGCAAAGTGAACAGAAAGTAGATAGTAGATTCCCGTTCACTATAACTTGCCGTTAGTTCAAAATGGTAGAAAACCAAAACAAGTCAACGGTATATTTGCAAGCAAAATGACAACAAACATTGTTCAGGCTTATAAAACAAGGAAAGCCAAACCAAAGGTAAGAATTAAGGAAATTCTGCCTCATGCCTGGAAACATGGTCACCATATCATGTGGTCAGAAGCTGAAATCCTACATAAGGAACCACACTGGAGGAAAAGAAAGTTCAAGGAAGCTGCTGCGATTCACAAGAACCCAGGCTGCTTTAGTAAACCATCCTTAGACATAAGAAATATCTGGGAACCTTTGTTAGATAGATGTAATCTTAGGATAAGATCGCGTGCCAACTGAACGCATGACTGCACCCACCTCAGTTATGCTTTAGTGCACCTAGCTAGTATAAATAGTCCTGTAGTTACTTTACTTATTTAGTATTTACCTGAAGACGACTGGAGATACTTACCAGTTGAAACGTTGTGATTTAAAACAAATAAAGACAATGGAAGTCCAAAACTCTTTCATCAAAATAAACATTGTCACTACAGGAATATTCTCAGATTTCAACCACACGAATTGGGCGCGCTTGACTACAATACTCATCAAACCACCGTATCTAAATTTTTTTACAAGAAGTAGTTTTATCCCTACAAACCAGTAATTGTATACCTACAAGCATTATTGGACGATGATCCTGATAGGCAAGAGCAAATTAGTGAAATAATGATTGAGCTAACAGATAATCACGCTCGAATTGTCCAAAGAATTTGTTTTTCAGATGAAACTGCGCTTTCTTTAAATCGTCAGCCTAATAGACAAAACTAAAGATACTGGGAACAGAAAAATTGTCACTAGTTTATAGAAAATCACACCCAGTATAATGAAAATAAAGTCTGGGCGGGCATTGTTGAAAATAGGATAATCGAACCATTTTTCTTTGACGAATGCCTCACTGGAGAAGGATAACATCTTAATTTCCTTTAAAATAATCTAGTACCAGCTCTTGCCACTCTACTTCCAGATGATAATGAAATGATCCTGATTACCAAGTTTAACATTATGGTTTCAAGACGATCGTGTGCTCCCCCGCATTATGGTGCACGTGTAAGGGAGTTCCGTTTCTTTGACATAACCCTGTATATTAAGTTACAGGGTCGTAATTATCCAGGCATAAGCAATAGGTAGGTACATAAAATTCAATTTACTTGATATTCTGAATATAAAATGTATCTGGCTTTGTAAGTTCTGTTTTAAAGAGGATTGTACAGCAGCAATTTTTTAAATCCAATTTTTCTTCGTTAAGGTGGAATACTCAACGTCTATTTCCAACCTATATATCGTAGGCTTAGAGCGAAAACTCACTAAGTCAAAAATTATAGTTTTGAGAAAATCGACGATGAAAATTTTGGAAGAACTTAAGGTAATAAGTTTATTTTTTTAAATTGTACGTTTAACCAAGGCGAGAAATGTGCTTAGGTATTTGTTTATCGATTTTACATCTAATAATTGATTTAATTAAATTGAGTTTTAAAGAAAATAACCGATTTTAAAATAAAATTGACTTAATGAGTTTTGCTCATATAGCTTTAGAAGTGAGTTGGACTTAATGAATAAAACGCCTTAAGTTGTGTTAACTTAATTAAGAAAATACATTATTATTAATAATTTTGTTCTTCATCGCTGTCATTGAATTCTGGTTCTGGTGTTGGCTAATTCACTGGCCGACAAGATTTTTCTAACACAGGTCAGCTCTTTATTTTTAAAATGGAAATACCCTTCTAATAATAGAAAAAATATTCGGAAAGCCCCAATACATGCCATTTTTCAATAGCTTAATAAGACCATTTTACATTAGCAGGTAGTCAATTTAATTAGGGGACGGTTAAAATGGATGCATTTTATAACAGAAAAATTACCTGAACTGTAGGAATTTTAGTAGGACTTCAGGAAGGATTTACAAAATATTGCTGTTTTCTTTGTTTGTGGGACAGTGGTGCAGTAGATCAGCATTATGTAATAAAAGATTGGCCACAAAGCTTTTTTCAGCCTGGATCTCAAAATGTTAAGTTTGCACCTCTTGTAGACCCCAAAAAAGTCCTTCTGCCTCCTCTTCACATTAAACGTGGGCTGATGAAAAACTTTGTGAAAGCTATGAATAAAGACGGTGATGGATTCAAATACCTAAGACAAGTCTTTCCCCAGTTAAGTGATGCCAAATTAAAGGAAGGCATTTTTATTGGGCCACAAATCAGAAAATTGCTGGACGATGTCAACTTTACAGAGAAGCTTACCAGGCAGGAACTCAGAGCATGGAACTCATTTGTTAATATAGTAAGGGGATTTTTGGGCAAATATGGATGCAAACTATCAACAGTTAGTTGATGAACTTTTAGATTCCTACAAATCGCTTGGTGCCCGAATGTCATTACAAATTCACTTCCTCCATTCCTATCTGTCATTTTTTCCTGAAAATTTGGGAGCTGTCAGTGACGAGCAGGGTGAAAGGTTCCGCCAGGATATCAGGACAATGGAAATTCGCTATCAAGGACGATGGGATCCAGCCATGATGGGTGATTACTGTTGGTTTTTGAAAAGAGAAGATATGACCCCTCATAAAAGGAAAAAATAAAATTTAATTAGTGTGTTCAGTTAAAATTTGTAAAGTTTGTGTTTTTCTTAGATGTAAGGTAGGTATGTTTAGTAGGTGTAAAAATTTAAATATAGTCGATATACACAGTTAGAAAATTCTTAAATTATTTTTTCAATAGATATTAAATATTGTAACATTAGAAATGTGGTAGATAACTATAAATGTAACAAGAAAACGTTACGTGTTACAACTTTTTTTTCTCATTTTCGTATTTGGATAGGTTCATTCTACCACAAGATGCTATTTAGCTTTGTTACAACAAAAAAAATTTTTTGTCGGCCAGTGATTATTAACGGTTCCGCTAACTAATACCAACCGTGATATTCTTCTGGAATTGTACCCTTTCGGCATAAATTTACCCAGTCATAAACCACATATTAGTTAATTTTTTAAAAAATTTTCAATTACGCTGTGCATTGAATCTACTCCCATATAAAAGTGTCCACTTTCGAGAAATTTATGCTCAACGACATCAATGTTGGCTATCTGAGTTAAATAAAGCATCAAAAGGAGCACACATTTTGGTTGCGATTTCGACCGCCGCAACTATCTGAACAAAGCGATACATGCTTGACTTCTTCTGAAAGAGTATAAAACCACTTGTATAAACATGTCCCAATTTTAGGACTGCCTCTTTTTCCATGAAGTTCTGTCCATGAATAGCAGTACGCTTTAGTTGGCAAACCTGCCTCGTAGATGGTAGAGTTACACATGTTAATTTTTCTTGTGTAACACATTAATGATACATCTGAGCAGGGTATCTGGAGTAGGTACTGATTGTAAATCAAAGGTTGCAGATACAAAATCGCTTTCGTTATTAGCTCTTACTTTATCTAGTTCTTTGGCCTTTGCAGCATCAGTTATTCTTCTTAAGTGGCTGACGTAATCTTCCGTCCCATTTTGATCTGATGGATCCAACAAATTTGACACTGGTCCTTTTTGGGAACAAAGGATAAATTAAAATGTGTAACAAAATATTTTCATGTACATGTACTGAGAAATTGGGTGGCTTTTATCTTCCAAGCATTTTTCCTTATACAGTGTGTGTATAAAGTCTGGAAACGGCTTAATAACATCACAATTTACTGGCCGATTTAAACCAAATTTGGTACAGTTGTGTAAGAGGATCTAACGCACCGAATGACGATATTGGCGTTGTTACCAGCTTTTTAGTTTGTCTGGAATTCGAACGAATTTTATATTTTTAAATATAACACCCAGTATATTTTTACATTTTTAAATTCCACATAAAATTATAATTATTTTTTATTAAATGCATTATTAGTCTATACTTCATAGTTTCCGAGGTATTGACTCTCGAAAAGTGACATTTTTGAACTTTGACAGCTTATAACTTTCTAACAGTACGTCTTAGAGCAAAACGGCTTACATGTCCCTATCTTCAATTTTTATTATCTTCCGAAAAAAATCAACTTCCGGTTAAACCGGATGTAACTCGAAAGCAGGAAATATAGTTGTTCCGTCTGGACTAAATGACACAAAAATATAAAAATCCAAAAAAGCTGACTTAGTGGCTTTTCGCTCTAAGCCCACGATAATTGACACCAATGACATTGAAGAATAAATGCTATTTCGTGTTTTTTTTTAAGTTTAATATTTTATTAACTAACATTTAAATAAAATCAATATTGTCGACACACTATTTAGGTAATACCTGACATATTACATAGATATACCAATTTATTTCATTGCTAATTTTGGGAAAATTGTATAGTGAAAGAACAATGGCATAATAAGTTTAAAAAATCCTACCCGATATTTTTCGCTGTACAATTCTCTTAAAATAATTTATGAAATTAATTGATATTTTTATTTAATATGTCAATCATTATCTAGTGTTAACCGTTTCTTAAAACAAAGCGTTTCGACAGTTGACAACCACACGTGACATTAACAGACATTAATTACAAACTGTGCAAGGGCAACCGCTTTCGGGGCTACGACATATCTATGACGTCACCGGTCACAGTCCGCTTTCAGAGTGGTAAACCGAAAACGGTATTAGTTTATCTATTTATACACAATAGGTTGTCAAACCTTGCCCTCACCGAGACCTAATCAGCTGTTTGTATTTAAAAACACACGGCATTCTTGGAGACCTTGTACTGCACCGCGAACATAGAATATAATGGCAACCAGCGGCGCACCCAGGATTTTATGTTAGGGGGGGGCCGCCAACCAGTGCTGGAAGCAAATTTTTTAATAAACTTTTAAGTTACGCATTTTTCTAGAACTTATGGTTTTTAAGGGGGGGGGGCATTGGCGGCTTGTGACTTGTTAACTTGGGGGTGTACTTAAAGCCTGCTGTAGGCGAAATGCGCCGCAGGCGAAATTTTTTTAAGACCACGCCCAAATTTGGTCAATAATTATTATAGTAAATATTTTAAAAATTTATGATTACCTTCTTATTCTATTGAAAATGAAATAAGATAAAAAATAGAAAGGCTAATTTATTTTTCATTAGTGGGTACATTGTTTAAAAGTAAAGTTCATTCATCTGTTTTTATTTGCAGCAAACTTATCAATAACAATAAAGTTCCTAGATTTACACTTTGTGGTATGTATCAAGTTAATTTCGAGAGTTTAGGTCTTCCCTTAATTTTAATTTCAATTTTTTGCTCAATACTTAATGAGCTAAAATTGTGTCTCAAACATTCATAGTCGTTTTGGCATTAAAACTGTTTATTTTTATTAAAATAAGTCTTTACTACCCCAAAATAATAACAAAAATATAAAGGAAAACTCGAAATAATAAATTCTTAAATTCAATCAAACCATATTAAACCTCAATAAGTTAACTTTTGTCAATAAGTCAACTTCCAGGGGGAGGGGAGGGGGGCAAATGCCCCACCTGGCCTCCCTCAAACGAGGCCCGTGAGGTAAATCTAAGAAAATTGACTTTTTAAAATACTTATCCACTTTCATAATTTTTATTTCATTGGGGGTTTTGGGGGGGGGGCCAAGGCCCCCTTGGCCCCCTCCCTGGGTGCGCCACTGATGGCAACGCAGCATTGGTACCACACTATAATATCGATGTATTGTTATCATCCCTAAACTTAACGACATGAAATTAAAGCATTGAGCTGTGTGAATGAAAATATAGAAGGAATAATATTAACTATCTGTGTCAATATTTTACTTAAACTATTGCCTGTTATCCAATATTTACAAAGTTTGAAAGGTGATGAAGGTGAAGGTAAATAAGCTTATTCCGGTTCTGTCTCTATAGCCAACCTCTTAACTTAAAATACACCAGACTTCAACAGGGTGCCATAAATGACAAATGAAATTAACCACTATGCGGAGAGTTTGAGAGTTCTTGGAGAAATTTGACTTATATTATAGAATATGCAGTCGCTAGTGATTTTATTAAATTTTGTGTAAAAGCTAGAAAAAATAAATAAATCTACGCGAAACACGTTATATGTTGGCAACTTACAAGAACAGCCATATAGAATTCCTATTTCTAAGATAGTCAAAAATTTTAAAATTAAAGCGCTGTTGCGATACGCCTTCTGCCGGCGCAGTAGTAGTAAAGATCGATTCAAACTTGAATGGCACAGAGCGTAATTGCTGCATCATCGGTATGTATGGTAACTTGAAAAAGGACAACCTGTTATTTCGCACTCTAAAATCGCCAGGCGCGATCGATACGCCACTGGCGTAGTACCTTTGAAACCCAATTTTAGCGTTTTACATAGTATCAAATTATATATAATACAACTATAAGTCTATTACCAAAAATATAGGCAGTGACGTAGCTGTCATAACCATGGAAACGACCAAAATACTGTATGGTCATTGGCGGTTTGCATTAGTTTCCATGGTTTCGAATAATACGTCACTGCCTATAATATTGGGTTTTGAGTATATAAATATTTCTCTCAAAATGTAGGTTTTAATCCGTATAAATTATATTACAGAAATATTTTCGAAATCAGTCGAATCTTTTTATCAAAAATGCACAGAATTTTCTTTGCAAAAATCATATTAACTTGTAACTAAGGCCTACATTTTTTTATAACCTGCTCACCGAATTAAATAAGGCTACTTAAACCTAACACATAAATTGGTTACATACCGTCAAAGCGGGTGACTTGACTACGATTTTGATGTAAATGTAGTTATAGGAGACAGATGATTAAAAAAAAATACCAAAAAAAATTATTAAACTTGCATACAAGTTTAAGGAACATAATCCCACCTCATTCTTGTTTATATGTCATTTCGTTATATCAAAAAAAAATATTATATCCAACATTCCAAGTCACCCGCAATTCGGGTGACTTGAAAAATTGGTATAATTTCTATTTTTTGAGCTTGAAACCCACTCGAGGTGTGACTTGAAATATTGAAATGTATTTTAAAAAATATTTATACCTTAAATTAAAACAGAAAACAGCCAAAATCAACAAAAACAAAGGAAATACATATTTTATTCTTAATTTTACAAACTTAAAAAGAAATTCTTAATTGTGCGGCCCATGCTCTATTTAATGACTCCTTGGTGTACCGAACGTAACTACGTCCCCCAATTTTTCGTTTATACCTCTGCGGCATATTTTCTTAATTTTGTCGTCACCCTAAAAATTTACCAAACATAAAAAAAATCCCTAAAGGTTGGAAAAACCGAATTATAAATTGATATTATATTAAAACCTTTAAAAGAACTATTTTTTAAAGGTAATTATCATAAATTCTTACCTTAAATTAAATTCCTTCTGTTCTAGCCAAGCAAAAGTTTGAGCGCTTTAAAAACCGTCGTTATTTACTAAAGATTTGCAACGGACGTGTTTAAACGAAAGAGCAATCTACACAAGCGCAACGCTGCTGAAAAGTAGGCATAGACCAAGGTCAAACGATCGGCCGTAGCTGAAGCTCCAGCTCCGTGTCGCTAAATAGTTAGGTGGCTAAATCTCCGACCAAGTAGAATTTTATCAAATCACCCCTCATTTTCAAGTCACCCACTTTGACGGTACCTGTAGTTTTTCAAAGTAATTACTCTTTCTGCATAAACTTAATAACATTGCTAATAATTTCTCGTCTCTTACTATATATAATAGCACCTCTCATCCCAACTTTGTTTTGGGGACATTGCAAAAATAATTTAGTCAATTAATATTAAATACACTAATACTGTAAATGCACCATAACTAAGAGACAAAAAATGAGAATAATACAATCTAAGAACCACATACAGAGATGACAGAGAAACTGAACACAATAAAGACACCTACAGTAGGTATATTTGTATCTACCTATTTTGTTAAGTTATGCTATTAATTTTATTGAAGGCATATAATCATAATTACAACCATAACATTGCCCGAGTCTTTAGGACTTAAATATTCCAAGAACGTACAAAATTAACATCTTAACAATTCACCTTTATTAAGTAATTATTATATATTTACCTACTTAAGAACACTCACAATTATTGTTGTGATACCTACTTACCTTAATATTAATTATTTAATAACAAAAATATGGGTTTTCTAAAGCAGGTACCTATACCTACTTAAAACATATTTTTTTATTTAAATGTAAATTTTACATTACCTACGCATACCACCAAACACAAAATTAATTTACAATTTTATTATTATGGGTATCCAGAATCGACAGTTTCTATAAAATTAAGGTTAAAAAATAAATATCTTTACTTTGTAGGACATATAAGCTTTGTTTTGGTTCAAGCTTAGAACCGTTCTAGAACAGTCCGCACATGCGCAGTGACTTATTTATGTTTTGGTTGAGTCTAGAATCGATTCCGAACTGACATTCAAGTGTTTTGGTTATATTTCGAACCGGTTCGTAACCGTTCTCGAGCTATCATTGCAGTTCGAGCTTTTTGATAGAACCGATTCGGGATTTTTAGTTGACGCATGCGCAGTTGAATTTTTCTAATGAAAATAGGCGTCAACTAACTTTTTCTTCTGTGGTCAAGATCCCTGTTTGCTTGTTTGGCTATCTATCTAATAGAAATAATATTAGATTAAATAAAAATGAAGATATTTGAAACTAATATTTAGCCATTTTTGCTGTCTGGTACTGTGCAAGTTACTCAAAACGGTCAAAAAATCTTTAACATGTATTTTTAAAATTTTGAGGTTATGGTCAATTTCCTCTTCTTTCTTTTATAATAAGCTGTTTTGGTTTTTTCGACTGCGAAGCGATTCTTAAACAGTTCCAGGATTTATTTTATTGCACATTGAGTTCTGCGCAGTTCTCGAACTGTTTGGAATAAATCCTTATTTTAAAACCAAAACAAAGCTATAGGTAAGAATCGTAAAGTTGGCAATATTGAAGAGATGCTTTCCGAGACTTAGTAATAATGGGATGCATGTTTAGGCGACCGCTTCTATCGCCTTCTGATTTTGGCACGTAAACGTTGAGCAGCGTTGTCAAATCATTCAACTAACGCATTTCTATGTTAAGGATAAATAAAAATCGTAGGGTACGCTTCTAAAGCTTGGTTATTTAAAAATGGGCGGGCACTAAGCGAGACAACAATAGATGGGGACAGTGTCAGGTATGACGGTCCTGTACTATTCAAGTTTGAATTTATGTCTATACTTAAAACCCAATATTATAGGCAGTGACGTATTATTCGAAACCATGGAAACCAATGCAAACCGCCAATGACCATACAGTATTTTGGTCGTTTCCATGGTTATGAGAGCTACGTCACTGCCTATATTTTTGGTAATAGACTATAGTAGTCTTGCTGCTGCGTTGCCATACTGCATACTTTTTATAAGGTTTTATACAAATTTCCCACATCATGATAATACTACATACTACAACGTAAGTTTGGCAAACAATGAGGAGGGGCACAATTCGGATGTTGATTTACTTCAGAATGGAATACGATTTTGGCAATAGGTTCATTTGTTATTGTTTCATCTATAGGTACCAGATGATTGAGTAAAACATCTTTCCAAAAATTCTTAACGAAAATAAATACTAGGGTAGTAAAACAATTAGTTTATTAGCAAAATGTAATAATACTCGTTAACGTACAAAACTTGCTGTGATGGTTAACATTTAATAGTGAAAGGCAAAATATGAAAACTATTATATGATTAAATTAAAGCGGGTTTAATACAAAACTACTCATTTTGCATCGCAGCTTCTTGGCTAGGCGTTGCTGGTTCCTTATCCCCCTTCTTCTTTGAACCGGAAACAATGTCATCAATACGCAACAACAAAATGGCAGTTTCAATTGCCGTTTTGTACGTTTGCAATTTTACTGCCAGTGGTTCCCAAAGACCCTTTTCTTTTTGTTCTACAAGCTCTCCGCTTTCCCCATCAATACCCCATGTGCATGGGGTATTAGGATCGGAGTGGTTTGCGTGTTTGGCTCTAAGAGCCGTTAAAGTTTTGATGGTATTCGCACCACAGTTTTGAGTCAGAGTACGTGGAATAATTTCTAAAAAATAAATAAAAGAAAAATTGATAATTTGGTTTTGTTAAAGCACAACATAAACTAAGTAAACCTATACAGTATACATCCCACCTAACGGGGCGAAAACGAGGCGTAAGGTCGCGATGTAAAAGCCGAAAAGCGAAGTGGCTTTAGGATGATATTTGCGTTCGCTAAATGTTTATTACAGGCAACGTTTGGCGCAACTAGCTACAGATTTGTACGTCATACACAATTATGAGCGGTAAAATGATTATATCGGAAGGTTTCTCTTGGTCAAATAAAAATTAGAGCTTTCTTCATTATTCTGGTATTTTTCATTCATAACATTTACTCCAAAACAAATAAGTGCTGGTACTTTCTAGCACATGATAAGTCAATTTGATATCGATCAACTTTAATTTAATAGTTTTGACTATTAAAAGTGACAAAGGAATAAATTACTGTTGACATCAAATATTTAGCAATCTAGCAAATTGTAGCAAAAGTGTCTAGATCCATTAATAATTCAATGCAAAAACCCGCTACGGCATCAAAATTCTTTTAATCCATCGTAAATATTGTTTCGAAACTTGTTATATCCATTGGTTACATAATATTGTATCAAAAGCCTAATTCCGATCCCATATGATTACGCTTACATCGTGCGATATCAAAACTGTTTTCTTCCACAACTATTTCGCGGTTCTAACTTGTTTTGTTTAGTAATTTGTTGACCGCCTTACGCTGAGGTTGTAACGACAAAATATTGCTATAATTCAATAAAATTCATTTAACTTGACATATTTTATTATACAAAGTGCTATAATATGGATGGTACTGTCATCCGTGCAACACCTGGAAGAGGCAGAAAAAACGTTCTATAGAAACGACATAGAAAGAAGAGAGACAAGAAAAGTATGGGTTTTATTAGTCCAGAATTACTTCCAAAAGTATATCCGGTAAAACAAGCCAAAGTTAAGGACGTAGAAAATCTGTTAAAGAAGCATTTTGGGCAAGATTGGAAGGACCTTCCCAATGTAGATTTAACCTTCTATAAAAATGATATTGATAACTTTAATGTTACTGACCAACATAACATTGATAACGAAGTTGAAGCAGAACCGGCGCCTGAGTATACCGAAGAAGTCGATGGCTTGAGAATTTAGGTTTTAATATTATGGTACCTATTGTAAGAAAAATAATAAAAACCTCGTAAATACTACTTTTTCTACAATTACTTTTCCAAAACTTCCTTAATCCAATAACGACTGTTTCATAACCTTTTAAATCCACTATTTGGCAACAAAACTGTTTTAATCCAATTTTTTTTTAATGACGAATTAATACTAATGGTAATACATTTAAAATATACAGTGTGTCTACGTAAGTTGGCGGCATATGGGAAACTTTTTTATTATTAATTTTACGAAAAAAAGTTATTCTTCATAAAAAGTTCTGCATGGTCCAAAACCTAAAATGCAACCATCAAATATCGAAATTTTCCAGTCATATAAGAGGTTTGTCAAAAAACGTGAATTTTTCCCAAGAATGTAAATTTTTCCCAAGAGTAAAGTACCTTTATTTTTGACATTATTAAAAAAAGTTGATCAGAACTAAACACAACGTCTAAATATGCAATAACACGCATTAAATTAATTAAATAATTAAAAAATTAAATTTTTAATAATAAATCAATAAAATAATTTTTCAACATAAATACGTATAATTGCACATTTAGCCGTAGTTTTTAGTTCTGATCAACTTTTTTTAATAACAATTTTTGATAATGTCAAAAATAAAGGTACTTTACTCTTGGGAAAAAATTACATTCTTAGGAAAAATTCACGTTTTTTGACAAACCTCGTATATGACTGGAAAATTTCGATATTTGATGGTTACATTTTAGGTTTTGGACCATGCAGAACTTTTTATGGAGAATAACTTTTTTTCGCAAAATTAATAATAAAAAAGTTTCCCATATGCCGCCAACTTACGTAGACAAACTGTATAAAAACCTGTTTTAGAACATACTCTGCTTACGCGAAACTAAATATGGAGAGTTAAATTTGAGCCTGAACTTAATTATAATTTTTAGGTCTTTCCTGAAAAAACTTGGTGCATGGATTTAAAGAGTTTAGTTTCTGAAGTTACCGCTCATAAATACTGATTTTTTTAAAATTTAAAATCAATAAATTATAAATAAATAATATTTACGTGCAATACAAAATTATAAAATACGGTCTTCCAGATATTTAAGAAATATACAGGGTGATTCCCGTTGAGTGGCCTATTAGAAGATTAAGGACGAGAAACGTTATCATTTTTAAAATTTAATAGCATGCATAATTGACTTTGAACTTATAAGTTGATAAATCAACTATGTAATTACACGTTTGGATCACTTCCGGTTATACCGGAACTTATAGTTAACTTTGGTATTTCAAATAAAATACCCTGTATGTTTTAGGTTTTTTGGATACCTTATTAAAAGCTAAGTAACTTATGTTAATAATAATAATATATCCCTATCTCTAAACGTTTTTTAGATATTAATTATAAACATAAACATACAGAAAAGAAAGTTCAGTAACGGTGAAACTAATAAAGCTAAACGTTTAAAATTTTGATAGGTTTTAACTTAAGCTTTACATTCCATAACTTGGGTTTTAGATTTCTCCTACAGAATACCCTGTATATTTGAGCTTTTTTGGATATCTATCTTAGGAATCTAAGTAACTTGTGTTAATAATATATACCTATCTCTAACCGTTTTGAAATATGATTTATTAATTTTTTTTTCTATGTAAAAACATACCGAGAAAAAATTCAGTAACTAATAAAGCTAAAGGTTAAAAATTTTGATAGCTTTTAACTAAAACATAGATCTATACATTTCATAACTTAGGTTTTACGTTTTTCATACAGGGGGTTTTTAAAATTATGCCAATCGAGGCATTTAGATAGTGTCCGACCGAAACAAGATTTTCAGCCGAAACCGAAACTTATTTATACATGTTAAAAATTTTATTGTATACTAAAATTTAATATATTTTAATTTTATATAAGACGAGATCGATCTTGGGAACGGATTGAACTCTTCCCACTAAACAAAAAAAAAGGTCGACAGCAGAGAAAAAATCTATTTAGGTATATAGACAACACTGTCTACGAACCCACCCAAACTTAGGTGAACGGTGCGCGACAATTCACACACTGAGTTTCGGCATGGCCGAAGGTTCGGCCGGTTTTTGGCCGAAACCGAAACTAGATTTTTTGGCCGAAACTAGCCGAAACCGAACCTTCGGTCGGTCTCTACATTTAGATAAGTGTGCATAACTTAATTTTCGTATCTAAATGTCTAATATGCCACTATCCATCAATGTCCTTTTGGAATTATGAGCAATTATAAAAAATCTTAAAATCTTTGTGTTATGTTAATAAAAAATTATTTTTGCAAAGTAGGTGCAGCCTGCGATTTTTTACAAATAATAATGAAAGTAATTTTAAATAAGTAAATTAGAATATGATAACAGGACCATGGTAAGTATCAACTTAAAATTTATAAACTTTCGGTAGAACCGAGAGTGATTCAAACGTAAAAATATAATATTTTAAAAGTTTAAAGTCAATTATGCTTGCTACCACATTTTTGAAAATTTCTAATAGGCTACTTAACGTGAATCACTCACACAAATCATTCTATCCTCTGAAATAATACCACTGTTAATAAGTCTCCATAATATTGTACCAGACAAAATCTTTTTTTACATACCTAGAGCATGTGCCAACGCTCTATATGGCCCATGAGTCGCCTTCTGCAATAACTTTTGGGCAACAGCCATTTCAATAGCTCCGCCTCCAGGAACCAAACGCGGCGAAAGAATAATGTTTCTTGCCACTTGCAAGGCATCTTGCAAATTTCTTTCTGTTTCGTTAAGAATGTCTTTACTAGCACCACGTAACACAATTGTACATGCCTAAAATTTAAAGAAAAAACATGGGTAAATATTTAAAAAAAAATCTAAAGCATCATTTAAGTTTACTTTATCAAAATTACAACTATAAAAAAGAAAAATCACTGGACAAGTAATTTTTGTAAAATAAAGGATACTTTGTGACTTGTCACTATTAAGATTTTTTTTGGCGTTACGACCGTTTTGTAGTACAACTACAGAACAACGGCCATAACGTCAAAGAAATCTTAATAATTTAGCAACAGGTAACAAAGTATAATTTCGTTTCATTTCCTATAGTTACTTTAAAATGCTTTTATTCCAAACTTCTAACTTTTACAGTTCATTATATGGAAAATGACAAAATTATATAGAAAATAATAATCATTAAAAGAAAATGAAAAACATATTGTATAAACCATTTAATTTAGTAAATATATCTTTAATTGTTTTCTAAAAGTTGTCAATTTTTTAATTTTCTGATATTTTTTTCCAAAATGTTACTGGTATAGTTTGATCATTTACATCGTCTGGTCTTATGTATGATCATGTAACTCTTAAAGTGTTGTTTGATTTTTTTTAATAATATAGTGAGTTAGAATGTCTATATTCAGATTGACATTTTTCAACCAACTTTATAAGTTTATTACAGGGATAAATAATAATATATAAAAATAACTAGAACAATTATAACTCTAACTTAGTATAAAAAAGACAGTTAAAATATAAATAGGGATGTCCAGGTGGCAATTAACAAAAAGTTTAAAGTTGTTGTCACAAAATGTCTTAAAGTTAATTAAAAATACTTGCATATTCTTTAAAAAATAATTTCAAAAACATTATCATAGATTTTACAGTAATTGATTAACTTTAAAATCCGTTATTATGATATTTAAAAAATGACACTTTGAACTTTTTGCTTCTCACTCCTTCATATAATATTATCCATTATACAGTGAGGACCAGAAGTCCTGCATAAACTCGATAAAAAATTAGGGATGCATTTTTAGGAAAAATGCTTGAACACGTAAATTTTTATTTTCATTTACGCATCTTTTGACGTGAAAGTTTAGTGTACAGGGTGACACATGTTAAAGATATGACGTAATTCGGTATTTTTTCTTATGGAACACCCCGTATTTATTATTTTTTAATTCTAATAAATATTCTGAACATATCTGATATAGCATATCCTACGCCTAAAATGAAAGATTATCGAGACATTTTCGATTAAATAATAGTACCTAGTATTTTTAAAGTCACCTTGGGTTTTATTAGGCAGTTGAAGTGCGGTCACGAACGTTAACGTATACGTACAAATTGACAGCTACGCATGCGCAGTAATCACATTTTGACGTACGTGTTTCAAGCAGTTCAACGGGCGTACGTTACCTTGCGTTGTTTTACGGGCGTGAAAAATGAACGTTCCGTTAGCCGAAGGACCTCCGAATATAACCGATTATTTCCGAAATGTCATTTTTTGACAAACAGTTTTTTCTGTGGTTCTTAATGAATAACTTTTTTTAACCACAAAACGTAACAAACAAATCCCAAATAATTTTGCAGTAATCAAAAATATCAAAATTTATCAACAATCCGAGTTATTTGTTTTTTAGTTAAAAAATAAAAGTATTTTTATTATCGTAAGTTTTGTGATTCAATTGTGATTTTAGTTCATCAGAGATACTTTTGAATTTTTTTTTCTCTATAAGTTTGTATAGATTTAAGTTTGTTATCGATGGTATTGTTCCATTTTATTTGTATTTTTAGAAGATTTAAAAATAAAACAAGGTTTTATACTCTTCCATACTCCTTTTTGCTTTTCTTCCTTCTTTATGCAATTTTCTTTACTTTTAAAAAATCAACAGAAAAATAAAGGTAAAAAATTAACATAATAATATGACAAATGTCAAAATTGCATTTTTTGTAGGTTACGTTAACGGACACAGAAGATAAGCACTTCAACTAAAATTCTTTCCACCGGTTCGTCACGTTAACTCCTCAAATAACGTACATAAATTTGCTTACGTATTGGTTGTACTTCAACTGCCTATTATTTAAATAGGTATAAAGCAGTCCTTCAAATTTGTTGTCATTAGTTGTCAGTTTATAGCTGACAGCTATCAAGTAACATTTAATCTTGTCTCATGCAGCATTTCGTACTACTTAACTAAATAAAATTGAAAATTAACAAAAGAAAATGGTTAAATTGACTGAAACTCAGAGAACAGATGTCTTAAATCTTAATTATGATAGGATGTGGTGATCGTATTAGGACTCAAAGTTTGTGAAGTCTTTAATATAAAGTATAAAGACATTCAGATATCTTAGTCCAACGTAAGAATAACCGAGAAGAGATTTAGAGAAACGGGACAGGTACGAGATCTTCCTAGGTGCGGTAGGCCTTCAGTTTCAAAAGATAAAAAATTAAACATCTAAACTCAGTTCCAAAAAAAGTGACGCACCTAATTTTTGTTGCAACTTTAAAGCTTTGTCATTTCTGAACAAATGGACCGATTTTTATTTAATTTCCATTTATTGGTAGGTAATTCCTTTACCTTTAAGAAAAAAATAAACTGGTAGAAATTTTTTCAAAGCCCCCTGGACGATAGCGGAAAAACTCAAGCCATGTTATTTTCTTAATTTTTGACTCACCCTGTGCGTTAATCAAGTAAATGTATAGAAAGCGCCTACACTCTATATGAAAGTCGCTTTTTTTACGAGCATTGTGATTTTTTGTTCATTAATTTATCTCTAAAATTGTCCAAATTACAGCTTTTTTGCTGAAACCTTACGTCTATTCCACAGATGTAATTCATTGTAGGATCACATTGCCAAAAAAACAATTATTGCAATTGCCATAGCAAATAATACATATTATTTGACTTTTTGTCATTAAAAAAGCCAATGTCAATATAAAAGTTGTAGTGGCTAAAATTACATAAAATGCCTCAAATAAGTTCAGAACAAGTAGCAGCATTAGTTACTTTAGTTAACGATGGGCGAAAAATATACGGGGTGTTCCATAAGAAAAAATACCGAATTACGTCATATCTTTAACATGTGTCACCCTGTATACTAAACTTTCACGTCAAAAGATGCGTAAATGAAAATAAAAATTTATGTGTTCAAGCATTTTCCGAAAAATGCATCCCTAATTTTTTATCGAATATATGCAGGACTTCTGGTCCTCACTGTATAACAATGACAGCTTTTCAAAATTGTTGTTTATTTTAATCGTTTGTAAAAAGTAAGTTTGTCTAGTATCATGTCTGTGGACATTACGAACTTTTGTCAACGTTATTTTTTGCTTTAAGGTGGGAGTATCAACATGCTTGCCAAACTATAACCTATTTCGCGTAGATTTATTTATGTTTTCTAGCTTTTTTACAAAATTTAAAGAAAATCAGTATCGACTTGATATTCTATAGGTAATAATTGACATATTTAATAAATATGAAGGAATTTCATAACTTATTTTAGGATAATTGTATAGCGAAAAATATCGGGTAAGATTTTTTTAAATATTATTATGTCATTGTCACTCATTGTTCTTTCATTATACAATTCTCCCAAAATTAGCAATGAAATAAATTGATATTTTTGTAATATATCAGATATTACCTAAGTAATGTGCCGACGATACTATAATTTTATTTAAATGTTAGTTTAAAAAATAATAAACTTGAAAAAACAAAGCGAAATAGGTTATAGGTTGGCAATAAATTGAACGACATTGAGAATTCAACCTTAAAAGCAAAAAAGGAATAAATAAACTACACAGAGTGTCCGGGAAAATGTGGGAAATCTCCCGGATATGAAAAAAACACGTGGAAAGAATACTACAAGTTCATATAAACTTCTTTCGTATCGACCTCCTCTTCGGAGATATGGGCTCCCAAGGAGCTCCCATGGAATTAAGTTTTTGACACATAATTATTAAACCAACAGGCATATTTAAATTTTTTTTCATATGATCTATACCAGGTAAGACCCTTCAAATTATTATCCCAGAAAGTGTTGCGAATTACTCACAGCTGCAGGGACGGACTAGCGGTGACACTAATGTGCCCATTTTTTTTATGCCCTACATGATAAAAACTTTGGACAACGTTTTTTACATACCTTTAACTATTGACTAAAAATTAAGTACTCTTCATTCATGTGTGCTGTGCTAATCCTAACCGTTTTCGGAAAAACGTAATTTTTAACATATTTACATCATGTATAGGTATTTAGCGTATTTCAATACATCTTTGTTCCTATAAATTATAAATGTTCGCTTTTAAACGCTTAATATTAATACATGATTGCAATAAAATGACGTTTTTCCGAAAACGGTTAGGACTGGCGACATGAATAGAGTAGGTACTTAATTTTTAGTCAATAGTTAAAGGTATGTAAAAAACGTTGTCCAAAGTTTTTATCATACAGGGCGTAAAAAAAATTGGCACATTAGTGTCACAGCTAGTCCGTCCCTGCAGCTGTGAGTAATTCGGAACACTTTCTGGGATAGTAATTTGAAGGGTCTTACCTGGTATAGATCATATGAAAAAAAAATTGAAATATACCTGTTGGTTTAATAATTATGTGTCAAAAACTTAATTCCATGGGAGCTCTTTAAGATCCCATATCTCCGAAGAGGAAGCCGATACGAAAGAAGTTTATATGAACTTGTAGTATTCTTTTCACGTGTTTTTTTCATATCCGGGAGATTTCCCACATTTTCCCGGAAACCCTCTGTATAATTATATCTAAGCATTTATTCGCTTTATATAAATTTATGATTACTTATTAAACGACCATATAATTAGAAAACACAAGACATAATCAATCACTTTCATTTTATAAATAATTTTGGCCAGCTTTTGAATACTGAAAATGTGCGCACAGTGCAACCATATAATCTACCAAAATTTCATAATAACGTTTTATTTTATAAAGACGTGACAAGCTGGGTAGTACTGGTCGTTGTTACCCGGTATAACCAACAAATTGTTTTGAACTATTATATTTCCCATCTCTGCAAATACAATTATAAAAAATTAAATAAAAATTTGTATAGAAAATTGTAATTAAAGGTCCATTTTAGCGCAACGGAACTAAATATAAAAACTGCCATAACTAGGGTTGGGCCATTTGAAAGTTTCAAATGAAATTTTCTGTTTTGAACTTTTCAAAACCGAAAAATTTCACTTAACCCAAAAAGTGAAATTTCAGTGACATTTTGGAAATTTTCACCTAAAACTTTCAACTGATAAATGTCCTTATTACATTCGAAACTTTCAGAAAAATTTCATAAATTTCAGTGAAACTTTCACAAAGCTTTCCATGCAATCAACCACCCCTCGTTTATATAATAGACGCATCCCAAATCTCGGCAATACTTGAGATTCCCCTGGTTCATCGGTGCGACTTTGCTGTGCGACGTCTTTTATTTATTAAGATATAGCTTCACCGATTATCAACTTAAATTGTGGGATACAACAGAAACTAAAATTTAATGAAAATTTCAATAAAAATTTCATAATTTTCAATGAATTTTTCACGACATTTAAGATTTTTTTTAAAGTTTCATAAATTTCACAAAAATTTTATAAGTTTCATAAATTTCATGAAAATTTCAACTGGAAATTTAAAATCCTCGCTCAAGTGAAATATGCACAATACTAGCCATAACCAAGTTACACTTTCATGTAAATTAATAGTAGGTACAACCATGTATGCAATAAGCTAAGTGTTAGTGCTATTGCTTAATGAATTCGGTGACGCGAGTAACTTGTTAACAGTTTATCAAAAATGGCGCATACTGCAAACTTACCTTAGGATTTTTACATTTAGTGACATAACAGAAATATTCATCTCCCATCTTTTTAATTTCAAAGAGGCCAGCTCCAGTACCAATGTCAGATTCCTGCAACTCCTCCGTTCTGTTAACAATGGTGGCGCCACAAGCACGGGCAATTCTGTTATTGTCGGATTTTCGTACTCTACGAATTGCAGTTATACCTAAAAGATGATGTGTAGAGTTTCTTAGTGCAGTTATTTTTGCAACTATCGTTTAAAAGGTTTAACTACCAGAAAACTGTTTAACCCTTCGTGCCATCGACTTCATTTAAAGATAACCTTGTTAACTACCGGCCTACAGCGTATGCCATGTAAGTTTCTAGCGCATTGGCCTTTCTCTTGTCAAACACACTTGCCAACTAATGATTTTAATCACTTAATTTAGAAAACAGCTTGGAGATATGGACATTGGCTGGATTGGCGAGAGATGAGTATACAGGGTTTCTCACGATAACCGTATATTTGTATTAGAATATGTTGGCAAGTAATGCGATTTGAATCCTGCAAATTTGGATAATGAGGTTTTCGAAGGCGCTCTCTTTAAATGAAATAACAGCGATCATTTGTGACTTCCGGTTATACCGGAAGATGTCACAAACTTGCCCATTTTAAATAGAACACCCCTATATAATATATTTTCTTGTGTTACTTTCTGTTTAGAATTCATAAAGTTTTCCCTCCAAAAAACACAGCTGGTTTTAGCTAAATGTTGTGTGGTAATTCCAGAGGGTAGATATTTGACCGTCCTGTTATTATTTTAAAGTGGGGTGGACCCCCGAAAGCCATAGGTTAAGAAGTGGAGGTAGAAGTGGGGAAAGGTGGTAAGCTCTGCGACAATAGTGCAATGTTGCCAAGGATTAAACAAGGAATAAGGAAAGGAATTGGAACACTTTCTTTATTTCCAATAACTTTTATTACAACTTTTTTGTCCTATTTTATCCGTTTGTAAGAAAAAAATGTTTTTCTTTAATTTTGACCTTTAACAGGAAGTCGAATAAAATTTTTATAAATATATATACAGGGTGTCCCATAACTTATGGGCCGTAGAGTAACTGGAGATAATAGACATCAAACTAAGCCGATTAAGTCATAAAAGTTTTTTTCGGATTGTTACTCGTTCTAGAGATACAGGGTGTTGAAAGTAAAAGTTTATTATTATTATTATTAATAATATTATTATTTATTTAGTTAAAAGTTTAATAAAGTGCACTGAGGTCAACGGTGGTCACTTTCAACATTTACTAAAGTGAGCTTCTTATTTTTGTTCCACTGTTTCGAATTTATTGCGCTGTGATAATTAAAATATTAATTTAATTATGTACTATGTTTTTTATGCTTTAGGATGTTTAAAGGGAAATATCTCGAAAACCGTTAAAGATATTAAGATCAATCAAGAACACCTTTTTGACTCAGAAAATGCCCTTCTTTAAGAAACTTTAATTGAAAAACACCTAATATCACAGGTAAGAAAAAAAATCATAGATTTATGAAGCCCAGTGTATGCAACTAGCGCCCTCTAGTGTGAAACTTAAAAATTTCTACAAATTCTTATTTCTTGCTCATAAAAACATAATACTGCCAACTTTCAATTCGATTTATTAAACGGTTTTAAAATTATGGCTTATTTTTGAGAATAAACTTTTACTTTCAACACCCTGTATCTCTAGAACGAGTAACAATCCGAAAAACGTGCATGACTTAATCGGCTTAGTTTGATGTCTAGTATCTTCAGTTACTCTACGGTCCATAAGTTATGGGACACCCTGTATAAATAAAAATAAAGTTATTTCATTTGATGAGAGCCTCTCCGAAAACCTCATTATCCAAATTTGCAGGGTTCAACTTGCGTTACTTTCCGAAATATTCTAATGGACGGTTACAGTGAGACACCCTGTATAACTGGCTGTATATAATATATAGCTAATGTTGACGACTTCCAGTGCCAGTACTTAGTTTTGAAATAAAGTCCAATAACGTTTTAAATTTTATAGCTATTTTTTTTAAATACCTACTTAGTAGTTTTTGAAAACGTACTATACTAATGCGAAAAATGTCTTTGATCCTTATTTCCCCCAAAAAGACCTAAAGGCGTATTTAACACAACTTTTATTTTAATGATGAAGATATAGAATATGTTTATAAAAATGCGCCTGGTTGTTAAGAAAAACTTGAACAAACCCGAGCAAACCATCTCCAAGATAAAAATATTATCTTCATTTTATTTTTTACTTAACTACGTACCTGCTCTGAGTAAAAAGTGTTGTGCCAAATCAGCAACGCCCTTTTCTGTAAATACTAGGTCTGGTTTAAGAGCTATGATTTCATCACACTGCTTTTTAACATGTTCTTCTTCCAGTTCCAACATCCTGGTAAAGTCCTGCAAACAATACGTTAAGTACATATGTTATTTTCTATTACTACTATAATATATCGTCTTCTTCACTAAATTTTGATTTTTACCCTACCGCATAGAGGAAGAAAAAAATAAAATTTTTAAGGTTTCAGTTTTTAAAATTTTGATTTATTTACTGAGAAAATAATTAAACAAAATACACTCTTTAATAAAAACTGGTGAAACCAGCGATCTACGTCATTCATAACAAATTGACCAGTCGCAGGGACTTGGACTAACGGTCGACCCGCCTGCATCTACCTGAATAATATCTCGCGCCTAGTCTCCTATTCTCGTCTATTTAAGTCATCGAAATGAATATAACGATATAATCGATCGCAAGAATGGCAAATAAAAGAATTCCGCGGATAATGGAATGATGTACTAAGTAATTCATGTTTTCAAACGTTCTGCTGTCGCGGCGTCTTTTTAGTTCTTTCTAGGAAAGATCCGTGACACTCTTGGAAGATTATTATTATTGGAATATATTTTCAATAGGTTCTAATTAAGGATATCAATGCTAAATATATTAAATTGGATTACAGTAAAAAGGCCGATTTCTAAGATGTTTAGAAAAACACCAAAACATTAATTTTAGTATGCTTTAATAAACTATTAATTGAAATTTAAAAAAGTAATTTAAAATTTGGCAATGCTTATATGAATTACTTACACCTTGCGCTGTAATTTCAACATTCGTTTGAGATTCGCCCTTCTTGTATTCAAGAGAACAATCCAATAACACAATTCTTGGATTCTGAAAAAAATTACAAATTTAATTTAAATGCAAAAAAATCGTTTTTGTGTAACTGTCATTGTAAAAGAAACATTTTTGTTGAATAAATAAATCATACGACATTATTGAGAAAATTAACAACTATCTTCAAAAACTAAAAATGTTTATTTGTCCAAAAATAATACCTACCTCAATATACCTCTTCATTTTAGGATGAGTTACATCCTTATTAAGCATAACCCCACTCAATATTTCAGATTCTTCAATAGAACCTCCTGGGATCTTTTCTACTTTGGCATATCTTTTAATGTCCACTTCTGTCCTACCATTTTCCTCTAACATTACCGTCTGAACGGCATCGAGGGCAATATTGACAGCTAAGTCAGACCATTTACTAATAAATTTAGTTCCGATACAACCTTTAACCTGAAATTAATATTATTAAAACGCCTAAGTAATTTTTCTAAACAATTACAAAATTCTACTACTATGCCCGATGTATCTCATCAATAATTACTATAATCTTTTTCTACCTATTTATTACCCTGGACAAAACAAATGAAAATAATGTGCTGGATAACATTAACAATCAGATTGGTTTTAAAGTTAGGCGTTTTTACTGTATGGTTTATTGTCTAGTTATTTATACCAAAATGAATTTTGTTCTCACATGGTTATTGAGATCCACTGACAAAAGCTGCTATAACCATAACACAAAATGTCGAAAAATTAAAATATTTCAATAACTGTTAGAGATAGGGATAAGACATTATTTATTAAAGTTGAATAGTTTTTGACAAGCTAAAACATGACAAAAACTTATGTGGGGTGTTCCATTTAATGGAAGTGACATTTTCAATTAGAAATTTTCTGACTTTGGACTAAGACAAAAACAGCCTGTAAATGATGCAACGAAGTTACTATAAATTTACGGGGTTTTCAATATTTGTACCGAGTTTGTAATAACTTTAAAAGGTAAGTATGCGTGTCCGTTTTTAACTTTTTTATTTTTCATGGTCCCCCCAGTACACTTATTGAAAGAGTGCAGAGAAAGTTTGTGAAGTGCATGTATTATAGGAAATATGGTATATATTCTCAGAAAGGGTGTGATAACGAACACCACTTGGGTGTCTTTAACAGGCTTTAATTGAATAAAGGAATCAAAATGTTACTATTTATTTTGTTTAGAAAGGTGAAATTGACTACCCCGGCAGCATATACAGTAACAGCACGCGGGCTAGAAACTTCGTTTCAGCTCGGATCGCCGAAATCATAATCAGTAATGGCACGTGTGCTAGACAGCAGAATGCGTAACAGCACGCGGGCTAGAAAATCTGACTTCCTCAAGTGGTGGCTAGTAACGACACTCGCGCTAGCAGCAGTTAGAGTAATAGCACGCGAGGTATAAAAAGGTATATCGGCAATCGGTTTGTTCGTTGTTAGCAGAGCATTTTTTAAAAATTTAATTAATATTTTAGGAAATATTATGAAATGAATTGGATTTAAAAAAAAATGCTCTGCTAACAACGAACAAACCGATTGCCGATATACCTTTTTATACCTCGCGTGCTATTACTGTAACTGCTGCTAGCGCGAGTGTCGTTACTAGCCAGGACTTCGGAAAGTCGGATTTTCTAGCCCGCGTGCTGTTACTGTATATTATGCACCCCGGCATTCTTGGTAAACTACCATTTGCTGTCAATAGACTTAACTCGCAAGCATCAAATATTTTTTATCACTTTTTTAATCTGTACGCATCTGAAAGTGATGTAGATACGGCTAGTCTTGGTCAGTTTAAGGATTTGGTCAAGAGAAAACTGAACCAATTAACAGACTAAAGATTTAATTGCAGCAGCTTGTAAGTAAATCTATGATTAATACCTAATTGTGATCATTTAAACATATTATTTACTCCCCCATGCTCACATAAAATGCCACTGTAACTTGGCAGTTTGCCAGTGCGGTATATGAAAATATACAGTGTGTCCACGGATGGAGTTCACTATACTTGTAAATAATCTTATTTTCACTTTTTCGAAAAAAAGTAATTCTTCATCATTTCTTTTGCTTGTTATAAAAAACAATTCGCGTTGAGAAAATTCGATTTTATTGTACAGGGTGCGTAAAAAATGGTAAAATGTAGTTTTACAAAAGTAAAAAATCTTATTTTGATTCTTTCGAAAAAACTCTTTCTTCATAATTTATTTTGCTTGTTATAAAAATACAGTTCGCGTTGAGAAAATTCGATTTTATTGTACAGAGTGCGTAAAAAATAAAAACATTTTTAACGAAATTAAAATTTTTTTAAAGTAAACTTTTTTTGAAGCATTAAAATGAAAGAACTCAATAATAATGTTTATTTAAATTAATACATCGAAAAAAATTACAAATAGTAAAGTTTTACTCAACATGGAACCCTCCTACGTCAACACATTTCTCCATCCTGTTTCGAAATTCATTATATATATTTTGAATCATATCTGGGTGTCACAGTAGCAATGGCATCAGTGATTCTATTTTTTAGGGTTTCAATATTATCTTCCAAGTCAATGGCATACACTCTTGGCTTAAGGTATCTCCACAAAAAGTAATCCATTGCAGTGAGGGCCGGGGAACGTGCTGGCCAGTGTATCGGTCCTATCCATTTCGACCTATCCATTTTTCAGGAAAATGTTCATTAAGCCAGTTTTTAATAATCATTGCAGTATGTGCTGGGCAGCCATCCTGCTGAAATATCATATTTCTTCTAAATTCCAAATTTTCTTCATCCAATTGACGTAAAAAGTATTCACTAAGAATTTGTAAATAATAATTTGCGTTTAGCCTTTGTTCCAGGAAAAATGGACCAATTATTTTATTGAACGTCAACGCACACCATACGTTTACTTTCTTAAATTTCTGGCTGTTTCTACCAATTCTAAAGTAGGGATTCTCTTTAGCCCAAAATTGATAATTTTGACTAGAGATTATTCCATTTGTTGTAAAGGTAGATTCGTCACTGAATACGATATGATGGTGAAAACTACGGCTCACCATTAGTATGCGTTCACCTATTAGTAAAGAAAATTCTAGTCGGTATGAATCATCGCCTTCTTAAACTTTATGAATAAAAGTTGGTTTAAATGCATGAAATTTATTTGTGGACAAAATATTTTGTACGTGACTTTTACCACCCACCTGATTCGATCTTGCTCTCAAAGGAAGTCGAGGATTATTACGAATCGAATATAATAGTTAAGGAGCTAGCGTGCAAAAAACGCCATAGTTGGCTGCCCGTCAGTCGAGTTTGAAAAAACGTTGCCATTACTCCACTGAACACCCTCCCTGGTGCTTGAAGTTTTGCTTTTACCCATCAACTTTAAGATTTATTGGCAATAATGACATAGGGCGATTGGCCATAGTGAGGAGCCCGTCAGTCCGGTTGAAAATTAGGTTCTGTAGGTTGCCAAGATCATGTATCTAAAATTTCGTTGCGATTTAACCACTAGATCTTGAATTAGGCCAAATGGAAGATTATAATTATTTGTTTTTTGACCGCCATTTTGTTGGCCATAGTAAGGAGCCCCTCCAAAACTTGTTTCTACCTCTTCGTTTGGATAAAATGACAGGAAAAATGCACTTGACTGACAAATCGAATCACGACGTTCTTCCCTGGGTGACCTACAAACTCTCGAAAAATCCAATTTTTCAGTCTTTAGCATGGCTTTTTCAGAAATTCAACCGAAATCATCAGTTAATCATTTTTCCTGATTTTTAGACATCCAATTAAGTAGAAATCACAAACGACTGACATTTTCCTCGAATATTTTCAATTTGGCCATACTTTGAAAATTTTCTGATTTTGGACTTTTTTATAATGGCTCAATAATGCTGTTCCAAATGGACTTAAAAGTAAAACAATATATGACGATGATGTTTGATGACCTAAAAAACGTTTCAATACATAAATATCACCTATTTACCCCTTCCTCCACCCCTCTGCTACCCTCCACCCCTATTCATTCGTTGAATTTATGTTATATTATATTGGATTCAGTAATCAAAAAATATAGAATTTTTGCCACAAAAAGATACGATAACCAATTTCAGCAGTAAGAAATGAATAATTACTGAAGAAAATCGAAAATTAAATGGTTATTATTTATTGAATGAAGTTGTTGGCATATTTGGGTTGAGCAAGCTGGGTTGTGTTAGTAACATTTCAATTTCAATATAGAAAAAAACAGATATTTAATTGTTGATTATATTGTAACTATTACTTTTACTTAATTTACATTAATTTAATCATTATATAATGATGATGATGATGATGAAGGATTAATCAAATATAATGATTAAATTAATGTAAATTAAGTAAAAGTAATAGTTACAATATAATCAACAATTAAATATCTGTTTTTTTCTATATTGAAATTGAAATGTTACTAACACAACCTAGCTTGCTCAACCCAAATATGCCAACAATTTCATTCAATAAATAATAACCATTTAATTTTCGATTTTCTTCAGTAATTATTCATTTCTTACTGCTGAAATTGGTTATCGTATCTTTTTGTGGCAAAAATTCTATATTTTTTGATTACTGAATCCAATATAATATAACATAAATTCAACGAATGAATAGGGGTGGAGGGTAGCAGAGGGGTGGAGGAAGGGGTAAATAGGTGATAGTTATGTATTGAAACGTTTTTTAGGTCATCAAACATCATCGTCATACATTGTTTTACTTTTAAGTCCATTTGGAACAGCATTATTGAGCCATTATAAAAAAAGTCCAAAATCAGAAAATTTTCAAAGTATGGCCAAATTGAAAATATTCGAGGCAAATGTCAGTCGTTTGTGATTTCTACTTAATTGGATGTCTAAAAATCAGGAAAAATGATTGACTGATGATTTTGGTTGAATTTCTGAAAAAGCCATGCTAAAGACTGAAAAATTGGATTTTTCGAGATTTTGTAGGTCACCCAGGGAAGAACGTCGTGATTCGATTTGTCAGTCAAGTGCATTTTTCCTGTCATTTTATCCAAACGAAGAGGTAGAAACAAGTTTTGGAGGGGCTCCTTACTATGGCCAACAAAATGGCGGTCAAAAAACAAATTATAATCTTCCATTTGACCTAATTCACGATCTAGTGGTTAAATCGCAACGAAATTTTAGATACATGATCTTGGCAACCTACAGAACCTAATTTTCAACCTGACTGACGGGCTCCTCACTATGGCTAATCGCCCTATGTCATTATTGCCAATAAATCTTAAAGTTGATGGGTAAAAGCAAAACTTCAAGCACCAGGGTGTTCAGTGGAGTAATGGCAACGTTTTTTCAAACTCGACTGACGGGCAGCCAACTATGGCGTTTTTTGCACGCTAGCTCCTTAACTATAACACCAAAATGGTAGTAGCATCATTTTCATCATAAGTATTTTTGGTTTTTTTCACATCTTTAACATCACCATAAACATTTAATTTACGTACCAATTTCTTTAAGCCATTTAAAGAAACGTGTACACCGGAAATTTTCGATGAAAAATTTCAATTGCATCTTTAAAGCTCACCTCTCCAATGCCATAACACTTGATCAAGTAAATGCGCTGCTCGAAGGTTAGCATTTTTTTGAAGATAACAGTTTACAAATGTTGACAAAGAATTTGATTGAAATGTCAGTTAAACCTTATATGACAGCAACAAGCACACCTAATAAAATCGATTTAATTTAATTTAGTTTGAACATCATTAATTTCGTTAAACTTTTTACGCACCCTGTACAATAAAATAGAATTTTCTCAACGCGAATTGTATTTTTATAACAAGCAGAAGAAATTATGAAGAATTACTTTTTTTCGAAAAAGTGAAAATAAGATTATTTACAAGTATAGTGAACTCCATCCGCGGACACACTGTATGTAAGACTAAAGATTCTGTAAATAGAACTATTTGCATTCATTAAACCATTGTTTGATTTTTTTACATATTAGGTACTATATTATACAATTGATAACTGCATAATATTGACAATACATTTTTTATAAATGTATCGTTATCATATTATGATAACATTAAAAATAATTTCGGTGATGTATACCCACAGTTTGACAGTGGGGCACCAAATTTTACATAATATACCCTAGGCCTTGTCCATAGTGTCGCTGTTTCAAATAGCGACGAAAAGAGGAATTGTTATCTTAAGTCACTAGAAAATTTTGAATTTATCATATATAGTAATTTGATATGTATATAATAAAAAAAAACTTACAACATTGGCCAGTGCCGCTTTGTCGTTTTTATCAATAGGCACACTAAGTGGTCCTTCCAAATATGTAATAATGTCCTCTAAGGCTTGTCTGTATTGTCTAATAATAACCGTAGGGTGCATTTGCTGCTCCAGAAACTGTTCGGCAGCAGCAAGCATCTCTCCAGCTAATACAATAACAGATGTCGTTCCATCGCCAACCTAAAATTCGGGAACAATGAGAAAAATTATACCTCTTTCTTGTACCCCCAACCGGTGCCTGTGTTTACTCTCGACGGGCATATGTGTTACACTGAACACTTTACACAGGACGAAAAACAAGCTGGGCGCACACTTTTATTAAACTAAAATCTACAATCTTTAAATCAAAATTCACACATTTCAGTTGTTATTAAAATAGTGATGTGGTTGTTTTTTTTATCAAAATAGGAAAATTAAGAAAACTAGAATACAAATTATGCGTAACATTATTTTTTTGAGGTTAGGATTATATGGGGCTACGGCCCACCTCCCTCCTCAGTTTGAGCTAATCTATGCAGTTCGTCACTAAAGGACAGTTTATTTTTTTTTAAAGACTAATTCTAATTTGTTTAATTAGTATTGTCTTTCACTTGGCAATACACGTTTAGCAATATTTAGTTTATATGAATAGCTTTTTTAACATGATTATCAAATAACCAACGCCACTATTATTCTGCACACAGGTGTACATCTAAACAAAGGTGATTATAGGCTAACTACTTTCCAGAATGGAAAATTTCTGTTGGTAACTACCCAAAACTAATAATCCTCTAACTTTTAATGATCTTCGATTTATAAGTGTGTATATTGCCACTACTTTCCAAATGGTTAGATAGATAGATAGATAGAAACGTCTTTATTTTTTTAACTCGGTGAAGGGCAGCATTGCTGTTTACTTAACCGACTATATAAAATACAATATAATAAATTTACAATAATAATAATAATGATAATTACAAATTATAATTACAATTACTAATAGGAACATATTTTAATAGTATTGGCTATGATATATTATATTAAGTTACGAATTAACAAAATATTTCTACCCCATATGTATTAAAATTACACAATAATTGTAGAAATTTCTTATATTTTGATACAACTTTAATAGTTTAGTACTTGTTGGACCGTTAGGTTTTAATAATGTTTATTAAACAAGTAGGCTTTGAACTTTCTTTTAAAAGACATATAGCTAATGCTAGAGAACCTGTTTCGAACCTCAGAATTAAATAATTTGGGGATGACGTAGGAAAAGCAACGTTCGTATAGAGCAGTTCGGTGACGCGGTATATTAAGTTGATCGTTAAGGCGAGTTTCGCGTTGGTGGGTTGTAGAGCGAAATGTCAGCTTCTCCCGCAAGTATCGAGGAGTCCCGGTCTCAAGCAATTTGTGCAAAAAACAAGTCACACAATTTGTGAGTTACATAGTTACATGAGTTTTGAATTCTTTGCAATCTGTGTTTGGACTGAAAATCAAGGCATGGGCCATAAACAATATCTGCATAGTTGCAATGCGAGAGAACAAGAGACTCGCACAATTGCCGCTTAAGAGACGGACTCAAAATTTCCTTATTTTTGTATAAATTCCGAAGAGAAATAATTGACTTTTGAACTACCTTGGAGACCTGACCTTTAAATCTAAGATTGCTGTCCAGAAGGACTCCCAAGTTTTTGTATTCTTTTACTGTAGGGATAGTGACATCTAACATTTTAGGGTTTAGGTTCTCGTTTGCCTATTCCCTATTTGGTCCAAAGAACATAACAGCTGATTTAGACAGGTTAATTTTTAGACCATTTTTAGTAGAGTATTCGCAGACACTATTAAGACATCGGTTCATTCTTTCAGCAACCGTGGCTGCTTCAGTGGGGGCAAAGCTAAATCGCAGCTGTGTATCATCAGCGTATCTCTGCATGATGTAATCTGTTGCAATATTCTCCATATCAAAAGTATAAATTAGAAATAACAAAGGCCCTAAAATCGACCCTTGGGGTACACCCTTGCTGAGTACTAAGGGTTCGGATAATTTACTGTCAATAAGCACACGCTGTGAACGACCAGATAGATAATTTTTAAAGAAAGTTATAGTATTATTCGTAAACCCGTAGTAATGGAGTTTAGCTCATAAAAGACGATGGTCTAAGTGTCGAACGCCTTACTATAGTCCAGCAGTACCAGGGCGGATGTCTCCCCGCGATCTGCTGTAGTGTCTGCGAAACCCAGACTGAGAATCAGGCATTAGATAGTTAACAAGTAAATAGTTAATGGTTTGGGTGTATATTATTTTTTCAAACAGCTTAGACACCACAAATAATAAACTAATTGGTCTCAAATCAGACACTTTGCCAACATGAGGTACCTTAGGAAGGGGCAAAACTATAGCAGTTTTCCACTGCTGAGGAAACACAGAATTTTCTATACAAAAATTAAAGATATGCGTTAGAAAAGGAACGATTACGGGACGGCACAATTTAATCATTTTAAGGGATATGCCGTCAGATCCGAATGCATTAGACCTTAACTGACCGACTGCATTAAAAACATCTATGTCCTCTACTAGTTGCAGGGAGGAGTTATTAACACTTATACATCTGTACAGATAATTGTTTATTGTGTTCTCATAAACTGGAGGTGTAATTTCTTTCACTGAGTCAACAAAAAATTTGTTAACATTTTGGGGGTTCTTTAAGGAGTTTGGTGTCATAATTATTTTTGGACTTGTTGTATATGTTCATATGTGCGAGGGTTTGCCAAACATACTTCGGCTGCTTGGTTCGGACAATAAAGTTAATGTAGGCTTTTTTTTCATTTCGTACCCCCTGCGTAAAAAGATTTCTCATCTCTTTGTAGGCTAACCAATCATTCGCGCTACCCGACTTTTTATATCTGGATAGTAACCTATTGCGGTGTTTTTTCATGATCTTTAATGTTGTTAGTTGATAGTTTTGTACGGTCAATTATTTCAATACTGTGTCATCAACAAAATAATTCTGGTTAGCCAATGTGACTTTAAAAAGGACTTTAGTACAGCTGTCGCTCTTGTGAAGATCACACATAATATATTGGCAGCAGTTGATAAAAATTAAACAGCGCATAATAGTTGTCTTCTAGAGTTTTTGGCACCCTTAATCATTCACTCTTACTGGCAAAGTTAAAATATTATGGCTTTGAAGAACAATCAATTATATTAAATTATACTTCAACAACAGGTTCGATTTTCTATAAAAACAACATGTTTCACCTTTATATGGGTAAAATCCAAAACAAAAAATCAAATATTTTAAACACACACGTAATAAACATTACACAACAAAGATATTTTAAGAAATAAATAAAAACTATCAAGTGATAAAAAAGGCAACATTCAAAAAACTGGAAAAATTTCACTTTCTATTGTATATTACTTTAATAGAATTTTTCTCAACTATGCATTTATAATTTGATTACACACTTACCTCTTCATCTTGTGTCCGTGCAATTTCAATCATGCTTTTAGCAGCAGGATGTTGGACAGTGATTTCACGTAAGATTGCATTACCATCATTAGTCATAACGATTCCACCCATAGGATCCATTAACATTTTTAGCATAGCTTGAGGACCAAGACATGTTCTTATGACATCAGCAATTTGCTACAAATAAATGTAAAATATAGGTTTATTGAGCAGTAACGTGCAGTGATGTTTAAAGCAGAGTAGACAAAACATACTAAGTTTTGAAAATATAATTTTCATGGGGAACTACTATGTATGATCTACTTAATAATTTATTTCCCCCCAATTAATGACTCTTAATGCGAAAGAAATTTTTTAAAAAAATGGTACAAAAAGGGGAAGGCTTTGAAAGCAAAATTTTCATGGAAACTACTAAGGATGATCTACTTTATTGAGCACATATACCAAAATAATTTATTGCCCCCAATCAATGACCCTAAGGGCATACGAAATAAATTTAAAACAAATTGGTGTAATTCTTAGGTTTAATAGTAATAGTAGTAGTAGTAATTGAGGGGAGATTCGGAAACCTGGCAAGTAGTAGTAGATGTAGACGAGACGCTTGAAAGTATATCGCTCCAGGTCGACCCCAGAGGGTGCTTGTCTTCCCAGCGGGGTCTTCTTTTTCTCCAGGCATTCAGCGCAGATTGGGTCCTCTGCGACACATATTAGGGCTATTCTTAGGTTTAAGTTTTGAAAGTTAAATTTTCATGAATATACATTTCCCCCAATTAATAAATCATTATTCGGTGAGAATAAATTATTTCGGCAGATGTTCTCAATAAAGTAGATCATTCTTAGTAAATTCCTATAAAATTTTTATTTTCAAAACTTAAACCTGACGCACGATTTTTTTCGTATGCCCACAGGATCATTAAGGGGGGGAGGATAAATTATTTTGGCATATATACTTAATAAAATAGATCATTCTTAGTAATTTTCCATGAAAATGTTGCTTTCAAAGCCTTCCCCTAATAATTGTACCATTTTTTTTTTATTTCTTTCTCATGCCCCTAAGAGTAATTAGTTTGGGGGAATAAATTATTTTGACATATATACTCAATAAAGAATATCAACTTTAACAGTTAACTTTCGGCGTGGCCACATCCCATAACGTACGCAGCGAACATAGGCGTAGAGTTCTTTGTGGCCACAACTCTACCATTTAATTTTTCTGTCTGTTGACAAATTTGAATTAAATATTTATTTACATCTCAAGTACCTACATCCACAGATACAGTAATCCAAATGGTACCGAATAAAAACAATAAAAAATATCTATATACCGGGTGTTCATTTAGTGTGTCGGTGGACTATATCTCGTTATCCGTCGACGTTAGCAAAAAACTGTAAATACAAAAGTTGTAGCATCTGATAGTGTGCACCATTTAAAAATAATAGTCAAATATACAGGGTATCTCAAACATGCAGGGTGAACCACACATGATTTTTTAAAACGGAATGTCATAATTTTTTTTATGGTAATAAAGCACCTATGGGTTCTTCATGTAATTCCAAAAATTCTGCCGACAAATGCGACTTTGCCAAGATATGATTTTTAAAATATTTTTTGGGGACTATTTAACTAGAGTGTTTTACACTGGCAAAATGTCATAGCAACGGCCGGTCTTCTACTGGCAAAATTACTACCTGCACCTACCTGGACAAAATTCACATGTGATTTTTGCCGCGGCAAAATTTTGTCTTTTTTCTAGTTAAATAGTCATGTCGAATACCACTCGAGAAAAAATTGTGTAAGCAAAATTGTTCTCAAGGATTTATTTAAGTTTGTTGCTTTTAAGCAATTTCGCTCATGACATTTTCGACAAAATCACTCGCCTGACGGCTCGTGATTTTGTCAAAAATGTCATTCGCGAAATTGCCAAGCAACAAACTTTCATACCTTTCGAAAATTTTGCCGACAAAATTTTATCTCTTGTGATATTATATATGAAAAGAGGTTCATATTAAAAGGTCTAGATTGTTACTAATATTCAAAGCTTTTTTACAAAAATTCGGGTAAAGAATATCCTTGCATGTAGAATCACTACACTTTTAATAAAATTAACATAAGGTATACAGGGTGTTTAAAATTTTCATTGAAACTTAGATATTTATTCAGTTTGTTTGTCAGTTTTCGTAATTTTGTTCAATAGAACACCCTGTATCTGAATTTTGTTAAAAAGAGCTTTAAATTTCCTTTAATTTGATACCAATATGTAGTACTTTATTTTAAGCAGTTCCTAATTTAATTAAGATTTTCCAAAAATTTGTTTAAAAAAACAAACATATTTAAGATGAAAACAGATGCACAGGTATATTTTAATAGCGGGCCGATTAATTCCATCAAATTCAATCATTTTGCAAATGCTAAACATTATCAGTATAAATGTTTGATAGTTTTAAAGTATGGCCTTTTCAAGAAGTATGAAGTTAAATTTATCACAAGTAATGATAAATATAATATATTATTCTGCAGTTGGAGAAAGTGACGAAAATTGTTTTATTGCGTCACGTCTATATGCTCAAAAGTCTCCCGATACGCGAAATTCTGTCGAAAGATCTTTAAGAGATAGTCGCGTCAATGAAGCCTTTTCCTTCAAAATCCTCAAGAACAGCTCCGATTTTGATGATTTTTTTTTTTTATATTATATAAAATCAGAAACCTTTTGGGGCGGGGACAAAATTATTTATACAGTGTGTCTACTTAAGTAGGCTACATATGGGAAACTTTTTTATTATTAACTTTACGAAAAAAAGTTATTCTTCATAAAAAGTTCTGCATGGTCCAGAACCTAAAATGCAACCATCAGATGTTGCATTTTTTCAGTCGTATACGAGGTTTGTCAAAAAATATGAATTTTGCCCAGGAGTAAAGTACCTTTATTTTTGACAATATCGAAAACTGTAATAATGAAAAGTTGTTCGAAATGTTAAACTATATTTTAATATGCAATTACACTTAAAATTTTTCTCAAATTACGGATACCGAACACTTATCTTTTTATTAATTTAAAAAATCATGATAACCTTTCTGTTTCGTTCAGAAAATAATAAATCTGGCAACAAAATTTATTTCTAGAAATTTAATTATAAGATACGCCATTAAAATAAAAATTTGTAAAAATAAAAAATAAATTAAGTAAAAGGATGTAATTGCATATTAAAATATAGTTTGATATTGTCAAAAATAAAGGTACTTTACTCCTGGGCAAAATTCTGAAAAATCCTGAAAAAATGTAACATCTGATGGTTGCATTTTAGGTTCTGGACCATTCAGAACTTTTTATGAAGAATAACTTTTTTTCGTAAAGTTAATAATAAAAAAGTTTCCCATATGTAGCCAACTTAAGTAGACACACTGTATAAATAATTTTGTCCCGGCCCCAAAAGGTTTCTGATTTTAAATTAAATAAAAAAACAAAATTAAAAAACAAAAAATCATCAAAATCAGAGCTGTTCTTGAGGACTTACGAATATTGCCTGTTTTATGTATTCATTGACTCGACTACGAGCCCAAAGATGAATTCAAAAGAACGGGCGTACGCAAAAATAACTAGAACTAAAGCAGTCTTAAACGTAGATAATCAGTTAGCCTTGAGAGAAAGGGGGCAGCATGGCAATCAAAAAAATAACCAGGACCAAAGCTTACTTACTAGAAGATAACCAGTTAGCTATTGCATCAACGGTAGTGGAATATCCCAAAATAAATGCTAGAAAAATAAGTACAATCTTGAGATTTACAAAATCTTCGATAAAAAACTTTATTGTTTCTTGGCAAAAAAAATATCATACCTATAAAGTTTAATTACATCAAGAATTATCTAATAGATTTAAAAAAAAAACACTTTATTTTGGGATGTTCCACTTCTGTTTTTCGTTAATGCAATGGCTAACTAGTTACCTTCATTTAAGACTGCTTTAGTTCCTCTCAAATAAGCTTTCTTAAAGATCTTTCGTCAGTATGTAGCGTATCGGGAAACTTTTGAGCATGCAGAGGTGACGTCATAAGACAATTTCTATCACCTTCTTCAATTGCATGAATAATTTACCTATGAATACTACTTGTGAGAAATTTTACGTCATACTTACATGTTAACTTAAAAAGGCAAGACTTTGAAACTGTCAAACATGTATACTAATAATGTTCACCATTTGCAAAATAGTTGAATTTGATATAATTGATCGGCCCTCTTAAATATATAACACACTTATGCATTCTTCTCTTAATTTCATCAAAAATATGTAAAAATAATATTATTAAAAAGCATCAAGATAGTTATGAAACCGTTTTGTTGCTATGGATTTTGTCTTTATTTATATCGCAGTCTGTCACTCTTATTGTTATTACTCGTTCCGAATTTTGTACCGAAATTAAAGTGAATTAAATTTTTTAAGATTTAAGAAAAAAAAAATCATGAAATTTTTTTTTTAAACGGTCAGATTAACAAAATCCCTCAAAATAATCGTCAGATTATAAATCAGCATGACCAGGACACCAAGCTGAACCGTCTGTATGAAAATCTGACGCGCTCGAGTATGTCAAAATAGCGTTTTTGAAGTGAAAACTTCTTTAGGCGCGTTTAGCACTTTTTGTGGGCACTGAATTAAACTGAGCCGTCACGCGTCGCCGTCAGACTCGGCTGTGTTACGCTCGAATTCAACTGCTATATTCAATCCGAACTGACCCTGACCCGAATGAACGTTATATGAAAGAGCATGCCGCCATCGGTCGCATTCAGTATCGACGTAGAAACAGTCAGTGTGCGTTGTATAGACACTCGTCTGCGTCTCAGGTATGTTCTGGCATTTTTTAAATTATATATTTACGTAGGGTGAAGTAAGGTTTACCGTAATTGCTTATTCCGTGGACCTAATTTATTATGATTTCTGACTTCTGTTGAAGATGTAAAAATTCAAGGATTGTTCAATTTTAGGAAATATCTTTTTTCGTATGCAGTAAAATTATCACGTATTCCAAGTTTATGTTATTTTTATGATTGCTTACGAACCTAACCTAAAAGAAACAAAATTGTATTTGATATTGTTAATTTTACCTTGTTGAAGTTTTCACTTCTGTCGTGTGGTCTTAAGCACACACAATTTTTTTTTTTGCATTTTCGAAAAGTCGCCACGAGCTTGCGTCACATCCGAATCGTCAGTCTATTGAATGGGAGCTTCCTTAGGGATCCCTTAACAACCCCTCTGAATATCTGACACGCTCGAGTAAATTTTTTTTTCCCCCATTTTTAACCCTTCCGTACCGCCGCCCCCACCATCAAAACCGGCAGATTAATGTACCTTCGTCATGAGAGTCACGTGGGGCATATACACTATTAATGTTTTGTAGTGGATGCCGTCCAAGAAAAATCTTAAAATATCGTGAAAATCCTTAGACTTTTTTAACATTTTTCAATTAAAACATCTAAAATAACCCTTATATAATAATCTAAGATATATATTGCCAATAAAAACCAAAAATCCACTCTAGAATCTTGAAAAATCAAATACAAAAATGCCATAACCCCAAATTTCCAATTTGACTTATTAAACAATCCCAAAGAGCCAACTCAGCCAACAATCCTCAATTGAAAAACAAGCATTGCACCATTCCGTGCACGACTGCCAAATAATGCCAGGCTGTTTCCAGTGCAACCTGGAGTGCCAGTTGAAGGAGGAAAAGGGAAAACTATTCGGTTATCCGTGCGATGTCTGCCACAGGACTATATGCAGAAATTGCTCTAAAATCAATGCATCCGAAGTAAGATGTGTGCCCATGAACCAGAGGACCTTGATCTTTTGTTGTCCCGTCTGCCTGGAGAACATAAAATCCGCAGCAGAACTAGGTGACCAAATGAAAGAAATAAAAAACCAAATCTCCGACCTACAGCTTAATACCAAGGAAGTACCAAACCTAACTAAAATAATTGAATCGATGGATGAACAAATTGCTAAACTGAAAAGGGAAATAAAAGATATTAAACTCAGCAATACTAAGACGGACATCGTAGGCATAACTGAAAAAGTACAGGAGCTTGAAGAGAAGATCATCACAAACCGGGCAAATTCACCTAACCATGGCACGGTAGAACCGACAATCTCAGAAATCCAGGAACGAGAAAATAGAGCAAAAAATATCCTTGTTTTTGGACTCGAAGAGCAAACTGCTCAGAATGGAGAAAAAATATGGGAACGTGACTTAAATGCAGTAAAGGAACTCATAAACTCTGTGGAACCTAATGCCGACCTGTCAATCATTAAAATGTTCCGAATGGGCTCATACATCACAGGAAAGACCCGTCCAATTAAGGTTATCTTCCAAACCAAGCGTGAAGCCATCGCAATCCTAAAAAATAAAAAAGCCATGGCTAAACACGGGGATCTTCAGGGAAATAGACAAGAAGAGGAAATTCTGGGACAAATACCGAAGAAACAAGACGGAAGAAAACTACAACTCTTACAGAAGTCAAAACAACATACTTAAAAAAAAAATTCGTAAAGCCAAAATCGAATATGAGAGCAACCTATTAAACAAAGAAGATAAGCACTTCTTCAACTACATTAAACGTAGCCTAAATAGCAGCACAACCGAATTTGTCCTTAGAGATCCAGTAAACCTACGCAAAATCAGTGAAAACGAGGAAATAGTGGAAGTCTTTGCCAGACAGTTCTCAAAAGTCTATACATTGGAAAAAACAACTCCCATACCAGCTTTATCTCCCGCCACCAGAGCAGTGAATGAAATTTCCAATATACAAATAACAAATGAAAAAACCCAAGAAGCAATAAAATCACTAAAGAATGATTTCAGTCCAGGCCCAGACGACATCCCATCTATCTTTATTAAAGAATGTAGCAACACCCTCGCACCCATCTTACGCCAAATATACACAAACATTTTAACTTCTGGCAACATTCCTGAAAAATGGACCATGGCTTATGTGATACCCATATTCAAAAAGGGAAATCGGCTGGACCCGTCAAACTACAGACCCATAAGCCTCACATCCCACTTGTGTAAGATCATGGAGAAGGTAATTGTATCTGAGCTCACAGAATTCTTGATCCAAAACCAGATAGTTCCATATAGTCCATAGTTCCATATAGTCAGCATGGTTTTCTTCCTAAACGCTCCACAATGACAAACCTGTTAGAGTGTATCAATGACTGGACCAGAGAGGTTGACAATGGTCATCCTGTTGACGTTCTTTATCTAGATCAGAGAAGGCCTTCGACAAGGTGCCCTTTAAAAGACTAGCATACAAGATGGAGCATTTTGGAATAAGGGGATGTCTCTGCAGATTTTTGGAGAGGCTACTCACTGGGCGATCCTTTCAAGTCAGAGTGAATGGTGTCTACTCAACATCACATGAAGTCCTCAAGGGTCAGTAATTGGACCACTTCTCTTCATTCTCTACATAAGTGACCTGAACCAACACATCAAAACAAAAATCTCTTACTTCGCAGATGACACCAAATTATACTGTAATCCCACCTTTGATCTTGCACGCTTTATTGAGGACATAGCAGCAATAGAAGCCTGGACTGAGACCTGGCTGCTGAAGCTGAATGAAGAGAAGTGCACCATCCTGCACATAGGAGCTAAAAACCCACACAACACATACACGCTGCATGGAACACAATTAAAAAGTGTGGAAGAGCAAAAAGACCTTGGGGTACTAATGCGGGCAGACCTAAAATGGGAATCTCATATAAATCAAATTATAAAAAAATGTAACTCGTTTATTTACCCAATACAAAGAGCATTTTCCAATAAAACGATAGAATTCATGAATAAGATCTATAAAACATATGTTAGACCCAAACTTGAGTATGCTCATGCAGTGTGGAATCCGTACTACGCCAAGGACATAGAGGCCCTGGAAAGAGTCCAGAGGAGGTTTACCAGGATCCCAACAACCCTGGTAGATACATCCTACAACGAACGCCTCTCAGCTTTTGGGCTAACCACACTCAAAGAGAGAAGAGACAGGGGAGACCTGATCGACACATTTAAAATCCTGAATAACAACTACTGTGATGACCTTAATCTAAACTTCTTTACTTCAAATACTAATGAGCTCAGAGGTCACTCACAAAAATTAAAAAAGGAGAAAAGCTCTCATCTGATACGAAAAAACTTCCTATCTAACCGTGTCGTGTACAGGTGGAATGCCCTTAATGAAGAAACCATCCTTGCCCCAAATCGGAACAGCTTCAAGAACAGGCTTGACAAAAACCTAGAAACAATAAATGGCACCATGGTGCACTATCTTTAGCTGGCTCACCTCCAACCAAACAACTAACTGTGATAAATTCTGTAATCGAGCTTGTAAATGTCCAACGTTGTGTCTAGTCGCGCGTACCTTGACTGTGAACTGTACCTAGACTGTGAAGTGATACTCTAACTGTTGACTGTATAAAAGTGCTTGAAATAATGAAAACTAAAAAGAAACCAAAGACATAAGTGCACACAGCAGTCTCATCGGCTTCAGCCGCTTACTGCTGTTAAACATAATAATAATAATAATAATATAATAATAATATCTGACGCGCTCGAGTATATCCATGTGTTTTTTTTTACATTTTTGAAAGCCTGTAGTAACTCCCCCCACCGGTGAAAGGGTACACATGATATGACATTTTTTCCTTTCTACCATCCAATCTTCAAGATCCAATAGGTCCCCACGACGCTCGAGTAAATCCCCATTTAGCATCGTGGGCTCCCCTACTACTCCTGTATATAATATATGTGGTTTTTTTGTCATAAAAAAGTATAATAATAATGGAATTCCATGAGAATAGGCGGAAAGCGCTTCAGAAAGAGTTAGAAGAAAACACCAAAATATGATTTTACTTTATAAAATAAATTTAGAAAATATGTATATTTGTTAATATTTTTGTTTTATCTTTTTTAAAGTCTCTGCGCATACGTATTGCTTGCTTTTTCAGCCCGCAGCGAAAGGGTTAAGGAATGAAAATATATTATCAAAATTTGCTCCATATGTTCGGGTTTTAGCAAACCGCGCTTATATTGAAAAATCCAGGTGTATATTAAAAATTAACGTTCTACATAGGTTGAGGCTATAGCTATAGATGCAAACTGAAAAGTAGGAAAACATTTTTATAACGTTCATTTTTAAAAACGGCGCCGAAGTCTACTTCTTGACCACTTAACAAGCTAACTATCCTTATAATTATCTCAAATCCAGGGTTGCCGTTCCAGACTTTTTGTAACTTGTGTTGAACTTTATTAGATATGTGTCTTCTGATAAGGAAAAAATAAATTGTCGGAGGTTCATTGCATCGACGACAATAAATTACAAAGTTGGTTGTTGTTAAAGTCCTTCTATAATCAAAACAATTGGAGAAAAATCTGAATGAATAAAAAACAAATCCTTTTGGGGCTCATCATTTAGGAGAAGTTCTTGCGCACTGGTAATAACAGCTGTTTCTCTAGGGCTTAAATGTAAAACTATTTTTATTGTATCACAATGACAATTGGATGCTGCCTTTAACCAGGTGCCCCAACCTGTTAAAACTGGTTGGGGTGTATTGGGTGTAAGTTCTCTAAATATCTTAACTCTTTCTGGTGACTTCAGAAATATTTCCTTGACATCGGAAATAAATTTGACTATATGCGAAAATGATGCTATAATCGTTTCAGCTATCATGAAGACAGTGATCTAAACAGATTAAGTGCAAAGCATTTAAATTCCTAGAATTTGTTACTGGAACCCGTTCAATAATTGAACCAGGACCCCCTTTTCTATTTTATAATTGTTTGCATTTAATAATTTATTCTATGTTTAAGGTCATACCACATCTATAATAATAAATACTAAAAGTAATAATAAAAATAAAAAAATAGGTCCTTATGCCCACTCTAGTTTAAAGGTTCTTCACCACCTGATATCTGCACCCTAATGATAATACAAAATACAATACAAATATTCATTGGAATTTAACATAACAAATAAGAAAAGTTCAGTTAAAAGTGTAAACAATAATCATTGTTAATGAGATTAAAACTTGAAATCATTAGCAATGTAGACAAGAACAACAATCATTTTTTTATTTACAAGCAGGTCCTGCCCTGTTTGCTAGGACACAGTTTTATGATTACTTTTGCATCAGAACCTAACTTTAAAGAACAAGCACTTTAAGAAGGAATATCTAAAAACTATAACGCCCATATTCAATAGAGTTTTAAATTTACTCCTCGATTTAGTCCATCAAAATATTTAGATCTTCTAGTCTCTAAGTTGTGTTTTACCCTGTCATTGTTTCAGTACGCCGCCGAGTACGCCATATAGCTAACGTTTTCGCGTTAATTTGATTTTTGCAATTAAATTGTTTTACCAATAAATACTTTTACCGGGATGTTGTTACCAAAACAGATTTAGTTTCTGTGGTTCTACTAAAGGAAATAGTACCTATCAAAATCTATTTTCTTTAAGAATTTAAAGACAAACCAAAAAAATATTTACAAAACAATACTTTGTAGACTTGTTCTGACACTCGTCATTTCAAACCTAGAACTGTCAATTTAAGACAGTTTTAAATTTAGACCCCTTTAGTGAATACGGCTGTAAGTGTTTCTGGTGAAAATTGTTATCAGATTCATAATATACCTACTCCCCAAAATTCATCATTCCTGAAAAAATCATTAATTTTGGTGTGGTAATAAGCTTATACCTAATAGATATTTAGGTTCCAGCCCATCTAGAAGAATGATAGGAATTTCTAAATTTTTCTAGAGGCTTTAAATTTTTTTTTCTATTTAGAATGATAAGCCAGACAACTATGTAAAGTCGATTCACTTAGTAAACCTGCAAGATGGCCGACATGTCATATGACAAAAGTCATATTCCAGCTAAATAAAATAAATTTTTGCGTTTTCAATGACCTTTGTCATATGACATGTCGGCCATCTTGCAGGTTTACTAGCTTCAGATATTGCTTAGGTCATATCTGATATATTACAAAAATATCAATTTATTTCATTGCTAATTTTGGGAGAATTGTATAGTAGGTGGGTTCGGGATGCTCACTCTTTTAACTCTATGTGCACAAAACGCTCCCGATCCGTTCGGGTATTGTCCTTTCGAGTAAAAGGTGTGACTCGAAGTGCGGTCGGGTATTGCGACACGGAGTTAAAGGAGCTCACTCCAAGAGTTCCACCTCGCGAGAGATGAACTCCGGAGCGGGCATGCGCAGCGATCGTGTTTTTAGTCTTCTCTTCTTCTGCTTCGTTTGGGTGGCCTTAGTGGTAAAACTATCCGGCCAAAATCACAGCTTGGAGTCGTGTTTTTAGTTTTTTTTTTTTTTTTTTTTTTTTTTTTCATTAATTTATTTTACGTCGGCCTTTTTCCGCAACGAGGCCAATCACCGACGCCAGGGAATTTGTCACACACTATCTGGTAATTTTGCCGAATCCCTCTTTGTCGAGGGTAGGGTTCTTTAACGTGCCAACATTCATGACACGGGGCCCACAGTTTAACGTCTCTTCCGAAAGACGGCGCCACCTCTTAAACCAAATTCCAAATTTAACATCGACGTTGCCGGCACCGGGAATGGAACCCGGGCCTACGATCTGTGAGGCCGCTGCGCTGACCAGTAGACCACAACGTCGATGTGTTTTTAGTATTTTACATATTCATAGGTTATGAGTTTAGCTTATTTGTCTTCCGGAAATGAAGTTTAAATTGTTTATTGGACATGAGAGGTACTGTAATCTCTGCAAAATTCCCAACTACTTCAACATTCTCTTCATCAGAAAAATCTTCAAAAAATATTTCTCTGACAAAACTAAGTATTGGCACCAGATGACGAAAGAAATTCATATTGTAAATTAAATAACAAAGGTACAAAAAACACAAAATATTTAGGTACATAATATAAAATACTAAACCACAAGTGATGAAGCACAAAGACGAAACAAGCGATTGAGGTTATGGTGATTAACTCTAAAAACTCTCGAGCATTCGGGACAGACCATTCATACACCTAAAACTCTAAGGTCACGTGATTAAAACGCCACTCTAACTCTACTCCAGCTCCGTAAACAATCCCGAACCCAGCTAATGAAAGAACAATGAGTGACAATGACATAATAATGTTAAAAAAAATCTTACCCGATATTTTTCGCTATTCAATTCTCCTAAAATAAGTTATGAAATTCCTTGATATTTATTAAATATGTCAATTATTACCTATATAATATCAAGTCCATACTGATTTTCTTTAAATTTTGTAATAAAAGCTAGAAGACATAAATAAATCTACGCGAAATAGGTTATAGGTTGGCAAGCATGTTGATACTCCCACCTTAAGATGCTCGGGGCTAAGCTTGTTAATAAATAAATAAAAATAAAAAACTAATAGCAATATTTTAAATGTAGATCAGAAATATCAGCAAAAATTGGTGTTATGCCTCAAGGGCGCTCAAGGGGATTTTAGTGATAAAAACACCCTCAAATATAAACCAGGCTATTGGATTTATACATTGACCTGCCAAAGAAATTAAAATGGAAAAGTAGCCAATTCATATTACTTATTTTTAATTATTGTTAAATTATGAATAAGGAGTGGTTTACTAGGTAGTTTACTACTCTAGCAGCAGCCACCCTAACTAATAATTATTAAAATTATTTTAAAGAGCATTGCAATTTTTTGAAGACAATTCATTAATAAAATAACAAACAAGACAGAAAAACCAAAAGGCTGAATCCTACCAATGCTATTAACTACCTAAAACTTTAAAACACGTGCAAAATTTACCTTTCCGGCATTTATGTTCTCCAGCTGAACTTTCCGACCTGATTCTCGTTTTGTATTTTGACCTAAAACACATAAACCAAATGTAAATATTAAAAGGAGATTAAAAACCTTCAATTCTTACTTAAAACCAAAATTGGTGCACGTCCACCGCCAAACATTTTCAGAAATCTTTTTCCAGCCTCAAAGAAAAAACCAGAAAATCAGAAAACTTCTACAAGTGACAGCGTGAGCAAGTGACAGCCGACAGATTATCGACTTTAGGTACTTTCCTTTTGCCTTTTTTTAAAAAGCAAAACATATAAAATAGCCTAGTTCCTTTTTAGTTATTTTTAAATAGCAAAGCAATGTGCAGTACAAGGTACTTTCCATTTGTTTCTTTTAAACAGAGTGAGTGTAAAAATCGGTTGGATGTTTTATTGGTTATGAGTCGGCATGATGAAAGATGTGTAGAAGCGTATAAGGAGTGCAAGCCAGTGGCGATCCGTGGGTAATGAAATAGGTGAGGCCAGTAACTGAGGATAAAGTACTGCAGGCAATGCACCGCAGGCGAAAAAAATTTCGAGCCACGCCCAAAATTCGTTGTTTTTTAGACTTAAATAAAAAATAAAATTCACCCGAGAAATATATTTTTTTTATTTGCATAGGTTACATTTTTTCGCAGTTTTATACAATCAGACGTAATATTATTATAAAATAAACTGAACGTTCTTATAAAATAAAAAAAATTATAAAAATAAACAAAATTGAAAATATTATTTTATGTTTTATATATTACCTAAATCAATTCTTCTATTAGATTTTGACAAGAAAGTTTGTATAATACTATCATAAAAGTCAGAAGAAGATGAGATTTTGTTTAGCAAGCTTTTTCGAGTTTTGAAGAATTGTAACTTTTGCAGTTGGTCTGTTATTTGCAAAAATAGCATTCTTTTCATTCTGAGTGCGTTGCGAAAACGGAGTTTCAAGTATAGAAAGATAATATCATGCTGCGGCTGCATAACTAAAGAAAATATTAAGAAAAATTTTTAAAATCGCGCTACAGCAATATAGTTAATAATAATAGTCAGATAACTAACCGTCTTTGTTTTAGCTCAATTACAATACTGACCAAAAAATACTAAATACTGACAGCTATAAATTATTTGGCTACAATTTAAATACACACAAATACCCCGCCGTGGCTACCGTCAAACCATATTTTCTATCTCAATCACACAGCACGTTACTGGGTGGAAAAGCGAAATGAGCGTCGAGACTCCAGTCTCCAGTCCAGAGAGGCCCACATTTGCCTTGGCCTCGCTGAGTAAAGTGTTGCGTTGTTTTAGGCCGGAAACAGCTTACGCAAAAGGCATTTACGTGTCTTCGGCGACTCCGGCCTGCGATAACGCGCAACAAATCATATGGAGTGGCGCGGCAAGCGGTTCGCGAGGCCATGGCCAACGTTGGCCTCTCGAACGGCTTTCGTTCTTCGTTTTCGTTTTAAGGGAAATACAATCCTGAGCCACGCGCGTCTCGTGGCGTAGCCAATAACAGCGCAAGGAATTTGAAAGCTGTTACTACGCGACGGTGATTATTTTGGTTCAGTGTAGGTAAATGAATACAGAATATTACTATAGTATAGTTAGGGATTTATTGTAAAATTCGATTTAATTTTTTATTGGATTTATACTGGTGGCGCCCGGCTTCACTATTGGATTTATGCTGGTGAGGCCCGGCCTCACCTGCCTCATGCCACCGGTCGCCACTGGTGCAAGGGAAAGTATGACAAATTACTTATAGATATGCGCAAGCTAAGTATGGAGAACGTATTGCAAACAGTGAAAATAAATCAAAGTGTGTTTGTTTGGCAGATTGTAAGAGAAATCAGGGGAGGTGAGGCTGGTGAAACAGGCTGCCAGCTTCCAGGTGACCCAAGCGTGATCAGCAATAACTTTAATAATTTTGTACTACATGCAGCCCAAAATCTTGTAAAAAATTTACCTACATCAAAAATTTTTTAGCACTAACATTCCGCACCACTATATAGGTCTTTTTTCCTCACCCCCATAGCGGTTGTTAAAATAACGGGTATAATACAAAAATTAAAGAGCAAAAAAAGCACAGGTTATGATGAGATGTCCAGTAGTCTAATAAAGCAGTTTTCTGAGGAACTTGCTCTACCTCTATGTTTTATAATTAATAACTCGTTTAAACATGGAATTTTTCCCAGCGAATTAAAATTGGCAATTGTCAAGCCTCTGCACAAGAAAGGGGATCCCACCCAAATTGAAAACTACAGGCCGATCAGCCTAATATCAACTTTCTCTAAAATCTTCGAAATGGCAATGTGTACTAGGCTGCTAAGCTTTTTCTACACCGAGGGGCTTCTTAGCCAATCGCAGCATGGGTACCTTAAGGGAAAGTCTGTGGAAACAGCCGTGTATGACTTTGTTGAGAGAGTGGTGAATGGCTTTGAGAATCATGACTTATCAATGGGATTGTTTTTAGATCTGTCAAAGGTCTTTGACAGCCTGGACCATAAAATATTGTTAGAGAAACTAGAGCGGTATGGCATTAGGGGTCCAGCCCTGAACTGGATAAATTCATATCTTTATAACCGTAAGCAAAGGGTGGTGATTGAGAGTAATGGGGTACGGCACATCTCTGAGGAGGGTACCATGCAAATGGGAATACCACAGGGTAGTGTCATGGGTCCATTGCTATTCATCTTTTATGTAAATGATTTAGCATCACAAATAATAAATCAAGACTGTCAACTAGTAAACTTTGCTGACGACACTAACATTTTAACAATAGCAAAATCGCTTAACGACTTACTACAGATATCAAATGACCGTTTAGAGAGGGCTGAGGAGTGGTTTAGACTTAATAGATTAATTCTAAATAATGAAAAAACTCATGTTATTTGCTTTCGAACGAAGCAGAGCTGCGCAGGCATTCCAAGAGAGGTCCCGCTTCATTCTCGGACTGTGGCACTGGAGGGAAGCACGAAGTTCCTTGGGCTTGACATAGACCAGAATCTGGACTGGGTCGGGCAGGTTGGGGAGGTTTGCAGGAGAATAAACTCTTCGTGCTACTCCCTAAGAGTCATGGCAAGGTACTTGGATAGAGACAATCTTAGGGCTGTCTATTTTTCAAACATTCACTCAGTGCTTCGCTTCGGAGTCATGTTCTGGGGAGGGAGCGTGGACGCAAAACGTGCTTTTGTGGGACAAAAAAGCGCTATTCGCATTCTGACGGGACTCCCGTATAGAAATACATGTAGGGGTAAGTTCAAGGAACTATGGAGGACTTGAGGTAGGAGGCCGATCGCAATGCATTGGATTCGGTCCCAAATTAGCATCGGTAATTCAGCTTTACGAGTCGCTGTAAGATGGCTCGCGTGTTCGAAGTGGGCTATCAAATAATGGTTTCTTATGGACGCAATAACTATTTTTATTTAAATTAGTTCTTTAAGGAACAAATAAGGACTTTTATATAAATTTACACTTACTTTGTTATACTTATTAGTAAACTCGGCCTGTATAAAGTTCCAACGATGCTTGGTTTTTAAAATACAGGGTATTAAACATTCTAGCTATACCTTTGGAGCTAGAAAGATACTTATTTGGCTGCGTTTTCTCTCTGAAAAAGATCCTGTCTTACACCCCGACACAAAGCAAACTCTACTTTTATAAATTGTACCATTATTTATTATAAATATGGAAATTAATTACAATACAACGTTATTTGTCTTGTCTTGCCTTCAAACATTATTTGTTATTTCGAAAAATAAAATGTCAATTGTCAAAAGTAAAAGCACAGAAAAATAAATGTTTAAGTAAAAGTTAAAAACTATGGAGGATCTAGTTTTCCATATTAAAAACGAAGAAGAAGAAGACAACATCAGCCCACTTCGGACGCGAGAGCCATCTATCGGCCAATAGCGAACTAACCAAAAAACCGGGACAGAATTTGAAAATGCTGCCATTGTCGATCGGCCTCCTACCCTATAGTTCTCCATACAAGGAACATAACATCCTAACACTTCCGGGCCTGTAAATATACGAGTGTCTTATTTTTCTGTTTAAAAATAATCACAAGTTTCGTGAGTTTGAGGTACGACACGAATTTGGCACGCGCTGGATTGGCTACAACATCCCCATCCATAGATTAACAAACACTGAGAGGGGACCTGCTTATTCTTGTGTGAAATTTTTTAACAAACTAAACGATCAAATAAAGACTGAAATTAATTTTAAGGTTTATAAAAAGTCTGTTTTTAAACTTTTAGTACAAATAGAGCCTTACACGGTGGAAGAATTCTTGAATTACAAAGATGTAATTTTTTAAACTAACATGTGTGTGCTTGTTGGAATGTTTTATTTAGTCTTGTGAGCGTTCACATTGTGAATGTATTTTAATCTTTTTTTAATTTTGAAATTTTTAATGTGTTAAAACCTTAACTTAATTTTTTAAACCAATTCTGTATTGTCTTGTGATATTTTGTTGGATAGTCATTTAGGACCTACAGTTGGTCCCAGTAAGAATGCTTTTACTTGATTTTGACGCTTACTCATTAAACTTAGGTGCTTCAACATGTTTGTGACGTGACCTATTTTTTCCTGAATAAAGAGAATTTTGAATTTGTATTTTGAATTTGAAACAGCAAAGCAAAGTAAAAATCTTTGCTTAGCTAAGTTGTTAAGGGAACGCTTCGCGAACACCTCTTTGCTGCGGTTAAATTTTTAAGAGGAACGCTCAATGAGCTTTGGGTTTGCTTTGCTGTTTAAAAGTAACTAAAAGAAACAGAATTAGCCATTTTTCTCGTTTGTGTTTTGGTTCTGGCTGACAGATAAACCACAGACACCTTTGTTTGTGTTTTGTGACAGACACACAGCTGATTGATCTTAGTTGGTGTTTTGGATTGATTTTGATTGATGATTCACGATTTCGGATTTGTTTTGTGGTATAAAAAAGTTTTTTAAATTTGTTTCTAGGTACCTACTTTTAATTCTTAAAATGGGCTTAGGAGACTGTTTTGGAAGTATCAACATGCCTCCGTGCATTTGGTTTGAAGGCGATAAAAAGAACGCTTTTGCGTCTATGTTGTCTGGCCTTCTGGTAAGAAATTTTTTTATATTACATTTTTTTCTATATTTTTTGAGGAAATCAAGAAAATTAAATGACAAAAGTAAAGAAAGAAATACACAGAATAAAAGGGAAAACTCGGTAAAAATTCAATCCCACAGTAAGAAATTGGTATGCATCAAAACCAAAGTAAACACCCCATCAAAAAATGAAAATTAAAGTTAAAATAACACATTAATTAAAATAAACAATAATCCGAAGTAATAAAAAATCATACAGGGGTACTAATTTAATTGCAAATATGACCCAGATATGTACCATAATTTTAAACATACTTTTTTTTAAAGGATATCCAAAGAAGCTTCACAGTATGCAAATAAATTAAAACTTAATAATAATAAACATCTATACTTACTATGTCACATACATACAAGTAAGTAAGTACTTAATTAGAGGGAAAATTTTAAAAAGAGAAAATAAGTATACCTTGATAATCCTTGTATGCATATCATATGATATAAACTAGAAGTAATTCGCAAAAGTCTTGTTGGCTAGTGTGCAAATGTTCCTCTGTCCCACCTCCTACTTGCAACAATGTTATCTACACAAATAAAGTAGCTCATCATCAATTTATCCTAGATATTGCAATTTTAATAAAAGACAAAAACAAAGTTCTTTACGCTTTATCATAGGGGTATTAGGTATAGCAGGTAGGATCTATATAAGAACAAAAACATAAAAAAACTCGCTTAAGAAAGGTCAAGCATGGCATGTTAAATGTCATGTATGTAAAGTTAGCATCATGTTTATTTTTCCAACATATCAAACAATGTTTTAAGATAGTTTACAGCCTATTTTCCACAGGTAAACCCCCTAATTTCAAAAATGAAGTGGCCTAAATAGAAATATGCTTTGTTTCTGTACAAAAAGTTATGATCTTTTTAAATAGAGCTTCATTTCTGGAGCCTTTGAGATGGTGGCAAAATATGAGCCTATTATAAAAACGTATTCTATACACACATATAAAGTTACGAATTTTTTAAATAGAAAATAGATTTCAGGAGCAGTATAATAAGGGGTGGCAAAATAGGAGCACATTATTTTAATTTAATTGAAAACCTAGGTAGTATAAACTCTTAAATTATGCTTATCTAGAATATATTTAAACCATCAAATGCATTATATAAAAAGTAAAACTGAAAAAACTGCTCTCTAGAGAACTGAAGATCTGTTTGTGCTTAGAAAACAGGAATAACAAAAAAAAAAGAATGAAAACGTTATACAAAAAAGAGAACTTCTAGGTATTTGACATAGATTACCACGAATAGGAAACCTGTTAAACTTTAACAAGTGACATAAAACTCCATATTAGGTATATGGTCAAAAATAAAAATAAATGCTTGACATTTTAATTCTAGTGACATTTTTCATGTGGAATGATAGGTATCAGATTAAAAAATTTGAACACCAAATAATTGATAAATCGAAGATTACCTAATATTATTGTTGCTATTTGGCATGACAATTTTCTCATTAGCCTTGCCTCTAGCGAGGGGGCAACCGCTCTCCGAAATGCGTGTACAAATTGTCAGGAAATCGCTCGAAATCAGTGTTTAAACTCACCACCGCAGTCGCAGAAATTTTGAAATCATTAGCAAAATCCCGAAATTATTACAGAAATCATTCTCGAAATCCTGAACTCTTTTTGGTGGTGGAAAATAATTTGACAGACTGGTAAATAACTTGAGATTTGAGAAATTGGATGAAAAAAGATCAAAAGACGTCAACGTATTTTGCCGACAAACTCTCTTGTAGTGTTATTTCAGGAACTGAATGACCTTAGTCATAATACAAGAACTCTTAATCTTTTGTATCCATCTCACCGTTTGACCCTTACAGAAAAGAGTCCGTATTATATGTGCATTAAATTGTATAATAAGCTACCTAATACAATTGAGAACATTAGCAGTATAAGAGTGTGGAAAAAAACTATAAAAAGGTTGTTAACTGAAATTGAACCATATGCAATACAGGAGTTTCTTAATCATAATATGATATAGATAACTCTCTTTTATGACGTAATTTCATTTTATATATTGCCTTCCCTATGTGATTGTAGTTTGTAATTTGAAATAAAGAAATATTATTATTATTATTAATATTATTATTGTGCATAACTAGCACTACTTCAAAGGCTTCAATTTCCATCACCATCTCAAGGAAGAACAAAAATATTGGAGATCCGCCGAATATTCGTTTTGCCGAATAATGACCGAATATTCGGCCACTTTCAACCAAAGGCCGAATATTCGTTATTCGGCAAGTAGAACTGTTGTATTCAGCGAATATTCGGCAAAAATATTCGGCCAAACATCAGTCGCCGCTTTGGCGACAAAATAAACTAAAGTAAAAAAAATATATCTAAAAAAAAAATACGCTTAACAATAGACATTTATTTTATATAACCTGTATCAGTCACTAGGCTAAACGGCTGATTATCTAAGGCAATCATTTCGCCGATGGCATAATGAGTTTTTGTGGCCCTTAAATCGGTAATGGAGTACTTATTTTTAACAGCAAAACTATCTTCAAGGGTTTTTTGTTTAGCTACGTTAGTTTCCCTAACATGTGTCTCCTGTGAACTGCCTGCAACTGATACTGAATTGATATGAATTTTATATTCACGGGGATGTTTGAATTTTAGATGGTTAACCATAGAACTATTAGTCACCGCTTTTCCCACTCCACCACGCGATATTTTTACCGAACAAATAGCGCACACCGCTTTTGTTTCATTTTGATTCTCCAAACTAAAATGTTCCCAGATCCAGCTTATATTTTTACCTTTTGGTTTCCCAAAATCTTTCATGTTTACCTTATTTTATTTTAAGAACTATAAGAAAACTATAATTCAACTCGCGCCTTTAAAAATAAACAAGTCCTCACAATAGATAATTCACAACAATAACTTTTTAAGTTTAAACAGCACTGTCAAATAAATTCCGTCATACCAACTTTTAATAGCGTAAAACCCTAAAAATATATACAACCAACAATACACATTGGCCGAATATTCGGCCAAGATTCGGTCAACATCTTGGCCGATTATTCGTTATTCGGTCGTGAAAATAGGCCGAATATTCGTTATTCGGCCAATGGCCTAAACTACTATTCGGCGCATCTCTAAAAAATATTATATTATTTAACTCAAAACAAGTATTTTACTTCTGCTGAGTTCGGAATTGATAGTTTATATAAAAAAAAATTATATATTAGCATTAATTGTCAAAAAAATATTTGAATAAACTTTTATTAATATTATTATTATCATTATTATTAATATTATACCTTAGCTTACAGTTCCTATCCAAATTATTCAACCATGAAATAGACTGCACTGAATTACTTGCTCTCCTAAAATTTCGCATTCCACAAGATCAAGAGACCTATTTTATGTGCCCACAGCAGCTAACAACTTGATACTGAGATTATCCTGTACATTTATATAAATATTATTAAAATTAATTTGCGAGGTTACCTATTAAAAGAGGGCACTGGTAAAAAAATATATTTAAGCTTCGATTTTTAAAGTCCAACCATTGTAACTGTATTTTAGAACTAACCAGTTAAAAATAAACTGCAAAAACCGCAGGGTTTGAATCCTGAAACTAATTCTGATTCTCCCTCTGCAAAATCAAAAAGTTTTCTCTTGTCTTTTAATAATTTATCGAAAAAATAGTAGGAGAGTGTAATTCCATTTCAGTTTTTCCCAAAGATTTGCAATTTTCCTTTTATCAAAACGCTGAAATCGTTCAGGGATAGCTTTTTGGCTATATTTACTAATTTTATGCGTTTTTTTTAAATTTTTCTATATGTTTGCTCCAAAATAAAATTTAAACTTCGAATTTTAGGATAATTTTTTTTATTTTTGACTACCTTGTAAAGGATACCTCAAATCGAATGTTTTAATATTATTTTATCAGGAAGCTGAACTTTTTATAAGGCGCAACTTTTCTCCGTAAAATTAATAATAAAAAAACTTTTCCATAATATGTGCCAACTTAGAGGGTTAAAATTTGGTATGGGTGTTAAATTGCCAACCCCAAGAGCAAACTCGAAAATTGGCAAATTTTCAACAAGTTATAGAATAAATTAACGTTAATTTCTCCGCAGTTGTTATCCCTATTTGTACAGGGTTTTTTTTTAAGGTCGACGAGCGGCCATATCTCGGAAACTACTGGGCATAGAAACTCAGGAAAAGAAAAATGATAATTAAAGTGGCCATGAGAAAATTCTGGAAATAATTTTTAAGTTCCGCGTTTTGCCGCAAGAGGGCGTAATTGAAAAGTAAATTTTAAAATTTTACATAACTCCGAAAATTCCACATTAAGGTATATGTTTGATAACACCATTTTAAAGCTTGGACAATTATGCATCATTTTGGTCTTATGCTCATTGGCGTACCGACTTTAATGAGAGTGGGGGAAGCTATTGAAAGTGTAAACATTTAAATCGCTGTAACTTATAAACGACTTATCCGATTTTAGCAAACTAAAGACTGTTTGGAAGATAAATGTATGCACTTTCACCAATCGTATTTAGTTATCCATAATAGTTCTTAAAAAAATGCTAGAGGGCATGCAATGCAATGACAATACATTTTTTGATTTTACTCCGCAAAAATAAATCATACGGTATACCTATGGCACCATAATCGGAAAGTAGATGAAATTTGCAAGAAAAGATGTGAAGACCGCAGTTCGATATCCTTGTTCGTTTCAGAGTTATCGCCAAAATAATAATTATTAATACAAATAGCGCCCTCTAGCAATTTTATTAGAAACTATCGTGGACTATTAGATACGACAATTGAAGGTTCTTCCAAACAAGCTTAAATTTAGTAAAGTCGGATAAGTCGTTTAGAAGTTACAGCGATTTTAGTGTTTACACTTTCACTTGATAAGAGTGGGAGAAGCTATTGAAAGTGTAAACATTTATTTTTTCGGAGTAAAATCAAAAAATGTATTGTCATTGCAAATTGCGCCCTCTAGCATTTTTTTAAAAACTATTATGGATAACTAAATACGATTGGTGAAAGTGCATACATTTATCTTCCAAACAGTCTTTAGTTTGCTAAAATCGGATAAGTCGTTTATAAGTTACAGCGATTTAAATGATTACACTTTCAACAGCTTCCCCCACGCTTATTAAAGTCGGTACGCCAATGAGCATAAGACCAAAATGATGCATAATTGTCCAAGCTTTAAAATGGTGTTATCAAACATATACCTTAATGTGGAATTTTCGGAGTTATGTAAAATTTTAAAATTTACTTTTCAATTACGCCCTCTTGCGGCAAAATGCGGAACTTAAAAATTATTTCCAGAATTTTCTCATGGCCACTTTAATTATCATTTTTCTTTTCCTGAGTTTCTATGCCCAGTAGTTTCCGAGATATGGCCGCTCGTCGACCTTAAAAAAACACCCTGTACATATTAAATAAAAACTGATGCAGGTACTTTTGAAGACCCCCCCCCCCTCACCGTACACGCCATTGCAAATTTTAATCCGTTTATGATATTTTCTTAGAAAACGAACGTTTTTTTTCCCCTCGAATAAAAATATCTTTTGCGGTTTGTAGTGACCTTTCACAGATACTCTGTATATTTGAGAAATAGTATTTATTATTTTTTAGTTCTTTACTGGTTGGTGGACCATTATCGACTCTGCAACTGTACATCCTGGACAGATATCGGCAGGATACTGGATGTGTGGCGTTGCAGGAACATTGTCCTTGATAATGGTGAATTCAGTATCTAACTCTCAGGTAAGCCTTGGCTAAAATTTTTTTAATCACAACCAGCCATGCAAATCGTCCTCTTAAACAACTTAAATGTGACTGTCACGCCTAGGCAGTGTTGTAAATGGAAGAATTGAAAGTTTCCTAGAGTCAAAGTCAAATATGCTTTATTGTCCAAGACAGAATCTTATTGACAAAGCTGAATACAATTTACAGCAAAACAAAAAACAAATAATAATAAAAATATTTAAATATAATAAAATAATAAGGTAATCCAAAATTGGAAACTCAAAAATTAGGAACATTAAAAGTAATCGCTAAAACAGATGTGAGTACACACAGTTCTGTATATAAAAAGAAAACGACAAATAATGTAAAATCAAAAATGCGAACCACAGACCAAATACAATTCTATAATCCCTTTCAGGCACATAAAAGAAAAACTTATTAAACAAAATTTATTTTATCTTAAATGAACAGTTTACATCCTAATAAGACTATTACTTAACATTTTTAACCCACATACAATATAAGAAGTCCTTCAGGACATGGTTTCCCGTGGTAACCACTATGACCTAAGATAAAAATATTGTTATGTTAAAAATATAACTGACTAAAAGTTCTTTATATATTATAATCTAAATAATATAAAATTTAGGTGCTATGGTATGTCAGGAAACAGTTTTTTTCTGCATTAAGACATAAGCCTACGTTACATGTATTACATGCCCATTTAGTGTGATGTGGCTGTATATGAGTGGTAACCGTTACTTCATACCGGTTTCCCAACGAAACCATAACAAAAAAACGTTGCTATCATCACCAGTTTAGCAAAAATACCACACACTTACCTTCTAAAATAATTATAACAATATAAGACCACAAATAAATATGGTACTTACCTATTATTTAAAAAAAAAAAAACCAACAATATTAATTAAAATAACAGACTCGATCGACCGACATAGAAAACAAAGGCATATGCAATAACTACACGCCAAATACAGGACATTCGCCGAATATAGCCTCATAATGAAGATTTAATATGGCTATCCGTCAACAGATGGCGTTATAAGATTGGCTGGTTTAGGCTTAAAACCACTGTAAGATAAAATACTGACTTTTGATGCGATGGTTTGCTACTGAAACCACTGTGCCTGAAAGGGATAATCCGTCATTATAAAAGTCTCCCAACTCGTAGTAAGCTCTCTCCACCAAAAGCTGTTTCAAAGAGCTCTTAAACAAAACGAGCGTAGGACGAGCCCTGATAAACATAGGAAGGTGGTTATAAATCTTTCTACTTTCAAAAATGATCGACCTCCTTACCAAAGCTCAAGAAGGTATCGGCAGATGAAGATCCCGGGACTACCTAGTACCATAAGAATGTTCAGGCACTGGTAAGGTGTCTTTGCGCTTGTAAATCATGCATGCCGTTTTCAGAATGAACAGAGATGTTAAGGTTAAGCCTAACGGAAACATTAGAAATATTGATTTTTTTAAAAATCAGGATGAAACTAAAAAAACATTAAAATATTACTCACCACAGCACATAATGAATTAGTAATAGACCGAAAGAAGCTTATTAAAACGGTGATTCTACAAAGCGTTTTACCGGCATCCCAACTTACTGAACAGGAAATAACTACAAACACGAAATTGAATGCAGGCTTTGCGGTGAAGAGGACTAAATGGCCTTTCATATCATTTACAGCTGCAAAGAAATAACCCGTAAAGGAAACATTCAACGCGGGGACAAACTCCCGCATGACAAACTTCGAAGAAGTCTATTGGACCTTATAGACGGAACAAATTTCGTCTAACAAGACTGGGATGCACAATAAGCCAGAAGGCTGCAGTGTAAGAAGAAGAAGAAGCTTGACCCCCGCCTTTAACCGACCAACCATGGTATTACTTACAAAAAAAAATTGTATTTTAACCCTTACATTATGCTGCAAGAGCCGAGCTTAGTTGAACACAAGTCTTCTCATCCATCGAATGCATACTCTACATCGAAGATAGTAAATATCATTTAAAGGAGGACGATGTTATTGACATGTTCGTTGAACATGTAGAACCAAAGTTCGCGTGTAGAACCTACATAATACATACCTCTTTATTTTTTCATGAATGTAAAAAAAAATCTTTTTAATGTTTCCATCCTACAGTACGTCCCCGGATCGACGCATTAATAAGTGAAAAAGATTGACATTTTTAGGTTGAAACTTCATCCTCTGGGGTTCAGCCCTGCTTCAATAGAAACTAGTGTCAGACCAAAACAAGATTTTCAGCCGAAACCGACACCGAATCTTCGGCCTTGGTCTCAGTTTCGGCCGAAACTGAAACTTATTTATACATGTTCAAAATTCTATTGTATACTGAAATTTAATGTATTTTTGACACATATACGGACAGTGAACTCGTGTTAAATGAAATAAAAAATAATAATTGAAATATGTAACAAAGATATCTATTTAATATAGACAACACTGCCTACGAACTTAGCCAAAGTTTGCCGAACGGTGCGCGACAATTCACGAACACTGAGTTTCGGCGCACCCGAAGTTTCCGCCGAAACCGAAACTGTCACCAAAACTAGATTTTTTGGCCGAAACCAGCCGAAATCGAACCTTCAGTCGGGCTCTAATAGAAACTAATTTGTGCCATAATTTTAATTTCGGAAAATCAAGTATGTCTTTGGAAATTTTCAAAAAAACTTATTTTTTCCACTAGTAAAGTGCTTTTTCCGAAGCTTTTGCTCTAGGAGATACGAAAAAATTATATTAAGAAAAGATAGGTAGGTACTCAGAACGAAAAACCTAATAAGAAAACAAAATTTTAAAATGCTTTCTTGATTTTTTGAAACTAAAATTATGAAACAAATTAGTTTCTACCCAAGCAAGGCTGAAGATGAAGATTCAACTCAAAAAATTTTAGTCTTTTTTACCTATTTTTGCTTCGGTCTGGGGACACACTGTATCTTTCCAATATTTCCGAAAGCATTTCCAAAAAAATAACACCGGAACTTTTACAACACTATGCCTAGGCATATACTATGTAATTTTAATTGAATGCATAAATATGTATTTTTCTACATACATATCGACGGTTGAAGAGTAAAATGGCTAATATGTTTAAGTTTATTGCTAAAAGAATGTCAGGAGTTTTTATCTTTATTTTGGCGTTTTTACAGATGAGAGGAGACGCATATGAAGGAGGCTGTATGGGTACTCGTGGTGCTAGAATTTGGATTTTTATGGGATTCGTAATGGGTTTCGCAGCTGTTATCGCTTCGTGTAGTATTTTATTTACTGTTTATATAAATCGAGGTTGGTATTCTTAAATACACGGTACACCTATACACGGCATGCCGACCCGCATAAGTTATCTCTATCTCTCTCACCCTGTGACGTCACATGAGGGAGTCCAGCGCGGGGGAATCCAACAATAAGACTTTATTATTTAAATATTGGAGCAGTTTAACAAACAAACAACACATAAATATAGTAAATGCATTGTTTTAAAATATAATTATGACCAGTAAACATTATTTCTCAAAGAATGTGCTTCAAATAACCTACAAATGAAGCGACACATTTTATTGTGGGCTGAATGAGTTATTAATGTGAAAAAATAACATTCTCCGTTTGAAAAATGAATATGTATAACCAAGGTTTAGACAGCTACTATTGGCTGAGCGTCAAGTTTAAATCACGAGGAGTAGAGCCACGCCCATGGTTAATACAATTTTTTTCCACTACTAGCACAAGATACTTATTTTTACAGTATTAATAATTAGAAAGGTAAGAAGTCTTTCTCCGCCAGCCTATTTGAATAATACATTATTTGACAAATATCTTATTACGAGTTACAGAAAAATAAAAGCACAAAGTCTTTCTCCACAATATTTATTAATCGAAAAACTAGGCGAACCTAGGATCACATCGACATGTTTCGAGTGTAGAAACACTCATCATCCGGAAACAAAGTGAAAAGTAAAATGCTGATGTTTTTAGCAAAAGAGAAAATAATGGTGAGGTTGAGCCGTAATGGAGCTTTTAATGGTGTACAAGAGGTGTAAAATTGAATAGTCAGAAGGTCGACAATCAAGACTCCAGCATACTGAAGAGTCGAGGGTTAAGTGCAGAAGCACACTGTGCCGTGCAGAAAAATATAGGGTAGTAAAAATTAGGGAGTTTTGAAAAACTTATCTGTAAAAAGCATTATTAAATTACTGAAACATCTTGAGTTTTATTAAGCCTAGTCAGAAACATGTGAAAATGTTGGGGTGAGATGTAAAGAAAAGAAAAAAAGGAAAAAGTTGTTTTTTAGGGGTCAAAGCATCTTTTGATTAAAAAGTAAAAACTGTTGGGGTACCAGGCTTTTTACGGCCCAGTTACCCCACCGGAGTCAAAGCAGACACATTTGGTGCAAAAAAGTTTTTAAGAAATTAAAAAAAAAAAAAAATTGTGTTCCCGTTAGAGAGGTTCTACTGTAGCCAACACGTGTAGGATGGAAATGTTATTTTTTTTTTAATTTCTTAAAAACTTTTTTGCACCAAAGGTGTCTGCTTTGACTCCGGCGGGGTAACTGGGCCGTAAAAAGCCTGGTACCCCAACAGTTTTTACTTTTTAACCAAAAGATACTTTGACCCCTAAAAAACAACTTTTTTCGTTTTTTCTTTTCTTTACATCTCACCCCAACATTTTCACATGTTTCTGACTAGGCTTAATAAAACTCAAGATGTTTCAGTAATTTAATAATGCTTTTTACAGACTAGTTTTTCAAAACTCCCTAATTTTTACAACCCTATATTTTTCTGCACGGCACAGCGTGCTTCTGCACTTAACCCTCGACTCTTCAGTATGCTGGAGTCTTGATTGTCGACCTTCTGACTATTCAATTTTACACCTCTTGTACACCATTAAAAGCTCCATTACGGCTCAACCTCACCATTATTTTCTCTTTTGCTAAAAACATCAGCATTTTACTTTTCACTTTGTTTCCTGATGATGAGTCTTTCTACACTCGAAACATGTCGATGTAATCCTAGGTTCGCCTAGTTTTTCGATTAATAAATATTGTGGAGAAAGACTTCGTGCTTTTCTTTTTCTGTATCATTTAACTTCACTTTGAGTATGGACTACTTCTTCAAAATTATTACGACTTGTTTCGGACGTAGAGACGTTCATCATCAGGAGACAACAGAATCGATAAAAATCACCTAGTTTCCAATTTATGATGTCCCAGTATGCTATATACCTATACCGAACAAACCCAAACTGAAAATAAAAACCTACAACAGCCACAGAAGGCATAAAAATAAATTTGCTCGCTTTTAACGATTGTCCAGCAATATGTAAGGTTAGAACAGTCTCCTGCGTGTGACTCAATACGCATCCGTGGTTTTTGGGCAGGCTAGTCGGCATACCGTGTATATGTGAATCGTGCTTAAATGATTATATTATATTCTTATTTATTTTTCCAAGGTGTTATTGAAATAACATTCTATTTAAATATAAAAGTCCTTGGGTGTCCTAAAGAATCACCCAGTGTTGCCAAGTCCATAATTTTTTTTTCCCTAGATAATTTCTTAAAAATTCCCCAGATTCCCCAGATTTTCCCCAGATCTTTTCATTTGAAGAAGAAAGTAGTGATGGGAAAAATCGGGTTATTTTAATAATCGACTTCCGAGTATTCGAGTAAAAAATTCGGCAAAAACCGGGGGTTTCTAAAAAAAAAAAAAAAGTCGCCAGTTCCGTAAAGCAACTAGTTTGTGTAGCCGCAATGAGTGATTGGTCATTTATGAATGCCATGCGGCTCGTTCGTTTCAAAAAATGCGTGGTTCCTCTTGTGTGATTCCCCTTAAAATACCAGCGAACGGAGGCCTGGGATTTACCGAGTTTCTTGTTGTTTATATCTTCAGAGTAAATTCGACCTGCCTAAGATTCTGAGTTGCTAGTAGCAAATAGGACTTAGAAAAGATAGCGTTTTTGCCATGGGTCAATCGATTAATAATAATTTCCTAAATTATAGAAAATTTCCCTTTTTCCCTACTGATTGCAGATTTTCCCCAGATTTAGGGAAATTTCCCCAGCAATGGCAACAGTGGAATCACGCTATACTTTTTTTTATTATCCGATTAATAAGTGGGGTAAAGACATCTAAAATCAGACCAAATGCGCCACACAGCGGTGGAAATACTAGTTCATTCGAGCTTAACGTCCGCATCCGGCCAATTGATTCCAGCGCCGGCGCCGTGACATTTCGTCACGGTTGACTAACAGAATTTAAAATAATCCGAAGAGTATTTCCTTTCATTTCGTAATAATTTAAAATAGTCTTACGTTGGATTAAAAGTCGGGACCATTTATTTTATTTGCAAGTTTTAAAAAAATTTTGTTATATCATAAATCTGTCAACATTTTCCGTGTCTTTTTAATACCGTGCGAGCAAAAAATATTTGCATCAAAGAGGGCTTGGATTAAAAACGTAGGGCTTGGTTTAGATCACAATGATATGGGGACGATATATCTAATCAAATCTAGGTTAAAATTTTGTCAAATTCATATTATGACATGCTATGCCAAACTAATTAGTAATAAAATAAGTAGACAAATACAAATTTATTTTTGTTGTTTACAAAATTAACAAAGTAAGAATATACAGAAAGAAAAAGAAAAATTATTACATAAATTGCTAAAATTTGCCACCGCCATGCTCCAAGCATAAATTCACACGTCTCTTCATATTTTCGAAAGTGTTGACCAGCATCTCTAGAGAAATGTTACCACATTCTTGGATAATCCTTTCTTGTAATTATTGTTCTAAATTTGCAACTGGTGTTTTAAAAATAGTGTTATTTACATGAGGGAAAACGAAGTAATCCATAACCGTTAAACAAGGTGATCTAGGTGGGAATTCAATGTCTGATCGAAAACTGATCAATTTCTCGTCGAAAAAATTGCGTAAGTAGGTGGTTAATAGTTTCGGCGGCTGTATGGGCGGTTGCACCGTCCTGTTAAAAATATCCCAAAACGTAGTTCGTTGTCAAGTAATTGCTCCACAAAAGGATTCAAAATATTGTCTCTATACCGCTGTGCTGTAACTGTGTCAGGGAAAAAAATAGGACCAACAATTCTTCGGGAAACAGCTAACCAGACACCAATTTTTTTAGGGTGCAATGTGGACTCTACAAAAAAATGTGGATTTTCACTATTCCACATGAGTGTATTCTGAGAATTCACATAACCGGAGAGGTAGAACCAGGCTTCATATGAAAAAAATGTCAGGTCTAAGAAATCATTTCTTTCCAATAAATTTTGGGTAAACAATTGAGAGTCTTTCAAAATCTGCGGCTTGTATTTCTTGGAATACGTGCACTTTATAAGGAAATAAATTTAGCTGCTTCTAAAGCATCGTCCTGCATGTTCCATAAGATCTTCCCACTTCTTGGGACAGGCGTCTTATACAATTTGTTGGCGTATTTTGCATTATTTCACGAACGTTTGCAACAAGTTCTTCTGTTCTTACAGATGGTCTTCCTGCTCCTTTTTTGTGTTGTATAGAACATGTTTCCCTAAACACAGCCACGGTTCTTTTCAGGCAATGATAAAAATCCCCAGCAATAAAAGCAACATTAGAAAAAGGTTCGTGAAAATCGTCCATGCACAAACCCGGATTGTATTGCCACTCACCATTTACTCTAACCCCGTTTCGAAAATACGCTTCAACCATGAATTTTTTGTGCTGTTCCGTAAACCTATTGTGTGAATTGTTCAAGAAATGGGAAAAATTAGCGATGAATCAAATTACTTGTAACGACTGTCAAAGATGACGGAATAACTGATTGATTGTTAATTTAGGTAGTTACTGACACCCAACAGGTATTAAGCTCTACGGCTAAGCATTACGTTCTTAGATGCAAGGCCTTCTTTGATGCAAATAATTTTTGCTCGCACGGTATTTTAATGCGGAAACGCTGTACACCGCCGGCTGACATCGTGCTAGGTACACCTGTTCTTTTAGCTATTTCAAGTAGTTTTATTAAAAAGTATGGCTTAATGTAACAACAACAATAATTTCGGGTCGGGAAGAACGAATATGCATACAGGAAATGTGTTGTATATTATATTCAAGTTAATGTTGACAGCAATAAAAATGCTGATTACTATCCTAAGATCTGTGTAAGACTTTTGACACCATAAACCATCACATTTTATTAATCAAATTCTGCCTTATTGGAACAAGGGGAAATACACACAAATTAGTTCAAAATCAAAGCTAATCAAACGATTGATATATTTCAAATTACAATATTTAGCTTCTGCATGGGGATCCACTTGTTTATTAAACTTAAGACTATTACAAATTACATAATGAAGTTATTAAATGCATACAGTACTGGCAAGCCTGACAAAATGAAAAACAGTTATCAAATATTCAAAGTAGGGGAGGTCCAGTACCCACTGACCCCCCCCCCCCCCCTATTTTTTAGTACGTTCGCCAGTGACTTCCAAACTATATTTTTTCAGTTGATCATTTGTTTTTGATTATTTTTTGTCTCCTATAAAATTTCGATGAAATGATACGTTTTGGAGATAATTCGAAAAGTATGGGTCCTTAAGTGATGGCAACGCGGCTTACGCAAATCTTAGCGGTTGTGTCATTACCAGGGATACAAGATATAATTAAGTGAAACTTTGCAATGGGTGACAATACCGAAAGCAAAGCCAAAATAATGTATAATTTATCCAAACTCAGTTTGATGACATAAAAAAAACGTTTAACAGGCTTCAAAGAGACCGACCTCACAACCAGGGTTGTCAGATCTATTTTTTAAAATTATTTAAGTTCTTTTTATATCAGTATTCAATTGTTAGTCAGTAACTCTTTTTGAAAGCTAGTTTACAAATATACTTTAAACTAAGAAGTTTTGAGTGTGAAAGAAAGAAGAACATTAATATTATTATAGGTTTTTTTAGTCCTTAAGAAATATTATTTAGAAAAAAGAATTAAAATTAAAATAAAAGGGGTTTTCATTGTTAAAAAACAACTAATTAACAAACAATTGTTTCTCGTATACTTATATATTATATTAACAAACCCGAAAATTTGGTAGAGCTGGCAATCGCGCATAATTTATGCACGTCTCGAACACTGTCTCCCAGTCTGTGAATGATACTAAGAGAAACGCAATTGGAAATTTATATGTTCTAGACAAGAAAGGCGGAATATTTTCAGCGAGTCACGATATTTCTTATCTACCTGCTAAAATATAATTGAGCCATCATCACTGTCATGTCAGTTATTAATAGTTTCTTAAGGAAAAGGACAGTGGAGTAGGTGGTTTAACATATTTGCTATAATTTACGTATTTAATTTTGGTTTATAACTGTGTGGTTTTGGACAGATACGTTTTTACTTGGTAAATTTTATTATCCAGCAATGGCTTTTTAGCGATCTTTTTAAACAGCAGATCAAGGTGAATTATATTGGTGCCAACATGCAACAAAAATTTACATGTTCAATGTCATTTATATTATTTTAATTTTAAGCGCAGCTGTCCTTGGTAATATTCGGCAGGTAATTAACGACATGAGTAGCGATTTATAGAAAAATTGCGAAGCTCATGTTACTGTAGAAATGGAATATCCCTGTTTTATCGCCTATAGCACCAATAGTGATCCAACCTGAAAACGATTCTACTTCTGAAAATTATGATGATTCCATCAATTCAATTGTTACTGCATTTTAAATCAATAATGTTCGTTTACAACGTGTTACCTATTAAAATTGTTTTATTTATATTGTATTATCATTTTAAAAATTTAAAACAATACCTCACGCATTTTAATTATTTGGTTGGTGACGCCTATGGTTAGGAGTTTCATACTTTTTTATGTCATTAAATTAACCTGAGAAACACTATAACGGCAATGGCATACAGATAAAAACCTGTAGTACTAAACCAGATAAATAAAATTATTTTATTGCCCTACTAAGAACTTACTATTGCTGATATTCACATAACAGTAACAGCCCACTGTTATCACTCCTTCTTAAGACAATACAATTACTATTACTTAATAAATAAATTTGAAACATCATCAAGATGATAAATATTCAGAACATATTGTTTTCAGAAAATTATAACAAGTTGAGAGCGAGAGCAGTTCAGGTCGAAACCACATATTTGTCAAAGGTTAAGATTTTCTCTAATAAAGATAGCTTGCATATTCAAAAAATTGGAGGTCATATCAAGCAATGTCATTATACTATTTTTTTTTTAATTTTGTTTATTTTCCGGAAAAAAACAGGCCATTGTGAACAGTCATATGGGATGATATTAAACCCAGTAGCCTAAGCTACAGGCCTGAAATAAAAATAAAAAAATATATTTTGTTGCGCCCTCGTTTATATGGTACTAAACAAACCAATTTTTCTTTGCTGGTCCATAGTACCTGCTTAAAAAAGTAGTAGAACACAGGTTTTGAAATTTTTATACAGTGACGTAATAGAAAAAAACGAACAAACCCCTTGCCGAATGCATATTTTATTTAAATTTTGCTTACTAAGTAATATTTTGATGACTTAGAGTGCAAATTGTCTAACTCCACTTTTTATGAAAATGTCGATTTTTGTGCAAATAGTTAGCTTAATGTTAGATCTATGGATACCCAAACTGTCCCAAACTAGATTACTCCAAATAATTACCACCGTAAAGCGTCTAACTCCACGACCTACAATTATGAATACGGCTGCATACGGCAAAACATCTAACTCCAGCATTTCGCGCCATTTTACACGTGAAATAAAAATGGAGTTAGCAGTTTTTCAGTTATATATTATGCATTTTGTAGAAGTCAGAATCGTTTTTTGTCCTCCTGTAAAATTTTTATTTTTGGGGTTAGACAGTTTGCACTCTAATTTTTATAATACTTTTAAAGTGAAATACTATTTAATAATAATTGATGTATTTACATAATAATTGTTTACTATTTTAGACCTGAAATCCCCAGGAGTGGCCTTGTTCTTACAAAATGCCCTTATTTGTATAGCTTCAATTATTTACAAGTTTGGTAGATCTGAAGACGTGTGGGGTTAGCCATTACATAATTAATAATTTTATCAAATGTTTTTGTATAAAAATAGGCTTTAAGTAAATTATTTAAGCTAGACCTTATAATATTTGTGTAACACTTACTTTAAATTATATAATAATATAGATTTATTGATTTCTGCAATGCGTTGATGAATTATTTTATAAAACAATACTAATATAAGTATGTGGTTTGTGATACGACTTTATATTTAATTTTCAAATATAGAAAATAAAAATATACTCTGTTCATTATTTTATTTAGTACAATATTTTTTTAATTACTCAGGTGGTGTTTTGGATTATACAGTGTCAGTTTTTAACTCTGAAACCGTCAGTAAATCTAGTACAGTTTTTTTTGAAAAATGCCTGGACATGTTATGTTGTGGTCTTTTTTATAAAACCAATATTGATACAGTATGGCCCAAATTCGAGATATATGACGATATCGACAATTTTTATAAATGGCAAACCTAGTTTCTTTATTCTTTGTCAAATGTTCAGAGTTGGAAGCACGAATAAGACGAGTGTAGGTTAATTTTCTCTCGAAGTATCTAGTTAGAAATGTTCAAAATGAGTTTCACGTTTCACTTGCGTTTAGGACAGGGCCAAATAGTGAATGGGTAACATTTTGAGCATTTATTGACGAAAAAGTATAAAAATGGCGCACCGTTTTTTATTTTTCAATTAATTTAATTTTTGTTTGTTTAATATCCAGTGGAGTATTTAAAATATTGCCACGGGGGGGTCTATACCTTTCGTTTTATCTTTCTTTTTTTAAAAAAGCGCCGCAGGCGAAAAATTTTTCGGTGCCACGCCCTATTTTGAACTATCAAAATTTATAATTTCTATGTTTTGATAGCTGAACCCAAAAAAAGGAAGAAATTAAGAAATTTTTTTAAATATAAACGCAATAATGGGAATATATATTTTTTAAATATTTATGTTTAAAAATATATATTTCTACATAATATGACCGATTCCGAAAATGATTGGTTTTCAAGTTATTTTTGCCATTTTTTTTTGCCAAGTTTGGCCATGTTGTTTTGTTATCTGTGACACAGTTACTTAATTATTTGTAAAAACAAAGTATTGCTAATAGTTCTAGTTTGCAAAAAAATTACAAAACTAAGTGAACATCATTTCAATTTTTTTAAATTAAGTAAATTAGACACGCAGGTAAAAAACAAGAAAAAAATTTAATGATGAATAATTTTATTTAATAATAATAATAATAAAGGTCTTTATTCAAAAATTGTAAAATAGAAAATTATTACATTTTGTTATCGGGCGAGGTTCAGTTCACCCTGTCTACATTAAATGCAACAAGGCATCTGATCCCAGACAGCACAAAGACATCTTAAAGATATCCAAAAGATGTCAACAATAGACATTCATGACGTCTTATGGACGTTTCTTAACGCCATCAAGACATCTTATGGATATCTTAAAAAGGTCGTATGTTACAAAACCCAACGTCTATACCACATCTTATGGACGGCTTACAGATATCTTATGGACACCTTATAGATGTCTCATGGATACCTTATATATGTCTTATAAACATCTTATAGATGTCTTATGAATACCTTATACATGTCTTATGGACACCTTAGATACATTTTATAGGCCAAACCGCAGAGCCCTAAAACATTTTGTTTTGTTTGTTAAACATGAAACATCATATTGCTTAATAATTGGTTTTATTAACGTATTACATAATTAAAACTTTTTTAATAATGAATTTCGCCTATCTATGGCCCTTCTTAGCCACGTCGCGATGGCATCCTCGGCATATTTTCTACTGTTTTGAAGCCATGTTTTGTCAGCAGATTTATTGACACTGCATCCACTGATTATAGACCAATTTTAATTATTCGAAAACTAAAAACAAACACCACACCACAGAAAATTATGTACCATACAAAACGTTTTTTAATCTACAATTCGTTTTCTTTTAACGGTTCACTAAGTAGAAAGTAAAAAACTGCAAGTCATCATCAGCAAAACTATCAAAAATCAAGCCCATCGACAGTTGACAGTGTTGACCTGGCGTCAATTTCAAATGGCAGAGGGCAGCGCTTTGTTGCCAATCCTAAGTTGTTCGCGATGTTGCCAAATTTACCGATTCTAAAATTTAACTCTATTGTTTGTCGTTTACAAAAAAAAACGATTCAAGAAAACGTCCGAATTGCTAACAATTATTTAAATTCGATTAGACAAGTATACAAAAAAATAATAAAAGTTCTGAGAACGGCGACGGTCGGGTTTGTTCGGGCTAACGATCCGAGATGGCGGCAATCCAAAGTGTCCAGTTAAAAAATATATAAGCTAGAGAAAGACAGGGATACTACAAAGACAGAAGAGAGACAAATCTCTTTCTGTGCTATAACCTAAAAAAAACACGAACGTCATATTTACGATATTTTAGCGACATCTTATGGACGTCATCTTACAACATCTTATGTATGTCTTGAAAAAAACGTCTTTAAGATGTCTTTTGTAGGTCTGCAGGCGTTCAGACATAATTAAGACCTAAAATCGACGCCTTTAAGACATTGTGTGCTGTCTGGGATCTGTTCTGAGTTTTTTTTAATGTTGAGCCCACGGGGGGGGGGGGGGAGGGGTCCAGACCCCTCGGACCCCCCCCTAAATACGCCACTGTTAATATCCTATAAATGACAATGGATACAAATTTGAACTTTAAAAATAGTCAAAAAAAAAGTAAGGTTGCCATTTAAAAAAATTATCGATAGTCATATATCTAATTTGGGGCACACTACCTATATCAATATTTTTTTTATAAAAGAGACCACAACTTAAATACCCGTACCCAACCATTTTCAAAAAAAAAAAAAAATTACTGGATTTACAGAATTTATTCCAAGTTACAAACTCACACTGTATATTCTGGTCTCCTTTGGGCAAACGTTTGCCTGTGTCGAGGAACATACAGTGACTGGAAAAAGTTCGCACACAGAAACTTTTCCGGGAGATCGGTTCTGTATGTCCGATAACCTAAAAATCGATTTTGACATATGTCACGTGACTATACAGGGTGTTTCACGTTGAGTGGCCTATTAGAAGACCTCGGAAACGAGTGAAGTTATATTTCTAAAAATTTGGTAGCATGCATGATTGGCTTTGAACTTTTAAAATATTATATTTTGACGTTTGTATCACTTCCGGTTATACCGGAAGTTATTGCCAACTTTGATATTTCAAATAGAATACCCTGTATATTTTTGGATACCTTATTGAAACCTAAGTTACTTTTATTAACAATGATCTATACCTATCTCTAACCGTTTTTGAGATATGAAATATAAAATGCATTTTTTATGTAAAAACCTTACCGAGAAGACAGTTCAGTAATTTTAAAATAATAAAGCTAAACATTAAAAATTTTGTAGGCTTTTAACTAAAACATAGATCTTTAGACTACGACATTATACTTAAGTTTCATGTTTTAAAAGTGTGCCAATGTGGCCATTTAGATAAATGTGCATAAGTCAATTTTTGCAAATGGAACACCATATTTTTTATTTTAGTAACTTGTAGAGAATCAAATTTCCCATCTAAATGTTTAATATGTCAGTATCAATATTTTTAGTCGTTTTGGAATTATGAGCAATTTAAAAAAAATATCTTAAAATATGTGTTTGTGTTAAGTTCATAAGACATTATTTTTGTAATAATATATAATAACTTATATTAACAAAATACGAGTCTTTAAAGCCTATTTTGTCAAATTGGTAACAAAGCTCAAAGTCAAACAAAAATCGGAGTCAAAGCCTTCTTTACAAAAATAATGTCGTATGAACTTAACACAAACACATATTTTAAGATATTTTTTTTTAAATTGCTCATAATTCCAAAACGACTAAAAATATTGATTTACTGACATATTAAACATTTAGATGGGAAATGTGATTCTCAACAAGTTACTAAAATAAAAAATATGGTGTTCCATTTGCAAAAATTGACTTATGCACATTTATCTAAATGGCCACATTGGCACACTTTTAAAACATGAAACTTAAGTATAATGTCGTAGTCTAAAGATCTATGTTTTAGTTAAAAGCCTACAAAATTTTAAACGTTTAGCTTTATTAATTTTAAAATTACTGAACTTTCTTCTCGGTAAGGTTTTTACATAAAAAATGCATTTTATAATTCATATCTCAAAAACGGTTAGAGATATAGGTATAATTCGGTGTTAATAAAAGTTACTTAGGTTTCAATAAGGTATCCAAAAATGCGAAAATATACAGGGTATTCTATTTAAAATATCAAAGTTGGCAATAACTTCCGGTATAACCGGAAGTGATACAAACGTGAAAATATAATATTTTAAAAGTTCAAAGCCAATCATGCATGCTACCAAATTTTTAGAAATATAACTTTACTCGTTTCCGAGATCATCTAATAGGCCACTCAACGTGAAACACCCTGTATATTGGTATAGCGGCAAATAAGAAAATTTTGAATTGAAAAAAAGTGAGGTTAGGTCATTAGATATTCAAAAAAATTGTTTGGAATTATATTCTATAGGCCCATATGCAATATTACCTACAAGATTTTATAAAAAAACTTATTTTTTTTTTATATATTTTTTAACAATTTACAAATTGCGAGATTTTTTTCTTTTAGCTGGGTCAATGTAAAATATTTGGATAAAAATAAGTCATTGTAGTAGTTTTTTCTACAATTGACAAAATCGAAAATTGCCGGACTCGTATATCTGACTATTACATTTTCAAAAACTAAATAGACTTTGTTTTTATAAAAAAATTGAGCCCAATAAAGAAAAATACGGTTTTCGGATTTTTAGCACAAAAATATTTTTAAAAGTTTGCTGCAGTTATTAGAGATACAAACCATTGCGGCAGCAATCACCTCAATTATCGAGACCCATTAGTTTACTATCTGTCAGTCCAAAGCGTTTGAAAAAAGTATGCTGCTGGTAGGGGTGAAACGTAGGCTCTTGTAGTGCTTCACTACAGTGAAGCCTTCAATACCCTTGATCATCGGCTGTTATGTGCTAAGCTTCGCTCATTTGGCTTCTTGGTCTTCAGTGAATTTCTTTAAACGGCCCCAATTCGTGCTCCTGGAAGAACATCGTGCTACCTCCATGGTGGCGAATATGGGTCTGCTGCAGGGTTATTCGAGCCTGGAGCCGCAACTTTTTGTAATTTTATACAATCGATGTGAATGACTTTGTCAGTGGTTGCCAGAGATATGCTGATGACACGCAAATACGCACCAGTTTAAGTAAGGCCAGCGTTGTTGAGTAAAAAATAATCTTACACGGTGCTAGAAATTGACTTGTGACTACTCTCTAAATCATGGTTTAAAGTTAAATCGTAAAAATTCCGCAATCAAAGGGTATTTTCGCCTTTTTATGAACTGGTCTATTTGTTTGACGTCTCCAGAGATGCGGCCTTCGACCTTCAGCTGAATCACTGCGACCCATGCATGGGTCGAGGCAGATGTGACGTCAGTGAGTTTATTCCCGTGTTTTTATTAAAGGGCGTATCTTGTTAATTTAGTCGGAACTATTCTGGCTTAAACTCTATCAGTTATTTTTTTTTAAATTGGTTCGTTTAAAGAAGTAACAGCTTATTAATTTGGACGTGCATTTTTGAATATTTGATAATTAATTCTGGTAAAAGTGTATTTATCACACTATATCATCTCCGTTCGTACAGCGGTCAGAAACAGTCGGCAAATTAACGACCCATGCGAACGTGTTTTAAAAGCGTTCGCACGCGACAAATCCCAAACCGCTGACAGAAAATCCGGCGTTCGTAGAAGCCAAATTATAACGTAGAAGCAAAGCAAACATTTTCAATCGGTTAAAAACCACGCATGCGCAGAGAAAAATTGGAAATCGGTTGTCAATTGCTTGTAAAGTGTTTTTCACAATAAATGGTTGACTCCGTTTAACTACCTGGGACGTTTTGCAAGAGCTCGGCCATAAAAATGAAAATAAACTGTCGGTCAGGGTCGGATTATAATTTGTAATTATAGCAGGTAATATTTATAGATATTATTTATTTAGGATATTTCATGTCGTTAAATAATATACTAAGTGACATAGAAACCCGAACACCCAGTAAAAATTATTTAATTTTAATAATATTTTGTATACAAGTTTATCATCACAAAAGGAAGGTATGATTAAATTTTTAGCCTTATCAGTTTCACATTCCACAAACCCGAACAAACCGAATAACTTAGTCTGTCTTTAAAGATGGATTGAAATTTTAATCATTTCCTTACTATGCCCTCCGGATGTTTATGTAAAATATTATTGAAGTTACTGGGTGTTCGGGTTTCTATGTTACTTTGTACAGTGTGTCCGCTTGAGTTCTGTACATATGGAAAACTTTTTTATTATTAACTTTACGAAAAAAAGTTATTCTTCATAAAAAGTTCTGCATGGTCCAAAACCTAAAATGCAACCATCAAATATCGAAATTTTCCGGTCATATACGAGGTTTGTCAAAAAACGTGAATTTTTCCCAAGAATGTAAATTTTTCCCAAGCGTAAAGTACCTTTATTTTTGACATTATCAAAAATTGTTATTAAAAAAAGTTGATCAGAACTAAGAACCACGTCTAAATGTGCAATAACACGCATTAAATTAATTAAATAATTAAAAAATTAAATAATTAATAATAAATCAATAAAACAATTTTTCAACATAAATGCGTATAATTGCACATTTAGCCGTAGTTTTTAGTTCTGATCAACTTTTTTTCATATCAATTTTTGATAATGTCAAAAATAAAGGTACTTTACGCTTGGGAAAAATTTACATTCTTGGGAAAAATTCACGTTTTTTGACAAACCTCGTAGATGACTGGAAAATTTCGATATTTGATGGTTGCATTTTAGGTCTTGGACCATGCAGAACTTTTTATGAAGAATAACTTTTTTTCGTAAAGTTAATAATAAAAAAGTTTTCCATATGTACAGAACTCAAGCGGACACACTGTATATATTATTGATAACGAATTAAATACCTAAAGTCCTACCCTGTAGTGTATTTGCTTGTTGATTGTGTATAACAATCAATGGGATTAAACCGGTAGTTTTATTGCAATCAATAAGTCAATACCATTTAGGGTAAAAAATACGTTACTAACGAAGCTATCGTTAATTATCATTTATCAAATCAGTTATTAGGATGCAGTAAATCTAGTAAAACAAAGCAGTTTTATTTTAAACAAGTTTATTTAACAAATGTTGAAGTTGTTTAACAATTTAAAAAAAATAACAATTTATAGACATATGTGGATACCTTAAAAACAGATATTTACAAGAAACAAATCAATATACATTCTATTGTATGCTTATATTTCCTTTAAGGCAAAGCTTAAACTAACATAACATGTACAGTAATGTACATAATATACAAAAAATCGAAACAGATTTAATTGGGTATATATAAGTATAGATTTAAGCGCTCCCTTAAAAAATAGGAACTGCGAGCAAAAGAAACCTGAACGAAACGAAACTTTTTTGTATTTAGCGCGTTAATTAAAATTACATTTTATTTAAATAGGTACAATTTAGATTACGCTGTTTCCTTTCTTTAAACCTGACATGAGATGAAATTAACAATTCACGTCACAGCTGTAATTTTATATAACTATATCGGATATTATAGTGCATTACGTACACAATACGCATTTAATTGTAATGATTTTTAATTTACTAGTCACCTACACGCCCTCGAGCATAAAAATTCCCGTCGATAATCGATCCTGACAAGTGATTTGTCTTCGAGCCCTGTTTCCTTCTGCCAAACTGAGCCTCACTGATGAGCCGTAAACGGCGAAACGCGTCTGGGGATGGGTTTGGCGGAAGGAAACAGACAAAACTTTCTTGAATTAATAAAAATTAAGATTTATAACGATATTTCTGTAAATAGAAATTTAGAATTCTGTCACCATCAATCTTTGCATCTACTAATTCCCCATCATTGCTGATAAGAAAATTATTTTGTTTCCAAACCCATGGAAAATTGTGCGAGTTTCCAAATTTTTCTTATCTCCACAGATGGGCAACTAAACTGCTCATCTCAAGAGTTTGAAAGATTGTTACTTGCAGATTAATAGTATGGTACGGCTGTAACGTAATCAATGCACTTTAATATTATACAGGGGGAAAAGAAAGCCGTGCAAGTGAATTGAAAAATTCGTAAGTCACGTTTTATAAGTAGCGTTTTTTCATGTTGCATAAATCTGACGCCTAAAAGAATTTGACGGAGGCCCGTAATTCACAATTTCTCAAAGTTTTTTACTAGCTGTAACATGAGTTACTTTAATTTTACGTTTTTATAGTAAAATAACTTTACTGATAAGTAACAACTAGTTGCTATCAAACCCAGTGTCCGACCTAAATTTCAGGTTCGTTCTTTTAACCTATCTGGGGCGTTCAGGTAGTTACTAGTAGTAGTGACGTACCATGCTCCGAGCAAGTAGGCATGTGCAGTGGCGTATCCAGTGGGGGGGGGGGGAGGGGGCAATTACCCCTACCCCTTCCCCCATAATAAAAGATGCTGATGAAAAAAATATGTTTGGCCTTGTATTGCGGAATGTAGTTAAGAGCAAACACTACTAACGCCTTGGCCGATTCGTTTTAATATCAATATTTCATTTATTTTTCGTTTTCTCCAAAAGCTGCTAAATATCCGTGTTTGGGTAGTTACCTACAGTTTCAAGTTTTAAAAAATGTAATGATAAATTAATAAAAGCATAAAACGAAATTCTGTCAAATTTGCGCATAGTTATTTTTCTGCTTTTATTAGTTTATATCTTCGAGCTTTTTTAAAGTAAAACTGTAGGTAATTGTACTCCAAAGAGGGATATTTGGCCCATTTTTGGATAAAACGAAGAAGTAACGAAATATTTATCAAAAAACGAAATGACGTCGCTTACGTTTGCTCTTAAAAGCAAAAAAACTGACTTTGTCCTCAGTTTTTTGCAGCCATTAAGTTTTAAATAAAATTATTAATTTTTTTTAGCTTTATATGTTATGTTTTGAGCGTGTTTCGTGTTTCTTTTCTATTTTGTTCATGTTATTGTATAATTATTTTTTGTGCCAGAGATGGTTTGTTTTATAAGTAGCCATTATTTTCTGTTTGGTTTGTTAATTATATATTTTTTTTAAGTTTATTTTTCCCACTAAAGTTTTTATTTTACATTTTTTTAAAAGGCCAAAAGGCCTATAAATTACTTATGTAAAAATGGCAATATACAGGGTGTTACAAATTCGACATACCAACATTGAAATCTCGAAAACCATAGGAGTTAGAGAAACGGTTAAATGGGGGCAAAGTTGTGCATTTCGGTGCTGATTATAATGCCGCTTTAAAAGTTTTTAAATTCCGAATACTTCCGATTTTATTCGAAAAAACCGAAATTTTGCAAAATCGTTTTTATTTTTTCCTAAGCTAATTTGACTAGCTATTTAAAAATAAATGACACTTTGTCATTGCCACTTTTTCTCCTCTACAAAACGACCTTATTAAACCAAAGATCCGCCGTTTCGTCTCCGAGCGGCCATCACCAACTTTACTTTTTTAAATACGGACCTGGATTTTTTAAACCGATTTTTAAACCCTCCTACCCTCAAAATGTAATGGCGATATTAATTTCTCATAATGATGAATTGTCCTTGCTTATTATTTTAAATTCATATTTTTTACACTTCTTGTCAGTCCGGTCCTGGCAACGAATAACAATATTCGCCGCTGGATTTCTTTTTATGGGGGGCATTAAAAAATGTTATTTATAAAAATGACGTAGATACCATGGAAAAACTGGAAGAACGCATACAAGTTGTATTTGGTAGGATAAGGAGAAGATCGGTTGAAAGGGCTGTCGCCATAATTGGAAGAAAAATTGATCGTTGTATTGAGCAAAACGACAATATCTTTGAACATTTAGAAAATTAGGATTTATAATTAGTAAATTTAGAATTATTAGAAAATTCTTATAAAATAAAGTTCTTAATTAATATTGTGATTCGTTGCCAGGACCGGACTGACAAGAAGTGTAAAAATATGAATTTAAAAAAATAAGCAAGGACAATTTATCATTATGAGAAAGTAATATCGCCATTAAATTTTGAGGGTAGGAGGGTTTAAAAATCGGTTTAAAAAATCCAGGTCCGTATTTAAAAAAGTAAAGTTGGTGATGGCCGACGAAACGGCGGATCGTTAGTCTAGTAACGTCGTTTTGTAGAGGAGAAAAAGTGGCAATGACAAAAGTGTCATTTATTTTAAAATAGCTGGTCAAATTAGCTCAGGAAAAAATAAATACGATTTTGCAAAATTTCGGTTTTTTTCGAATAAAATCGGAAGTATTCGGAATTTGAAAACTTTTAAAGCGGCATTATAATCAGCACCGAATTGCACAACTTTGCCCCCATTTAACCGTTTCTCTAACTCCTATGGTTTCGGAGATTCCAATGCTGGTATGTCGAATTTGTAACACCCTGTATGCTTGCGGCCCGAAAAGAATCCTAGATACGCCACTGGGCCAGTGCGACCCTTTTTGCTGTTGCCACTTTACGGCCTTGTAGTTAATAAAACCTACATAATAAATATGTATGTATATCTAGAAGCATAAAGTTAAGACGTGCAGATGTCAAAACAGAAACATTAATTATTAATGTTAAACTGATAAATTATGACAAATATGTTACCGTCAATAAACATCCCTCCTGAATAATATGCTTATTACTAGTAAAGTATGCGTAATGGTATTGGTTCTCCCCGCTTATTTGGTAACCTAAACTCCCATTATTTTAACCGGGTACCAATGATAGGTAATGTTTTTATTTGATTTTCTTTCTAATCTCATAGTAACAAATCAGTATATTTTGCAACCTTTACTAGGGCTTTGGTTACTTGATAAATTTTGTGAAAATTTGGAAATGTCATTCTGAACAAACTTTAAATAGACACTCTTTAAAAAACTACGTATAATACGTTGACGTATTTAAAAGAGTGATTTTTTCATAGCCTAACCTAACCTCATTTTTTAAGTAGATAATATATTAAAAATACCTTGATTCTATAGTTCATTATACATTTTTGGTTCTCCAAACATTAAAAAAATTTAACAAAATTCATCAGTTATTATTATAGCCACAACGTATTTTTTAATTGCTAGGTATGTTAACAATATACAGGGTGTTAATGAATGTTACGTAGGTATTTAAAGATTTAAGAAAGGAAAAAATAGGCGGTCAAAAACGCTTCATTTTTGATATACAGGGTATCAAAGTTTAAATATTTTTCGTTTTTCTTACACGAGATAATTATTTCGAATTTGGTACACGTAGTAGTTTTTGGAATCTCTAGACAAAAATGTCAAAGATGCAGTATATAGGGTGTTGCGTTATCGACATTTCCACTCTCCTGTACTTTTTTTTTTGAATACGTACCATGTATAATACTGGTATATCATAATATGGCTCCCCGTTCTTTTTTCATTCTTCTTAGTTAAAGTATTTTTCACCCTAAATGGTATCGACTTATTGACTGCAATAAAACTACCGGTTTAATCCCATTGTTATACACAATCAACAAGCAAATACACTACAGGATAGGACTTTAGATATTTAATTCGTTATTAATAATATATTATTTAATGACATGAAATGTCCTAAATAAGATAGTTAAATATTACCTGCTATAATTACAAATTATAATCCGACCCTGACCAACAGTTTATTCGCATTTTTATGGCCGAGCTCTTGCAAAACGTCCCAGGTAGTTAAACGGAGTCAACCATTGATTGTCAAAAATACTTTACCTACATTTTTATCGTATCTGTAATCGATTTCTAGTTATTTGCGAAAATAGCCGTCGATGCAAACTAAATATTATATCGAAGAACCAGAATTTAAAAAAAATCTACTTTATTAATTAGCTAACAATTTAATTCTAACGTGACATGACAAACTAAAAAAAATAATATAAGAACTGCTAAAAACTACCTTCTCTTTCTATGCAGAAATCAACTCTTCGTTTTACCGACTGGCCAACTCTCTCGAATATTGCGGAGTATTGCGAATTAAATCACATGAAGTTGTAATTCTGTACCTCAACCTCTGTCTGAATAGGAGTCTGGTACACCAACAATTTTAAATGTCTCCAGAAAACTAACATTATTTTACACTAAACGTCAAAAAAGTTAACAAACTGAAAAGCCAACTAAATTTTTTTACAATTTTGTTACTTCTTACTTGGTTTGTATCGTCCGCTATTTTCGCAAATAACTAGAAAACGATGACGGATACGATAAAAACGTAAACAATCAAAAAGAATGATAGAAGAATAAGGAGCCAAATTATGATATCAGTATTTATACTGAAAAAAAAAGTACAAGAGAGTGGAATTGTCGGTAGCGCAAAAAAAATAAAATACCCTGTATACTGCATTCGACAGTTTTGGCATTTTCCTGTAGAGATTCCAAAAACTAATAAGTGTACTAAATTGAAAATAATTATCTCCGAAAAAGTGCGAGAAAAACCAAAAAAATTAAAACTTTGACCTTCTGTATATCAAAAATGAAGCATTTTTACCGCATGTTTACAAGTATTTTTTCTTATCTTGAGAAGCACTATCACTTCCTTCAATATCTACGTGACATTCATTAATTATTTAAGTTTTTAATCGAAATTCAAAAGAAAAATGTGCCCGCACATGATCATTAATCCGATATAGCCAAAACTGACAAATAAATATATAGCTTACCTACTAATGGCACATATAAACATAATAGTTAAATAAACCTTAATACAAATAAAATGCGAAAAGTATGTTTAAATGGTGAAACATCAAATAAAAATATTTAGTTCCCATAATCAAACGTAATAAAATATTATTAAATATCAATTAAAATGGTTAACAATTGTTTTTTATCAAACGTGTACTCTCCTTTGGATAATTAATATTTTAAACACTTTTGTTACCAAATGTCATAAACAATTAAAATCCTATACATAGGCTTTGATATTACTTTTGTAAGTCTTGGTGCATATAATATTTTTGCAGCTTGATGTTTTTCCCAAAAAAAAACAAATAACAAAAGAAAATGCGCAGGATATCTTGCGCAAACAATTTAGCAGTAGAAGTACAATATGGGGTTATCATACCTACTATTAAATATTTTTAACAAATCAAATTAATAACAAACAGTAAATGGAATCTAGTTGCCTGCTCTATTTATTTAAAATATATACAGTGTTCCACTTTTACCAAAAATTAATAGCAACTTCGATATTTTGAATGGAACACCATGTAGTTCATTTTATTTGCGAAGTTCCCCAACAACTTTCTTTAAGACATTACCCTATACCTATCTCTTACCGTTTCTAAAATAATAATTAAATTACAATTTTTTGACAGAAAACGTAAACGTTAAAAACGTTGATATTTTTTAACTCTGAAATATTAAGACCCTGAAATTCGGTAGACAGTTAAATAATACCATAATTTAGTTACTTAAAAAGATGACCCCTAAGTGATTTTTTTAATGCCGTGTATATTACCACCGAGCTGAAAAGTTAACGTTCCATCAAAAAAATTGGAATTTAATTATTATTTTAGAAACGGTAAGAGATGGTATAAAGAGATGTTAGGAAATTAATAGGGGTTCGAAAATAAAATAAAATACAGGGTGTTCCATTTAAAATATCGAAGTTGCTCCTAATTTTTGGTAGAAGTGGAAACACTGTATTATCAAAAATATTTTGGTAAGACCAAGTACATGTAATACAGAGCAGCATAATATTTTTTCAGATATTATTGCATACGAAACTGAAAAAGATATTATATGTGCAAGACTTTTACAGTATAAGTTATTTAAACCTTTGTATTATTGGTTCAATCGGGGCTGAGTTTTTCTATGAATTTTAATTAGCCGAGGAAAGCAAATGCCACCCCAAAGTAGTATTTCAATTAATCATACTTAATTTTTTAAATTTCATCATTACCAAAATTTTTGAACCGCTCACAAAAAAAATGCTTCAAAAATCTTATTTTTTAGTAAAATTGCCGTTTAGGACTTTTTTTGTTTTATCAATCAACCTTACTTCATAAAAAGTATAACAGTTTTGTTGCATAAGGTTTTTTTATTGTACAGGGTTATCCAACCAAGACTAGACAAGGCGATTTTTTGACTTTTCCTGTACTTTTATAAAAAAAACTGAAATAGCCATCTTAAGTCATTTTCTCCCGCGAATTCGAATATCTTCAGCAAAAAACAATTGAACATCAAACAAAAGTACTAGGGGTCACTTTGATATTTTTTTAAATGGAACACCCTGTATATTTTTACATTTTTAAATTCCACATAAAATTATAATTATTTTTTATTAAATGCACTATTAGTCTATACTTCATAGTTTCCGAGATATTGACTCTCGAAAAGTGACATTTTTGAACTTTGACAGCTTATAACTTTCTAATAGTACGTCAAAACGGCTTACATGTCCCTATCTTCAATTTTTATTATCTTCCCAAAAAATCAACTTCCAGTTAAACCGGAACAACTATATTTCCTGCTTTCGAGTTACATCCGGTTTAACAGGAAGTTGATTTTTTTGGGAAGATAATAAAATTTAAAGATAGGGACATGTAAGCCGTTTTGCTCTAAGACGTACTGTAAGAAAGTTATAAGCTGTCAAAGTTCAAAAATGTCACTTTTCGAGAGTCAATATCTCGGAAACTATGGAGTATAGACTAATAGTGCATTTAATAAAAAATAATTATAATTTTATGTGGAATTTAAAAATGTAAAAATATACAGGGTGTTCCATTTAAAAAAATATCAAAGTGACCCCTAGTACTTTTGTTTGATGTTCAATTGTTTTTTGCTGAAGATATTCGAATTCGCGGGAGAAAATGACTTAAGATGGCTATTTCAGTTTTTTTTATAAAAGTACAGGAAAAGTCAAAAAATCGCCTTGTCTAGTCTTGGTTGGATAACCCTGTACTGCAGTATAACCAGCACACAATTAATAGTGTTAAATTAAACTGAGTTTTCATAAGTCAAAATATATAAAACAGAGTTTAAAACTCACATTTTTAATAAAATTTCAGTGTTCCATTCGCTTTATGAACAAAAAAAATGTATTGTTAGTCCATTATCCTATTTTAAATATACCGATAATGTCTGTCCTCTAAAACAATTGTTAAACCCTTTTAGAGTTATCTGCAGACTAAAACAAAGTTTTTAAACATTGGGTTCTCAACTAATAAAACCTAACTAATCAATGCTTAATATTATACACAAAAGTTTATCACATTATCACAATAACAAATTTGACACGATAGAATATATATTTAAACTTATTTTTCTATTGCAAGAGCCAGTTTTAAAACAATTTATATAAAGTAACTTAACCTATCTCTAGGTTTAGGTTATGTCTTTCAATGGTACTAAAAGTAACGAACCTATAAATAATATTCTGGTTCTTGCCTTAGACGTTCCTAAAATAATAGGTGTATAAAATGTAAAATTTCTTAATATAGGTTCTGTCTGTCAGTCTTAATACATAGAAAAAAAGTAGTAGGATTTATTTACAAATATTTAAGTTAACTATCTGCATCTATATGTATACCAGGTTCTACATCACTGGCTACCGCTTCAAGTTTAGCAGGATCATTGATAAAAACCTTTTTGGCTAAAGTCTGAAAAAAATGTCATGGTTCATTTTACTTCTTTAACAGCTGGTCAAGTTACTTTTAAATTTGATATAGGAAATATACCGGGTGTCCACGGAAGGTGGTTCGCCTCTCTAACTTTTTTGTTTTTCAAGATAATGGAATAACATTTGGGGGATTTGTATACGACATAAAACTACACCGGAGGTGACATAAACCTTCGATTTTTAAATGGGACACCTGGTATATTTTTCCTTTTTTTGACTCCATATGACATTCTAAATACAACGATGCGTCACTTGTACTTTTTGTCACCAAGAAAATATTTTTTTTCCAAATTTGTTTTATCTAGAGGGCTATGAATACCTTAAAATCACTTATTTTAGTTCTTTAATCTTGGGAAAAATACAATTTTACTATTTTTGGTCCAATGCTATGTGCTATGTAAAATTTAAACTTTAAAATTGTATAACTCATTTTTTTTAAACGGCAACATGGTGGCTCGTCGGGTTAAGAAAAAAGAGGATTTTATTACGATTATTTTGATACCATACACTATTAGGTTTTAGAAAAGCTGCCATTAAAAAACTTTAAAAAGTTAACTTTGAACTTTCCTAAAATAAAGCATCCTTTAAGAATATATTTAGATTTAAATGTATCAAGTAGCCTGTGACCAGCAAAACTGATAAAACAAAATCATGCCTTGAAGAAAATTGACATGCCAACGGTTTCTGCCAAAGTAATTAGTTGTTTAAAAAACAAAATCATTGTTTTACAAGGAGTGAAAAAGTTGATATGATATTAGTATTTGGAGAATGTAGAAAGAATTCAACCGATGCTGCACGACTTTACGCACAGATATTTTATTCGGCGTCATCCAACCCGGCACTATTAGGTACCCAAAACTGGTTCCGAAAATGCGAAATGAGCCTGACAATAATAACATATCAACTTTTTCACTCCTTGTAAAACTATTATTTTCCATGTTTTTCAAGTGACACATCGTTGTATTTAGAATGTCATATGGAGTCAAAAAAAAAAGGAAAAATATACCAGGTGTCCCATTTAAAAATCGAAAGTTTCTGTCACTTCCGGTTAAACCGGAAGTTCCATGCTGTTGAGTCATCTGTCAAAAAATGCAGTTTTATGTCATATACAAATCCCCAAAATTTTATTCCATTATCTTGAAAAACAAAAAAGTTAGAGGGGCGAACCACCTTCCGTGGACACCCGGTATTTATTCAGTATTTTAAAAAATTACCCTCTGAGAAGGAGTCCAGTTTCAAAATAATTACCTTTAAACTCTCTAAACATTGGTCCCCATCACTAGTGTTAATTTCAGTCAATAAACTATTAGACCTCTCCAGTTCCGCGTACAGGCCAAACGGAATTTTCGCCAAACATTCCAGTTTCATAATATGCATTTTAGATCGCAAGTGTTTTGCTAGATGTCCGTGTATTCTGAAAGCTATATTACAATCCGAACATTTGAATGGCCGCGGCTCTGAGGAGGACTGTGCTGGTGATGATGATAACTGAAAAAATTTAATAAGTTTATAATTCTGTATGTGTATGGTATATTTAAGATTGTCTGTTACATCTTGGGAAAAAAATCTAATTTTGGTCAACAATTAATGATATATAGTTATTTGAATATACACCCTGCAAATCCCTTAATACAAAACAATTTTACTGCCGCGATTTTCATGTAGGTACGGCAGTTAATTATTAATACAAGGAAATATTCAAGGTAAGTTGAAATATACAGGGTCCTGCACCTCCCGTCTTCTATAGCTTACTTAGTAATTAAGTTAGGATTTTGATATTTTGCAGAGCTTACCTGCATTTTGGGGCGCATTTCAGGAAAATATTTTTTTTCATACAGGGTGTTCCAAAAAAAATGTGACATCATAAGGATGTATTTTTTTAGATTATATGCCATATGTTTTCTTACTTATTTAAGTGCATCCTATAGTTACCTACATAACCCTAAAATTTTATTGAAATCGATTCAGTATTATAGGCGAAAAAAAAAAAAAAACTGAAAAATATCAGTTTTGCACCACTGGTTTGAAAAATTAATAAAAAATAAAAGTTATGCCTCGTTAATAAAATTATATAAAGGTACTTATTAAATAAAGTCTTACAGTCTCGTTAACCAAGTTTGATTATCACGAATTATACAGGGTGTCCAAAGTTTAGTGTCAAACTTTGCAAACTTTAAAGCAATTTATTTTTCTTATTTCAAATAGGAATCCCTGTATATTTTAAAGTCATTCGATGCAGAATTAAAAATCAAACATTTGTCCTAATTACAACCCTATTGCAATTTCTAACGCATCAACACTTACTTGCAGAAAACTCATTTTATCAACGGTTCCAACAGTCATTATTATGAATAAATATCGAAGGTGGCTTTAAAAAATAATTTATTGGTATTAAAGTTTATTAAAGTGACCATGTTGACTTTAGTAATCTAAAAGTTTCAAATATTGTTAAATTGTTAGTAATTATTTAAGCTGTTATAAGTACTTTATATTGTTTTTGTGATGGACTACAACCAAGCAGAGCTCGTAGATATGATTTTTATATTAGGAGCATGCGAAAAGAACTATTTTTTGGCAAGCTGAGTTTACGCACAGCGTTATCCGGAACGACAACATCCAGCAAAAGACAAAAGGAGCCTGCAAAACATATTAGAGAGGTTTGTACAAACGGGAAATGTAAACAACCCAAAACCAGTGGGAAATAAACCGGTCCGAACTGAAGAAAATCAATTGGCTATGCTAGTATCTGTCATAGAAAATCCTTCAGTTACTCAACAAGCAGTCGCTGATGCCGTAGATGTAATCGAAAGAACAGTTCAAATAAATTTTAAAGGATAACCATATCCACGATTATCATTTCCAGTTAATAATTATTACTAACAATTTAACAATATTTGAAACTTTTAGATTACTAAAGTCAAAATAGACTTTTATCACTTTAATTACTAATAAATTGTAAGTTTGCTGGGTAGTTAAATTTCAATATCTAGTTTTGTTATAAATGTAGTTATAGTTTAATATAGTTATAAAATAGATGCTATTTTTTTTAATATCCTAAGAGTATATCAGTCGCATATTACGAACCTCTGAAACAGTTGCATGCTGCAAGAAATTTTACTTTGAAAATTACCTTAAGCGTAATAAGGATATTTAAAAAAACCAAATGTTTTGTCCATCCATATTGAATGGGTAAATAATTTAACAAAATATAACAAGACAAAAGTATTTCGGTACCTACCTACGTATACTATTTTAAATGTTAGGTTGTGTAATACCTTAAAATTTCGATAGTTTGAGAACCGCTGCGCTGTCTATCAAATTTTATTAAAATCAGCGAGAATCAGTTAACTGATACGTTTCTCAACTAAACACACAACTAGTTTTAAAATACAATATTCTTGAGACAACAGCAGGAAAACAAAAGGAGTTTATCTTCTTTAAGAGTTTTCTTTACATGTATCTTCTAGAACAAGGCTGCCCAAAGAGGCCCGCCAACTATGAGTGGCCCGCGTAAACATTTTATCCTGCTAAGATTCAGTTGGAACTCACTGAACTGCAAAATCAGTCTGCACTAAAAAAGCTTTTTGCGGAAAAAATATCTTCAAAGTGCAAACTTCCTCAGAAGAATTTAGAGAGGAAATCATTGCCAAAGGAAGCCTGCAATAACTGACCTGGCCTTTCAATTTTTCAGTAGTTTTGGTTGGATCAATCAAATTTTAATTTTGTAAAAAATCTCTAACTGAGCAACCTTTATCTGATTTGTTGTTATATACTGTCAACATCTGACCTGACACCTAAAATAGGAAAACGTCAGAATCACATTCATTGGCCAATTACTTGGATTTAGATTCTTGTTACATACAATTTTTGTTTCTTTATTTGGCAGTAGATGCTATTTATTTTATTATTTTAATAAACCACAATTAACTTTTAAAATGTTGATTTTTTTGTTGCACGAAAGAAGATTTTAAAAAGTTTAGGTAACAAAAATAGGAACCGTCAGTGACTTTTAAATCGCCATTTTCGCCCAAATGTTAAAAAGATTGGGCAGCCTTGTTCTAGAACCACTAGGCAGCTGTTTTATTTTCGTTTGTCTCAACCGACCACTAATCCAGACCTAAACGCCCTCATGTTTAGACTAAGTTATTTTTATATTATGTAGGTATTGTCAAAACATTGATCTGCTCTCTATTTCTTTACTACTGTTCAAAAAAACCTTAAGCGTACTTTTCTAGCATTTAATGCACGTAGATTTAGCTTTTGCGCGATTAGATTATTATAAATACATAATATAGTTTTATAGAAAAAAACTTTTGTAAACAGTGGATACAGTTTTTAGGTAGCTCTACCTGTTTGTGTTTTTGATTTCTAAATAAATATATAAGTAAAATAAATTGAAAAGCGGTTTATTTTATCCCCCAACAAAATATCCTAAAGATAAAACTTCACATTCAATTGCAAAGGAGGTACTGGTGAACTAATTACGCGTGTCCCTAAAATACTCACCTTACTATAATGACTAGCACTTCTCTCGTGTTTTTGCAAATGCCCTTTAGTGCGGAAACTTACTGAACATGAATCACAGCGAAATGGCCTTTCTAAGTAATGAATGTTCATGTGCAGCCTGAAATACAAAGGATAATAATTTAAAGTTATATAAAACCCCTCATACCAGCGAGGCTTGTTAACTAGAATTTGGTCAGTTTTTCTGTGGGAAAGCTTGTAATATTATTATGGTAAACAAACGAATTTCTTTTTTTTTAATCAGGGCATGTGACATTACTCAAAAATAAAAAAAAATAAAAACTGAAAAGATTTCTTTAAGGGACTTTTTTTTCACCATCTTCTTCGTCATAATGACAGAAGAATGTGCCATACCTGAGACATTAGAATATTCGCTTGAATTGGATAAATACGGCGCGAGCAAAAATTATTTGCATCAAAGAGGACCTTGCATCTAAGGGCGTAATGCTTAGCCGTAGGGCTGAATACCTGTTGGGTGTCAGTAACTACCTGAATTAACAATCAATCAGTTATTCCGCCATCTTTGACAGTCGTTACAAGTAATTTGATACATCGCTAATTTTCAATTTCTTGAACAATTCACACAATCGACTTTACGGAACATTACAAAACATTCATGGTTGAAGCGTATTTTCGAAACGAGGTTAGAGGAAATGGTGAGTGGCAATACAATCCGGGTTTGTGCATGGACGATTTTCACGAACATTTTCCTAACGTTGTTTTTATTGCTGGGGATATTTATCATTGCCTGAAAAGAACCGTGGCTGTGTTTAGGGAAACAGGTTCTATATAACACAAAAAAAGGAGAACCAAGCCCATCTGTAAAAACAGAAGAACTTGTTGCAAACGTTCGTGAAATAATGCAAAATACGCCAACAAATTGTATAAGACGTCTGTCCCAGGAAGTGGGAAGATCTTATGGAACATGGAGGACTATTAAGAAGCAGCTAAATTTATTTCCTTATAAAGTGTAAGTATTCCAAGAAATACAAGCCGCAGATTTTGAAAGACGCAGGAATTACTCTCAATGGTTTACCCAAAATTTATTGGAAAGAAATGATTTATTAGACCTGACATTTTTTCGGATGAAGCCTGGTTCCACCTCTCCGGTTATGTGAATTCTCAGAATACACGCATGTGGAGTAGTGAAAATCCCCATTTTTTTGTAGAGTCCACATTGCACCCTCAAAAAATTGGTGTCTGGTTAGCTGTTTCCCGAAGAATTGTTGGTCCTATTTTTTCCCATGACACAGTTACAGCACAGTGGTATAGAGACAATATTTTGAATCCATTTGTGGAGCAATTACTTGACGACGAAATACGTTTTGGATATTTTCAACAGGACGGTGCAACCGCCCATACAGTCGCCGAAACTATTAACTACACAGATTGATCAGTTTATCGATCAGACATTGAATTCCCACCTAGATCACCTTGTTTGACGGTTATGGATTATTTCGTTTTTCCTCATTTAAAGAACACTATTTTAAAAACACCAGTTGCAAATTTAGAACAATTACAAGAAAGCATTATCCAAGAAGGTGGTAACATTTCTCCAGAGATGCTGGTCAACACTTTTGAAAATATGAAGAGACGTGTAAATTTATGCTTGGAGCATGGCGGTGGCCAATTTCAGCAATTTAGGTAATTATTTTTCTTTTTCTTTCTGTATATTCTTACTTTGTTAATTCTGTAAACAACAAAAATAAATTTGTATTTTTGTCTACTTATTTTATTACTCATTAGTTTGGCATATCATGTCATAATATGAATTTGACAAAATTTTAACCTAGATTTGGTAGATATATCGTCCCCATATCATTGTGATCTAAACCAAGCCCTACGTTTTTTAATCCAAGCCCTCTTTGATGCAAATAATTTTTGCTCGCACTGTACTTGAAACGTGGCACAACACAAAGTATTATGAAATATTTGGCCAACCACATTTGAATAAACACTAATGGCTGTGTGTACAAAGGGATTTTATAAAAAAAATTCAACGAGCTCACATTTAATTATAAAAAAGTCTCTTATAATAAAAACTTTTGCTTTGTTAAAAAAATATCAACCCATTGATACTTGCGACAACTTATACAGATACATATGGGATTACATGAGGACACATTTTTTTTTATTAAAAGTAACATTTTTTTATACATTTTGCTCTTAATTAATAATTAAAAGTACTACTTTTTTGGGTCAATTTTAGATTTTTCCAGCGCTAGGTTGGATAACAGCTGTCTGATCTATCATATTAATTATATAAATCACAACACAATGGCTTTACTTTAAGAAATAAATTGAACTAAAATTTTATGCAAGATATTATGTTAACTTTAAATTTTAGGAAATTTAATTGAATCTAGATTTTTTGCTCTACCCCATACAGGGTGTTTCATTAAGGTCGAAGAGCGGCCATATCTCGGGCATAGAAACTCAGGAAAAGAAAAATGATAATAAAAGTGGCCATGAGAAAATTCTGGAAATAATTTTTAAGTTCCGCATTTTGCCGCAAGAGGGCGTAATTGAAAAGTAAATTTTTAAATTTTACATAACTCCGAAAATTTCACATTAAGGTATATGTTTGATAACACCATTTTAAAGCTTGGACAATTATGCATCATTTTGGTCTTATGCTCAATGGCGTACCGACTTTAATAAGAGTGGGGGAAGCTGTTGAAAGTGTAATCATTTAAATCGCTGTAACTTATAAACGACTTATCCGATTTTAGCAAACTAAAGACTGTTTGGAAGAGAAATGTATGCACTTTGACCAATCGTATTTAGTTGTCCATAATAGTTCTCAAAAAAAATGCTAGAGGGCGCAATTTGCAATAACAATACATTTTTTGATTTTCCTCGGAAAAAATAAATCATACGGTATAATTATGATACCATAATCGAAAAGTAGATAAAATTTGCTAGAAAAAATATTAAAACCGCAGCTCGATATCTCCGTTCGTTTCTGAGTTATTGCCAAAACAATAATTTTTAACACAAATTGCGCCCTCTAGCAATTTTATTAGAAACTATCTTGTACCGTTAGATACGACAATTAAAGGTTCTTCCAAACAGGCTTAAATTTAGTAAAATCGGATAAGTCGTTTAGAAGTTACAGCGATTTTAATGTTTAAACTTTCAATAGCTTCTCCCACTCTTATCAAGTGAAACTGTAAACATTAAAATCGCTGTAACTTCTAAACGACTTAACCAATTTTACTAAATTTAAGCTTGTTTGGAAGAGAAAGGTAAGTACCTTTAATTGTCGTATCCAATGTACAAGACAGTTTCTAATAAAATTGCTAGAGGGCGCAATTTGTGTTAAAAATTATTGTTTTGGCAATAACTCAGAAACGAACGGAGATATCGAGCTGCGGTTTTAATATTTTTTTCTAGCAAATTTCATCTACTTTTCGATTATGGTATCATAATTATACCGTATGATTTATTTTTTCGGAGGAAAATCAAAAAATGTATTGATTGCGCCCTCTAGCATTTTTTTAGAACTATTATGGACAACTAAATACGATTAGTCAAAGTGCATACATTTCTCTTCCAAACAGTCTTTAGTATGCTAAAATAGGATAAGTCGTTTATAAGTTACAGCGATTTAAATGATTACACTTTCAACAGCTTCCCCCACTCTTATTAAAGTCGGTACGCCAATGAGCATAAGACCAAAATGATGCATAATTGTCCAAGCTTTAAAATGGTGTTATCAAACATATACCTTAATGTGGAATTTTCGGAGTTATGTAAAATTTAAAAATTTACTTTTCAATTACGCCCTCTTGCAGCAAAATGCGGAACTTGAAAATTATTTCCAGAATTTTCTCATGGCCACTTTTATTATAATTTTTTTTTCCTGAGTTTCTATGCCCAGTAGTTTCCGAGATATGGCCGCTCTTCGACCTTAATGAAACACCCTGTACAATAAGATGTATCAGGACGTAAACTACTCCGCCCTAAACGCTAGAATCTTATTTCTATCAGTTAAAAAATTATACTTTGAATCGCTGAGGCCTTTACTTGATGGAAACTCATTATAACTCAATGAAAGACAATTTATTTTGTCATATTTCCGACGCGTTTCGCTACATTGTAGCTTCTTCGGGTGTATGGTGCTAACTAATTTTATTTCAGTACAATCACAAAATGGTCTAGATACTTAATTACTCAATAGAAGTTTACACGTTACAAGCTTAATTACTTATTTATATGTTCTTAACACTGTTTAGGTATTGAAAACTTAAATATTATTGTCCATATAATATATCTTAATCTTATGAGAACCCTATTTAGATTATTGACACAGATTTAGCAAAGGGGAACTATTTAGTTCTAATTGGTCGTTTAATAATGCACCGGAATTTTTTAATCGATTTATTTCTAAACTTTCCAAAAGATTAAGTTTTTGACCCTTGTTTTCAATATGTAAAATTTTAAATTTGTTATCAAAATTATGTCGTTCTTGTAAAAGATGATTGGAATAAGTTGAGTCGGTTTTTTGATTGAGAAAACTTCTTCTATGTTCCAAAATTCTCGTTTTAAATAATCGACCTGTTTGGCCTATAGAAGTTTTGGGACATAAGCCACAATTTAATTGGTAACCCCCGATTTATTATCCTTGTTGCTTTTTGATTTCAAGTTTTTTTAAAATTTTCCCAAAGAATTTTTAGTTTTATAAGCGACGTTGGTATTCCTTTGATTAAGGTGTTTTTTAATTTTATCCGATGGGTTTCCAAAATAAGTGGTAGTTTAAAAGAGCGGGCCTCTTTTTCCTTTATAAGAGGGTAGGTTTCAGAAATACCCTTCTTTTTTAGTTTTTTCGATATTATGGTATCAATCATAGATGATGAATAGCCTTAATTAATTGCCGTTTGTTTAATTAAATTTAATTCTAAATAACTAATAATAAACTTATATAGGCCAAACAGGTCGATGATTTAAAACGAGAATTTTGGAACCTAGAAGAAGTTTTCTCAGTAAAAAAATCGACTCAACTTATTCTAATCATCTTTTACAGAAACAACATAATTTTGTTAACAAATTTAAAATTTTACATATTGAAAACAAGGGTCAAAAACTTAATCTTTTGGAAAGTTGTGTGTCAATAATCTAAATATGGTTCTTTGGATTTCCCATAAGATTAAGATATATTATAGGGACAATAATATTTAAGTTTACAATACCTAAACAGTGTTAAGAACATATAATTAAAAATTAAGCTTGTAATGTGTATACCTGTATTGAGTATTAAGTATCTAGACCATTTTGATATTGTACTGAAATAATATTAGTAAGCACCATACACCCGAAGAAGCTACAATGTAGCGAAACGCGTCGTGTAAAGAAAAAGTTTTTTTAATTAAAGTGGAAATATGACAAAATTGAGTTAAAAAATAATAATATGGTGACAACACAACTGGAACACTATCATGTCCATTTATTTTAATGGACTCGGTAAGGGGGGGACGAAAAAATCTTTGTTGTGCTTTGCTTTGCTATTTAAAAGTAACTAAACATGTTTATTGGCGGTCAAAGTTTGCTAAATAAATTGAATTAATATTGTGTCACATTTTGTTACGGTAGTGATTATGCTTACCTGAGTTGGAACGGTTTATTGAAACTTTTTGAACATATAGTACAACTTCGATTTCCTTCTGGTTTCACTATTAAGTCATTCACTACATCCTTATTATTTATAGAAATAAAGTTATTAGAGTCCCTACTACCATCTACACTTTCATTTTGTGTTGCTAACTTTAAATACTCAGACGCTACACTTTTCGCCAACGTATTCTTTTCTAATTTCACCTGCTTAGTTGCTACATCGGCCAATGTTTCCATGGCACTGTTATCATATTCCATTAATTTAGGCGTATCGCTACTGCTCGTATTATGCTGTTCAGTATCTGGATTATCATAATTAACACTTTCCTGATTTATCGTTTTAAGTAGTAACAATGGTCCTGCCGCCGTTTTGTTAGTTGAATTTCTATTTAACTCAATATTTCTATAATTATTTTCTTCAACTTTTCTTTGTTCTTCGCTGGCAAAATTAAGGGAATTTTTGGGAGAAGCGTTTCTGTTCGCATAAAAATCTTGATTGATTTTAAGTTGATCATAAGAAAATTGCCTGCTATCAATAGTTAGTCGTTTTTCAGGAAATGAAATATTCTCCTTCTTTTCGCTAGATGCAATGGATAAATCCATGACTTCATCGTTCCTGTGGAGCTTATTTTTATAAATATTTTCAATGACGCTGATCTTTCTCTTTCTGTCCATTGGACTTTCTTGCACTATAACGTCGTTAACTTTTAGGGTAGGAACAGGACTTGGTAAATATTTTAAACTATCAGCAGAGCTTCGTGGAAAATTCTCCTGACAGGCATTTCTGTGACTTTCCTGAACTACTGGTGATGGTTCTCGAGGTTTATGATGCATTGCATACTTTTGAATTACATGAAATTGTTTAATGCTTTTTGGTTCACTCTGAACATGCTCTTTTTCCGTTAGTAAACTTATTTTTGGTTCTTCAACGATCGGGCTATGTAACTGTTCATTATCACTTAGCAAAATCGTCGTATAGGGGTAAGTCAGCGGTCTACTTGTACTTGTTTTACCCAAATAAGTAGATACATTTTTATCCTCTTTTAACTTTTCTTCATCCACATCGGTACACGAAATATTTTCAGCTATCTGTTTGCTTGGCTTAAAGTTTAAATTGTCTAAAATTTTATTTTTAGCATAATTTGTTTTGGACACATGCGCAATTTCTTCAGAGGTGATAAATTGGTCGCTGGTTGATGCAGGGCTGCCAGTTCTGATAATACCCGAGGGGCTTAGTATTTGAGCTACTGAGGAAGGAACTGAAGTGGTTTTTTGTGATAATGAGAGAAGTCCATAAGCTGCTTCATGCTCTTGTTGACGGGTCATTGATTCATCTAAAATATAAGATAATATTTAATAATACTAGTATTAGCAGTGCAACAACTATAAAAGTGATATTTAAAAAATGCTGAGTGCACAGAAAATAAGTTAACAATAGAACCACAAATGTAATAAAGGCTAGTTTGTTGTTTGCATAAAAAATTTGTTTAAAATTAATATTTGGTGTATAAAATCTATTTAATAAGCATGGTAAGTATGCGCGAACCGCAGAAGTGACAAAAATAATTAAATATTCATAACTACAAAATCCTTATAATTTAATGGTGATGATTCCTTCCAAAGTCCATTGTTTTGGCGATTATTTCATTTAGAAGCGTAATTGAAATTTATCACAAGTGACGCTATTTCTTTTTATGTTCTGTTAATATTGAAGTTTAAAGTTGCATTGATCTCAAAATTACGGTAGATCGTTTTCGTGTACTGTTGATATGGTCTATAGAGTTTAAAAATAGTTATTTAGGGTCTGGATATCAGGAAATGAAAGAACCTTAAACCAGACTGACTTGGCATTAGGACTCATTGGAAAATAATATCTACAGACTAAAATTTTACAGACAATGGGCTTTTTCACTAAATTTTCATTTTTGTCCTATCACCAGGGATGGGTAGGTAGAAAATTATACATATTCTACGCGTAGAAAATTATTTTTCTACACCAACTAATTTTTTACATCTCGAGATGTAGCAGAATAATATGTTTAGTAGAAATAGGGTGGTCTTATGGAAAAATAGCTGATCATTTTATAGTACCTAGAAGTACTGTTCAAGGAATTGTAAAAAAATGGCGCTATCATCAAACACTTGAAAAGTCTGTTGGGCCTGGTTTAAATAATAGAAAATAATCAAATGAAGAAGACCGAAATTTGGTGGAGTATTTAGGGCAAAATCCATTTGAAACTGCTGTATCCGCTATGCCCATAACAGGATTTCCTGCTTCATCTAGAACTGCGCAACGCCGAGTAAGACAATGTTCCGAATTAAGAAATCGAGCAGCTGCATCCAAACCGTTTTTAAAAAATAGTGATAAGGAACAAAGAATTGGGTTTGCTATGTAATATTTACCAGAAAATGATGTTTTTTGACAAAATGTTATCTCTTCCGTTGAGAAAACTTTTCAGTCTAGATATAATGGAAGGATTTGAGTATATAGACCACCAAATTCCCGATATGAGAAGTATACTCAAAAAAAGCAAACCAGTGGACGTTTCTCCGTTAATGTGTGGACATGAATAAGTGGTTACAGTGCAGGTGTATGCTGGAATATTGGTGGAACACTAAACAGTCATATATATCTTCACATTTTGGAAAATGTTTTTCTTCCTTATGCTGCGATAGTTTTTGAAGGTAATAACTTTATAATTCAGCAGGATAACTGCTCTGTGCAGACTGCAAGAAATATAGGAAACTGGCTTAGACAAAACAACGTAACATGTCTGCCTTGGTGCTCAACAAGTTCTGATTTAAATCCAACTGAAAATGTTTGGGGATTGATGATAAAAAAAATGTTAAAAATTAATTTTAAACCACAGAAGGAAATAGAGTTATTTGATAAAATAGAAGAAATTTAAGAAGGGCTAACTCCGGATTACACCAGAAGTATTATTTTGTCAATGCCAAGAAGATTACGATTAGTGTTAGAATCTAATGGCGCAGCAATTAAATATTAGTATTTTGTTTGTTGTTTGTTGATAAAATTACCCTTTTTGGCGTTATACTTTTGTAGTTTTTCTGGTATTATTTTATAATTTTCTTATTTTGCGGCTGTAATTTAAACACAAAAATATTTAGAAATAACCATTATTACTTATGGTAAAAAATCGTACATAGAATAATTTACAGCCATGTATATAGCTGGTGTTCTATTTTATCCAGGTATAAGCAGCAAATCGAGAAACCCGTTTTACCCAGTTTTGTTGTAATAGAGTTATGTATGGGTGGAGTATACGAATTTATATGTCGTCAACTGCACATCGTAACATAATAAAATAATGTAATTATTGTTTAGAAAAAATTCTATGGTATTCTTTTTACTACATAATTTCATACATTTTCTACGCTATTTTCTACACGTATGTAGAAAATTAATTTTCTACGCGTTGTTACCCAACCCTGCCTATCACATAGAGAAAGAAAAAATAAAATTTTATACGGTTTCAGTTTTTAAAATTTTGAATTATTTACTGAGATAATAAATAAAGATACGCTCTTTAATAAAAACGCGGGAATAAACTCACTGACGTCACATCTTCCTCGACCAATGGAACCGGTTATTCAGCTGAAGGTCGAACGCCGCGTCTACCTAAATATCGGGAGGGTTGTTTTCTATTTTTAAGCTGTTCTTGTCTATTTAGTTTAGCAAAACAAAGATAGCAATATAATCCGTTGATAAATAAAATAATTGCGCCGATAATTTTTTTTTCGCGGCGTCTTTTTAATTGTCTCTAGCAAAGATTTGTGATCCTCTAGGAAGGTTTTTATTATTGGAATGTATAAAAAGTAAAGTAAAGTTCGTGTAACTTGTGGTGCTCAAGTCTGGTGCTAGAGTTTTCAGGTCGCGCAAGCGCCTCTAGCGTGACTTAACGACCAGAGATGGCCGGGACCGACAGCTTTACGTCTTCTCCGAAAGACGATCTTACACCAACCAACTAAAATTCGGTCATACTTTTTTTATTATGCGTATGCCCACTCCGGGAATCGAACCCGGATCGCCACGGCCGTAAGCGGTATCTCTACCACTGAGCTACGACCGGGCTATTGGAATGTATAATCAATAAGTTCTAATTCAGGATGTTAATGCTGAATATGATGAATTCGGTTATAGTGAAAAGGCCCATTAGTACTTACTAGGTACAAAGTGCATACATACATACATTGACGGCCGCCCCTTTTCCCCAGAGGGGCGCTGACCTTAATTTAATATCAATATTTAAAAGCAATATATCAAGAACTGTAAAGCCCAAGAAGCCGAAATAAACTTTTGGAGCGGCTTGCTTCTATTTGTGATTTTAAAATGACCATTTTAATGAAACGCCACCAAATCAACCCTTATATTAAGAAATAATTATAGAAAGGATGGTTCCAAAAGTTCAATTATGTAGTCTGGAGACTCTTCCGCTGGTTCACGCCCAAATAGAATTTGAAAAATAATGGATATTAAAGGACATTATTTACCGCTGCTATCCATTCCACTGTCGTCAGTATCCGATTCGGAACTCTGAGATATGCTTAGATGCGTCGATGAACTAGATCCACTATTCGTAGCTGTGTAGTTCTTTGTGTGGGATTTACTCTTCATGTGTTTTGTCAAGTTTCCTTTCGTTTTAAAACTAAAACAAAATAATTAATTAAAGGAGCTAATATACCAAGCCGAAACATTCAACTTAGTAGTATAGTAAAAAAGATGATACAGTGAGTCAGGAATTCGAGTCAGTATATTTGGAACTCGGGTAATATAAGAGCTAAAAGGATGGGTAAATTAGAAAAGTTTTGTGGAATTTATAGCCGATTCCAAATATAACTTTAAAATTGTTTAACATTTGATTTTTAGGATATTTGAGAAAAAACAATAATGACCGGTTTCATTTTTCGTAAACCATTTATTTGACAGGTGTTAAACTGTCACATTATTAAGATACACACACACAGACACAAAAATGCGAAGAATTATTTTTAAGTTAAACCAACAAAAACTTAACGCTATTTTTATGGTGGCCGTCTTGAATTTTTATATAATATCATCTCTCCCGAAATTGGTTTTAATTGTGTTAAACCGATCATTTTATACAAATCTTTACAAATCAAGTAAAATTGTCACAATGTAGCGCGTAAGCACTATAATTTACCACTTTGACTTTTATTCATTATATTATAGTCTTTGTTTAATATGGTATTATTTTATTATATAACTAAGAAGAAACATTATTTTTATTGTAAAATTAAAAAGTACACTTTTCAGATTTACCAAATGTTACCATGATTAATAATGAGAACAATCTATTTCAAAGAAGGTAATTTGATTTTTTGATTCTGCAACAATAACATGAAAGATGGACGGTATTTTCTTGTCGTTAGGCAACCGGCCAATTAAACAGGTAACTTGATTACGTTACGTTACAGAAGCAAACTTCTAAATATGTACTTAAATTTTTTATTAATTATTAATACTGTAAAAATAAGTGTCTTGTAAATGTGTAGTGGAAAAAACACTATTAACCACAGTTTAGATAGCTCCACTCCTAGTGATTTCAACTCGACGTTGGGATAATAATAGCAGCTATCTAAACAGTGGTTAATAATATACTATTTTTATAACGAAAAAAATATTTTAGTACAAATACCAAAGTGCTGTCTTTAATACTTCTGAAACTAATCGCAATAACATCCCAGTAAAATTAGTCAAGATTTGAGTAAAATAAATTAACAGCCAAAATATTTAATTTAAAGTATCAAATTATGGTATATAAAAATAATGACAGGGCGAAGACAACTGAGAAATAGAAGATCTAGATATTTTGATGAACTAAATTTAAACCTCTGAGCAACGATTTAATAAATATACCTGTTCGTCAGTATTATTACGGATGACACTACTCAATACTCCGAACCTAACGATATTGTAAATGCCTTTGCAAACTTTTTCAAAACCACTTACAGCACTTCGTCTAATCAAACTTATTCAATCATATGGGGAATCAAACGGGAGCACTTTTGTCAACCTCGAACACCTTCCTGATAAACTAATCATGACCTCTAAACAAATCAGCTGCATAAGATAAATATTAATGATTTTTTACCCATATTTTGTAAATTGCACCACTTTTGCAAAATAAGACTCAACGCAACCTACATAAAACTTCTTAGTATCTTAGTTTTGACAATGCTTTATTTTAGATATATTTTCTTAAAAGTAGAGCGATATTAAATGTGTGTTTTTCTACAAAATCAAAATTGGGCTATTAAAATTTGGTCGCATGTGATGCAAAGTTTATTTGCTTTTGACCCTGTATAAGGTATCTTCATTAAATAAGTATTTTTGAAAACGTAGTTTGTGTCTGAAAGTAATACACCTTAATATTAAGACAAAAAAGAACACAGTGTCATCAGTAAAGTGTTCATTAAGTGGAAATTAAATTTTAGTGGTGGGTAAAAAATCAATTATCTTATGCACCTGAAATTTTGCATGTGGGCTAGAAACTGCATTCAAAAAAACTTTTTCTAATCACTTTTTTCGATATTTTCAGACATAACCGCACTTTTGAATTATTTTTTGGAAAAAATTAAAATTTGACAGATAATGCGAATCACGTGACTACTATTTTTTTGCTTAATTTTCATCTCGATCGAAGCAGAAGGTGATGCCAAAGTCAAATTTCGAATAAAGCTATTAATAAAAAAAAATCCCATAAGATGCGAACTTTACTGGTCACACTGTACAGGGTGTTTCATTAAGGTCGAAGAGCGGCCATATCTCGGAAACTACTGGGCATAGAAACTCAGGAAAAGTAAAATGATAATAAAAGTGGCCATGAGAAAATTCTGGAAATAATTTTCAATTTCCGCATTTTGCCGCAAGAGGGCGTAATTGAAAAGTAAATTTTTAAATTTTACATAACTCCGAAAATTCCACATTAAGGTATATGTTTGATAACACCATTTTAAAGCTTGGACAATTATGCATCATTTTGGTATTATGCTCATTGGCGTACCGACTTTAATAAGAGCGGGGGAAGCTGTTGAAAGTGTAATCATTTAAATCGCTGTAACTTATAAACGGCTTATCCGATTTTAGCAAACTAAAGACTGTTTGGAAGAGAAATGTATGCACTTTGACCAATCGTATTTAGTTGTCCATAATAGTTCTCAAAAAAAAATGCTAGAGGGCGCAATTTGCAATACCAATACATTTTTTGATTTTCCTCCGAAAAAATAAATCATACGGTATAATTATGATACCATAATCGAGAAGGAGATGAAATTTGCTAGAAAAAATATTAAAACCGCAACTCGACATCTCCGTTCGTTTCAGAGTTATTGCCAAAACAATAATTTTTAAGAAAAATTGCGCCCTCTAGCAATTTTATTAGAAACTATCTTGTACATTGGATACGACAATTAAAGGTACTTGCCTTTCTCTTCCAAACAAGCTTAAATTTAGTAAAATTGGTTAAGTCGTTTAGAAGTTACAGCGATTTTAATGTTTACAGTTTCACTTGATAAGAGTGGGAGAAGCTATTGAAAGGTTAAACATTAAAATCGCTGTAACTTCTAAACGACTTATCCGATTTTACTAAATTTAAGCTTGTTTGGAAGAACCTTCAATTGTCGTATCTAATGGTACAAGATAGTTTCTAATAAAATTGCTAGAGGGCGCAATTTGTGTTAATAATTATTGTTTTGGCAATAACTCAGAAACGAACGGAGATATCGAGCTGCGGTTTTAATATTTTTTCTAGCAAATTTTATCTACTTTTCGATTATGGTATCATAATTATACCGTATGATTTATTTTTTCGGAGGAAAATCAAAAAATGTATTGTTATTGCAAATTGCGCCCTCTAGCATTTTTTTTTGAGAACTATTATGGACAACTAAATACGATTGGTCAAAGTGCATACATTTCTCTTCCAAACAGTCTTTAGTTTGCTAAAATCGGATAAGCCGTTTATAAGTTACAGCGATTTAAATGATTACACTTTCAACAGCTTCCCCCACTCTTATTAAAGTCGGTACGCCAATGAGCGTAAGACCAAAATGATGCATAATTGTCCAAGCTTTAAAATGGTGTTATCAAACATATACCTTAATGTGGAATTTTCGGAGTTATGTAAAATTTAAAAATTTACTTTTCAATTACGCCCTCTTGCGGCAAAATGCGGAACTTGAAAATTATTTCCAGAATTTTCTTGTGACCACTTTTATTATCATTTTTCTTTTCCTGAGTTTCTATGCCCAGTAGTTTCCGAGATATGGCCGCTCTTCGACCTTAATGAAACACCCTGTATATTGATTTCATGTGGAATAACAATAAAAAAATAGTCAGAAGTGGACCGATTTGTCGAATAAATTGAGTCCTAGAACTGTAAAGTTCATTAAAAGGTTAGGATAATCACTCGTTTAGAAATAAAATCATTTTTCGTTTTTATTTTATAATAATGAAAGCTACTTACCTAAAATTACAATGACTACACGTATACGGCCGATCGTTTGAATGTGTCCTAATGTGCTTTTTAAGCATTGATGGTTTTTTACAACGTATTCCACATTGATCACATACATATCGTCCTCGCCCTAAAAATATAAAATGGTGTGTTCAACAATAATTGTTAATTATATTATTATTATTATTTAACATTAGTTTCGTTGTAATGTGTTTCTTGCATCAAGAATAAACGGAAGACTTTTCAAGAAGCTCAACGATACAAGATACAAAACTGTCTAATATATATCCACTATTGCGATATCGGCAACCGAAAAGTTAGGGCTTCCTTTAAAGTATAGTTTGGGCTTATTCTTGTGCTTTATGGGTAGATTTTAAAGCCTACTCAAATTTAGAAAAGAGTTTGTGGCGTTGCCAAATTTTCAATGCTTACAAAGCCAAAACAGGGTAAGATAAAAGTAAGATAGAAGTAATAGTTTTCCATAAAATATTAGTTTCCTATTTAAGAATAAGCATATGCGTCCATTAAAAACTAAGAGAGGAACGCGACATTAAAATCCAAGTCTACCAATGCAGTGGCGAAATTCGATTGGAATTTAAAAATTATTAAACTTTTCTATTCACAATTTTGAGACAGACGTAAATATATAGAATATAATATTATACAGTGTGCACACGGATAGTTTGAAAGAGGAAAAACTTTTTTATTAGTAGGTATAGAAGAAAAAATCATTCTTTATAAAAACGCCTGCTTGTGCTGAGACTACAATGTCGAATATCAGATTTGCGATTACCATACAGGGTCCGTCACAAACAACATTTTTAGTTTTTTGGATCTTTTTTTTTTAATTTCTTGATTTATTAAATGAATTTTGCTAGTGTTGAAACTACAATTTCAACTATTAAATTTGCGATTACTATACAGGGTTCGTCAGAGACAACAGTTTTTGTTTTTTGGATTTTGTTTTCAATTCCAATTTTCAAGTCCTTTTGATAAATGGCTAAATCATCACTTTGGAACAAAATGGATTGGAAGGTACCTATAGTCCAAATCAGTTGGCACGTAGAAGTCCCGATCTCACAATAATGATCGACTTTCATTTGTGGGAATATCTGAAACCACATGTAGGTATATAAAACCAATTTCAATAATAACTCAGATCTCTTAAAAGAAAAAAAATAAGAGTAGTTATTGCAAATATTCCAATACAGCAAGTTAAGAATTGTTATCGGGAATTTAGATGTCGAGTTGAACTATGCGCCAACTCGGTGGTACCACGTTTGAATAAAAGTTTTATAATTTATGATTGAATGAATTGAAGAAATATGACATGTAATAATAAAAATACTTAAAAGTAGGCAAATAAAAACTGGCTTTCTTACAACAAAATCGTTAGGTAGTCGGCCAGATATAAAATCATATTCGAAGTAAGTAAGCAACAATAGTTGTTCGTTTTTACGTAAATTTATTTTAAACAAAATCCAAAAAACTAAAAATGTTGTTTGTGACGAACCCTGTATAGTAATCGCAAATCTAATAGTTGAAATTGTAGTTTCAACACTAGCAAAAGTCATTTAATAAATCAAGGAATTAAAAAAAAATATCCTAAAAAGTAAAAATGTTGTTTTTGACGAACCCTGTATAGTAATCGCAAATCTGATATTCGAAATTGTAGTTTCAGCACCAGCAGACGATTTTATAAAGAACGACTTTTTCTTCTATAATTACTAATAAAAAAGTTTTTCCACCTCCAAACTCTATCTGTGGACACACTGTATATATAAAATAGTAATTGTCAAGATTTTCAAAAGCACTTTGTGTATTTTCTAAATTTCATTGGACATTATTCGCTCAAAATCTATCCACAAACAAGAACTAAACATGAGAGCGTGTCCAAAATTCCCCCATCATCCAATATTTCTAATGGTGTGAGACATCCTGTATATATAATATATTATTTACAGCAGTGGCGGCGATAAGGCTCCTGCAAGCCCCGCGACGCGGGGGGGCCCCAGGTTGGAGGGGGCCCCACTCTGCTTACCTAGTTGATGTATTTATAAATTTTAGATTAATAAAAAAAACATAAAAAACAAACAATAAAAATTAGTATTTATGTATATTATCACATAATTTTGCGGGGGGTCCCCGAATGTTTACCGCCGCCACTGATTTACAGATATGGAAGTGCTTTCTCCGTCCGTATCCCAGTAATAAGTTAGAAGAGTAAAAATATTAAGTTATCGCAAAGCAAACCGAAATAGGTGGATAATGTTTTCCCCCACTCAAATATCAAACAAAAACTGAACTCAAAAAAATAATTACTAAATTTTCACTTTATCAAAACGAATTTCTTGCTACCTAGGCCACCTTACCTTATGGGTTTCCTTATGTAAAATTGGTGGTAACTAGATATAATTCAAAGTTAAAAAAAAATGCCAAACATAAAATATGTTTGAGAAATCAAATCGATATAATTGCATAATTCATCTCGTCTTGTACCGTCACCATTAAAAGGTATTGATGGTGCTTGTGTTGTATTTAGAAATAACTTGTTGCAAATTACTTGCATACGGAATTGGTATTGTTCATAGCGTGCTTAACAAAATTCTGCTTCAAGGCAGTATGAGTAATTAATTATTGAATTATTTATTGTGAATATACTCTCCAAATATGACGATAAACTATAAAAATGATTCGGCAATAAAACACATGCAAACATATAACTTTAGATACCCACAGAACCATGCTAATTTACGCATGACGAAAGTGTTTGAGTGCAGGTACTCAATCATAAAGCAATCATTTATTTTACTGTTCTTTGTGGGATAATAAAAAGGATATTAAAAAGTCTCTAAAGAGGAATTAGTGCGTCCCTTGCCTAGTTTTAATCGTGGTTTTAAACAGCTTAAAGAATTTATGACAAAAATTAGTTCTCTGGTAGCGTTTTCTACGCCACTATATTTTTGCCTATGCAAGGTGATCCACGACCTATGGAGAGCGGCTGTATGTCCAAAACCATACATGCTACAACTTTGGGGTCAAAAATTTAATATGAAATATGATTTTAAAAAAATGCTGGAAATAATCTTTAAGTTCCTAATTCTATTGCTAGGGGCGTAGTCGCTATGCTATGATACAAAGTCTTTAATTTCTACTAAAAACTTTAATACCATGTAGGTCACAATTTTATAATTTAAGTAACATCCTCTATAAATTATACAGCGTGGGCAAAAAGAATGGAACACCTCCAATATTTTCATAACCATGTATATTTCCGAAAAACGCTCGGACCCGTCGATTTTATTTATCATTTTTACAAATTTTAAGAATTTTTAGTATTATACAGGATTGCTCATGAAGTCGTGGCACACATCAACTTTAATTTTTTAAATGAAATACCCCAACTTTTATTCGATTTTTGAATTCTACTTAAAATTCTGAATATTTTTCATGTAACATACCCTATTTCGACAGCTGTTTTCGATATATCACAATCTAAACAATAATAATTAACAAAATTTAAGTGATTTAAGGATTATTAGGTAAAAACAACAGCTTTCAAAATTTAATTATAAAAAGTAGAGTACTTAATTAAATGTTCAAACTGATGGCTATTGACAATTTGGCAGTCCTAAACGTAAAACAAATTCATTTTGAACGTTCCCAATAACCGCTTCAGGAATTTGTCGAATTTCATGTTGTATTCTCAGTTTTAATGTCTCTAAATCCGATGGTTTGTTTTTGTACACCCTTTCTTTCAAATATCCCCACAAAAAGAAATCTAGAGGTGTTAAATCGGGTGAGCGAGCTGGCCATTCTATTTCTCCTCTTCTACCTATGCATCTATGTTGAAACCCCTCGTTTAGGTATTCTCGTACCCCTGCGGCGTAATGGGGCGGTGCACCGTCTTGTTGTAGCCAAATGGTCCTTTCAGGACTATCTTGATCATCGTGATCTGGATATAGGCCAGCTAAAGCAGGAACTAATTCAAACTGTAAAAACTCCAAATACCTCTCTCCGTTTAACGTTTCTTCGAAAAAGAAAGGTCCTAATATTATGTTACGTAAAATTCCTGCCCATACGTTTAGCTTCTGTGGGTGCTGTGTATGGGCCTCTTGCATCCAATGAGGATTTTCTGTCGACCAATACCTACAATTATGTCGGTTGACTGTTCCATTAAGGCATAATGTAGCCTCATCAGTAAATAAAATATTCTGCGCGAAATTTCCGTCATTATTTCAGATGTTTTGCATATTCTCACAAAACTGAAGACGTCGATCGTAATCATCCCCATTTAGTTCGTGGACAAGACAAATTTTGTAAGGATGCTATTTTTCTCATGAAGAATATTTTGTACAGATTTATAACCAATATTTTGAATCCGACCCAGACGAGTGCTGGAATGGGGATTGTCTTGATACGACAGTAAAACATTTAATTTAGTTTCATCGCACATTTTGGGACAGCCACTTTTTGGTTTATTGCGCACAGATCCCGTTTCTGTAAATTTAAAATCTTACTTACTGTAGACCTTGATATCCGCGCTCGCTCTCGATGGACATTATTAAAAAGTTCACATACTTCAAATGTAGATCTCTTTCTATCGCCATAGCCAACCATCATAAGGATTTCTATGCGCTCTCTTTCACTTAAGTGCATTTTAATTAAAATATGACGTTCTAATAATACAATGTAACTTTTTTTGGCAATACTGTCACTTAAAATAAAAAAAAATAAAATGACAATGGCGAAAAAGTGCAATAATGTGCATGGTTACCAGGGTTACTACAATAAAGGTAATAAGTTTCCGTATTTTCTTCCCTATTCATTAATTCCATAAAAATTGACATCATTATTGTTTAGATTGTGATATATCGAAAACAGCTGAATATCAAAATAGGGTATGTTACATGAAAAATATTCAGAATTTTAAGTAGAATTCAAAAATCGAATAAAATTTGGGGTATTTCATTTAAAAAATTAAAGTTGATGTGTGCCATGACTTCTTGAGCAATCCTGTATAATAATAAAAATTCTTAAAATTTGTAAAAATGATAAATAAAATCGACGGGTCCGAGCGTTTTTCGGAAATATACATGGTTATGAAAATATTGGGGGTGTTCCATTCTTTTTACCCACGCTGTATAATAACAATTTTTTCGTAGTTACCATGGTAACTATAAGGGAGTCCAATCCCGCACCCAAACTTTAATCCCGCAAACCTGCGGGATTGAGCCCATGAGCAAACAATGAACTGTGGTATTTATGGTCGACGCGTCGGGGATTCCCGCCCTCCTGGGCTATTGAAAATACGTTAAACAGAACAGTTTTCTTGCGTACGTGCGAAAGTAAGAGCGTTATTCAACTAGTATCTAGTGACATTTATCAAGTGGTTGAATATAATACATGGAATTTAAACAGCAATCACAAAAATGAGTGTCAGTGTAGTTTACAAAGAGAATAAAGGTTCAAGATTAGTTTGGAATTATTTTTTAAAGTCCGAAGATGGTCTTACAGCTAAATGTAAGTTATGCCCAAGCATTATCAAAATCTCTGCTCGTTCCACCAAAAGTCTTCACACCCACTTACAAACAAAGAAACATATTAATTTGAAAGTGCAGAGCATAAGCGGTAGTTTTGATATTGATAAAATAACACAGGAAATTAAAGCTAGTAGGTACCAGCAGCTTGAGTAGTTCGTTTAGTTCTATTGCTAAGTGCTCAGATGTTAGTGGTTCTTCTGTGCAACCTAAGAAAATAAAAATTACAGATTTTTTTTCATCTGAGAAAAAGTTTCGATGGAGGAAAAAGTGTCTCGAATGGTAGCTTAAGATGGTATACCCATTGGAAAGTTTATCACAACGATCGATATGCGCCAACTATTCGAATCAGAGGGCCACAAATGTACCTGTGCCAGCGAGAGCAGAAAGTTGTCATTAGAGCACTTAAAATTAAAATAAAATGTTAATAACGAGTGTGTCCTCTCGCCGCAATGACAGCTTGCATTCTTCGTGACATGGAATCAATTAGAGTGATTATTTTTTCTTGAGGAATAGCTTCATATTCTTCATTTATTGCTAACCTGAGCTCTGGTAAAGTTGTAGGTTTGTTGGGACGGTGACGAACGAGTCATTTTAATTCATACCAAAGATGCTCAATTGGGTTGAGATCTGGGCTACAGGGTGGCCATTCTAATCTTTAAATTCCAACTTCATCCAAAAACTCATTTACTACATGTGCCACATGTGGTCTGGCGTTGTCTTGCATGAGTATAAACTCTTCTCCAATGAAAGGGGCAAATGGAATGACAGCTTCCTGTAGTATCTCTTCAATATATCTGTGGGCATTTAGAGCTCCATTTTCCACAAATATTAGGTTTGTACGTCCTTCTCTCACACACTCGTTATTAACATTTTATTTTAATCTTAAGTGCTCTAATGACAACTTTTAATGTTTGAAGTAAAAGATGTTTTTTAAATGCAGCGTTTCAATTAATAAAAATGCGTAGCTCGTAAAATAAACAAGATAACCGGATGATTCAAAAAACAAAATGCTAGGAATACATCCACCTTTATCGTAAATCATGTTTAAACAAGGTTCTCTGGCGTGTTTTTTCGACAGGACGTTTTAAACCTCCGACTAAAAACATCATTTTGACTTACCCTGGTATATAAACATTTAAGCAACCAAAATTACATCAGAACAAACTGCAGCGTAATTTTAATGAATAGATCTATCGCCCAGTGAAAAATCCTTGCAATAAAGTAAAAAATAAAAAAGTTATGTCATATTGAAATTACTAAAAAAATTTAGGTGCCGGTTTTTTTCTGTCGATGAGTTTAGTTAGAGCTTTTTCAGAATGACCGACGATCAGGTTTAGTGATCTGTCGCGGTCTGTTATTATATTGTTCTGGTAGGCAGTTCGTGACAGAGTCCTAAACATCAGTCATATCTGAAAGCGCTCTTCAGGTACCTACTCAAAATCTTATTACCTCTTCCTCTAATGTATGGAGAATCTTCATTGATTTCTAAACCGCCTGCAACGTTAGACTTCTGGTTTTCATCGGTCTTCTCACTTTTACTCGGCAATTCGGAAACGACAAACTAAAAATAAAAAGTACGGCACATGTTAGACCACAAATAAAGACAACACTAGATACTAGATCAAGGCTAAATTTTCAGAATGAGATGTGAAAATATAAATGATAAACTGATTAAGTAGTTTAAATATTTGCAATTTTTGTTTTTAAAGCCTTTTGCTAGAAAAAATTATTACATTTAATTTGCGTAAGTCGGGTGGCAGATGACTGCATTTTTTCTAATTGGACGAGAATTATTAACCGTAGATATTAACCTTATTTAATCTATATACCGGGTGTTTCAGGAGGAACGGTCACTGCTTTTATTTTTTTTATTGTTTAAATTACAGAAATAAAATTTGGTGGGTTTATATGTGATATTATTTTGCATTTTGTGACATGACGGATGCCATTTTGTCACTTCCGATTTAACCGGAACTGAACTCAACTTTAGATTTTGAAACGGAATAAAAAGTTTCATTGTGTTTTAAATTTTCTACAAAATTGTTAACTTTTCAAAAAGGATTTTCCCAGAGAACTCAATTTTTTTAAATGGAAACGTATTGGCTCACTCGGGCAAAAAGATAGAGCACTCTTTTCCAACAATTTGATATCACACATCCTTATGTCAAGTTAAAAAAGGAGATATAATTTATTACAAATACCAGTTCATGACAAAAATACAACAAGAAGCGCAAATGGCTTTGTTCCCGAGAGATAACACCTTTTGAGACATTTATTTGTTAGCATTATGTCGTCATGAGTACCTAGATAAATGCAAAGCAGTTTGCGCTTCTTGTTGTAATGAATTGGTATTTTTAATAAATTATGATAACATAAGGGTGTGTGATATCAAATTGTTGGAAAAAAAGTGCTCCATCTTTTGCCCGTGAAAAACTAAATTTATGGGTAGTAATTTAAATTGTCAAAATATAAATGTTATAATTGATGGTGAAAAATTGGAATTAGTAAACAGTTTTAAATATTTAGGGATATTCATATTGATTCAAAATTAAAATTTTTTAATTATTTTGAAAGTATCATATCGAAGAGTGCCGGAAAAGTAGGCTATTTTAAAAGAATCAGTTCTAATTTAAGTTTGTTTTCTAAAAAACTTTATTCAATACTATTATATTACCACATTTTCATTATTGTTCTTCCATTTTATATTGTGCTAGTGAGGAAATATTTAAAAAATTACAAATTTTACAAATATACAAAAATAAATTTTATGTTAAAACATTTAGATTGGTTGAATGTCAGAAATTTAATTTTTTATTGAGTATCTTTTACATAAAATTAAAAAATAATTTATTGCCTGATTGTTTAAAAAATGTATGTTCTTTTAATTATGACCATCATAAGTAATTATTATAAAACAAGCACTAATCAAAATTTGTATGTGGATAGAGTGTCTAAAACATTAGCTTATAAGTCTATTCTTCATAAAGGTTTGATAGAATATAATACTTTGGAAAATTCTAGTAAATCTCAAATATCATTAAAACTATTTAAAAAAACTTAAAAATTTAATTTAATTAAAAAACAAAATGATACGTAATATTTGATACAATTTGCAAAATTTTTAACTTTTTTATGTGTTTTTGTTAAAAGAAGGTTGCGTTTTGAATTTAAAAAATCTATAAATATGTCTTAAAAAAATGTATTAAAAATATTTAATTGTAGCTTTTTGCTAAATAAAACATGTTACTACTACTATTCAAACACATACATATTATAAAGAGCATCGCAATAAATATTTCATATTTCCTAATAATTATAATTACTATTTTTCGGAATTAATTATCGATAAAAAATTTGGAGACGCCCTTATACGTATCATTACTAATAGTACTTATAATATTAAATTATTATTAGTTATTACTCGAAATTCGAACTGATACAACGACCTAAATACATACTATATTTTCGGAAACATTTCGAAAACAAGCTAGCATTATCAGTTTGAACACAAATGTAGGAATAACCTTGCTGATAAGTAGCAAAAATATACGTACTGCAAATCATATTATACTTATTAATGTTACTACATATTATCCATTTCAAAAGTTGTGACGCCTCATCTAGAAGATTTTGTTGCATAAATCTTATAGCGGGAGAGGGGTAAAAAACCTGACCATCCAGTATGGCGGAAACTAAAGAGGCAATATGATTTCTCTTCTCTTTCCACTTTGTTAAGTGGTCAGCTTTTACATCTTTCTTACGCTATTAATTGACTTTTTGCTTTTAAAATATATACAGGGTGGTCCAACAAGCGCGCGTCGGTGAATAGTTGCTAATCCGTTAAACTTATGGGAAATTTTTCTTAATAAGACTTTTAACGTTTAATCTCTGCTACAACCCAAAATTATTTTTAAGTATACAGGGTGTCTCAAGAAAGAGAAATTAGAAAAATTATGTTTTTCTTAAATGGAATGCCCTACATTTTTATGTGGCTTATAATGCCTCTAAAGGTTCTGTATTCAACTGTAAAATTTGTTGTTCGAAAGCACCGTTGCCAAGTTATGAATTTTTTTTTTAATTTAGTCAAAAACATACTTTTTTTAAACTGTTATATCTCCGCCACTGTTTATTACCTTCCCTGGCAAATTTACACGTATCTTGTAGTTGACCTAGTTTATCGGAAACTATCTTCACTTTTTGATGTAATCATACAGTGTGTCGAAAATATTTGTTGAAACATCTCTATTTTCAATTCGGTTTAAATTTCTTATATTAAAATTTAATGTTGTGTTGCTTTTAATACAACACTCTGTATATTATTTGCCGGCGAAGAGCCCAAAATATGCTCCTTCAGAAAATATTATGTTTGCCGTATGTATCCCATTATTATTTTGAGATATTAAGGTTTTTCCGTAACTTTACACAGAAAATGGGAAAAATCGTAGGCGGCATGGCTCAAGAAATCGAAACAATTGCTACTCGATGGCATGTCTGTCAGTGTTAGTAATTATTTGTGTAAGTTTGTGACCTTTGGTGACACTTTATGTATTATTTTGCTTTAAGAAGATTTTTTTGTAATAAAAATAAAGTATACAAACCAGGAACCAATTGATATGATTTATATTCTTGGAGAATGCTTAAGGAATTGTCTTCTGGCATCCCGAATGTACGGCGAAAGGTTTCCTGATAGAAGGCATCCAGATGCAAGATCATTTCAATTATTGATGGATATATTTGATATTGTATTGTTTACCGATGTCCTATCAAATCTATCCATCAATAATTGAAATGATCTTGCATCTGAATGCCTTCTATTAGGAAACCTCTCGCCGTACATTCGGAATGCCAGAAGACAATTCTTTAAGGATTCTCCAAGGATATAAATCATATCAATTGATTCCTGGTTTGTATAGGTACTTTATTTTTATTACAAAAAAAATCTTTTTAAAGCAAAATAATACACAAAGTGTCACCAAAGGTCACAAAATTACACAAATAATTACTAACACTAACAGACATGCCATCGAGTAGCAATTGTTTCGATTTCTTGAGCCTACGATTTTTCCCATTTTCTGTGTAAAGTTACGGAAAAACCTTAATATCTCAAAATAATAATGAGATACATACGGCAAACATAATACCTATTTTCTGAAGGAGCATATTTTGGACTCTTTACCGGCAAAATAATATACAGGGTGTTGTATTAAATGCAACACAGCATTAAATTTTAATATAAGAAATTAAAACCGAATTGAAAATAGAGATGTTTCAACAAATATTTTCGACACACTGTATGATTAAATCAAAAAGTGAAGATAGTTTCCGATAAACCAGGTCAACTACAAGATACGTGTAAATTTGCCAGGGAAGGTAATAAACAGTGGCGGAGATATAACAGTTTAAAAAAATTATGTTTTTGATTAAATTAAAAAAAAAATTCATAACTTGACAACGGTGCTTTCGAACAACAAATTTTACAGTTGAATACAGAACCTATAGAGGCATTATACGCCACATAAAAATGTAGGGCATTCCATTTAAGAAAAACATAATTTTAGGAATATCTCTTTCTTGAGACACCCTGTATACTTAAAAATAATTTTGGGTTGTAGCAGAGATCAGACGTTAAAAGTCGGGTTAAAAGTCTTATTAAGAAAAATTTCCCATAAGTTTAACGGATTAGCAACTATTGACCGACGCGCGCTTGTTGGACCACCCTGTATATAAAAGAGAGATGCACGCGGATGGTGTACTCTGTGAAAATAGTGTAAAAATATAAATATTATAAGCCTTCCTTCCACATATATGATAATTTTCATTTAGAACTACTTACTTAAACAATAAGCTTTTTAATTTTTGATCTCTGAACCCAAAAAAAAGTAACAATACACAATACACCTCTACCTAATTATTTAATACCAGAGCAAAGTACCAGAAATCAAAAGCTAAACGTAATAGATCTATAACATTACCAACTAGTAAAATATTAAACTACTAACTGTAACAATAATCAGTGTATGTAGTATACCAGTTTTTTTGTGTACAGTTTTACTACAAACAAGAATAATTTTTCAACAGCTCGTCAAAGACTGGGCTGCGTGTAAAAATAAAATTTCTGAACGACTGCATATGTTTTTTGTGTCCTAAGCAGTGCAGAACGCGAAACCTTAAGGCTTCTTTCACACTATCAGGTTTAGCCGGTCCGGTTTTAAACCTGAAGCAAACCGGACAAGTAATGGACCATTCGTTTAGCTGCAACCGGTCGCCGAACCTGAACCTGATAGTGTGAAGATTAAACGTATGGTCCATTACTTGTCCGGTTTGCTTCAGGTTTAAAACCGGACCGGCTAAACCTGATAGTGTGAAAGAGGTGTTAGGGGGCTCGTATGCTAGAAAAAATACAAAGCACGCCAGCAGCCACCGCTTAGTGATTGTGTCCCGTATATTTAAACACATCCGGGACTGAACGACTGACAAACGTAACGTGCGCGTCTTCTAAGTAAGGGTAAGGTAAGCAAATATAATCAGCAGGGTAGCACACACTTGCGAAGAAACAAGTTAACAGAGTAAAAGTTTAAAAAGGAATCTGCGATTAAACAAACAAAGATAATTTAGGCAAAATTAAAGGGTTATTAAAGAATTATGAAGACAAAGGAAAAGAGACGACGCGAATGGTAAAACTCCATTTAAATGTTTCCGACGATATAAATTTATTATAATGGTTAAAAATAAACATTTTTTCCACCATTTACCATTTAAAAAGTTAATTATTTCTTTATTTCAATTAAATTTTTACTGCCAAATACTTCGTCCATAGTTATTACATTGGTCGAAACTTTGTTATTGTCTGCGCGCCTTAAACTGATATTCTTGAGAAAGCCTTGTGCATAATAGTAGATACACATTTTTTTCAGGAAAGGGGCCAATATTACTACAAACCGTACTACTTTTTTATTAAAAAGCTTCTAAGTAGCAAAACTTTAATTACATATATGTTGAGAGAGGTCCAGAGTGAGTTATCCGCTTTACCGCTAGATTTTTAAATTTTTTGATGATCTGATATTATTTAAACTATATTAGGCTATGCGTGCAATAACGGACTAACCCACAAAAATTCAAAAAACGTTTTATTGCAGAATCTTATTCGGAATATCGACTTTTATCAACTCCAAAGTGACGGCCTTTTTCTTCTCGCTCCTAGCTGGCAGCGCTAATCTAGTTTTGGCATTTTATATTCGTTGGGAATACAGAGAAGCAAAGTGGACTAAGCGCAGTAGTTGGTCCACTTTGCTGCTATAAGTTAGCTGTCTATGTGCATTGTTGCTGGGTCTAAAATTAGTTTGAGTGGACTAACCCACATTCAAAAGCCGAAAATAAGTCTCTAGTTAAAATTTTGTTAAAAAACTATTAGATATAGATGACCTTAAACCCACTTTAGTTGATTTAATTCGGAATGATCTAAAAGAAGGTAATTATGAATGAACTGATTTTATCATTTTTTCAAACCTATTTTCCTACATTTATTAATATTGGGGTTAGTCCGATATTGCGCTCATAGCCTCATATAGTCACAATGATATTGAGTTACCAAAGACTTCTAATATATATTAGAAGTCTTTGAGTTACACTGATTCCTTAAGATCAGGGTGAGACTTTTAAAGTGTTACAAGGTGATATCTTGAAAACGGTTTAAAATATTTTTATGACTTTTGGTGAGGTAATAGAGACAGGGGGGACATACATATTTAAATATTGAGTGATAGAAGTATTTGCTTGTTTTATATCACAACGTTCCGACTGCTAAGTATTTCCAGTTATCTTTAGGTGAATGCTAAATAAGCAAAATGATAACAGCTCTATTTATACTAAACGCCTGGAGATACATACCTACCAGCTGAAACGTTGATTTAAAACAAATAAAGACAATGCAAGTGCAAAAGTCCTATATCATTCTAGAAACATCATTGTCTCCAACTTTTAAACAGACAATATTTAAACGCGTTACTGCCATTTACCCACACTCTCTAGAGAGTTTCTTTTTTAAAATAGAATGATCAATATGAGAATATAAATTTTTTAATTAAGTAGGAAAACCCAAAAGATTAAAAAGTCAGGTCGAGCAGTAGATTGTAAAATCGTAGGATTAAAAAAAATACTTACTTTATAACTAGAATGCATAATTAAATCGGCCGACGTCTTTCCAGCAGTTGTGACTCGCTGATTCCGCTGCCTTGAATCATATGCACTCACATACATCTTGTCCACTTTAGTATCTTGCTGTCTCCATTCCGAATACATACTAAGTTTTTTAAAATGTGGCACGTAAAATGGCTGAGTTTTGTTTAAGGTACAATACACTGGTTTAGTAGAACTCTTTAAACCTAAATAGCTAAAATAATTTCCGTTAAATAAATGCTGTGCGTATTTTTTGGCAACGCGAGGTGTATCGGGACTAATTAGAATTTGATTGAAAATCGTTGGCGTTAACCCGTGATGTTGCTTTAAAGAAGCTGTGGTAGGTTTCAAAGCTAAACTATTTGGTCGAGCAAAATTCTTTGGTTCACTTGCAGGCTTCACGTCTCTTAACGGGGATTTCTTGTCCGGCGGTTTAGTTGGTGATTTTGTTTCGGCCAATTTTGTACTAATAATTAATTTGGTTTCAGGACTTTCTGATACAAATGGAAGTGGTTTGTCTGTCAGGTTCTTAACAGAGAGAACATTTTTTTCAGCACTCTTAGAAGTTACTTTTGATAAACTATTGTTTTCGATTTCATGACTTTTTCCAACGTTTAACGGAGGCTGCATTGGGGACGAAACTTCCTTCGGTGTTTTATCAACTGTCACAATATTACTACCATAAATTACATCCAACGGACCTTCCGCTGCTACGGGACCAGGTATGCCGGGCACATATCTGACTACTTTTCCATTTACTAGTAAACTCATAGGGTTGTACAGGTTGCTGACTGAAGGGGGAATATCAACGGGTTTTTGGATTACACTTCTCTTAGATGTTTGAAATAATAAACTTTTACTATCATGTTCTGGTCTCGATGTACTTGAAGTTATTACTTTTTCGTCTAAATCTTCTCTCAATCTAGGACTATGCAACGGCGAGATCGAACATATATTAATCTCGGTTTGATTACTAGTATAAGGCAAGGCATTATAAGGTACCATTCCAGCAATATGTATGGTGGGTTGCTTAAGGTTGGGCGTTAAAAGTTTTACTGCGTTTTGGCTAAAGTCTGCAATATTAGTATATTTATGTGATGGACTAAGAATATCATTTTTAGATATAGGAGGATGGGTCAAAGTTGGTCTTAAAATAAATTCTGAATTAGAAGATATTTTATCGCCTGATCGATGATCGTAGCTGAAATGTGTTTTGCCGATATTAGTCATATCAATATTAGGCGAAACTGATGTGTTTTCATATACCCTAATAACATCCCTAAATACCCTAGGTTCTTCTTTATTAGATTTATTTGTAAGTACAGTTCCCCCAGACTGTAGACTGGATTTGACAACTCGGTTTTCACTTAATTTGCTACCATATTCGGAGAAGTTGCTTTCCGATTCTCGTTTATCACCTTTGTTGTCGATTCTATAGCTCTGGCTATCTCCAGCACTGTTATGTATTTTAACTTCACCTCCAAATAATTTAATTGGAGTCTTTTTTTCTTCTTTAAATTGTAAAGGAGAAAGTAGATAGTTAGGAGACACTTCAGTTGGACTGACAATAGGTAGATTTACAGCATCAAAGGAAAATGATTTCGTTTTATCACTTTCAACCAAGCGAGTTTTTCCTAGGAAGGGCCCAGGGGAATTTAGGGGAAATAAAGCATTTTGAAATTGTGGCATACTATCAAACGCATTTTTGTTTTTGGTAAGTATGGATGCTACATTTACTGAACTGCTTCTAGAATATTTTGCTTCAGAGGGCTTGCCTTTACAGCTTCTAAGCTTATGCAGTTCTAACTCGGTAACTGTCTGAAATATCATTTTGCAATAGGGACACTGCATGTCCGAGTAAAGATTCTTTAGCAGCAATTCTTTTATTAAACTTTTCTGTATAACAGGTTCAGCTATTTCACTCATGCATCTTTTTCTGTTCTTATTGGTTAAATTTAAGGGTTCATCGGGTTTAGGCTCAGAACCGTAATTTGAACTAAATGTTAGTTCAGTTCTCTGATACCTTTGAATATATTCGTTATTATTTACACTATCTACTATAGCATCGCTCAGCCGTTTTTTAAATAAATTTGGATCACTTGAGTTAACGATCGAATTGTTTTTACTAATTATTTCATTTATATGATGCGACAGATCTGTGCCACTGAATGATCTATCGTCTTCGATAGCTTCTCTAGCCACAGAGTCAGTAAACTGCTGTACCGTATGAAATCTTGGTTTATATGGTTTATTTTTTAAATCACGTGAGCAACCTTCATAAGCTTCTTCATTATTTAATGCATAATTTTGAGTTTGTGTAGCATTATCAGTATAACTTTGTTTGGATATATCTGTATCGCTAGTACCTTCTTGAACCTTATTTCCCATTACCCTATTGGCGTGCGTTCTCGATCGGCAATGCTTATATAAATTAGATCGAGTTTTAAAACTGAAACCGCAACTTGTACATGGATATGGCCTCTCGTTTGTGTGCGCTCGAATGTGCTTTTGTAAAACGCTTGGCTTAGAACAGATTAAGTTACAGTATGTACAAACATACTTGCCACTAGGATTTTTCTCTGGCATAGGTTGAGCTTCCTCATTTTTATATTCGTGTTTGCTGTCATATTCTTCGCGGTTAGAATATTCTTCTCGATTCGAATAATCTTCCCGATTCGAATATTCTTCCCGATTCGAATATTCTTCTCGACTGGAATATTCTTCCTGCGGAGGTGGTGTTGTAATATCTCTTTTACTACTAGCATGATTTTGATTATAGTACAAATAATCATCTACATTGGAAGACGTAACACTGTGTTTGGTCGTTTCGGTGGTTCTATAGGTTCTATCAAAACTAACTGGTGTACACAAATTATCATCATTACTCTGGTTGTTTGAAGCTACTGTTGATATGCACGGATTAAAAGACTGTATGTTCCCACTACAATTTTCTGTTGATATGGAAGACTTAGAAACTTCACAAGCGTTGACCACGGTTTTAAGATTGTTGTGATTTGTACTTTGATTTGGCACCGTTATTTTATTGTCCCTAATTTGACTACTGCGTTCGCTAACAACGGGCGTTTTTTCCTCACTCGGCTCCACGACTCTAGAGGAATTTTTATTTTCTTTGCCATGCTGTTGGGGCTTTGGTTCGATACTCAGTTGTTTCTTGAACTTCTTGTGTAGATAATTATTATCTATACTTCTGTCCATAGCGGTGTGTGACCTGAAAAAAAAAATAAAATAGTTTAAACATGACACTTAAATGGGTACTTATTATGTATGTACGTCAATACATACGTAATTATTATACCAATATTTATTAGCATACTTTTTTTTTTGTACCGGCCAATATAAATATGAATCATTAAAGCTTGAACTAGTGATAAGCAGTGATAAGAAACAATGTAAACAAAATAGCGTATAAATACATTTATCGAGTATGATAAATATTTTATTTGCAATATAATAATAATTTTGGGATGTTTTGAATCCATTGGTCAAATATTTTTATATACAAATAAGATTTATACCTATTAACAACTGCCTATAGAGACTAAATGTTTCAAATTAAACTATCAATGAAGAATTAATGGAAAATCCGAGAAAGTTTAAAATGTTATTTCCATTTAAAAAACATATGAAGTTTTTTAAAAAATTAAAGTAAATAATTTTTATAACTAAATTTTACTTTTAAGTTCAAATAGGATTTATAGAAAATAATGTTTTGAAAAATGCCAAAGATAATATATAAATATACTGGGTGATTGTAAGTTGAAACTTTTTTCAACGGCGTACATAGAAGTTGGATTTCGATTTTTATAAATTTGTGAAAGCTATATCTCGCTTACTTTTTAGTTGAAAATTTCGTTTATTTTATTGACTTTTTTATACAGTTAAAAAAGTATTAACTTAGGAAACACCCTGAAAAAGCATGGTATGTTTCTTTCTACAAGGTTGTTTATCTGTGGATTCCTTGTTGTTTATTGTGGGTGTTTAATTTTTACGGATTTTTAGTTTTTGTGTAGTTTAGTAAATTGTGTTTTTGCTTTTAGTGACTCAGATTGCAATATAAACATAAACAATGACTAGCAAAAACCGTTTTATGATTCCATTATGCCCAAATAGGGGTAAGGTAAAATACCGGGTATTTTATATTTTCAGTAAGTATGAAGTAGTGATATATCTTGAAATATAACTTTATTTTATTATGATCAATTTAAATACATCAAACTAGGGCGTAGATGTAAGAAATAACGCGGTGATATTCAATAGTATTCAATACCAGCAATATAGGTTTCACTCAGGCCCATTAAGATTAAGATTTATGTTTGTTAGTTTTATGCTTATGTTAGGGATTTAACTTTTAAGAGGGAACGACGAAAAGGATACGAGTGGGGCAGTCTTACGTAATACGTAATAGGCAAAGCGAGACGGTTTATTTTTAAATATACGTTAAGATTATTGTAACTTTTATAATTCATATTGGAAATTAAAAGTAATGTTTAGTTAATTTGCCTTTTCTTACATAGACTACACAAACAAGGTATGAAAACAGCGTTGCCAGACGTCCCGCTTTTTAAATCAAAATTAAATGTCCCGCGCGGGACCGGCTCAGTCCCGCTTTTCGGGGATAATGGCACCAGGTCTTTCAATAGTTTTCAAAAAAAGATACCAGGAATATGTTTAAACTAGTGTCTTTCATATTAAGTATCCCAACATGCAACTGCTTTCCTGAACGCGTTTTTTCCCCGATGAATTTAAAATGGTAGGGTGCCAGAAATAAATGCTCCGTAAATTTAATGAAAGCAGAATTACTCATCCAGCTTAATCTACAGCTATCCTGTGAAGAGGTCTTCATCTTTATTAAAGACAAAAGGAAACTTTAAAAGAAGTTAAATCTTTACAGAAATATCATGATTTATTCAGAAGACGAATAAAAGACTCAACTATTTAACGATAGGGTAAACCTGATTTAAAATATCATATTTTTATTAAAATACATTTTCTATGGCTATTTTCGCTATCTATTGTCACGTAAACGTAATTTGAACTGAAATAAAAAGATAAATATTTAAAAACTTCTGATTAAATACGTTTTTTTACTATGTCCCGCGTTCGACGAAATAATCCCGCTTTTTTCACTTAAAAAGTTCCAAAATCCCGACTTGGCCAAAAAAAATATGGCAACGCTGTATGAAAATAAAGAGAAACACACACCAAGATAGATTATCCCGATTCATGTTTTGGTATATTTTATTTGCAGCCCTGCAATCTAATTAGGCACGCCAATTTTTCGGGCAATATATTGCTTCAAAAGTTTAAAAGACACTTTTCTCTATACTTATATTATATAAAAGAAATATGTAATGATTATGATGAAATATGTACCTAGGTAGTTTATATTAATCCACGGGTCAAGTTCTCGGGCAAAAGTTTTTTCAAATTCCTGAACAACAAATTGTGTTTTTGCCAAATTGTAAAAATCAATACAAGTTATATATACCAACTAATATTTGACTTGAGGTTAGGTACGCGATAACATTAAAGGTTGTTTATTTTGCTGGTTTTGTTTGTTTTTTCTATTCGATTTTATAAGACTAGTTTAATTGACTTGTTCTCTTCCTTTTTGAACTAAAAACACGACGACGAATCATCTTTTTTCCCAACTTGATCAAAAATTGACAAGAAATTCCAATTTTTTGGGAAGAATTTGGGGCAAATTTTAGCTGTTTACAAGTAAAAATAAATCGAAGGGCAAATTTTCCAATTTTATGAGCAAGAACTTAAATTTTAAAGCCCTGGCCCGTCTATTTTCCCATTCGTCCAATGACAATGTTGCAGTGCGCATGTCTAATCCTGTGTAGCTTTGTTTACATGCGCGAGGCCATAAATTTGCCACTTTCGTGAATATTGTTTGCTTTTCCAAAGGTTAAACTCCATAATAATAATAAAACTACAAAATAAACTTTTATCTAACAGCAACTGGTCTTTTTGTCGATGCATCATTATTTCCTCAGGGTCTGAGATTATTTCTCACGTGGGTTAATGATTAGTAGTAGTAGTAGTAATTGAGGGGAGGTTCCGAAAACCTGGCGAGTAGACCAACAGCGATCCTTTTCGCCTACCCCATAGTCTTCCCCCAATCACACTAACCACCTTGGCCCCCGCCAAAGCGTCCCGACCTCTTTACGAAGTTAAGTATGTCGCTCTAGGCAAGGGCCGTGATTTCTTCCTTTCGGAGAGCCGCCGATCCAAGGACCTAATGCCTGAGTCTTCCCAGGGCCTCACAGGTGCCCAGAAAATGCAGCGGGGTCTCTTCCTCCTCTAGGCATCCGGCACAGATTGGGTCGTCTTCGACACCAATCAGTGCTTCCTCAGCTTGCAGTGTCCTGTCAGTATCCCAATCAAGGGATTTAGGACACATCGTCTTCTGTTTAAAATCCAATCTAGCTTAGCCTTGCTCGGCCAAGCTATAAAGTCCTTAGCTTGTCTGCACCCCTGGATCGTCCGCCATTGCTCCTTGGAGCGGCGTTCAGCCCACTCGTTTAGTGCAGATCCTACCTGCTTTTTAGTTATTCCTATAGCCGGCTCTGGTCCTAGGAATGGGGTCTCAGCTCCACGTCTGGTGAGATTATCTGCCATCTCGTTGCCCTGAACCCCTTGATGTCCGGGGACCCAGACCAAGTTTACCTCTTTCCTCCTCGAGAGTCTCTCCAAGGCATCGACGCATTCGCTGACGAGGTTGGTGGTGACTCTTGGTTTACATATGGCTTTTAGGGCAGCTTGGCTGTCGGAGCATACATATACCGCACGCTCCTCACAGTCCCTGACCTCCGCCATACTGGCCGTCATTAAGATGACATTCACCTCTGCTTGGGAGACTGTTGCGAGCCGTCCTAATGGATAGCTCTCTCGGGTGTCAGTCTTTTCAATGAATACTCCGGCTCCTGAGGATTCCGTTCCGGCCATGCGTGACCCATCGGTGTAGCACACCAGGGAATCCTCTGGGAATAAAACCTCTTTTCTCTCCCATTGCTCCTTGGTGGGGATCATGAGGGAGTACTTCCTGTTCAGCCTTAACGGGTCCTCTGTCCGGGTCGCTGCGAGATTCAGTATCGGAACCTCAGCTTCCGCTAGTCGGGCTATCCTCGTGTGTCCGTCTCCAATACCTTTCCAACAGTCAGTACTTCCCATTTTCATATAGGCCGCCATTGCCTCCCTCTGTATCCAGAGTGGGAGCCCAGGCAGCCCAAGTAGAGCTTCGAGTGCGGCTGCGGGGGTCGTCCTCATGGCTCGGGTTAATGATTAACTAACTAACATGACTTAGGTTAAGTTGTTTATATTAGTTTAGGCTTTCTTGCGTATTAAGTATAAAAACCCATCGATAATAATACTCGATAACACCAATATCATTAAGAATCCTTAAGACTAATAGGACTATCAATATAAACGACCCAGTATAACAATACACCGTAGGTACTGTCTAGCTTAAAATTTTAAAAATGTAAAAAAATTAATACAAAATGGACGTTGCCAACTTCTCTTCAAGCGCGATTCACTTTCCACTCTTGCTGCAGTGCCCCTCCAATCCATATAGCGGCACATACATTCGAATGTAGTAGGTAGTATCATGCGTTCGGATGTCCGCGATGTTTAATATCTTTTTATCTTTCAGGCAAGCGTACGATGAAATATCCATTTTGAACTGGTTTATTAAACCTTACCAGAGGAAATGCTCGATGTTACGAGTATCTTGTCTAAACGGGTCAAGGTGCTCTTGATGGTGTCCATCTCTTCTGTGTCGGCCAATTTTATTTTTCCATTTACTTTAAAATATTACAAAAAGCTCACTGTGCACTCGGCGGCACAATAAAATCAACTGAGTAAGGGTATTAAGGTAGATGCGGGAGAGGGCCTGGCTATTTTTGTTTACTTAATACAGTGCGAGCAAAAATTATTTGCATCAAAGAGGGACTTGCATCTAAGGACGTAATGCTGAGCCGTAGAGCTTAATACCTGTTGGGTGTCAGTAACTACCTGAATTAACAATCAATTCCGTCATCTTTGACGGTCGTTACAAGTAATTTGATTCATCGCTAATTTTTCCAATTTCTTGAACAATTCACACAATGGACTTTACGGAACAGCACAAAACATTCATGGTTGAAGCGTATTTTCGAAACGGGGTTAGAGTAAATGGTGAGTGGCAATATAATCCGGGTTTGTGCATGGACGATTTTCACGAACATTTTCCTAACGTTGCTTTTATTGCTGGGGATTTTTATCATTACCTACCTGAAAATAACCGTGGCTGTGTTTAGGGAATCAGGTTTTATACAACACAAAAAAGGAGCAGGAACACCATCTGTAAGAACAGAATAACTTATTGCAAATGTTCGTGAAATAATGCAAAATACGCCAACAAATTGTATAAGACGCCTGTCCCAAGAAGTGGGAAGATCTTATGGAACATGGAGGACTATTAAGAAGCAGCTAAATTTATTTCCTTATAAAGTGCAAGTATTCCAAGAAATACAAGCCGCAGATTTTGAAAGACGCAGGAATTACTCTCAATGGTTTACCCAAAATTTATTGGAAAGAAATAATTTATTAGACCTGACATTTTTTTCGGATGAAGCTTGGTTCCACCTCTCCGGTTATGTGAATTCTCATTTGGAGTAGTGAAAATCCCCATTTTTTTGTAGAGTCCACATTGCACCCTCAAAAAATTTGTGTCTAGTTAGCTGTTTCCCGAAGAATTCTTGGTTCTATTTTTTTTCCATGACACAGTTACAGCACAGCGGTATAGAGACAATATTTTGAATCATTTGTGGAGCAATTACTTGACGACGAACTACGTTTTGGATATTTTCAACAGGACGGTGCAACCGCCCATACAGCCACCGAAACTATTAACTACTTACGCAATTTTTTCGACGACAGATTGATCAGTTTTCGATCAGACATTGAATTACCACCTAGATCACCTTGTTTAAGGGTTATAGATTACTTCGTTTTTTCTCATTTAAAGAACACTATTTTTAAAACACCTAAACACCAGATGCAAATTTAGAACAATTACAAGAAAGGATTATCCAAGAATGTGGTAACGTTTCTCCAGAGATGCTGGTCAACAGGTCAACACTTTCGAAAATATGAAGAGACGTGTGAGTTTATGCTTGGAGCATGGCGGTGGCCAATTTCAGCAATTTATGTAATTATTTTTCTTTTTCTTTCTGTATATTCTTACTTTGTTAATTTTGTAAACAACAAAAATAAATTTGTATTTGTGTACTTATTTTATTACTCATTAGTTTGGCATATCATGACATAATATGAATTTGACAAAATTTTAACCTAGATTTGGTTAGATATGTTGTCCCCATATCATTGTGATCTAAACCAAGCCCTACGTTTTTTAATCCAAGCCCTCTTTGATGCAAATAATTTTTGCTCGCACGGTACATTCCTTCCTCTGTGCCTCGAATCTTAACATAGTATAAAACAAAGTCGCTGTCGCTGTCTGTCCGTCCGTCCCCTTATATGCTTAAATCTTTAAAACTACGCAACGGATTTTGAAGCGCTTTTTTTTAATAGATAAAGTGATTCAAGGGAAAGGTTTTTATGTATAACTAGCGACCCGCCCCGGCTTCGCACGGGTGCAATTTCAGAAAGTGGCATGCCGGGTACTAATATATCGGGTTTGTTCGGGTTTGTTGTCCATAATTGTTAAAACGTAGTTTAATTCAACTGAAGCCAAAACGCGTCGTTGCGTTCTCGGCTGTTTGTTTCCCAACCAACTCTTCTACCTACTAATGTTCTAATAATTGTATTTTAAACTTTTCAAAGGCCTAGCCTAAACAAATCACACTCACATTTTCAAATAACATATTATCGATGTTTACGGAAACCTTCATGGTTTGGGCCCAATCAAAGTGGTGTCATACAATCCCTCAAAATTATCTATAGTAATACGTACATAATTTTTTTAAATCCATTATAATAAAGTGTAATTTCCTTAGGTTTCTAAAGACCGCTAAGATAGCAGTCAAGCAAAAGGATGATCACAGAATAGCCGCGTATTATTTATCTGAAAATTGTTTCTTATCGCGTTGAATACACATATAAAATAATATAAATCATTTTAATTTATAATTGTTCTCAGATATCAACAAATAAATTTTTTTTAATGATATAATTTGACCGATATCAGTTGTTGAATGAAAATAATGAAATAATCACTGTAGTTGCAAAATCGAAGATATAACACTTTCAGCATTGACATGTTATTTCTGGCGAGATTTTATTAAGAGTAGGTATTTTAATTTTTTCAGATGTATTGTATTTATCTAATCTATCATTTGAAAAATGGAACATGTCTATCGGATAAAATTGTTAAATTATCATAACTTTGCACCACCAATGTCAAATATTTTTGCCTCTAATTTTATATTTCTGAAAAAGCAGTAAAAAAATAAGCATAAAAAGTAAATAAAATCAACTTACTTAATGAAAATAGTTATTTTTCTCCAAATGACATTAAAAGCGGTCTTTTAATCACACCTGACAGGCTCAAAAGGTGTATTTTTTCTGCCTAGTCAGAAAAAGTGGACTTTAGACCGCTTTTAATGTCATTTGGAGAAAAAATTATTTAATTGGAAAATATAGCAAAAAATTCAACTTTGTCCTAGACATCTGAAACTTTGTCCATATGCCTAAAATTACACTAGAAACAACTTTCTCCAATAACATTTTTAGAAATTTGGTAAAAAATGCCATTGTTCAGTATTTTATTAAAAAATTGTAATTTTTGAAAGGTACCGAATGACAGATGTTGAGTGTTGACAGTTGAAAAAACCTTATTAATAAAAGAACGATTCATATGGTGCGGACTTTAATGGTGACACTGTATATTTGTGGAATCTGGAAAGAAAGACCTTGCATAAAAAAAGGGTGTTCCACTGAAAAAACTACAACTTTACGCCACTCACAGTTCCTTTGTTGTAAGCCAAGTCGCTTTTTAAATGGCAATTTTTAAATTCTACGGTAAAACATTAACAAGATAGCTGTGTATTGCTTCTAAAAAAAATACAGGGAAACTCAAAAAATGGGACCCTGTTCAGACCGGGTTGAACAGGTTTTGGACGACAATTTAATAAAATTAACATTAATATGGCAGAAAGTTTAGACGCCACAGATATTTAAATAAAATAACGAGTACAATGATTTAAGTTTAATAACAACAACAGGATAACGTAGTCCAGTATTTCTTGAAATGTGTTCAATTTTTTAAGAAAATTATATAACTGTTAGGTCGACTTGAATAGACGGGATTTACATATTATGCAATTTATTTTATGCGTTTAACTTGTTTTTGTTGAATCATTATCAGATCAGATTAGATCACTCGTTTAGAAACAACTATAAGAATAACGATTATTTTCCATTATAGAGATAATAAATATTTTGGCACAAAATATTTTCAGTCCTTTAATTCAACGAGCAAAGAAACTGGAGGCAGTGCGGTAGCTATGGTGGTTGTCGCTCGGGGCAAGATATTGATTTGCTCCACAGAACTATAAAAAATATAGAATGCTTAATAGGCTGTATAAATGGCACACTATAATATCTTTGCTTTGCACTAATGGGGTTTTGGTTTTTATAGGTAGCCATCAACTAATTTGTCATTGTTGTTATTTTTGTGATATATAAACTTTGAAAACAATAGGTATTAACGAGGGGTTTCTCATGTTGGCAGTAGGTGTACAAATTTGTCGGCATTACACAGCAATACTAATCGGCAATTCAGCAGTATTGTCAGAAATATGGTAATTTTTCCGGCAATAAGGAAATACTGCCAGCAGTAAGTCAATATTATCGGCATTACGGCAATACGTTTTGACATTACGGCAATACTATCGGCATAACGGCACTATTGTCGGCATTACGGCAATATTGTATCTACTACTAGAAAATTGTTGACAATTTTGCTTTTTCAATTATTTAAATTTGAATATCTTTTAGTTTATTAGTGACTCTGTTGCGGTGAACTACTGGTAATATTAAGGTAGGTACATACCTCACTACTCGGTATATATACCTACTCAATTTATAAGAATATGAAGAATGGCAAGATACTGGAAGCAGTATTGATGATGTAGTTGCAAGTGACAGTGAAAGCGAGACCTTCTAAAATTGTTGAACGGGAAAAAGTTAGGAAATTTTTATTTAGTTATTTTTCCTGAAAAGAAGATGTCTCATAAATATGTTTGTTGCATTCAAAATATTTTTAGTCCAAGCATTTTGTGCTGTTGATGGCGGCAAATCTACATATAAAATTATAAAAAATGACATTAGTACCTACTGTTAATCGAGACCAACTTGTATCCAAACTCGAACCAGTGGCGGCTCGTGGGGTAGAGCCACAGTGCCATGGCACTACCTGCCCTCCTGTCTAGCGTCCTGCCCTTTACAAATTACCAAAACCTATTAAAATTAATATTCTCGTTTTTGAAGCAATTAGCAAAATAATTTAAAAATGGAACACAGTCGGGTGCAAATTTCCATCTAAAAGGAAGCGATTATGCGTAAAACGGTAACGTAGCTTCCGCGCCGAGCGCGACGAGGCACACGGGAGGTGACGAAACGCCATCACCTCAATAAAAAAACGTTGAAAAATGACCTTGAATGCAAGCAGGCAAAAATCTCGACGGGTAGCCAGGCTCTCTTCGTTTGACCGTTTGATGTTAGACGTTTCACAAACAGCTGATGTTCGCGTCGCGTCCCGATTTGTTTTCGTTTGGCCGGCGGCTGATTTAATGTAGGGTTAACGAACTTTTTATTTTAGAAATACATAAGTAATGAATACTATTAGATTTTTAAAGGAAACTTTATGGAAAAAATACTTGGGTGTGCGGTTGTGATGAATCTAATAGACTATTTTGTTTTATGTGTGTTTTTTTTGGTGGGAAGCAAACTTGGTCCCAAAAAGGTACAGATGATTTGGTCCATTTCTGGGACAAAATGAAGACACATGAAAAATCGAAGGTACATTTAAACAATATATTATTATTTAATTTCAGTATGCTTGGTAAAATTAACATTAAAACTCAAAAAAATTCTGCATATCACAATGAAATAATGAAGAAAAACGAACAAATTGATAAAAACAGATACATATTAAACCAAATTATAAACTGCGTTCGGTTTTGTGGTGCATTTGAGTTGGCTTTGAGAGGTCATGACGAAAAAGAGACGTCGAAAAATAGGGGCATATTTCGTGAATTAATAAATTTCAGCTCAGAATTAGACAAAACTCTTAAAGATCATATTGAAAAATCGAAAGTATTTAAAGGAACATCAAAACCCCTACAAAATGAACTTCTGGACTGTATGTTAGATGTGTATCATGATGAAGTCATAAAAGAAATAAAGGACTCTCCGTTTATCGCAGATGAAACCACTGACATTGCTTGCGTGTTTCAACTTGTTATCGTGTTTAGGTATATTCAAGATATGATTTCAAATTCATAAATTAAATTAGGTGCCTTTTTGCTTATTTTTCCTACTTTAAAAGCAAGAACTATTAACAAAAAAGGGCGTGGCACCCAAAATTTTTTTGCCTGCGGCGCTAAGGGTTTACCTGGCCCTACTTCACTAAAATGGCACGAGCCGCCACTGACTCGAACAGCCAAAAATTATATGTGCTGGAGACCGTTTGAGGTACAAAGTTTCTACAGAAATAATGTAAAATTTTATACAACAGAAATTACTTGGGTAGTATTAGAACATTAGTGATATAGCCTTATTATATGTAACCTTTAATAATAGGTACTTTGTTTTCAAAAAAACTGTTGTTTTATTTAAAAAAACCTTATTGGTCAATTACTGGCCAAAATTTGGTCCAACAATGGGATCTTGGTGGTCAACCACTAGAAAAGTATGACATTTTCTATAATTTATTATTTTTTCTGTGAAAGAATTTATTGTTTTTGCTAACTATGGATTTTTGAAATTTTAGAATGTTATAGTACCAGGATGCTATTTTCTATTTTTAATAAAATATAATCTTGAAAAAGTTATGATTTTTTATTTCTGAAAATTCTCTTAAATGGTCTATAAATTTTTTTAAAGTTTTCTCCAACTGCCGCCGTTCTGGACAAACAGAAAATTAAATATTAAACTCAATATTTAAAATGCGGGCTCGATTTGTGGCGATGTTGCCAAATTTAATAAAAATGCTCGGCGCTTAGTTGATGCCTGATAAGTGGCAGCGTTGTACCGATCATGTTAGGATCCCATGCATGGGCGTACTGCAAATTCGTTGATTTTGGGGGGGTTTAGCAACAATTTTAGACGGTCAAATAATAAAAAAAGTATAGAATGCTCCTCTAGGACACCCAAGGAGTTATCCATTTAAAGTGCGGAAATACTATGGGGATTATGGCGATATTATTAGAAAATGCGGCCATATTATAGGAAATGCGGCAATATTATAGGAAATGCGGCAATACTTTTGGGATTACAGCAATACTATTGGGATAACGGCAATAGTATTGGGAATACTGTAATACTATTGGGATTACGGCAATATTTTTGGAATTACAAGGTATTGCCGCAGTAGGTGTACAAATTGTTTAACTTGAGGAACCCCTCGGGTATTAACAATATTTTAATAGTTAGAATTGTCAGAAAGTGCGGCAGAGGATATCTCTTTGAACAAGTGCATTTTAAATCCAATGGTGTAAGGTCGGGAGAACGCGCAGGCCACCGTATGGGGCCGGCAGTGGCAATTAATCTATTGGTAAAGCATTCCGTTAACTATTCCATATTAGAGCGAGAATTATGGGGAATGGCTCCATCTTGCTGAAACCACATCTCGAATAATGTTCCATGATTTTTATAACAGACAACTCGTCAAAAACACAAAACTTTCACTTCAAATAAATTGGATAAAAGTTAATTTGCACTTAACCTAAACAATTACATTAACCTAATGTCATTTAGCAAGTATTTATAATTTGTTTAAACAAGTGCCTGACACAGCTTACTCAGTTGAGACAGCTGAAAATTAGCTTAGGTTAGGGACACTGAAAATTTTGGTTTTACCCAAATATCTTAGGAAGGATTAGGAATTTTTTTTATTTGAAAGCAACGTTGCAGAATTTAGTAGGTTGCAACTTTTTCTAATTTAACCATCTCTGTATCTGCTAAGGTTTACGAAATCCCTGTAGAGCGCATTCTTATCCGAGACACCCGGTAGAAGTATTTCTGACAATAAACAATTCTATCTATCCATCTTTTAAAAATCAGTATTTTGTTCTTTTTACAAGCACGTCTTGCAGCAACTGCAGGTGATTTCTGATTTGTTGTATGTATTATGTATTTAATACGTAATTTATAAATGATAATATGAAATAAAGCGCTTCAATCCATTTCAAGGATGTACCTTGACCATTTATTGCTTTGATTGCGTTCTGTCAGGGACAACTTTATTCTTAACATGAAATGACCAGTAACCAGTGACCGCAAGCTACACAAAAAGGTAGTAAACTATTGTTACCTCACGTTTCCTGGAATTATTTTTGTTTCGCCTGATTGTAAGTTCCAAGAAAATACATTAACAATAATTATCTGTTTACTAATAGTCGAGAAAGTTGACCGGTGCCGGTGGAAAAGAGAATAGACTAACCATCGTATATAAACAAAGATGTACGATTACTATATTATTATATACTGTCTAAGTCTAAATAATTTCATGCTAAATAAAAACGTTTGGAATACCCTTCGTGCTACTAATGATGAATGTTGAATATGCCCTCAGACATAATGACAAGAAAATCCAACAACGAACCGCCTGACAAAATCATCCACCCGAGAAGGGATGAATGGGTCACTAACAGCGCCGACCTGCTAAAGAAAACTAAAGAAGGTATTGGAGCCGGAATTTATGGCAAAAACCCAGGGGGAAGCCTGGGAACTATGACAACCATATTTCAAGTAGAGGTTTATGCAATTGAAATGTGTGCAAGACTGCTGATAGACCGACGGTATGCACATAGATCAATCAAGATATTCTCTGACAGTCAAGCTGCATTAAAAGCTCTTGAATCGAGATGGTGTACCTCAAAAACGGTGTGGAGCTGTCACGAAACACTATCCGAACTAAGTTTGAACAACAAAATAACCTTAATATGGATACCGGGACACATGGGTCTGGAGGGCAATGAAGCTGCCGGCAAGCTTGTCAAGAGAGGTGCAGCACTAAAATTCACAGGACCCGAGCCGGTAATAAGTATATCTCATGCTACGGCCAGAAAAACAATACTAGCTAAAGCAAATGGGAAAGACACTGGTTAAATTTACCAGGTTTATCACACTCAAAAGCATTTATGAACAACCACATAAACCAACAGTTAACTGACAAACTACTAGTGCTCAACAGGTCATGCCTTAAAGCACTAGTGGTATTGTACACCGGCCACTGCAGACTGCGACACCATATGTATAAAATTGGAATAGTCCCAACTGATGAGTGCCGGCTTTGCATGGAAGATGCAGAAACAGCAGAACACGTAATGTGCGCTTGCCCCGCAGCAGGAAGAATCAGATTTGCCCTATTTGGCGATGTGACTATGCTGCCGGATGACATGAAAAATGTCTCCCCCAATACCCTTATCAACTTCATCAAAAAGTTAGACCTATTGGGGGAAATATAAATCCGCATGGTCGCAGTGGAGGGTTAGCTGTAACCCACTCAATTTTCAACCTAACCTAACCTACTAATGATAATGAATCAGCTAGGATTTGATCAAATCCGTCGGTCTCTAGTGGAATGCGCAGAAATTTTATAATTTTAATTTAATCGGCCAATTGGCATTGGCAAGCGTGCAAGAGCAGTTTTTCTTCTAGTTGTAAATGGGTAGAATTTTAAAATACGACTAATAGAAAAGTAAACTTTCTTGAAATCTCATTTGCACAAATTTGACTCTCGCAATAGGCTTTGGCCAAAAAGACGATTTGCAAAAAGTAGACTTTTATAACAGTGACAATAGTCGTAAAATAAACCCAATTTTTGCCATCCGCTGTCACCGAATTTCTCCGAAACTGCACCTACGATTTAGTTCAAATTAAAAATATTGAATGACCTATCCTTAAACTATGTCTCTCATATAGCAGGTTTTTCGATTATCCTTTAGTTTTTAAAATATAGTAAAATTTGTGTTATATAATTAATTTGTGTTGGGCTACATGCTTGGTGAAACTGTGTTTCCATTGCACAGGAAGAAAAAATAATAACTACCTACTTGTTATGTTTCACAAATTTAATCAGTTTCCTGACACGTGTTTCGGCCCTTTCGGGTCATTTTCAGAGGAGTACAAGAGGACAGTATATTTTTGTACAAGAGGACAGTATCTTATCGTACTCCTTTGAAAATGACCCGAAAGGGCCGAAACACGTGTCAGGAAACTGATTAAATTTGTGAAACATAACAAGTAGTTATTATTTTTCTTTCTGTGCAAATTTGTGTTAGTTTAAATAGGCCAATTTTAAAGAAAGGCCTGAATTAAAAATCTTTTATTTACAAAACAGGCAACGATTGAACCTTTGGCTGTCCTGTGATACCAAATGTATTCCTGTTTAATTAAATTTAACTCGTGATATTCGGTGACAGCCGAACACCTGCAACAATTTTTGAAATATTTATCTTATCTATCGTTAATATATACAGTGACCGGCAAAGAGTTCGCAACATATGGGAAAAATTTTTATTAGCGGAATATTGAAAAATCTTTTTTGGGGGATTGGATGTGCATGTCCCATAACCTTAAAATCGATTTTGACATACGTCACGTGACCAATGGTATGGCGGAAAAGTTGAAAAAACAAATATGAAATCATCATAAATCAGATAAGTTGATGAGATATCGAAAAAAATCCAAGAATAAAAAGTGTTTAGAATTCCATTAGAACCTTAAGTACAATGTTTGGGATGTCTACTTGAAAAAACATAAAATAGAATATTTTTGTAAATATTTTTTTACCGAATTAAAAATTTCCATATTTTTTCTTTCTTAAAGCTTCATTAAAGTAAAACTGACATCTGGTGACCACAACTAGAAATATTCTTTTGTTTTTCTGACAATTTGGAGCAATAATTCAAAAAATTCGTTTACACTTGGATACCAGCTGTTGCAATAGTCTATTTCTAATAACCTTATCGATATTTTTTATATCGAAATATTCTATTATGTTAAGAAATCCTTAAATTCATTAATCCAAAGAAAATTTTATTTATAACCCTAAAGAATAATTTTCAATTTCGCAGAAATCTTTAAAAAAATCTAAAAATTAATAAAAATTTAAATTATTTTTTACAGTTATAAATAAAATTTATTTATTTGATTAATTAATTGATTAATGAATTTAATGATTTCTTAACATAATAGAATATTTCGATATAAAAAATATCGATAAGGTTATTAGAAATAGACTATTGCAACAGCTGGTATCCAAGTGTAAACGAATTTTTTGAATTATTGCTCCAAATTGTCAGAAAAACAAAAGAATATTTCTAGTTGTGGTCACCAGATGTCAGTTTTACTTTAATGAAGCTTTAAGAAAGGAAAAATATGGAAATTTTTAATTCGGTAGAAAAATAGTTACAAACATTGTATCAAAGGTTCTAATGGAATTCTAAACACTTTTTATTCTTGGAATTTTTTCGATATCTCATCATTTTATCTGATTTATGATGATTTCATATTGGTTTTTTCAACTTTCCCGCCATACCATTGGTCACGTGACGTATGTCAAAATCGATTTTAAGGTTATGGGACATGCACATCCAATCCCCCAAAAAAGATTTTTCAATATTCCGCTAATAAAAATTTTTCCCATATGTTGCGAACTCTTTGCCGGTCAATGTATAATATAGTATAGAAGTCAAATGTACAAAAATTACTTTATTATTTCAAAATAAACAAATATATCTTGAAATAAATTCTTATAATTTTGAAGAAGTAGTCCATACTCAAAGTGGACTTAAAAGTATAGAAAAAAAGAAGACTTTATGAAAAACATTTAAGTGAAAGTAATGAAAAATCCTGAGTTTAATTTGACTTTGTCGGAGACATGTGGAAGTGGTAAAATAAGAGGGAAAGAAAAAAGAAAAAGTTGTTATTCGTAAAAATCATGTAGATGCTTTCATTTAATGTTATTTAATGCTATGCTATTTAATTTGGCTTCAAGCTAAATTTCAAATTTTTTACTCTTCGTATGAACCAATGAAAGCTCCATTACGGCTCAGTCTCACCTGTTATTTTCTCTATTGCTAACAAATCAGCATTGTACAATTTACTTCGTTTTCCTGATGATGAGTATTTCTATACTCGAAACATGTCGAATTGAACTATGTATTATGAATTATCCTAGGTTCGCCTAGCTATTCTAATTAAATATTGTGGAGAAAGACTTTGTGCTTTTCTTTTTTTTCTATAAATTCCTTATAAGTTTAGAGAGTTTCGAGTAAATGGTATAAATCTTGCCTATTTACGAGAAAAATACGAAAAAAAAATTTGCCGCAAATAAATACCGATATATGAAAAATGTAGACCATTTTTAATATCGAGGTTTTGGAAATAAACCAACATTATTAAGTCTTATATTTGGTCTAATCAAAAACTAGAGTAATAGATGTGTTTTGGACTTCCAATGCCTTTAGTTTTTCATATCACGTTTCAACTGGTAAGTATCTCCAGTCGTCTTCAGGTGAATACTACAACCTTCAAACAAATACCAAAAACTAGAGGTTCCAAATAATCTATTACGTTCAACATTTCAGTTCAAAACCTTAAAACTACCTCACAAACTGAAGTCGAGAATTACCTACCCATTTTCGCCTAGTCTTGACAGCTCGAATTCTATTAATTTCATGCGAGATAATAATTTTCACAAATTTTGTTTATTTTTTACTTTTTAGATAGCTGTTTAAATAAATAATAATAAATAAATATGGTTTAAATATAATTTGGAAGAATGTGGAAAATGTCAATTGGCGGAGTTAAAGTAGTGATGAAGAAATTAAGGACAAGCAATTGATATTCGTTCACAAATAGAAGGAACATAAAAATCTCTATGACCACAACCGTTTAGCTTCCACAACAGCTTCAGCACTCGTAGGAAGTTTAATTAAAATATTGGCCTTCTCCAAAACTGCATCCATTACAGAAGTGTATGTCTTATCTTATAGACAGTAGTTTGGTGAACACCGAGTTCTTCACCTACATAATTTTGAAAACCCTGATCCGACAATTTCCGCAGAAAGACTTTAATCTTATTTAAAGGCGGCAGTGCCTCGCCTTTTGCTAGTATCAGTCAAAAAATAATTTGCCAACCACTCAACATCTTCGCAGTCAAATCGATATAACTTTCTAAAATCATCATACCTATCTGCAATTTTTACGTACCTACACTGTAGATTTTTCTTTTACGGACGTTCATATATTCAGCCATAATTGAAGACACAAATTAAGAGCAACGTACGTGTATGCCGCGGAGAACTAAAGTTGACCGCTACCAAGCAAATGATGCAGGGGACGACCTACCTTAAAAAGTTGAAAGCAATTGCTACACTAGAAAATGCAATTCCTTGATTTATTCATCTCATTTTAAGCGAACGATAGCAATTGCTTCTATTTTTTAAGAAAAAGCATTGACTAGAAGCAATTCCTGCACTTTTAAGCAATTCCTGGACGCAAAAGCAATTGCTACGTTTTTATTCATTAGGCTCATTAAGAGCCACCCATTTAAACATAATGAGTCATTTCCATAACACCCTGTATAACTACAATATAAATTCAAGACAAGTAAAAATTAACATGCCAATATAGTGTATTGTATCCACAGACTATGTTTTGGAGGATTCTAGTTACAGAACATTGATAATGGTAATGAAGTCGAATTTCTGGAAAAACGAATCAAATGACGACGAACCAAACAGTTAACTGTAAACATGCAAACAATGCAATCCGTGTTTATTTAACCCAATGCTTTGGTACCTATAGATGAAACAATAACAAATGAAAATATTGATAAAATCGTGTTCCATTCTAAAGTAAATCAACATACAAATTTCGCCCCTCCACTTTGTTTGCCAAACTACGCTGTTAAAAGCATTAATATGATGTGGGAAATTTAAATCTAAAACTAAAACCTTATAAAAAGTATGCAGTATGGCAACGCAGCAGTAAGAGATCCGCCCCCAAAAATGTGACCGCCACGACATTGGTCTGAGGCCATGATAACGTTGTTTCATTCATTTCCGTTTAGTGATGTCTATAGAAAATGTATCGATGAAAAACATCGAAACAAATTACAAATATAATTATTGCTTTACACGCCTTAATTGAAACCAAAAGTAAAATTTATAATCAAGATCGAAAGGCAACGGCAAAATAATAATTTTACGAATAAAACTAAGGCCTAATAGATCGATGCATCGACAAATATCAGATGGCCTCGATGCATCGCTTAAAAGCATGCATCCGCATTAAAAATATCGATGTTTTCGATGCATCGATGTCTATCGACCATTCCTATTTTCGTTAGGTGTTTCCTTGACAGCGGTTTGAAATGTTCTTCAGTTTATCGGTTTTGTGTAATAATTGCTGTGTCTTGAGTGTTTTCTGATATTTCTTGAAGATTAATTAAGATGAGTCGCAAGTGTAAACTATCCATGCATTCGAAAAATAATAATTCTGCAGATACTTTGCATAGATGAGTGAATAGAAAGTTGAGTTATTTGTAGATTAGGTTTCTTATATAGTAGCAAGGTCACATTCAAAGATAACTCCGGCGTAATCCCTACTACCTGCCAGTGGCGGCTCGTGCCATTTTAGTGAAGTAGGGCCAGGTAAACCCTTAGCGCCGCAGGCAAAAAATGTTTGGGTGCCACGCCCTTTTTTCTTAATAGTTCTTGCTTTTGAAGTAGGAAAAATAAGCAAAAAGGCACCTTTTAATGTTAATTTTACCAAGCATACTGAAATTAAATATATTGTTTAAATGTACCTTCGATTTTTCATGTGTCTTCATTTTTTCCCAGATATGGACCAAATCATCTGTACCTTTTTGGGACCAAGTTCGCTCCCCACAAAATAAAACACACATAAAACAAAATAGTCTATTAGATTCACCACAACCGCACACCCTATCTAATAGTATTCATTTATGTATTTCTAAAATAAAATTAACATTAAATCAGCCGGCCGAACGAAAATTATTTAGTTTACAAACAACCTAACCTAACACAAACAAATCGCGACGCGACGCGGACAGGGACAACTGTACTGTTTGAAACGTCTCTAACGTCAAACGGTCAAACGAAGAGCCTGGCTACTCAGAGATTTTTTCCTGCTTGCATTCAAGGTCATTTTCCAATGTTTTTTATTGATGTGTTATGGCGATTTCGTCATCACTTGGGGCCTCCGCCGTGTGGCGCGAAAGCTACGTTACCGTTTTACGCATAATCGCTTCCTAAATAGATGGAAATTTGCACCCGACTGTGTTCCATTTTTAAATTATTTTGCTAATTGCTTTAAAAACTAGAATATTAATTTTAATAGGTTTTGGTAATTTGTAAAGGGCAGAACGCTGGACAGGAGGGCAGGTAGTGCCATGGCACTGTGGCTCTACCCCACGAGCCGCCACTGCTACCTGCCTCACCCAGCTCTTCACTGCCTCTCTCCTACAAACGATGTTGTCAACACATTTTAATAGGATTTATCAATGATATATGCCATCAGGCATCAGATCATTGGCTTAACCTGGAAAGGGTGGTATGTTAATTATGTTTAAATATTTCTCATATTTACAGTTACAAAAATATCCCTATTGAAGATTGATCAAAAACATTTTGTAAATGACTTCTAATACTGTGCGAGCAAAAATTATTTGCATCAAAGAGGGCCTTGCATCTAAGGACGTAATGCTTAGCCGTAGAGCTGAATACCTGTTGGGTGTCAGTAACTACCTGAATTAACAATCAATCAGTTATTCCGTCATCTTTGACAGTCGTTACAAGTAATTTGATTCATCGGTAATTTTTTCAATTGCTTGAACAATTCACACAATGGGCTTTACGGAACAGCACAAAACATTATGGTTGAAGCGTATTTTCGAAACGGGGTTAGAGTAAATGGTGAGTGGCAATACAATCAGGGTTTGTGCATGGACGATTTTCACGAACATTTTCCTAACGTTGCTTTTATTGCTGGGGATTTTTATCATTGCCTACCTGAAAATAACCGTGGCTGTGTTTAGGGAAACAGGTTCTATACAACACAAAAAAAGGGCAGGAAGACCATCTGTAAGAACAGAAGAACTTGTTGCAAACGTTCGTGAAATAATGCAAAATACGCCAACAAATTGTATAAGACGCCTGTCCCAAGAAGTGGGAAGATCTTATGGAACATGCAGGACTATTCTTAAAAAGCAGCTAAATTTATTTCCTTATAAAGTGCAAGTATTCCAAGAAATACAAGCCGCAGATTTTGAAAGACGCAGGAATTACTCTCAATGGTTTACCCAAAATTTATTGGAAAGAAATGATTTATTAGACCCGACATTTTTTTCGGATGAAGCCTGGTTCCACCTCTCCGGTTATGTGAATTCTCAGAATACACGCATGTGGAGTAGTGAAAATCCCCATTTTTTGTAGAGTCCACATTGCACCCTCAAAAAATTGGTGTCTGGTTAGCTGTTTCCCGAAGAATTGTTGGTCCTATTTTTTCCCATGACACAGTTACAGCACAGCGGTATAGAGACAATATTTTGAATCCATTTGTGGAGCAATTACTTGACGACGAAATACGTTTTGGATATTTTCAACAGGACGGTGCAACCGCCCATACAGTCGCCGAAACTATTAACTACTTACGCAATTTTTTCGACGACAGATTGATCAGTTTTCGATCAGACATTGAATTCCCACCTAGATCACCTTGTTTAACGGTTATGGATTACTTCGTTTTTCCTCATTTAAAGAACACTATTTTTAAAACACCAGTTGCAAATTTAGAACAATTACAAGACAGGATTATCCAAGAATGTGGTAACATTTCTCCAGAGATGCTGGTCAACACTTTCGAAAATATGAGGAGACGTGTGAATTTATGCTTGAAGCATGGCGGTGGCCAATTTCAGCAATTTATGTAATTATTTTTCTTTTTCTTTCTGTATATTCTTACTTTGTTAATTTTGTAAACAACAAAAATAAATTTGTATACCTATTTGTCTACTTATTTTATTACTCATTAGTTTGACATATCATGTCATAATATGAATTTGACAAAATTTTAACCTAGATTTGGTTAGATATATCGTCCCCATATCATTGTGATCTAAACCAAGCCCTGCGTTTTTTAATCCAAGCCCTCTTTGATGCAAATAATTTTTGCTGGCACGGTACAAAGTGAATTGTTTAAATCCAGCTATCTCAAAAACGGCTGCTCAAATCAACTCTTACCTCGTAAACCTTTTTTAGGTAAAAGGCGTTGGATAAGAGTGGCTCAAAAAAGTGATTTCATTTTAAATGTTGACGCCCTCTAAATTTTACAATAAAAATAAAATAAGAGCAGATTTGAATTTTTCACCCCACAAAACCCTTTTAGCCGAATATTGTGACAATACATCAATTATTAAAAAAATTATTTATGAAAAATTAAAACCAAATTGAACTTTTGACACTCTGTATCTCCGAAATCATTCACTTTTGAACCGAGGCAAGTGGGGTTACATCGTCATGTTTAAGCCACTGGAATTTGTGGTAACATTTTTTCCGCGGGTTTTAGAGACACCCTGTTATGTTACACTTGCCGCAAGCGGCTTCTTGCGTTATAATTATCCTTGCTTGTTATGGCCTACATTAGGCGTTTAAATAATATTCTATTAAAATATATATGTTTATTATTTTATTATAGCTCGGTTTAAAGATTATAAAGGATATTATAATTTTTAAATGGAGCAAGTGTACTTTTAGAAAAATTTATAGGTGGTGATAAAGTATATAAACATTTTGAAATAAATTTTTTTTTCTCTCTTGATAATTCTTATTTTTTTGTCCCCCTTTGATATTGGACTCGAGGCTGCTCTTTGCTGCAGCCTAATGAATGATAAAATAGGCCTAAAGGATACGTGGGTGACGAGCTTTTTTTCTAACACGCGGTAAGTTGGAAAATAACTGATTTTAATATAATCAAATAATCACCTTTTGAACTCGACGAATACATTTAAATTTAACGAGATTAAGTTTATTTGCATTGGAATCGCTAACATTATCGCAGCAATTTAAGTGTGTACAGGGTCGTCCAACCAGGACTGAACAGTGGCCGGCCTATTTTTTTCCTTTTTTTTTTATTAAAGCCAATGAGCCTAATGAATAACAATGTAGCGATTGCTTTTTCCTATAAAATCGAAGTAATTTCTTGAAAGCCAATGAATAAAAACTAAAGTAATCGCTTTTGCGTCCAGCAACTGCTTAAAAGTGCAGGACTTGCTTCTAGTCAATGCTTTTTCTTAAAAAATAGAAGCAATTGCTATTGTTTGCTTAAAATGTGATGAACAAATTAAGGAATTGCTTTTTCTACTGTAGCAATTGCTTTCAACTTTTTAAGGTAGGTCGACCCCTGCATCATTTGCTTGGTAGTAGTTAGGGTTACCATTCGTCCGGATTTTTCCGGACATGTCCGGAATTTAGGGTCGTCCGGACTGCGTCCGGCCGGAAAAGAACACCGGGTCCGGAATTTAGCCGGTCACGGCTGTGAAAGCATATTAATAGGCCAAGCACTACTCGGGTCTACCATTTTGCCGGCCGCGGGAACATAATAGTATGCCATGCATACAGTTTTCTGGAAGTAATGTGAATCCCCGAACCCAGTAAGGCGATCGCATGTTCTGATTGCTGCGGAGTGCGGTGAAATTCAGAAAACGAGTCGAAAAGCTTGAGTACGAACGTTTTATCCGTTGTTCTTTTAAAATGCCAAAAAGCGCAAACTGTCTATCTGAAGAACAGTATTCAGAACTTTTAAAGGTTTGCCATTTTTTTTTGTTATAACAGCACATAATGCAAATGTGGAACGAGTTTTTTCACTAATTACAGCCCAGTGGTCTAAAGAACAAAACAGAATTTTGCTGGACTCTGTAAAACATATTATCATGACGAGCTTTAATTTTGCCATGCCTTGTAACGAGTTTTATGAATTTATGTCACTACCTGAAAATTCAGATATTTTAAAAGATGTAAAAGGAAAGGCTAAGTATACCTAGGTTACATATAGGTACTTATATGTTATTATTTGTATAATATATGATAAAAAAAAACAATAAAATTTATAAAAAAAAATAAATTTTGTTTTTCATTTGCCAAAGAAAAATATCCGGACTTTGTCCGGAATTTCGGGCCTGTTTGTCCTGAAAAATATTCTAGATAGATGGTAACCCTAGTAGTAGTCAACTTTAGTTCTCCGCGGCATACACGTGCGTTGCTCTTAATTTGTGTCTTCAATTATGGCTGAATATAATATGAACGTCGTAAATGAAAAATCTACAGTGTACGTAAAAATTGCAGATATGATGATTTCAGAAAGTTATATCGATTGTTTATGTTTTACCGTAGAATCTAAAATTGCCATTTAAAAAGCGACTTGGCTTAAAACAAAGAAACTGTGGCGTAAAGTTATTGTTTTTTCAATGGAAAATCCGGTATATTTTTTTATTTTTTATGAAAGGTATTTCTTTCCTGCTCCATAAACATATGGTTTGTCTATATTAGCTCAAACCCTTTTTAAGATATGAGCGATAAAATTTTTAAAAAGCTATATTCGTGGTTAAGTCTCTGCCATAATTCCTTCTTTCCTTTTTCATTCACAATTTCCATTCAAAAAAAACCGTCACGCGTCCACACGCGACAACCGAGAAAGGGGTTACTTTCTGGCCGTTTAAGGAGGTGGAAACAGTTAAAAACATATTTGACATTATATTTCGGTTCAGGGACCTCGAAAACGGGGAGGGAGAAGGTGCGTTTTGAAGGCGCCTTAAATATTTGCGTTTTTTCGGCCAAAATCCTGATCGACTGATTCCACAAATTATAGTTCCTTGGGTTAACTAAGAGAAGCGGTAGAAAAATTAACCACACTTTAACTTTGTTGCATCAATATGAATGCATGATAATCATCCTTAAAAAATGTCTGTGTTGAACGTTCAAATCCTAAAAATATTTTTGGCACGCATAGTTGTACGTTTTTCTTCCAGTAAAATATCCATAGAATAAATTTTGGCAAACCTCCCACATTTTTCCAAAAATTTATTGATATTCCTAGTTAACCTCTGTAATAGCTTCATCTCGAATAATAAGATACCTACTACCTACTGCACCGAGATTTCTAGACCAACTAGTTTTTGAATATACAGTGTTCGCGGAAAAGTCTGCGCCATATGGAAAACTTCTTTATGCGTTTTTTGTTTGCTAATATGTTTTTGGCATTAGGTTCTGCATGACCGAAAACAAAAGCTTAAAACTTTTGACATGCGATACACCTGTCAAATGTCATTTTAAAGTTTCAAACTGGCGAAAGTGTAATTTTTTAGAGATACGAAGAAAAGTTATAAGTAAAAAAAAAGTGACGATAAGTTGAATTTCCAAAAAAATTTTTTTTTAAATTTAAATATAAATTTGTAAACAAAATTTTGGGTATAGACTCAGAAGCAATAATTTCTTATAACTTTTTTTCGTATCTCTAAAAAAATTACACTTTCGCCAGCTGGAAACTTTTAAATGACATTTGACAGGTGTATAGCGCGTCACAAGTCAAAAGTTTTAAGCTTTTGTTTTGTTTTGGGTCGTGCAGAACGTAATGCCAAAAACGGATTTGCAAAAAAAAACGCATAAAAAAGTTTTCCATATGGTGCAGACTTTTCCGCGGACACTGTATAGTATGGATTTACAACTTAGAACAAAAATTTACCAAAGACCTAAATACCTCAAATTAAGAGAAATTCTGAGAAATCGTAAAAATAACTATATTTACATAAAAACAGAAGTTTTTTTGTTTGAGGTTATATATCGATGGATAATCTGCACGAGTAGAAACAATGGGAAAACGTTTCTTCTCTCTGTCAATTAAAATAGCATACCAAATATCTTCAGGTATTCAAATAAGAAAACCAAATACAATTCTTTAGGTATTCAAATAATACTAAGAAATTTAAGATTATTTTGGTAGATTGAATGCTTATTTTCAACATGGAAAGTACTAAAGTACTGGAAATTTGGTTTTAAATTGGAAATTATTTTAAGCAAATCACACAAACCCCCAATAGAAAGCCTGCCATATAAGAGAAGGTGTTAAAAAAACGTTAAGAGTCGCTCTATTTGTTGTTATAGATTAGAAAAAATTTAGTCGAAAAAATGTATCCAAAAGCAATAGTTTAAAAAATAAAACAAGTTACATGACAGGAAAATAATGTAAACAAAACGTTCCACTCTCAGAAATAACTCAAGTAAAATACCAAAATAGATATTGACCCAACAGAAATTCCCAGATTAGCATTCTCTCAAGGATTCCCCATAGTCAGTCGTTTGGCTTAGGTTAGATCTTGTTCTATTACATTTTAGTTAAAATGGAAGAATTATTATTACCGTGTTATCGAAATCGTATCAACTATCTACGTTGATTGGTTTATGGAAAATAAACATTCTTTTAAATATCAACTGAAGTTCTGAAATTCCCAGTTCTTTCGACATGTAAGATTTAAGTTGAGCGTCAAATTATCAAGTAGAGCCATAATCTACATGTTGCAATAATTAAATTTAAAAAATATGCCGCTGTCTGGCAGTGATGAGAGTACATTTTGAATTATGAAATTTTCAAAAATCATGTTCTGGTGATGCCCAAATAAGATAAGTAAATGTTGTACAGGGTGTCCAGTTTTCGTATGTTTTACGGGTTATCTGCGTTATTAGTAAAGATAGAAGGTTGCGGTTTTCGCGGCACTGTGTTACTTTTTTGAGAAACAAACGATGCCACAAACAGAATTTTCATAGCCCCCTTAGTTTTTTAGATACAGGATGTTTTTGAAAACTTTGCATTTTGGGACACCCCCGGTATCTCGGTTACGCTGCAACTTATCAAAAACGTAAAAAATTAACTTGTTAGTTTTTTTTACGTAGAATCCAGTGGCGTAGTCAGATTTTTTCTATGTTTAATTGTTTTCGAGAAAAAGAGCAAACTTGCATTTTTTTAAATGGGACACCCTATATATTTTTAGCTATTATGATTCAGTTTATCACAGGCTTTTTAAAAATATATAATACTTTATAGCTGTGTTCGATGTGAAGCTCAAAATTTACATTTTTCAAAAAACTTACATTTTTTTAAATGGCACACCGTATAAATTTTAAGATTAAACAATTCAGATTGTCACAAGCTTCTCACAAATATAAACACTAATTTTAAAAATATATTCCTATAACAATAACTTTTATAAATATAAATAACAATTAACTCAGTCGTGTTATACGTTCAAAAATTGAAAACTACAATTATTTTGGTGATTTAGGAACCTGTCTCATAAATATTGCTCAAACTGTTCTCCATTATGCCTAAGACATGTTTCACATATTGTTCTGATTCGCCTCAGTGCGTTTAAAATAATAAAAGGTCGTGCCTGTAACTCTCTAAAGGCTCTTTCAGTGGCTTCTCTTAAAGCTGCCATCGTTTGGTACTGGACGGTATAAATTTTATTTTGTAGGTAGCCCCACAAAAAAAAATCCAAAACCCTTAAATCGGGTGACCTGGGTGGCCACCTTACAGGCCCATGTGTTCCAATCCAGCGGTCAGGAAAATTATTGTTAAGATATGCTCTTACAATATGAGCATTGTGAGCGGGAGCTCCGTCCTGTTGCAAATATATGCTATTAAGATGAGCTAGGGGCACATTCTCTACTATTTCGGGCACAATGTTTTCCAAAATTTCTAAATATTTATTTGCAGTAAGACCACCTTCAAATATATTATATAAAATTTTACTTGTATACCCAGTATGAAGCATGAAACGCTAAACCCAAATCTGTCTTGCCGTTCCCGTGGAAATATAACATGTTGATTTTCCTGGCACCAAAACCTAGTATTTTGCCGATTAAATATACCGGCAGTGGTAAAATAACTTTCATCAGACCATATAATCGTTCTTTCAAAATGATTTTCTCTATTAACATTTTGTAAATACCAATTACAAAACTCTACGCGGCGCTCTGAGTCACCGAGATGTAAATTTTGTACAACATGAAATTTGTATGGCTTAAACTTATGTTTTTTTAGAATAGTTTGAACCCTTGATTTTGTAACACCAACAGAACCTTCCACTGTTCTACAAGAACTACTTTGATTTGTTTCAATTGAAGCCAAAACGTTTACTTCATCAATGTCCTGGTTTTCCTTATTGTAAATACTAGGTCGGGGTTTGGAAAATGTGCCGACTTCAATTAAGTTTGATTTTATTTTTAAAAATATTCTTTTATCTGGCTGTCTTCTTTCTGGGAATCTGCGAATATTACTTTTTTATAAATTTTAAAATATGATGAAAAATATAAAAAGATGCACATACCTGTTAAAATAACCTTCTAAAGCTTCATCAGAATTTTCGTTACACTGAATATAACAAACGAACATATCATACTTTTCATAATTATCGAATTTTGCATTCGCAACCATAATTAAGAAAAAACTGCTATTTATCGAAACTGAATAGAAATAACGAACAGAAAATGGATAACCTATTCTGACAGTAAATAAAGATTTTTTCAGATAACAAGCCTGTCATCTTTTGTTTTCTTAAATACCCGTCATGGCCTACTAAAACAAAATTAATATTTGTTGAAAAATGTAAATTTTGAGCTTCACATTGAACACAGCTATAAAGTATTATATATTTTTAAAAAGCTTGTGATAAACTGAATCATAATAGCTAAAAATATATAGGGTGTCCCATTTAAAAAAATGCAAGTTTGCTCTTTTTCTCGAAAACAATTAAACATAGAAAAAAGCTGACTACGCCACTGGATTCTACGTGAAAAAACTAACAAGTTCGTTTGTTACGTTTTTGAAAAGTTGCAACGTAACCGAGATACTGGGAGTGTCCCAAAATGCAAAATTTTCAAAAACACCCTGTATCTAAAAAACTAAGGGGGCTATGAAAATTCTGTTTGTGGCATTGTTTGTTTCTCAAAAAAGTAACACAGTGCCGCGAAAACCTCAACCTTCTATCTTTACTAATAACGCAGATAACCCGTAAAACATACGAAAACTGGACACCCTGTACATCTTGTAGGATGTAGGATGACTTTTTTGTTGTAGGTGCATCTAATACAAAAAAAAAAACATCCCTAAAATATAGATATTTGCAAATAAATAAGTGCAAAATATATTTTAATTGGCTCTTCCTAAGTTTTAACTTTAGAAATAATGAAAAAAATTGAGTATATTTTTCTAAAAATTGATTTATGTTCTTTTAACCCAGGGATAGGAGAGAAAGAAAGTAACTTAAAGGTGCGCTACGAAGATAGAGAATAAGATAAGCAGATTTAATCTAAGGGATCACAAACATAGACATATACCTTTAGATCAGCAAAAAATAATCACTAAAGAGGCAAATGTACGGCCTCGCGCATGTAAATAAAGCCCAGTGCAAATGGGCATGCGCCCTGCAAAATGCACATTTAACGAATTGGAAGATAGACAGATTCGGGCTTTAAAATTAATACAATATAACCATAACTCTATAAAAATAAAACCTGGTTTAATGAAGTTGACGTTAATTTTTACGTGTAAACAGCTAAAATTTGCCCCAAATGCTTTTCAAAAAATTGGAATTTCTTAATTTTTGATCAAGTTGGGAAATAAGGTAGTGATTTCTGGCATTTTTAGTAGTGCAAACCTATCAGATTTTGACGAAAGAAAATTATTTTTAAGGGTTTGTTTCTAAAATTTGTTTAAAAATGATTAGTCATCGTGTTTTTAGTTCAAAAAGAAAGAGAACAAGTCAATTAAACTATAGAACTTATGAAATCAACTATAAAAAATAAACAAAACCAGCAAAATTACCAATCTTCGATCATATCGTGTACCTAACCTCAAGTCAAATATTAGATACATCACTACCCCTACTTGGGCATAATAAAATCATACAACGGCTGTTACTAGTCATTGTTCATATTCCAATCCGAGTATCCGGGTCACTAAAAGCACAATCACAATTCACTAAATTACACAAAAACTAGAAATCCGTAAAAATTAAACACCCACAATAAACAGCGAGGAATCCACAGAGAAGCCGGTTCTGGGGTGTATTTTGAGCATGTCGTTAAAGAAGAACAGGCCGATAACAAGAGGTTTGTGCGCATGCCCGATGCTGCTGCGAGGGAAGGCAGCTGACCGGCGGGTCATACGCTCGGACGTATTTTTTCACCCATAAAAAGTAACTTTTGTTTGCGCAGAAGGTAAGCTGTAAGTAGGTATATAAAAGTAAATGCCTATGACAATAATCAGTGGCGGCTCGTTAATGAAGGGCTCTGGGGCGCCGCCCTCCCTGCAATTATTTCAAACAGAATCCAAGAATACTTTACTTAAAAAACCAAGAACGCAATGTATGTAAGCAATCAATTAAAATAATTCAAACCAAACGTAGCTCTATTCCAACGGGCAGGCTATACTCATAGACAAGCGAGTTGCGCGCTCTCAATGTTATACTAAGCGCGGGCGGGCGACCGATTATCCGTCCCGATTCAACACGGCTTCTCGATGAGTTGCCATGACGACAGAGGCGTGACGTCACCTACACCTCGCACAACGAGTAGCCACGGAGGAGCTCCAATTTTCCGCGCCCAACAACAGCTGTTCGCGATGCCACGGTAGAATAATAATCGATATATTACGAGGCGACCTGTCGATGCCGCTAGGCGCTAATGTTTTGTTTATTTGTTTTGATTTGATTTATTAGTTACGTTATAAAGTTGGAAAATGTCGTGTAATATGAAGGTCAGTGATTTACAGAAGCTTGTGTTTAGTTCTCTGAGCTTAAGTGAAAAACTTCTTGATTTAAAAAATGCAGGGCGGCCACTAGAAATTGAACATAGTACAAGTGCAATCAAAATGTAAAAGTAAGGCACAGTTTCCGCGTAAGTTTGACAAAGAAATATATAATAAAAAATCCTGGATATGCGGTTGTGAGGACAAAAATTCTTTTTTTTTTTGTTTTGTGTGTCTTCTTTTTGACGGGGATGATAATTGGCCTATAAATGGGGTGCAGAACTTAAAACATCTTTCAGAAAAAATAAAAAAAAACATGAAAATAGCGTAAAACATCGTCATAATGTGGTAAGTTTTGAGATGTTAGTACATACTAATATTTTAACTTGTTTAAGTAGTAGTGCTTTATGTTGATGAAATTAAAATTTACAACGAGAAAGTTGGAAAAAACAGACACGTACTTTTGAAAATAATAGACATTTTAAATTTTTTTTATTTAAAGCCAGCGCCCCCCCCCCCCCCTGACTCGCTAGTCACGAGCCGCAACTGACAATCATAAATAAACCGTCACAAGAAAAATGGCGACGAGCCGGTTCTAGAGTGTATTTAGATGATATCGCTAAACAAAGACAGTCCGATAACAAGAGAGCTGTGCGCATGCCCATTATTAATGCACGTTTAGAAATATGACCTGTTTGCGCACGAAATAAGTTGTACGGGTCAAAAGGTATATATTTATGATTACATAATATCGTCTTAGCCGTCGATGATCATTGTGGTGTATGATTATATTCGGGGTTATTCACGTGAGCAGTTGGCGGCAAACTAAATGTAAATACATAATAATGATTAGCTACAAATTAGCAAGTTTAGCAGTTATGAAAGTTACTGAAAACATTTTTAATTAAATGCTAGATATACTATTGCAAATCCAGACCAGCTAAAGTATATTTATTTCCAAAGTAGACCGATATAAATATTAATCCTAAGCGTCATAATCAAGCGATCAGGTCGAGCCTCCACCAGCTTATAGTTTTATTGGCCGATCGGACATTAATTTGAAATTGGCGTGCCATATCGGCGATATTTCGCTTGCAAGCAGTGCATAAAACTTAAAGCTGGTTTTTTCAGTATATTTTTCCAGCGAAACATAATTCTTAAAATCACCCTAAACACGGCTACCAAACCACGGGTTAACATCAACCCCAGCTTTTCAGCAACAGCAGACGCGCTATGTTTTCGAATAGCGTTCGGCGACGACAGTAACAGCAGACGATCTAGGTCTAGAACGTCTGCTGTTACTCACCTTAAGTTAACTTTCAAGTAAATGAGACTGATTTAAAAAAATAGCAGAATAATATTATTTAGTTTGTTACTTACAAGGATATATTGATAAAATGATATGGCTTTTGCACCTGTGTGCATAATATTATGTACACCAATTTTTGTACTAAAAAAGTACTTATATTATGTATATAAAAGTGCAAAAATACAACAGCACTAATACGACAAAAAAGTTTTATTCACACGGGCCCTGCCTGGCCGCGTTTTCCCAGAAAGGTACCCAAAACACCCTTCACTGGGCGAGCATATTTATATACAGTGTGTGTATAAAGTCTGGAAACGGCTTAATAACATCACAAATTACTGGCCGATTTAAACCAAATTTGGTACAGTTGTGTAAGAGGATCTAACGCACCGAATGACGATATTGGCGTTGTTGCCAGCTTTTTAGTTTGTCTGGAATTCGAACGAATTTTATATTTTTAAATATAACACCCAGTATATTTTTACATTTTTAAATTCCACATAAAATTATAATTATTTTTTATTAAATGCATTATTAGTCTATACTTCATAGTTTCCGAGATATTGACTCTCGAAAAGTGACATTTTGGAACTTTGACAGCTTATAACTTTCTAACAGTACGTCTTAGAGCAAAACGGCTTACATGTCCCCATCTTCAATTTCTATTAACTTCCCAAAAAATCAACTTCCAGTTAAACCGGAACAACTATATTTCCTGCTTTCGAGTTACATAAATTCCTGTATTTGTTTATATGTCTATCTTGGAAATAAATAGACTAGGTATAGCCCCGTCGATAAATAAATATTATGTTTGTTTATTATACGTTTGTCGATAGTATGCACCTTTTTGTATTATCTTTCAATTTTCCTACCTTAAATATCTTAATTAAATTAAGGTAAACGTATTAGAAATACTATTTTGGCGTTGATACTCTTCAAAAAGCTTAATTATTATAATAGATGAGACCGATGATCAAAGTTAATACTAGAAAGCTTGGTAAAAGTAGTCTGATGTTTTTAAATTACCTATGATAAATTAAGAAAAAAACTCGCTCACATGTCATGTACATATAATTATGTATAATATATAATGATGTAACAATTACTATTTTTGTTATTTGTTTACGATGTACGGGTAGAAAAAGAAAAGTAATTCCTTTCGAATTGTATTACCACTTTTTAATCTGTATTCGTCTAAGCACACAAAATGTCCTTGTCCCATTCATGGTTTTTAATTTTTGGGCCTTTCTGTGCTGATGATGGTACTTTCTAGTACCGAAACATGTACAGTGTTATCAATTTAGTTTGTCCCACTTTTAAGAGCCTGTAACTTTTTTGTATTTTGAGTTAGCGAGCTCATTCAAAAAACAAGATGTACCATTTCTAGCCAAGTTTTTATGAGTGTTGTCAAAAATGACAGTAGATGTCACATGTCACATTTAAAAGCAAAAATTTAATTTTTTTAAATGGGACACCCTGTATATTAGAGGCGCATTAGATGGTCCTTTTTCTTCCGATTTCAAAAATATAACACACATATGCATTATTTTCTTCATTCCATCAAACATTGACAAAAATATGAAAAAATATATTATTGTTAAAAAGCATCAAGATAGCTATGCAACTGTTTTGGTTGCTATGGATTTTATCTTCATTTATATTTCAGTCTTTCATTTTCAGCATTATTAATCGTTTCGAATATTGAAGAAAAGTTATTTTGTATGTAAAAAGTAACTAACTTGAGATATTTTATTCGTTTCAATGTGTCGTGTTTCATTGATCATAATATAAGCTAACAACCAAAACAACTGCATAGCTATCTTGATGCTTTTTAACAATAATATATTTTTTCATATTTTTGTCAATGTTTGGTGGAATGAAGAAAATAATGCATATGTGTGTTATATTTTTAAAATCGGAAGAAAAGGGACCATCTAATGCGCCTCTAATATACAGGGTGTCCCATTTAAAAAATATAAATTTTTGCTTTTAAATGTGACATGTGACACCTACTGTCATTTTTGACAACACTCATAAAAACTTGGCTAGAAATGGTACATCTTGTTTCTTGAATGAGCTCGCTAACTCAAAATACAAAAAAGTTACAGGCTCTTAAAAGTGGGACAAACTAAATTGATAACACTGTACACCCAATTAATTTGAATTTTTAATATATTTGTGGAGAAGAATGTGGGTTTTTCCCCATATCTCAACACCTCCATTTTGAGATAATGGACTATACTTCCGTAAAATTACTATATTGAATTTTTCTGTTTTATTATTATGCATTAATAACAAGTATTATAATTTTAGCGTTGCTTTGCTATAAAAATACGACAAATTGAGGTTACTGTATCGTTAGCGAAATTGTTCGTGATAATATGACGTTGATTATTGTCTTAATTAATTCCAGCAAAACCTCTCTATTATTTAAATTTCTACTGATTTATTTGCTAAATTTAATTATAATCAAATCACAGTTTTGTTTTAATAATACAAATTATTGATATATGTATTTGGATTGGATGATCTCATAATAAACAGGACAGGGGTTATCGCCAAGAAAATTAGTAGGATATTATATCTCAACTTCCTCAAAATGGTTATTATCATTATAAACAATAATATTCGAGCTGGAAATCCAATAATCCAAATTATAGCAACTAACTATAGGAACGTTTGGAATAAAATATAGGATTCACGGATCATAATTTAGTAGTGCATCATACAAACAATAATTAGTCATAGTCATGACTCATGTCTAAAGTACACCTACTAGGAGTTTTCTGGTTTTAAAGTGAGGTTCAATAGAATGGCTACTTAAAAACTTCCACGTGCCAAATTTTGGAAATTGCATACGAGCGCATATAAAAAAGCTTAACGGTGGGAATTTCGAAAAAGTCTTGAGGTCTGACCCAGTGTCATGTCTCGTTTCTCGACATGAAAATTTACTTTTCATTTTTTTAAAATGATTTTATTAGAGTTTCCTGTTAAATCATTAAAAAAATTGACATAAATTTGGACAAAATCTAACAATTTTAGCATCATTTTAAATTACGAATCAAGGCATTGGCAACACTGGAATGACTGGACGGGTAACTGAGAGTTTACTTTATCAAGGTGGTTCTTACTTTTCGGCGGTTCCAGTTAAAGTTTTATTTTGCTGATGTATCGGTTGATTAATTATTATTATTGTTATAGGTTTGTGATTAGATTATTATGTTAAGTATTTATTTAATTTGTTATTATCTAAAGAAATAGGTTTAAAACAAAGTTAGGTTCTGAGGTTTTGTACTGAATTGCAGTCCTTTGCAATTCAGTATTCTTATTTTTTAAAACCATGACTGTTTTGGAACACAATAACTTTACTGACGTAGGTACTAAAATGCATACTATTTGTTATGATTTTATAATCCAATAACAATAATAATAATACTACTTATACCATTGTTAAAATCCCTGTAATTTGCAAACAAGTGAATTATTTAAATATAGGTAGGTGCCTGGAAGACAGGAATATACTTTTTTTCTGGAGAGTCACACTGACCTGACCTTGAAATGGTTACTTAAGTTGAATTGCAAAAATATTTTAAACAATATAATTACACAGCAGATATCATTGTTACAAATGTTACAATCAAAGTTGTCCGGATACTTTTGTAGTGTTTAAAATCTTTCCGCAATCCGCCATTTTTGGAGTAAGAAGCTTTACTACAAATCAGGTTTCACAGATTGTACCTATATTATTATCAGACGATAAATATATCATAATAATATATACTATTGTCCGGCCGAAACAAGATTTTCAGCCGATACCGTAACCGAATCTTCGGCCTTGGTCTCAGTTTCGGCCGAAACCGAAACTTATTTATACATGTTAAAAATTTTATTGTATACTGAAATCTAATTTATTTTATATAGGACGAAATCGATCTTGGAAACGGATTGAACTCTTCCCACTTGAAAAAAAAATCTACAGAGAAAAAAATTATTTATATACAGTGTGACCAGTAAAGTCCGCATCCGAGTCCGCATCATATAGGATTTTTTTTATTAATAGCTTTATTCGAAATTTGACTTTGACATCAAGTTCTGCATCGATCGAGATAAAAATTAAGCAAAAAAATAGTACCTAGTCACGTGATTCGCACTATCTGTCAAATTTTAATTTTTTCCAAAAAATAATTCGAAAGTGGGGTTATTTCTGAAAGTATCGAAAAAGTTATTAGAAAAAGTTTTTTTTAAATGCAGTTTCTAGCCCACATGCAAAATTTCAGTTGCATAAGATAATTTTGATTTTTTACCGACCACTAAAATTTATTTTCCACTTAATGAACACTTTCACTTTACTGATGACACTGTGTTCTTTTTTGTCTTAATATTAAGGTGTATGTTTTACTTTTAGAGACAAAATACCTCTTCAAAAATACGTATTTTATGAAGTTTCCTTATAAAGGGTCAAAACAAATAAACTTTGCATCACATGCGACCAAATTTTAATAGCCCAATTTTGATTTTGTAGAAAAACACACATTTAATATGGCGATGTATCTGAAATAAAGCATTGTCAAAACTTAGAAGTTTTATGTAGGTTGCGTTGAGTCTTATTTTGCAAAAGTGGTGCAATTGACAAAATATGGGTAAAAAATCTAAATTATCTTATGCAGCTGAAATTTTGCATGTGTGCTAGAAACTGCATTTAAAAAAACTTTTTCTAATAACTTTTTTCGATACTTTCAGAAATAACCCCACTTTTCCATTATTTTTTTTGAAAAAATTAAAATTTGACTGAAAATTTCACACCTGTCATTCTAAGCCAATCACACACTTTCATTTCGACAGTTACCAATGACAACCTTTAAATTTTTCGGAAATTTTTCTCCTCCTGCCAAGCAGGGGTGCGTTCAGGAAACGTTACAAAGTACACATTTCTTACTTTTTTGTGACCAAGTTCGTTCATAAATTATGTAACATGATACTCTGTAACTTCTGTTTCAGCGTTCATAAATTCATTTTGACTTTACCGAAGAAGTCCATTTCTTACCATGGTCTAGAGCATGGCTATAAATGACCGAGTTTGCGCGTTTTAAATCTTGTTGACAGCTTTGAAAAAAACGTTGTATAACTAACCTACAATTTTAGTTCTCTAATAAACCCTTTATTTTTCTGTGAGTTCTCGGCATACAAATACAATCAAAAGCAACGAACACCAAGAAACAAAACAACAGTCAAAAGTTATAGGTTATGTTGAAACGAATTTTGACATTTGAACAAATGAGGTGCAAAATTCGTTCACAAATCTGGGCTGACTCTGGGATCTACTTTAAATGTCAACAAGTTCCATTACAGTGTAAAGTATTCCTTTCCTTGTTGTTTCCTGAACGCACCCAAGGGGCGAACAAAATTAATAAGTGAACATTTTTTCTTGACAGCTATCATATGATCCGAAAATCAGTTTTCAGGATCAAATTTTGGTATTTAATGTTTTTATTCATTTTATAATACTAAATAAATACAAATATTTATTTACCAAATATTTCTTTCATTAAGGCTAAATATTTTTGGAATTCTGGTTCGAACTCTTCTCTTCGTAATGGAGAATAACAAGGATAATGGTTATCTTCCTTTTCCACTTCTATCAGATGTCTATGTTTAATATAATAGATGTAATATTTGGATGCAATTTTGTTCTGCTGAATTCTGGTTTTTCTTAAAAAGGATGGGATATCTTCCTCCAAAATCTTCTGGATAGCTGAGAAAAGGTTTTCTTGATGGGGATTTAATTCAGTTTTTCCATTAAACATTGCAAATACTTTAAATTTTTATGAGACATATTAATGTCCCCTATTTCAGAGCAAGATTTACAAACACGGTAGGGCTTAAAATTAGTTTCTTGATTGTTTACTGCCATGATTTAATTATTGTGAACTAAAGAAGCACGTTTAAGAAATAACTGTCGACGTGACGTAAGCAGAGACGATTTTGACATCACAAGCCTAAGACTGTGGTATCTACTATCTACCTAGATTTTAAAAATTGTTTTATCTGGCATAACTAGCCTAAACTAGACTATACTATGCTTTCCCTTTGTTTTAGTAAATGAAATGTAGTAAAAATAAATAAAAAGGATAATTTTCACTTATATTTTTTGCATTTCGTTTAACTAAACGGTGAGGAAACTTCTTTTTGAAAGTTTAAGTATTCCCATAATTATGGATAATTTCAATAAAATAATTCAAATAAATTTTAGGTGTGAAATTTTCTTACCGAATCCCCCGCGTCCTTGAATTAATATCCGGAAATTCTTCCTCAGTCACGCATTTTTCTAGAAAATTTTCAAAAAATGCGTTCCTTCGGAAGAATTTCCGGAAATAATTCGAGCACTAGGGAGATTATAAGTGATAATTAATGCGAATCACGCGACTACTATTTTTTTGCTTAATTTTCATCTAGATCGAAGCAGAACTTAATGCCGAGGGGCGGCTCACTCACCAAAATTTGTACATCGATTTCGGAAATCGCAGGGATTTCCACAGGATTTCGGGATTTCGGATAGGATTTCGGGATTTCGGAAGGATTTCAGATAGGATTTCGGGATTTCGGATAGAATTTCGGGATTTCGAAAGGATTTCGGATTGGATTTCAGGATTTCGAATCGATTTCCAATGGATTTCGGGATTTCGGAAGGATTTCGAGGTTCAATATGGCATGAAGGACATAAAAGTACTTTCATATTTTAACCCTGGATTAAGTAAATGTCAGGCCTGCATGTTCCGAGACGATGACGTCAGCTACAGAGTCAAATTTTGACATTTTTTCTAAAACATGTGTTTCCTTTTTCCAAAAAGATAATTGGAGAAATATAAAAAAAAATTTTGTTTTCTAAATAATACTAAAGAAAATATTTGTTTTAAACCTTCACTCTCGCCTTCACTACTCTACAAATAAGCTTTATTCTAGTGATTTTTATTTTTAAATGTCAAACATTCATTCTGAAAAAGTTAATGTAAGATACCTACATCATTACAGTATATCGTGAGATTAAACCTTCCCCAAAAAAATCCGCCGCCCTGAAACTTTGACAGATTTTTACGTAAGTATATTTTTTATTTTACATAATATAATATAATATAAATAAGATTTGTGTTCTACGACCCAAAATTAGAGTTGAGCAAAATTTAGAAAAAAAGCAGACACGGCAATATCTACAGTTATCATGTTATCAATAGTAAATCACCAAAATTCATTTTTGGGACAAGATTTTTTTTTTGTTAATACAATACTTACTTTTTTTACACATGTGATGTGGAAGTAAAAAATCTAAAAACATTTTTAGTTCAGTACACATGGCAGGAATTTTATGAATTAAATCGTAAGAGGAAATGTTGTAGTAGTAGTAGTAAAAAGATTTATTTAGCACATTTTAACAAGTTTATACCCTTTTTTTAATTTATTTTTTGAATTAAATGACATTTTGAAACTTTATTTGTCCTGTTGAGTTAATAAGAAAGATTTTAAACTTTTTTTAAAAGATTTTAAACTTTTTTGATTTTTAATTGACTTGTTTAATTTATTAAATTCAATAAGACCCTTATGAAAAACTGATTTATATGCAATGTTTTTTTTAAAATTATTAAGAAAAAAATTATTGTTATTTCGTGTTAAATAATTATGTTAATCACTATTTAGAACAGTCAATTGCTTTAAATGTGGCGGTAACAAATCATTTTCAATTTTAAAAATAAATATTAGAACCAAAAATAATACTAAATTTTTGACATTTAACCATTCTAATTTTTTTAACATCACATTAATTTTTATATATCTATCCATATTAAGTAAAATTCGCATTGCTTTATTTTGTAAAATTTGTAATCTATTTATTACACCTTCATCCGCCATAAACAAAATTGTAGAACAATAAAGAAAATGTGGTAAAATTAAAGTATTGTATACAATTTTTTTTGAATAAAATTTTAAATTTAAACTTATTCTTTTAAAATAACTAATTTTTCCCGCAATTTTGTAAATTAAATTTTCGAATTGTAAATTATGTAGGTTGGTTTAACCGACAGTTTAACTAAGACTGAGACTAAGACATTTTATTATTATATATCTGATTTACACTTACTTACACGACTATTATCACCACCAAACAATATATATTTCGTAGAGGAAACTTAAAAATTCTTTAAAAACAATCACCTGTCCTGTAAACCACAAAAAACACGTTATAATACTAACCGCCTCAACCGCCTGATGCAATTATGCGGTTGCCAATTTGAATTTTTGAATGTATCCCGTTCCGCATTCCGTGCTTTTGGTAATAATCCTACCGGCGTCTACCGCGATTATTTTTATTCTCTTCAAAAGTTCTCACAAAAAAAAAATAAAATCGTATATTCAATAAGAAGTAATTTTATATTCAATAAAATGGATATTACCAAAATGGATGTAACAAAAATTTAATAAATCATTTTTATATTATTGCAAGAAAAAAAGAAAAAACCGGCAACAGTGTCTATTTTGTTTAAGAATCTCGACGCGACCACTAATGATTTCGCAAAATCCATTTAGATTGTGGATATTATTTCGGGATTTCGGAAGGATTTCGGGTAGGATTTCGGGATTTCGGAATTTCGAATCGATTTCCAATGGATTTCGGGATTTCGGAAGGATTTCGAAATGATTTCCAGAGATTTCGAAAGGATTTCACGGGATTTCGGAAGAAAACGTACAGCGATTTCGGGAGTGAGCCGCCCCTCGCTTAATGCCAAAGTCAAATTTCGAATAGTTATTAATAAAAAAAAAATACCATATGATGCGGACTTTATAGCCGAACGGTGCGCGACAATTCACGAACACTGATGTTTCGGCGTGGCCGAAGGTTCGGCCGATTTTTGGCCGAAACCGAAACTGTCACCGAAACTAGATTTTTTGGCCGAAACTAGCCGAAACTGAAACCGAACCTTCGGTCGGTCTCTAATATATGTATACTAAAAGGTGCGGAAAACATGCTAGCTAGCACAAATTTCTGAGGCTTAAATATGACGATCGAACCCAACTTACCTCAGTCCAAAAATGGATGCTTTCGGAGATACAGAGTGTCAAAAGTTCAATTTGGTTTTAGTTTTCATTCATAATTGTTTTAATAATTGGTGTATTGTCACCATATTCGGCTAGGAGGGGTTTTGTGGGGTGAAAAATTAAAATCTGCTCTTATTTTTATTGTATAATTTAGAGGGCGGTACCTTGCATACATTTAAAACGAAATAACTTTTTTGAGCGACTCTGTATTAAACTTTTAAATAAACATTCTTATTCTCCAACGTCCTTTACGTAAAAAAGGTACCTATACGTGATAAGAGTTGATTTGAGCAGCCGTTTTTGAGATATCTGGATTTAAAAAATTCAATTCGCGTATGGCCATGCCAGGTCTGCATTATTGTAATAATTAAACCCAATTTGAAGCCAAGCCGTTAAATTAAAATAACTATTACTACAAACTAAAACAAAACAATGTGTTGTTAATTTTATTCTCTAGTAAAAGTAGTTAATAAGAGATTTATGAACAACTAAAATTTAATTTAAAAAAATGCTTTTAACGAATGTTCAAATTGATATCCATTTTCGTGTGTACAAAGATTAATATGTTTTAAAAAATTCAATTGGACTCTTTGGAGCATTTCGTCATCATTTCTCAGAGCGTCAATTCCAGTTTGAATACGTCTCCTTAATTCATCTTCTGTATCTACAATAATACAAGGGGGTTTCAAAGTTTCCCATAAAAAGTAATCCATCGGGGTTATAGCAGGAGATCGAGCTGGCCAATTTGCGGCTGCATCATTGCCTCTACCTATCCATCTATGTGGATACTGTTCGTTCAAATAATTACGCATTTACGTTTAACGGAAAATGTAGAGTCAGTTTTTAGTGACAGTTCAGATTGTGTTCAAATATTTCAATAATTTAGACTTGGCCAGTGGCCATACACGGAGTCAATTTTTTAAATCCAGATATCCCAAAAACGGCTGCTTAAATCAACTCTTACCACGTACTTATACCTTCTTTAGGTAAACGACGATGGAGAATAACAATGTTTATTTACAAGTTCAATACAGATTCGAGTGGCTCAAAAAAGTTATGTCGTTTTAAATGTGTACAAGGTACCGCAGGTGGCGCCCCCTAAATTTTACAATAAAAATGAGAGTGTATTTTAATTTTTCACCCCACAAAACCTCCAGCCGAATATTGTGACAATTTGGCTATACAGGGTGTTTTATTAAGGGTGGCCACCGGCCATATCTCGGAAACTACTAGGCATAGAAACTTGGAAAAAAAATATGATTAAAGCGATCATAAGAAAATTCTGGAAATTACTTTTAAGTTCCTCATTTCGCCGCGAGGGGGCACAATTGAATTTTTTTTTTTAACTTGAATTTGAAAAACAAATTTCTCCGAAAATTCCCATATTAAGATATAACTCTAATTACATCATCGAAAAGCTTAGACAATTCTGCATCATTTTGGTTTAAGGATCATTGGCGTACGTAATGTGTAACCATTAAAATCGCTGTAACTTCTAAATTACTTACCTATCCGATTTTAATAAATTTAAGCTTGTTTGGAAGGAAAAGGTAAGTATCTTTAATCGCCGTGTCCAACAGTACACGATAGTGTTTAATAAAATTGCTAGAGGGCGCAATTTGTAATAATAACAGTTTTTTCGATTTTATCCCGAAAATTCAAATTATACGGTCTAACTATGACTATGACTATGACTAAGTTGATGAAATTTGCAAGAAAATATGTCGATATCTTTGTTCGTTTCAGAGTTATTGCCAAAACCCAAAACAATAATTTTTAATACAAATTGCGCCCTCTAGCAATTTTATTAGAAACGATCGTGTACCATTAGATACGATAATTGAAGGTTCTTCCAAACAAGCTTAAATTTAGTAAAATCGGATAAGTCGTTTAGAAGTTACAGCGATTTTAATGTTTACACTTTCAATAGCTTCTCCCACTCTTATCAGGGTCGGTACGCCAATGAGCCATTAACCAAAATAATGCAGAATTATCGGAAGAAAAAGGTAAGTATCTTCAATCGCCGTATCCAACAGTACACGATAGTGTTTAATAAAATTGCTAGAGGGCGCAATTTGTAATAATAACAGTTTTTTCGATTTTATCCCGAAAATTCAAATTATACGGTCTAACTATGACTATGACTAAGTTGATGAAATTTGCAAGAAAATATGTGAAGACCGCAGGTCGATATCTTTGTTCGTTTCAGAGTTATTGCCAAAACCCAAAACAATAATTTTTAATACAAATTGCGCCCTCTAGCAATTTTATTAGAAACGATCGTGTACCATTAGATACGACAATTGAAGGTTCTTCCAAACAAGCTTAAATTTAGTAAAATCGGATAAGTCGTTTAGAAGTTACAGCGATTTTAATGTTTACACTTTCAATAGCTTCTCCCACTCTTATCAAGGTCGGTACGCCAATGAGCCATTAACCAAAATAATGCAGAATTATCTATTATTTTTAATGATATAACCAGAGGTATACCATAATATGGGAATTTTCGGAGTAATTAAGAATTAAAAAAAAAATTCAATTGTATCCCTTGCGGCGAAATGAGGAACTTAAAAGTAATTTCCAGAATTTTCTCATGACCGCTTTAATCATAATTTTTTTTCAAGTTTCTATGCCTAGTAGTTTCCGAGATATGGCCGGTGGCCACACTTAATGAAACACCCTGTATATCGTAATATTCTTTCCTCGATTCTTTCATAAATAATAAAATCAACCTTTTTTGATACTAGAGTCCCGATACCGATCCCGATACCTATCAGGTAGGTAGTGAAAGGAACGTAATCCTGAGTCAAGTAGTTTGCACAAGACGCATCAACATTTAGGTAGATACCTAGTTAATATTGATAAGCAGACGCGGATCCAGGATTTTCATTAGGGGGGAGGCGCAAAAAAAGGCAAAAATTAAAGGTTGGCTCTTACATTGTTTTGGGGGATGTTAGAGGGGTGAATGGTTTATTTCTAAAATAAAAAACGGTCAGTTGACCTTTGTTGTTTTTTAAATGTTGGGTTTATAATCTCAGGGAGGCGCGCGCGGTAATTTCTGAAATTTCTGAAAATATCAGCTGCATGTGTACAATTGCCCATGTTTGTTGTTAGGTTTCTAATCTTTATAATCTCGGGGGTCTACGCCCCCCCCCCTTGTATCGGCCACTGTTGATAAGTAGATATTAAAAGGAGTTAACGTTGTCGAAATTAATTTAAAAAAAAAGGTAGACATTAGAAAATTAGTACCAAATTCAAACGTATCATATCCTATGTAGGTTTGTTTAACCCGGGGTTTAACCATATGATATGATATTACTTTTTTATGTTTATATCATAAATATAGGGTAATATGTTTAATCAATATTGTGATACAAACTCTGCTACAAATTAAGTGACGATTTTAAAGGACATTTTTGTCATGACTTTTTGTGTTACAATGGGGTCAGGGGTCAAACTTAAGAAATTAAGAATTAGGGTATGGGCAGTACCCCTATAGTATAGGACCATAAGGCACAGCACATACAAATATCCTAAAACAAGTTTCCCCTCTCAAACTGGTTGGTAAAATAGTGCTGGTAAAAACTAAGCTTACAATTAGGTAGGGTTCCAAATTTTATATCGTTTTATAAATGCACTGAAATTGTTGAATCTATAAATATTCAATAAATACAACCTTTAATAATGTAAATAATGAAGGAAGTTGGGTTGGGTTTAATTTAATAGCATTAGAAAACAAATTGTTATTTTACTGAGAATTTTACGGCGATTCAAGGACCTTTTAGTCATAATTTTAATAAATATCTATTTAACTACCTACGCAACACATCAGGGGTCTAGTGCACTTTAGGACCCCCGGAATTTCACAATTTTTGAAAGTGCAATGGAAAGACCTGTTTAGAACACATTAAAGGCAAAAAAATTATGGACGAGACTATTTTTCTCTAAAAAAAAAAGATAAAGAAGTTCGTCTTTGACAGCTATTTTTATGTGAAAGCTCCCCGTTACGTTAGTCATTCCTAACAATGTTGCCAGACTTGGTATAAAATATAAATTGATATAAAATTCATAAAGGATTTGACTTTTTTTGGGTTAATTCAGTTAAAAAAATATTGGTTGAAAAAAAAAAATAAAAAAAAAAATGCTCTGGGTAACAAAGAACAAACCGGTTGTTAATACACTTTTTAGAACCGATTAGAGAATATGTTAAGTTCCATTTAATGTATAAATTGAGAATACATGTTATGACAATGTTACTTCTTTACCTTTACCATGACAACCGACCACCTGTCAAAAACAGTTTCGACATTTTGTGGTTAAAAGAAAGCGGTTTTTTATCTAATTTTTGTTTTGCATATACTTTAGTAATCCCTATGGATAGGAAATGCGTAAGAACTATCCCATAATAAAGTACGCTTGCTGTAAAAAGCGTCACCTACCTTGTATCACAATCTTAGTGATTTTTTGCTAATAACTTTAAAACGGTTCATCCATAATTTTTTTCATGCAGAATTACTTAAAATTAAATACCTACTCTTTTAGTTTTTCTTTCAAGAATTGTGAAATTTCGAGGGTCTACGGCCGGTTTGGTATTGCTTTTGGGGAGCAAACTCACAAATAATATCCAAAAAAAAATTGTAATTTAAAAACGAGTCTTAAAAATTCTGTATAAAAAGGGCATATTTAGAATCATGTAGAGGTCTGTTTAAAGCAAAAAAGAATACTTACAATTTATGCTTTGTACAATTATTGTACATTTTTGGTACAACTATGTTTTTGTATAAAAGCAGAAACACATTTGGTACGCATTATCAACATTATTATAACACATACGAACTAATGATATAAATTACCCCATTCACAGACTGACTATTTGAAAAAAGCCCCTAAGTGCTATGGGTGTTAAATTTTATAATAAACTAAATGATGATGTTAAAAATGCACCCTCAAAGAAATTGTTTACAGTAAAATTGAAAGAATTGCTTATAAATTTGGAGCCATATACCTAGAGGTAGCATAAGTGATTTTTTGGAGACGCCATTTCATTTATTTATGTATGTCTATGTTTATATATTTGTATTAATTAACGTAATTTGAAATATGGATTTGTTCTATTCTATTATATCGGTATTACTTATCTTATTTTAGGCAAATGTGCCTGGAAATCGTAAATTTGCAGAAAACTACCAAAACTGTAATCTTATTAAACTTTAAACATTAGATCAGTATTATTAAGAATTTAGATAAAGTGGGCCTACTTAAAGATTACGTATACATCAACAGCATATTTATTTAAAAAGTAAACATTATAGGTATATACCTACATTATAAATGAGATAACAACAAAACAAAAAAAGGTTCAAAATATTTGAGTTTATTTTGACAGTTCCAGAAAAAATACTATTTTCGTTAAAATAATCAATGCGTTTAGATAATAAAGTAGAAGTGTTGGCATCGACTTGTTTGAAAACGTCACTATGGAGTTGTTCGCAACATGTGGAGGTTGAAGGAATCTGCGCGGGGAAGAGGGGCAGAGCCGTTCGACTCGAGACAGACAGCGTATGACGCCAAAGTGATAGTCTCACTGGCGCCAGTGTACAATACCGTGCAAAAACATTGTTCAAGGCTTAATTTTCTGGGACTAATTAATTCTAATTCTGTTCTAAACTATTAAAACTACTAAAAAAAGTAAGTTATGTAAACGAAAAGAGCGAACTTACCTTATCTGTAGGAAGCAAGATCTCGCCCACGTCTGTGGAGCACAATGAAATGTTTACATTATGTAAAATAATTGGCACTTTAGGTATTTAAACTTATATTAACGTCTAAATAAACCCGTTTAAGCAACAAATATCCGAATAAATGATTGAAATGCACTTTCTACGAAAATAAACAGTTGGCACCTCGATTTTTGATGTGAATTTAATCACATATTATAAAGTTGTGCTTATGTGTTTCACTTATCTAAATTTTTTAAAACTAAGTGGAGATAATCTAAAGATACTGCGTGTACAACAGACACTAAATATGATATGAAGGGTCACAAGGCGCCATGTTTACTCGGTTCACTTGTCTCTATTCCACAAATGCGATGTGCTATGACTGATTCACTTCTCGCTCTCGCCCGATACTCCGAACGGCAGCGATCCGGAATAATTTGTTCTCTCTCGAGCTGGAATCGCCGTCACCCCCGTCCCGCCCAGTAACGTCAACCATTCACTACCTCTTTCCTCGAATCTCAAACCTGTTCGGCAGCTGTCTTTGTCTTTCTTTGGATTCACCTCGTGCGTTGCCTCGGGTTGTTTTGTTCTCTTTTTAAACACGATCAGCTCTCTCTTTTTTCGCCAAACAAAACATTCGATATGGTGCAAAGTCTAGTACAACAGTCAACAAATAAAATATTCATTATGTTAAAGGTATTTAACAGTTAATTGGAATATCTGTTTTTACCTTAGTACGACGGCTTTTCAATGTAACAACAAAACTTAACTCGTGCTATACAATACTAATAATGGATTTAATGTACGTTGTGTAAGGGAAAAATTATAACCGCATTAGAGAATGTCCGACAACGGAGTATTTAGATTATTAGATTTAGACGCGCTGACGTACATTGCTGGTTTGGATTAAAAATTATCGCACTGTTTAGCGGCCCATCATATCTAAAATTAGAGTTGGTCGTCCGAGCATTAGTTAAAATACAAAACACTATTCCGAGAATCGTCTGTTTTCATTGGAATCGCCCACCGTTTTCCTTCTCCGCTTATATATTTATTCTCTCCAGCGGCGTCCTATTGGAAACACAATGGAAAGTTTATTATTATAACATAAAGCTGAATAATGTAGTTATCCGTCTCGGTTACGATTTTACGATCAAAATATGCCTATACTATAGGTCCTTAGTGGTTTACTTACATATTTTCTCCACGACCATTACTGAATGCAATAATTTCAAAATCATTTTTGATAATAGAATGTAAAAATTCTCGCTCTTGAGTTGGAATATTTATTCTGAAACACTTATTGCTTCTTATGCGTTTTGCGTGTATTTTCATTCCATAACAAGATACGGAATGAATATTCTGTAATTGATATAAACGACATAGGTTGCCATGAATGCCATGAATTTCGAAACTGTCAGTGTCAGATAAAAATGGCCGCGTTGTAATAATTATTTTCAGACAAATTTTAGTGCAAGTCAAAAAATGAGTCAAAAATCGGATGAATCAGATATGGAACTGTGGATGGTCGTGGAGAAAATATAGTCTGCTACTCGGTTAGAATGCAAATTCGATACTCGTGGTTCCTCACGCTCGCTACGCTCGCGTTCGGAATCTTCCACTCGGATCGAATTTTCATTCCAACCTCGTTACAGAATCTACTATTCTATACAGGGTTATGATAAAGAAACGGATCAGCCTTTTATAAAGAATACCGCCCACTTTATCAAGAATCGCTCGGACCCGTCAAATAATTTTTTTGAAATGAGTTTTTTTTTAGAAAAAATATATTACAGGGTGGATCATAAAAACGCTACGGGTAACAACATGTATAGGATTTATACATTTTTACATTCTACAAAAAATGCTAGACCTTTTTATAAATCATGCCCTATACCAGTGGCGGCTTAACAATATGGTCAAATGGTCATTCGACCTCCCATAATAATAAGTCAAAAGGACAGTTTAAAAACCACTTAAAAACTCAACATTTAGCCCATTCAAAAATATCTAAAATAGTATCTTGAACATCTGAAAACTTCAGTTTTCACGCTACATCTTAAATGTCGTTCGTATTATACCCCGGTAAAAACTTAATTTTGCTAAATATAGCCTGCTTATTTAAATGTAAATTTCTATTTTTATATCGGCCGGTAATTTATTAGAGCGAGAGAGAATCATAGAAGAAATCAACGCGTTAAATCGAGAGAAACTGCGACCCTACGCTTTTGACCGCGAGATCACTGGTTCCATGCGATAGGTCACATGTCATGTCTAGTCTAACCTTCGACCTATGCACCTGGGCGTGTCTCTCTTCGATCTCCGACGCAGATTGACAAAAGGCTGACGTCTATCGATTATTATAATCTGTGAAATTGATTATTTCATTCGGAATTCGCCAGTCGAGCGGGGCTCCAATTACGATAATGGAATGTAATTTCGGTAATATTTAATTAGTTTGTTTTTTAATTAATTAGGTGTTAAACAGTTAATATGTCGGACCGCTGCGTTGTTTGTGAAATTGTGTATTTACAAGAATTATCTGCTTATATTTTTCCTTTTCAAAGACAAATGAACAAAAAAGGGCGTGGCATCCAAATTTTTTTTGCCTGCGGCGCTTTTTTTTCTCTCTGTATTGACCACCCTGCTAAATTGACCAAGAGCCGCCACTGCCCTATACCTCTCTTCAACCGTTTACGAAATATTGACATTAAATGTTGGTATGCACCATTGATCGATTTAGCAACGTTCTGAACTCAAGTCACACTTATTAAGGCATTGACAATGACAATATGTGCTATTTAAGTTTGAGACGTCAAAAAATGTCAGTGAATATAAAATATTACATCCAAAATGCGCCTCGCTGAAGATGAAGGCACAGACATTTTGATTATTTTGGGTTGTGGAGACAAAAGTAGAAGTCATAGGAAAGGAAGTCCCTGATATGTTTAATGAAAAATACCCAAATCGCCCGCCTATTAGCCAATCGACAGTGTCTAGGGTAGTAATTAAGTGGAGAACTTCCCGTACTGTTAAAGGTGGTCGTCCTGAGAAAAAATAAACATATTAATACTACAGGGAGGCTTTCATAGCTCAAGCGCATACAACTTAGGCGTGACTATGATACTCACCGAACCACCGTAACTAAAAAGTTTTAAAGATATTATTTCAGTAATTGTACGAAAGTTACTGGACGATGATCCTGATAGACGAGCGTAATTTTGTGGTCCAAACAATTTGTTCCTTTAAATGATCAGGTTAATAGATAAAACACCCCAGTCTAATGATAAGGTTAATATATGGGAGGGCATTGTTGAAAATAGGGTAATTGGGCAATTTTTCTTTGATGAGAGCCTTACTGGAGAAAGATATCTATTTCCTGCGAAATGATCTGGTTACTGCGCTCTTGCCGTTCTATTTCAAGATGATAATGATCCTGATTTATCAACTTTAACCTTATGGTTTCAACAGAATGGTGCTCCCCAGCATTATGCTGCTCATAGAATGGAATACTTAAATAAAATTTTATCGGGGCGGTGGATAGGTAGATCGGGTAGGTAGGTCAATAGAGTGGCCACCTAGATCGCCCGATCTTAACCTACTGGACTCGTTTTTGTTGAGCTACGTCAAAAATTTAGTTTAAAAATCTAAACCCAACTCGCTTCCAGATGAGTAATACGAGAAGTTTTTCCACAAGTAGTAATGTACAATAGCAGAACAGTTGGTGGACGACATTTTCAACATCTTATCAAATATAGTTATGTCGTGTATTTTATTTTAAAAGTTAATATTTTGGTGGACGACATTTTCAACATCTTATCAAATATAGTTATGTCGTGTATTTTGTTTTAAAAGTTAATATTTTGTAAACGGTTGAAGATAGATATTGGGCATTATTTATGAAAAATGATTGTAGCTAATGATTAACTAAGTTGTTAAAGGAAAGCTTCGCGAACAACTTCGTACAGAGGGCATACTTAACCGCGGCAAGTGGGGAGCCGTTAGATTTACTTTGTTGTTTAAAAGTAACCAAAAGGAACTCGGCCATTAATTTAGAAAAAACAATTTTTTTTCGAGTGTTCCATATGCGTGTTGAAAGTTGTACTTTTCCGCATTACCATCAGTGCTGAAAACGCGAGATCATATTATGCCTACTACCTATTTTGACGGTGACATGAGTGACGTTGCCAGGCATTATTTACTCACAATCAAAGCGCCTGATTAGGAAATCAAAAATCACGCTACCCGGGGCGCTTTGATTGTGATAAAATTAGTTCTGCCACTGTCATGTATGTCACCGTCAATGTTACTGGTTAGTTAACTATTAGATATTAAAAACCTTTGTGCAACCCTACATTAGTGTGTTAAATAACGTTACCAGACCTGGACCAAGGAGGTCCAATTTAACATATTTCTATATATCGTTGCTTTTCAATTAAGTTTGGGTAATTTAGCTATTTGTTGATCGTCAGTGCAGACGTCAAACTCCCTGATAGCACGAAATATTTTATAAATATTGTATAAATATTTATATCTTTGCTAAATATTTGTTAGCAAAACAAATATTTAATACATATTTAAAAAAATATATTTATTTCCATATATTGTATAAATATTTCATATATATTTAATTTCTTCTCAACTATTTGTTAACCAAAACAAATATTTAGCAAATATTAGTTAAAACACATTTAGCTTCAAATATTTTATAGATATTGTATAAATATTTATTATTTTCTTTGATCATTTCTAAAAATTATTTTTTCCAAGTAACTTATGTACTGGAGTGCTAAACCGTGGAACTGTCTAAAACAACGTTTCTATTCAGTTAATTCCCGCAACGTTGACTTTTGAAACCTTTCATATTAAATATTGTTAGAACTTAGCTTTCGGATTCTCTACGCTATGTTCGATATATAAATTTAGAGAAATGTTTTAAGGGCAACCTGTAATGTGCAATATTTTAGCAATCTTCATTTTAGAAAGTTTCAGGCAAATTACATTGTAACTTAGCAGCAATGTTGATTTATAAATATATTTTTATTATTTCCTATGATAATAAAATTTAAATCGCCCGCTCAATTGTGCTGCCAAATCATTGCTTGAGATACGCCACCCGCCGGACGGGAGGTTATGTTTTCGGTCTCAGATGAATCAGCGGATCGACGGATCGGCCATTTTTATTTTGGCATTTCTTTTAAAAGAGTGAAGGACAGTGTTTTATTAAGAAATAAGGTAGGTTACATTAAATTTTATAAAAGTTTATGCATGTTTAGGTACTTTTTAGCAGAGAACAAGTTGTTCTCTGTTAGGTAGGTAATTTTTGGAAATTGAGGTCGTGCTGTTAAATACAAAACATAACCTATTTTATTATTTCATTTGTATTGGTGTGTCACTGGAGACTAAACTGAAAGAACCCCTTTCAAAAAAATTACCAAAATTAAAGCAAAAAGCGCATGCATACGGTATTATAACACGGCACATATTCCAAAGTTTTCACTGGATAGGCTTGCCAATGCCAAGACATTTTTTGCAAGTTAATTCAATAGACAATGCTTAAGATAGTATACTCCCTAAAGTTAATTGAAGTTGAATTTGTAGGCATCTAGTACTAGCAATAGGTTACTAGTCAAAAATGTGTTTGCGAAACCTACATAGAAATTTTTGATTCGGATAACCTATATAATATACATGGTTACGAGTAAATTTTATATAGATACGGGTGAATGCAAACTGGTTTCAAATCTGCCAATTCTGATACCCTATAGTTGGGGACCTTTGTCCAGTTTTAATGCAAGCACACACTTTTTAAATCCACCAGCAAAAATAACACAGCTAGGTAGTTTTAAAAGACTGCAGACCAAAATTTCTAATAGATTGATATAATAACAGTGTAACAATAAATTTTATTTTCTGAGCACAATATTATTTTATTACAGATTTCTCAACATCATATGAGTGATACTGAGTTTGAGGATTTTAAAAGGTTATGTATATAGGTACCTATAGTATAATATATTAATTATTGTTCTATTGAAATTGTAGCACATGCAAAATCGCCATGCTTTTGTATGTGTAATTTCTAATAAGTATAAAAAATGTGCAGAATGAGAGTGAGAGGTGTTACCGGCACCCCAGCTTATTAATTTGTTATGATTAATCATGTATTGCTATTTTTAAAAAGAAAATTATTATGAGAAATTGCACACAAATTATCTAAGTGAGAATAGCAGTGTTTTATAATTTTAGATACATTTGTTGATACTAACTGGAGGAAGAAATTTGACAGATGCAGTGTACAGATGTTTGGAAAAGGTCCCATAATGTGGGGCAGTTTTTAAGTTGGACTGGTGCCAAGGGGAACTACAAAACAAAAACTTTAAAACACACTTCACTTATAATAGGGAGCTTTTAATTTTTCTTTAGCAATACTATATTATATTAAATATATCAGATTTATATTTAATATATACATTAAACATTTTAAACAAATATGAACTAAATATTTACCAGATATATACACTGAACATTTTAAATATTTATGTTTTAAATATTTGAAACATTTATGTATTAAATATTTAAAACATTTATATAATAAATATATAAAAATCTGTCACCGCAATATTTATTAAATATTTTTTAAAAATATTTTAAAAATATTTTGTGCTATCAGGGCTGAAGATATAAATGTTAATAGACTTTTATCCAACTTTTGAGTATGAAACGATAATTAAGGAAGAAATTAAAGAGAGTATGATGGGGTACCGAAAGATCCTCGAAGAAACTAAGAATGTAATTTGTCGAATTGTATTTTTAATTTGACTTCTATACGGAAATAAAGTATTTAAAAAAATTACTAAAACTAGATAATTTTTCTCCCGCTCGTAGAAAAACATGGTACCGAACACGTGCGAAAAGTGTATTTTTTGCACTGAATACGTAAATATTTTTTTTACCATAGTAAGCACGTAAATATGACATTGCTTTGAACTTTGAATGACGTACCTAAGTAAAGTGACGAATTGATGACGTGGTCCTATCAAAACAATCTTCAATTAAACGTTATTATTTGAAGTGTACTGGATATACATTCTGTATATGAAGCATTGTTGTCATATAAAATGACCTAGTCATGAACCGGTCAATAATTTAAATTGGTCCTAGAATTATTAGTAGTGGGACGAAAGTAAATACATAGGATAATAAATAATCAGCCTTTAGCAATGGTAAATTTTAAAAACTTTTCGTTATAAATGAATAAGGGGTTTGGCATTTTAGCTCAGTTTGTATTTTATTTTTAATGCAGCAATGGGCGACGCTAAGCGCATCGGTAAACCATCCTTAAGCCAAAAACCAAACTTGGCTCCTCTTCTTTTCTATTCATCTTATCGAAACAAGAATACCATTATAATCGGTGGTGACTGGTAAATAAAAGAAATGACGTTACTAAGTACCTATCTGAGGCGTGGTCGTGGTCGATTCGCTGGTTTAGATCGATGCGGATCGATCTAATTGATTCTAATAACTGATCTGACCTCTGTTCAATTGGCAAATGGTTACTGTTCCCCCACTACCGTCAAAGTGATCCCAAGTGAACCTGGGAAATCATCAAAATCAGATCAGTTGTTTTACTATATGATTTTAGAGGTTATAGTTCCATTCTGTCCCTGTTTTTAGTCGTTCGGTATTTATTAGTATCCTTTGATTATGTCCTTTTTCAAGAAAATTAACTGTGATGTAGAAATAGAAATGGATGAATTACGTCTTTTTGAACCCATCTAGATAAATAATATTTTCTGTATGTGAATGAGAAATGTGGAAATAAAAGATGTTAAAGTTATTTTGCTTTAGTCCCTCGCTTTATAAAATACTACTACGCTACTTTCGACTAATTTTTGAACATGAAATGAGGTTAGGTCAAAATCGAAACCCAAACGAATAACTGACATAAAAATCCGCGTTTCACCTTGGATCACTGAACAGATTTTTAAGATCAGATCGACCCAAATCTCCGTCGCAATCGAATACGGCTCTGATCTCATGTTTTCAAACTTTATGATTCCGCGGCGTCTTTTTACTTTTTAATTGTTTTCAAAGGTTTGTGAAACTGTAGGAAGATTTTTATTATTGGGATGTATTATCAATAGGTTCTAATTCAGGAAATCAGTGCTGAATATGATAATTCGGTTACTGAAAAAGCCCATTGTAAGGAAAAAGAACGTTAAAAATACCTTCCCCTCATTCTATTATGACACGTATTTATGAAAATTAACATATAATAATTATTATTCGTTTTCCAAGGGAAAGAATTGTTCCCTTTCGATGTCTCGCTGACGAATATTGAAAATATTAAAATCACATGATACGCTTCTGACATGCTTTCTCGCCTTCAAAAACGCAGAATATCTTACCTCTGCACCCCCCGCCCGTGTCATCTACTACCCACAGCAGCAGCGGCATTACAACAGGCTTACGACCGGTGGAATGGAATCTCCTCTGCGGCGGCGGCGGGTCGAAGAGTTGCAATCATCCTTGTTTTGGGTAACAGGTTTTAAAATTGCCTTCTCGCTTTTGGATTCTCCGTTGTTTTGATACATCTCTCGTCTCTTTCTGTTTTGCTCCTGTGCCCTTCTAATATTGCTGGAATGTTTACATTCGTTAAATCCAACTAAATACATATGAAAATGGCAATTGCAATTAAAATAAAAAATACATACATCGACGCGCGACGGTTGGCTAACACGCCATTTGAAAATGAGTTAACACTATGGGAAGTAGGTATTTGCAGTGGCGGAACTACCGGTGTTCAATGTGTGCGAAGCACACAAGCCCGGGCTAGAAAGGGGCCCGGGAGCGGAGCCACAAAAACATAAAAATGCAAAACAAAATGTTCGCAATACTCCGGAAACGTATCCGCAAAACTACTTTACTCAATACTTTTATAGATATCTAGTAGGTAACTGAAATGATCACATAAAACGGCCTTAATTTTTTTTATTATTGTTTTTATTAAACCGCAATTCGCAATATCGGCATTTAGTTTAAAGGGCGGTGTTTGTGTCAAAATAACTTTAAAAAATTGACACCCACTCGATGGTCATCGAGACACGATGCATTAGAAGCTCTTCGTTTTAGATATATGGATATTTTTCAAAACACTGGCAAAAATAATTTTAACCTCTACAAATAAAGCGGAAGTTAGTGAAGCAAAGTCTTTAAGAAAACACTTGAAAAATTTGAAACCATTTTTCTTATTGTTTTTCAAAATAAAATTTTAAAGAGTATTAATGTATTGTTAAAACTTTTACAAAAAAAAAAGAGCAAAATATTGAAGCTGCGTCTAAAATGTTTACCACCGCCACTGAAATTATAAATCAAAATATGAGAAATAATTTTAATGTAATTAAAACGGACTCTGTTATTTTGGCTAGGCAATGGGGCACTATACTCCTGAATTTGAAAACAAAAGGATATCAAGATCAAAAATAATTTTTGATGATGTTAATAACCATTATCAAGTTCAAACAAGTGATGATTGGTTTAGAATAAATGTGTTTTTTAAAACTATGGATATAATTACAGCTCAATTAAAAAATCGAAGTTCTGGCCTTTACAAAATTGTTCTTATTTTCGCGTTTTGTTCCCCAACGTTTTACGAGATCCTTCTCTTTCTGATGAGGATATTTACGATATGAGTCAAAGCCATGCATCTTCAATATCTAGAAGATATTGCTGATAAAATTTCATCGCAAGTGCTTTCATTTAGAGAATGTTTTAGATAATTTAACTTCTATTTTTGATTTTTTACATTTTATATTAGTATAAAATTATTATTCATCTTCCAGTTTTAGTGAAATTGTAACTGCCTGCGTTTTTTTTTACCATCCCTATTTCGGTTGCATCAGCTGAACGGTCTTTTTCCAAGTTAAAGTTAATTAAAACTTATTTGAGAAATTGATGCATGACCGATAAAAAATTATCGGCTTTAGCAATTATTTCTATAGAAAATGAGGAAGCTCAAAAAATAGACATTTCTAATCTGATTTCAAACTTTACGCATGTAAAAGCAAGAAAAAAAGATTTTTCTCCATTGTCCACAAACTGGCATCTTTCTGGCGTGATTTGACGCCACAAAGTTCATTATTCCAGTATTGTTAACCGTTGCTACGCAATGAGACATAATAATATAACGATACGGGAATATATTATTCCCGGCCTAGGCCGAGAATATAATATTCTCGTATCGATATATTATGGCCCATTGCTTCGCAACGGTTAACAAAACTCGAATAATGACTTTTAATTAATTTTTTATTAGGCATAATCATTTTATTTTTGTATTTATATTTATTCTATTTTCTTTTCGATTGCAGAAAAAATAGTAGGTGCACATAACAATAATTGCTTTTTTGTGTACCTACCTACTCAAAATTCATAAATTAACATGGTTATCAATAATAATACTCCGTATCATAATGGGGGCCGGCAAAGTTTTCGCACACGGGCCCGTGGCTACGTTGTTCCGCCACTGGGTATTTGGACATTTCTATTTTCAACCATCGCGGTTTTGATATATGACCCGATATATAGGTACTACCTACTTTACTATCACAACCTCGGTTGTGCATGGAACTATGCTGTATGTCATTGAAGTTAAGAGGACAGTCCTTAGTCCTTATTTGCACCAATTGCGATTAGATTATATAATGCTATGAACTATCCACCCACATGCCGTTACATTAAAAATATTCGTTTTTTTTTTTAATTATGCCCCAAGTTTCTACAGGGTAGTTCACGTTGAGTGTACTATTGGAATATCTCGGAGATAAAAAATTTGGTATTGGGCATGATATGATTGACTATATTTAAACTTTTTAAGAAATATATTTTGACGTTTTTGTCATTTCCTGTTATTCCAGAAGTAATAGCCAGCTTTGGTATCTCAAATAGAATACCCTGTTAATTTTAGTAAATTAAGGCCACTTTTGAGGTAATAAAATCATCGCTGCCAATTTCATATTCATGTCACAGTCGAATTTGCCTAGTTATACCGTATAACTAGCGCCAAAGAAAAAAAGTGGATTTTTTGTATAGTACCTATTCGATTCCCTACCCGGTATCCAGATGCAATAAGTTATATCCTACTTAATCTTTGTGCTACATGCATTGAAGTTAAGATGTATATAAATCCAAAACGATTAAAGATAGTAACATATTATCTAAATCTATACAGTGTCACCAATAAAGTCCGCATCATATGGGATTTTTTTTTATTAATAACTTTATTCGAAATTTGACTTTGGCATCAAGTTCTGCTTAGATCGAGATGAAAATTAAGCAAAAAAATAGTAGTCACGTGATTCGCATTATCTGTCAAATTTTAATTTTTTCCAAAAAACAATTCAAAAGTGGGGTATTTCTGAAAATATCGAAAAAAGTTATTGGAAAAAGTTTTTTAAAATGCCTTTTCTAGCCCACATGCAAAATTTCAGCTGCATAAGATAATTTTGATTTTTTACCCATATTTTGTAAATTGCACCACTTTTGCAAAATAAAACTCAACGCAACCCACATAAAACTTCTTAATTTTGACAATGCTTTATTTCAGATACATTTTCTTAAAAGTAGCGCCATATTAAATGTGTGTTTTTCTACAAAATCAAAATTGGGCTATTAAAATTTGGTCGCATGTGATGCAAAGTTTATTTGTTTTTGACCCTGTATAAGGTAACTTCATAAAATAGGTATTTTTAAAAACGTAGTTTGTGTCTGAAAGTAATGCACCTTAATATCAAGACAAAAAGAACACAGTGCCATCAGTAAAGTGTTAATTAAGTGGAAAATAAATTTAAGTTTAACTTAGCGTAAAGTTTATCTATTTTCAACGATTTAATTTAAAACTTCTTTATTTTATTTTTATTTTTTTACTTTCAGACACAAACTACGTTTTCAAAAATACGTATTTTATGAAGTTACCTTATACAGGGTCAAAAACAAATGAACTTTGCATCACATGCGACCAAATTTTAATAGCCCAATTTTGATTTTGTAGAAAAACACACCTTTAATATGGCGCTACTTTAAAGAAAATGTATCTGAAATAAAGCATTGTCAAAACTAAGAAGTTTTATGTAGGTTGCGTTGAGTCTTATTTTGCAAAAGTGGTGCAATTTACAAAATATAGGTAAAAAATCAAAATGATCTTATCCAGCTGAAATTTTGCATGTGGACTAGAAACTGCATTTAAAAAAACTTTTTCTAATAACTTTTTTCGATATTTTCAAAAATAACCCCACTTTTGAATTATTTTTTGAAAAAAATTCAAATTTGACAGATAATGCGAATCACGTGACTACTATTTTTTTGCTTAATTTTCATCTCGATCGAAGCAGAACTTGATGCCAAAGTCAAATTTCGAATAAAGCTATTAATAAAAAAAAATCCCATATGATGCGGACTTTACTGGTGACACTGTATATACAGGGTGTTTGGAAAAGGAAGGTCAATCCATTAACCATATATTCCTTGAGCAACACTAATATGACTTTTATTTTTCATTTTTGACCCTAATGTTCGATATACAGGTCAAAGTTTGTAATTAGAAACTGATTTTTTTAAATAATTCGAGTATTTAATCACTACATAGTATAAAACAAAGTCGCTGTCGCTGTCTGTCCGTCCCTATATATGCTTAAATCTTTAAAACTACGCAACGGATTTTGAAGAGTTTTTTTTTAATAGATAGAGTGATTCAAGAGGAAGGTTTATATGTATAATACATGCATAATATTGTAGAGAAACACACATTTAGAGGTTTCTAATGTGATGTCGTAAATAAACACATTTTAGACCCGCGTGCGAAGTCGGGGCGGGTCGCTAGTAATATATAACTTTCAAATTTGGTACATTGCTTCAACATACAGAGTTATACTTTTTGAGAAAACAAAACAAAAAACAGTCAAAATAATCATAATAGGGGAGGTCCAGTACCCTCTGACCTCCCTATTTTTTAGTACGCGCGCCAGTGACTTCCGGAGTATATTTTATCAGAGAATCATTTGATTTTGATTATCTTGTCTCTCTTATAAAATTTCAATTAAATGATGCGTTTTGGAGATAATTTGAAAAGTATGGGTCCTTAACTGATGCTAACGGTAATCTCGTAATATTAAAATGCCAAACCAAGTTAGCCGTACAGCCGTTGTGGCATTATCGATACAAGACAAGATATAATTAAGTAAAACTTTGCAAAAGGTGACCATATTGAAAGGAAATAACTAGCCAAAAATAATGTAGAAAGTGGCGTCCTATAGATAAAAACCTGATGCTAAAGGAATATGTGGTTTACGGATTGACCTCCTTTTTCCGGTATCTTAATCTTCTTAACATAGTATAAAACAAAGTCGCTGTCGCGTCTGTCCCCAGCTATATGTGCTTAAATCTTTAAAACTACGCAACGGATTCTGAAGCGTTTTTTTTTTAATAGATAGAGTGATTTAAGAGGAAGGTTTTTATGTATAATACATGCATAATATTGTAGAGAAACACTGATAAATTTAGAGGTTTGTGCGGGTTTGTATTTATAAATCTTGACGTGATGGTGAACTCGCCTTATTATTATCTCAGAGGCGTATAATGCCTGGCATTGCAACGCAGGCCGGGTACACGCTAGTACTTATATAAAGCAAAGTCCCAACTTACTCTAATTTTATAATCCATTGATTTACCATCAACGCCCAGCCTAAACCCCTTAATCCTAGAATCATGCAATTTTGAGGATGCCTTCTCCTTAACGTAAACATCCACTAAAACCGGATTTTTCGAAAATCAACCCCCAGGGGAGTCAAAATGGGGGTTGAAATTTTTATATCTCAGGATCTGCAACTGGTGGTCTAAAAATTAGTATATTATACGTTTCTTAAATAAATTATTAATAAGCTATACGTTTCGTCATTTTTTTAAAATTCACTGAGGGGTAAAAAAAAGGGGTGTAGCCTATATTGAAGGATACCTATAAACTCTCTTATAATTTTCCAGAAAGAATTTGCGACTGAAACTGCTAAAGAAAAATTGGTAGACAAATTAGTTGCGGAACAAATAATAAACATGTCATTGTGTTTAGGTATTTACGAAAATGTTGCCATTATACATGGGGTGGAAATAGAGGCGGTAACAGTTTTACATATAATGAAAACTGATAGTGGTCTTAAAATTAAATTACAAATTAGTTTAACGAAAATGTTTCACCCCTTGTGTTTCTTAAATTTTAAAACAGTTTTAATAAAATTAAAATGGCAGATCCAATATGGAAAATAAAAACATTAGAGTCGTAGATTACGAATATGTATTTAAAAAGTTTGTTGAAAATCCAATATTAAAAAATGAAAATGGCAAATACAATATGGTGGAGAAAATCACTTCATGATATAGTTTTGATAAAACTAGTATTCGAGGGGTTTTAAAGTCCTACATTATGAATATGTATTAAAAAATTAAAAATATGCGGATATAAAATTGCATTACATAACATAGGAACGTTATAATCCTAAATTACAAGGAAGATGATCTCTATATACATATTGTACATGGTCAACAGTTGTCCTTTAGTTACTATAAAGAAAAACATTCCACATTATCATCACTGTTCCCCAGTTGACTAAAAAAACTAAAAATTGTAATACATTTACATTTTATGAATAAAAAATAACTCCCACTTCAAATATTTATTCACTTAAACGTATGAAATAAGATATACATTAATGTACAAGAATAAACATATTAATTATTCACAAGTTTAAAGCTGATTGTAATATTTGTACGAAAAAAAAAACTTCTAAATGAGATACTATAGAAGTAAAATTTTCTACATCTTAAAATCAATCCTACTAATATGTAAGGAAAAATATGAAATTCTTGAAAGTTTATGGAATCAATAAATAAGTAATATATTCCTTGACAAAATGGTGAACGTCAAAGTCGGGTCGCGTCGGTCGCCCCGAACCTTAGATTAGGGAAGAGCCCCGAACGGTATAATCTGCTAGTAATTTTATACTTTTTAATTTAAAAAAAGATAACTTTACTCTTGTCTGAGATTTTCTAATAGGCCACTTAACGTTATTGGCCCTGTATACTAACTGTACCTTAAAAATTATAAACCTTGCTTAATTTTTGGTCCTTATAATATTCCTTTAAGTTTCCGAGATTTAGGGTGTGTACAAAAATTGAATTGATAAATTAAAATAAGCTAAAAACGAAATTTGGTTAAATTGGCCCATATTTCTTTTTCTGCTTTTATTAATTTATAAAAAAAAATCTTTTATAACATAAAACTGTAGGTAATTATACCTACTCCAAAGATGGGTATTTGGCCAAATTTTTGGATAAAACGAAGAAGTAATGGGGGTATACCCTGACCGAAAACGGATAGATTTTGTTCATATTTTAATATTTTGTAGTAGGTACCAATAAGGCATTAAAGAAAAAAGTGGGTATAGATTATTGATGTAGAGTATTTGCCTGGTATTTTACTTATCAAAAAAAATTAACATTCACCTAAAAACGTAATAACAATTTTAATTTCTATGTTATAATAATTATTGATACATAATTGAACTATTATCCAATCTGTAGCATTTTTTTGGACAATAATTATTTTTTAACAGATCCTAATTTAGGATATACAGGGTGATTATAATTTACACAAATAAAAAGTTGTTTCTTTTATCAAATGACAAAATATTTTAAAATATTTTTTTTGGTAAAATTTGTATCTTTTGTTTCTTGTCAAAGACTTCTTATAGAAATGAAAGATTTTAGTGTTCACAATTTGTCTGGTTAGCTGTATGATTCACGTATGGTCCACTATATTTAACACGTGCATCAAAGGAAACGTTGTTATCCAACTTACTGTTAAGTCACATACAGTGTGTGTATAAAGTCTGGAAACGGCTTAATAACATCACAATTTACTGGCCGATTTAAAGTAAATTTGGTACAGTTGTGTAAGAGGATCTAACGCACCGAATGACGATATTGGCGTTGTTGCCAGCTTTTTAGTTTGTCTGGAATTCGAACGAATTTTATATTTTTAAATATAACACCCAGTATATTTTTACATTTTTAAATTCCACATAAAATTATAATTATTTTTTATTAAATGCATTATTAGTCTATGCTTCATAGTTTCCGAGATATTGACTCTCGAAAAGTGACATTTTTGAACTTTGACAGCTTATAACTTTCTAACAGTACGTCTTAGAGCAAAACGGCTTACATGTCCCTATCTTCAATTTTTATTATCTTTCCAAAAAAATCAACTTCCAGTTAAACCGGAACAACTATATTTCCTGCTTTCGAGTTACATCCGGTTTAACCGGAAGTTGATTTTTTTGGGAAGATAATAAAAATTGAAGATAGGGACATGTAAGCCGTTTTGCTCTAAGACGTACTGTTAGAAAGTTATAAGCTGTCAAAGTTCAAAAATGTCCCTTTTCGAGAGTCAATATCTCGGAAACTATGAAGTATAGACTAATAATGCATTTAATAAAAAATACTTATAATTTTGTGTGGAATTTAAAAATGTAAAAATATACTGAGTGTTATATTTAAAAATATAAAATTCGTTCGAATTCCAGACAAACTAAAAAGCTGGCAACAACGCCAATATCGTCATTCGGTGCGTTAGATCCTCTTACACAACTGCACCAAATTTGGTTTAAATCGGCCAGTAAATTGTGATGTTATTAAGCCGTTTCCAGACTTTATACACACACTGTATAAAATACACCTTAAGTATTCAAAAAAATTGCAAACGTTAATAAGATACGATAGATAAAAAGTTTTTGTTCTGTTGGTTTAAACAAAATAAATATGATTATTTCAAGTCTTTGTATCAAGTACCTACCTACTTATTTTAGTTCTATGGTGACAAAATCTAGAATGATAGCGGCAACCTCGCTTTATCTATTCACGACTCGGTCATTCATGGGTAGAGACAAAAACAGCTGTAGTAATCGAACAAATCCTTCCATTTGTCTGTGAGTAATCGTAGTATTTGTTTTTGCGATGTCGCTTTGATGAGCGGTTGATGCGCACTGATGTCGAGCACGGTTTAGTACCTGAATGGGATGTGAGTGCTAACCGTTTGGTTACAAAGTTTATGGCAAAGACTTCTAATAATATTAGAAGTCTTTGGTTTATGGTATTGTCTTTATGAACAAAAGCTTTACATATAATATATGCCATTTTATTGGAAGATACGGCAAGAAAGTTTAACGAAGCAGACATTTTTTTATCGTCTATCTTTGTTCATAAAAATAATATGGGTATAAAAGGTTATTTTGGGTAGTATCTATGGTACTTTGTTAGCATAGCGAACTGATACCAATTGAATTGAGGGAGCAAATCCGCGGATGTCCACTATTACCTAATATATTTATAATTATTTCTTTTTATTTCAAATCAGAAAAAAAACTAGTACAAGAAAAACACGGTATTTGATTATTTAGCTCTCGAGTGATACCAATTGTATGCCTAATTAATTACACATATTATACTGTTGATAATTTGTGACAGCTTATAACGACTGCAACTGTTTAAAATATTTACCTTTGCATGTGTTAACTACACGAAAGTCAAATCCATAAAAAAAATTTTACTAAACAAATACATTATCTTAAAATAAATTGGATATGTTTAGTGTTTTTAAATAATAACCATATTGACTATGGCCTCTCTATTTTATAGATGCGGTCAAAATCCAGAAAATGATGAAAGCAATAGACAACATTGATAAAAATATTGAACAGGAGAGGATGACTACCCTACGGAACACCTGAGCTGACAAGAATCTTTCCTGAATGGTGTGAACCAAATTTAACTATCTGCTTTCTATCATTCAAGTACCTACGAGTAAAGCCATAGAATAACTGAGCCTCCTACACCATACACAGACAGCTTAGCGATCAACAAGGCATATGATCTACTTTATTGAACGTCTTGGAGAAATCAGTGCATATTGAATCTACATCAGAGACACCTCCCTCCAAGGACCTTGACAGAACCCTCTTGTAAGTCAACAGATTAGTATTATCGACCACTTACAAACCATGCTGCTCTTTTATGATAACATTTTTAAGGGATTCTGTATAATAGTGTATTATATACATACAGGGTTGCGCGCCCTATTCGTGTCGGGCTACACAACAAAAATGTTGTTCGGAACTCATATAAACCTGTGTATCATCTGGCTGACGTACATTACTAATATGTAAAATGAAAAGGGCAATGGTCATTCCTGGCTGCATATCAGCAGTCACGCGCAAGCCTTTTCCCTGTCCAGGACTACTATAAGAATAATAAATTTGGGTACGAATAAGATAACTATGCGGCCAAGAAAAAAGGGGTACGGGTGGAACGACTAATAATCTACTGTTTATGGCAATGTCCGTAAATTGTAGATATTATACAATTTTTTTGCAGGACACTTCTAAAAAATATAACTCAAAGATTATTTTAATATTTTTTACCGTTGGAGCAGTTCCAGCTAAAATTGTATGTCAGAGCTTTTTAACTGGTAGGTATCAATCAAGCAAGAAACCAACAATGACAACAAATTTAACAAACAAGCTCTTATAAAACAGCACAAAACATATAACAATTAAAATTAAACAATTTAGAACAGTTGTTTGTTTCACAGAAAAAAAACGGGTTTTTCGTTTGACAGTCTCACTCACTTTTTTAAAATCGACAAGGCTATGGTTTTGAGGTTGTAAGTAGTAGGTAATCACCAACGAATTAATTGTATTATTAATTCACTGGTAATCACAGTAAAGGTATAACCAAGTTCCTTTTACGATACTTTTAAATAGTAAGCACTAAAGCATGGAAGCTCCTCTTGCCGAGGTTAAGTATGCCTCTCTATATTTCTCATGCGATTCTACGAAGTAGTTCGCGACGCGTTCTTTTTAGCAACTTAGCTGGGCAAATATGCTTTGCTTAGCTGTTTACAAGAAGAAAATGGAAAGTCTTACATACCTATTATATCGCTATACTTAACCGCGCCAGGACGGAGGAAAAAATCTTGGCTGTGCTGTTAAATTTTTAAAAGGAACGCTAAACGTAGCCGTAGGCTTTGCTTTGCTATTTAAAAGAAGCTTAAAGGAACTCGCTATTAGGTACTTTACAAGAAGAAAATGGAGAGTCTTACATACCTATACTTAACCGCGCCAGGGCGGAGGAAAAAATCTTGGCTGTGCTGTTAAATTTTTAAAAGGAACGCTAAACTTAGCCGTAGGCTTTGCTTTGCTATTTAAAAGAAGCTTAAAGGAACTCGCTATTAGGTACTTTTCATTTGCTTCTTTTAAACAGCTAAGCAAAGTAAATATATTTGCTGAGCTAAGTTGTTAAAGGAACGCTTCGCCAACAACTTCGTAGTACGTTCGTATGCATGGGAAATGGAGAGGGTGTCGCCGAATCCCCCCTTTTCTGCGTAAATATTAATTTCCCCTTGCCTTATTGTTAATATTTAAATTATTGTCCCCAAGATTGGATTCTTCTCCTGCGGATCTAGAATTCCCACCCAGTAAGTTCAAATTGGATGTAGCCACCTGCGGCAACCAAACATCTATTGAAGCCGGCGGCTCGTCGCTAGAAGCGCGTCGCTACGCACGGCTTGTTCAGAGCATTGAAGGTCGTTTAAAAAACTAAGCTCGGGGAATGGCCCTAAACAGTGTTGGATGAACCCACCGGGACACCGGGACACCGGGAAATTCCCGGTGGGCCGATCGGCCCGTTGGTTGGTAGGCCGATTCCGACCTACCGATTTCGATACGATTTTTTTATGCGTCTGTACGATACTTCAAAATATTCTAAAATATTCCTGCTTATTTAATACTGAAAATAGTTCTCTAGAGAATAAAACTGTTAAGTTTAATATTTTCATTTAATATTTTAATTTTTACTAAAATTCTTTGTTTCTGAAATTTGGTTCTTTTTCAAGCGGCATACCTATGTAAAATAGTGTTTAAACTTAACTTTATGGATATATTTTTAAATGATTTTTATTCTCAGTGTGTGCATGGTAAAAAACAAAACCAATCCAGCGCCAAAAACCTAATTACTTTTAATACCTAAATAGTAATTTTTCATAATTAAAACCCGAAAAGCGACAAATAATCCGATTATGACATAAAATAGTTATTTTCTATAACAAAATAAAACCCGATTTGCGACAAATTACCCTCCCTATTGTGACATAATAGGAGTCTCCCCAAACACTTAACCTCCTAACTAAGGTACAAGGAAGGTACGAAGTAACGCACGCGCTAAACGTACGGAGCAGAAATTGCAAAATAAGATGTCTGGAGGTTTTATAGGCCAAAGGCGTAGAAACTGAAAAAACACACGGGTCGAGTTTAGTCGGTAGGCAGCCCCTTCGGGGTTGAATCCGACTACTATCCTGCTCGTTTCTTTGTAGGTAGGTAGGTATTTGAGTTTTTAGTTTAACTTATTTTTAACAGTTTTTTTTAAAGTAAATTTTTGGGAAATTTTGGGCGTGGTCCCGAAAATTTTTCTCCTGACACTATCCTGCTCGTCTCTTTGTAGGTAGGTAGATATTTCAGTTTTTAGTTTAACTTATTTTTAATATTTTTTTTCAGAGTTAATTTTTGATTTTGGGCGTGGTCGCGAAAATTTTTCGCGTGAGGCGCAATTTTGAATTCGCGCCTGCGGCGCTTCATTTCTGAAACTTAGCCTCCCCATCTAAATTAGTCACGAGCCGCCGTTGCATGTGGGGGGGGGGGGGGGGTACAGCCCCCCATAAATCCATCAATGTGTGGGCCGCTAGACTGGAATTTCCCGGGCTACTTCAAAAAATTCGTCCAACCTTGGCCCTAAATACAGGTTACTACCTCCGCTCGACATTATTGGTTTATATTTAATATATGATGGTTTCTATTAGTTTTTTCGTAGAAAAAATCGGGGATGCCAGACCGCTATGTAGGCGGTCGTTTACAAAAAATAAAATATTTCAAAAATAATTTATTTTTTTTGAAGTGGTCCCACCATCCATTTACCCCGCCAACTGGAAATGTCGACAGTCCACTCAGGGCGCAATGATAAATTATGGTTTTTGAGATTTAAAAATTTACGGGAAGTTTTTTGTTAATGCTCAAAACCGGACCAGAACTTTCAGGGCAAAGCCTATTTTTTGATCCGACTCGTCGTTTAAAGTTTATTGATCGGCACGGGCACGTCCGATCTAGAAATAAATACCAATTCAAAATACCTACTTATTTCAATCGAGGAGATGGCAAAAAGTTTTGTCTATACAGGGTGTTAATTAATGTCATGCAGATATTTTAGGGGATGATAGTACTCGTCAAAATAAGAAAAAAATGCAGATATATGCATGGTCCAAAACGCCTTATTTTCTGTATACGGGGTGGCAAAGTTTCAATTTTTTTTCTCGTATTTTGCGTTTTCTCTCTTATATTCTGCGATAATTGTTTCAAATTTGAAACATTAATTCTTTTTTAAAATATCTACAATAAAGTATCAAAATTGCCGGTCGCAGTATACAGGGTGTTACATTTTCTTGAATCGGCTACAATTTTATCTTTCAGAACTTTTTTTTTTGGCTCCCTGTATGAATTCCGGTATGAAATTTGAAATCTCTGTTCCTTTGTTTAGCGTTCTGGTCTCTTGCACTATTCTTGTATCTGTGACCGTTTTCAATTTATTTGCAAAAATATCCATCGATGAAAATTAAGTGTAGGCGAAATAACGCAATAATGGATATAAGAAAAAAATAGAGTGTATGTCAGTCATGAGGCGAAGACTTGATTCGTGCATTTTAGCAAGAGGGGGCCATTTTCAACAGTTTTTATAATTTTGTTTTATTTTTATTTGATTAACTAATAAATTGTTTTGATACACAGCTTTTTACTCTGCGTTATTTCGCCGACACTTAATTTCCATCGATGCTACTTTTGCAAATAAATCGAAAACGGCCATACATACGAGAATAGCGCAAGAGACCAGAACGCTAAACAAAGGAACAGAGAGTTCAAATTTCATACCGGAATTCATACAGGGAGCCAAAAAAAATGTTCTGAACGATAAAATTGTAGCCTATTCAAGAAAATGTAACACCCTGTATACTGCGACCGACAATTTTGATACTTTATTGTAGAGATTTAAAAAAAGGGTATATAAATGTTCTAGAAACATTACAACAAAACAATGTTGTAGACAGTACTAGGTCTGTAATGTAAATTAAAAAATTAAAATTTTTCATTTTTTCTGAAAAATCGACGGGCCCAAGCGATTTTTTTCTATAGAACGATAAATAGGAGAAATCGGCCTTGTTACGTCTTCATTGGCCCACCCTGTATATAACCGCCCACACCCCCACAGTTTAACGTTGAAATCGGCGGTAACAGTATTGATGGATAATAAAATTTCACCATCGGTATTGGTAGATACTTAATTTAAAATTTAACTTTCCCTACATCAGGCGCCCTTTTATAGCCTTTAGGCCTTTAGGGCCTTGGCCCCGTAGTGCGCCGCAGGACCATGCCCATATGGACCCTGTTCGTATAGCCTGTAAGTCGTATAATTTTTATGTAGGAGCCAACATAAAAATTTTACCACAAAACTATACAGCGGTGTGACAGAAACTAAAAAATATCGAGACAAATATAAAAAATGTATTACAAAATATACCTTTACAAAAATAAAAACCTATAATATGTATTAACCTATTGGCACATAATATTTTTTTATTATTCATACCAGGACATAAATCTTTTTGCTGCTTTTTTCCATTGTTCTAAACTTGTTGATAACATTTTCCTTTTTTCATTGTCTTCTGTTGGTTCAAATGTATCATGTGTTTTATTTAGACTTAATAAATGCTCGAACTTCCAAAACCCTTAAAAAATAATATAGTTTATAGTTTACACCTACCTACTCTATAGTATTTATCAGAACCTATAGGTAATAAACTGAATCCTACTTTAGAAAATTGAATATTATAAATAATAATTCACTTTAACTTATTGCTGTCTGCCAGTTCGATTAGATTTTATTCACGAGAGCAAAGAGTCAGAAACTTCATAACTGGAAATCTTGGAAAAAAACAGGGTATGTGGTATGGTTGACCCTTATTGTGTTATGTTAATCTTAGATTTATCAATAGTCAATAAATAAAAATAAATTGGTAGGTATCCATCAACCAACTTGAAATAATATCGCATAGTTGACTTACAATTATTTAATTAAAAACGTTTGTTAGTACTTTTTTAATACAATGTTCAAATACTTTTGGAATGGGAGAGAGGATACTTATTGTTTGTAAGGTTGCTACCAGATTTGCAAATTAGTAAATTAGAAATACGTACATATCAAGACAGCTTTCAGGACTCCGGAAATACTCCTGATGTAAGGGGTTTAAAAAATATGTTGTATAGAGGAAGTTAGATTGAGTGTGAGCTGGATTTTAAATCTCCATTAGGAATGCAACAACTTTGCAGTATTATTATATGATCGTGATGCACTGACACTTACCGCATGATAATCCAGCCACATAGGCGACACCTAATGTCGACATTTCAGATGGCAATCGTTTTATTACCAGGTTAGTCACATCAGCAAGCAGCTTACATATAAAATCATTTTGCGAAACTCCTCCATCTATCCTAGAAGACAATAATTAATATTATAATAATAAAATGTACAATGTACGCGACGGCGAAGCTAAGATAAGTATATAGTGAAATTTAAATTTTCCAGGCCATGATTCATGGTTGTGGTCATGCTCGGTAATATAAGCAGAGTTCTTTAAGCTTCTTTTAAATAGCAAACCAAAGCCAACGGCTAAGTTGAGCGTTTTATTTAAAAATGTAACTTTTCCTCCCCCCTTGCCGCGGTTAAGTATGCATGCCATGCTCCACTCTATTTCCCAAAGGATGAAGGTGAAAATCTCTGGTTTATTATTTTCCGTTGTTTTACAGTCGTACAATTCTAATATGTTTTTATACGGAATAGATATTTAAAACCTTATCCGTTTCTATCGTGTTTTTAATACTTATATTGAATCTGTCTTAAAAAGCAGTAGAATTTCTATCGTTTTCCATTGTATTACAGTCGTACAATTGTAATATGTTTTTATACAGAATAACCATTTAAAACCCTAACCGTTTCTATCATGTTTTTAATACTTATAGTGATTTTTTTTAAAGCAGTACAATTTCTATCGTTGTCTAGTACATTACAGTTACAATTCCAGTTAATATGCTTTTATACAGACTAGACATTTAAAACCCTATCCGTTTCTATCGTGTTTTTAATACTTATAGTGAATCTGTTTTAAAAAGCAGTACAATTTCTATCATCTTCTATTTTATTACGGTCATACAATTCTAACATGTTTTTATACGGAATAACCATTTAATACCCTAAGCCCTAACCGTTTCTATCGTGTTTATTAATATAATTATAATGAATCTGTTTTAAAAAGCAGTAGAATTTCTATCGTTTTATATTGTATTATAGTTGTACAATTATAATAAGTTTTTATACGGAATAGATTTTATATTCCATCCGTTTTTATTGTTTTTAAATATTCTCGATTTCCAGAATTTTCTGAAAATAATGCAGTGAATTTCGTTAGAAATGATAAAGCAATAAAATTTGGCGAAATTCTTTGAATTTTTTTTTTGTTGGAAATTGTAGTACCTAAATATCGCTTCACCGGTAAAACAGTGTAAATTGTGTAAAAAAGAACTTCCTTTTTAAAAGTTGGTTAAAAAGGCATTAGGTAATATTTTTTTCCCAACTAACGAAATATTTTCAAATGTGTAAACAGTTTACCTACACTTGAGAATGGTTAGAGATACTAACTAACCGAAACGTTGTGTTAAATAACAAAATAAACACAATGGAAGTCCGACAAGGTAATTTTTTTGATATTACTTCCTTGTCTACCACCTTTAAACAAAAATTAAAATTAATTAATAACATAGAAAAAGTACTTACTTTAAACACACAAAATTCTTGTTATTCTCTTTATGTATTAGGTTATACGCCAACGCTGTTCTATACACAATACTTTCTAATACCGCTCTAACCATATGTTCTTTTCGCGTATTTGGTTTAATCCCGATGAATCCACTGGATGCGGTTTCATTATTAAATGGTGGCTAAAAAGTAGAATCGCTTTATATTTTTTTGAAACACAAAGATAAATTACAAAGCAACTATTTAATCTAAATTTTCTATAAGCGGAAAATAAATTTATTCATTTTATGCTATGCTATATATTTTCAATTTTTAAAACTCTTCCATAAACGGTAAAAGATACAAAATATTATAAATTGGGGCATATAATGGACTAATATGTCGAAAAATTTGAAAAAATCCGAATACGTCTAAAGTTATTCTAGAACTAGAATTATAGGTAGTGTTTAAAAGCTTTGTGGAAGCCGGCATAGTAATTGTGACATATTGACATGACTTTAAGATAGGAAATATGTTTCTCTACACGTTATATATTATACAAAGTGAGTTTTTTAAAGTGTTACAAGGCGATTTTTCGAAAACGGTATAAAATATTTTCTTGAAATTTTAATGAGGTAAAAGGAAGATTGGGGGACATATTTAAACATATTTTTAACGTCTACCCCCTTTCCCTTTTTTTAGGGGTGGGGGGGGGGGGGGGGGGGGGGTAACTTTAGCATTTTAAATGAAATAATGTACTTTTTTTTTGCAAAAATTATGATCGTGCCGTTTCACAAAGGACCGATTCTTTTTGTAACGGTCGACCGATAATACGCTCATATTATGTGAAAGGCACGGTTTAAACAATGGGCCCGACCGATCATCAGTACTGATCATCGGTCCTTTGTGAAACGGCACTTATTAGGTTATAAAATACTAAAAATACCTAACTAATTAATTTCAACTTATTTATCGTTTGTCATGCTTCAGATGTTCGAAATGTTGTAGTGGATGGCGAAATAAAGGCACTTGGAAGATTTTATACTTCTTGTATTTTTTATAATGTTTTACAAGATGGCAAATTAGCACAACTTACTTCTAAATCTTAACAACGAAAAATTATAATGAATGAATAATATCTTACTAACTTCTCTAGTGGTTTTATATAGTTAAAAATAATGAGGATTTAATTACGTTAAATATAGATTGCAATTATCTTCTAATAGAAAGTCCAGTATGACAATTTATTTACTTAAGAACAAAGAAATATTCATGTGATTCAATAATAGTGTTTACAATCATTTATCTTAATGACTAAAGGGACAATTTAGGAAAGTTACAAATAAAATATTGTTTTGCAGAAAAATATAATATTATATGTATGCTAAAAAAAATATATGTATAAATTATACACATTGCAAATAGGCACATTACACCTCCCTCCTTAAAATAAAAGTTTGAATAATATGAAAACTTTTTATTTAGTATTAATTAGAAGGTATCTTTTAATTTTGCTATTCTAGCACTACGTCTTATTGGAGTATCTTCATTTTGAATTTCACATTGTGTAGTATTTGGTAGTTGAATCTCTTCACAATGTTTTGATACTTTTCTTTTACAAATGTTAAAGGTAAGGCAGTTTGTAATTTGTGCACACTTGCTAGATGTGTCAATATGACTATGACTACATTTATTTCGTATAAACCTAAAGATCTTATATCCTATATATAATAAAAATAATTTAACAAGAGAAAGAAATATAAAGGTAAAATAAGAATTATTAGATATTTTACTAACAAAAGATTCATTTGACAATTCCTCTGATAACTCTTCTAAGTGTTTTAACTTATCACTAGCGAAATTTAGTGAGTCAGTATCAAGGTTTTTAAGAATGGGAGTTAATTGCAAATTTTCCTTGGTATTATTACTTGGTTTTTTATAGCAATCGTCATCGAATTCAAAATTGGGTATTATGGGTACGAAACTACTTTCTGAAATAATAGGTTCAGAAGAAAGCATTACTGAACTAGTATAAACTTTGCAATTTGCGGTAAGGGTTAAAATACCTGTGTTATTTAGAATTAAATTTGTTACTTTTTTAGATTCACAACTTAAGGTAATATCTGTGGCTTTTGGAAGAACATATATCCATGAATTAGGTGTTATTAACTTATGCCACATTTCTGTACTTGTGTGTAAAGTACGTGTATCACAATTTTCTGGAATTGTTGACATAACTGATAACAATTCTGTTTCGCAAATTGGTCTATAGTTTGTAAAATACAAAGGTTCCTTATTATCACATATAATATTAGATTGATCTATATTTTTACAATTTTCGAGTGAATTTAACGTAGTATATACATTTCTATTTTCCGAAAGGACTAAAAATTTGATACTTGGCAATATAAACAGATACGATTGAAATTTCTGTCGGTAAACAGGTAAAGGTATTAGATTGTAAAGGTAATATTGATTTTGACTAACAAGAGGAAGTCTTAAAATAAAAATAATTCTTTCTTCAGAAAAATAGTATTGAATTTTAGTAAGTTCAAGCAAAAAGTGACTGTTTTGAATATTAAGAGGTAATGGATAAGTTGCAGATGTTGGTAAATAAGGTAAGGTTTTTATTAGTTCATTAATTAATTGTTGAGGTGATATTACGAAAGGGTGAACAGAATTTGATTTTGCAAAGAGAATAGCGTTGATTATAGTTGATATTTCGTTTTGTAGTTCATTCGTAAATAACATGAGAAAAGCAAAATGTTCTTCGATTGTTTGTTTCATTTCTAAGTTGAATATTTTATTATTTAAATCTTTTGAATAATTACTTAATTTTTCAAAATTTTCATTAAATATTTTTCTATTTTGATCTAAATTTGTTATAGTATTATTAAAGTTACTAATTGTACTTCTTACGACTTGAATTTGTTGTGATAGTAAATTAACTACATGTTTTTCATTATCTTGTACGCTGTTTAAGGCTTGATTAAAATAATTTCCGTCGTTTTCATCGAGAGTACCAAATATAGTTTTGAAAGTTGAACCAATGATGTTAAACCAACCTCGTTTTTGTCTATGACGTCCCATTAATTCTTTTAAGGCTTGTTCTTTTTGAAACAGTTCAGGAATATTTGTTTTTAATAAATTTAAAGGAGTGGTACATAAAAATAGTTCTTTGTATATAATTTCATTTTGACAAAGTTGAGAGGTTTTTTTGTAAGATGTTTCTACAAAATTAAGTTTTTCATTAAGAGGTTTTAAATCTAAGTAGCTTACTAAATTCCAGTGTCTTTCTGTTATTTTTATGTTTTTAATCTGTTCATAATATATTCCGGCAGGTTGATAAATAGGGGTGTTGACATATTGTCCAGAACAGTGATGAATATTCCATAAAGTTAGACATCTGAAACAAAGGCTTGTTTCAATTTATTTACATGTACTTTAGATTTTTTATTTTTTATTTGAAGGGTACAATTTACGGGGGAATTAACTTCGATAATTTTATAAGGTCCTTCATAATGAGGTGTTAACTTTTTAGATTTACCTGGTTTAGTTTTTTCATTTAATAAAAATACGAGATCTCCTACTTGAAATTCAACGTTGTTTACTTTTCTATCATAATATTTTTTATTTGTGATTTTGCTTTCGATTGCATTATTTTTTGCGATTTCATGAGATTTTTGCATACGCATTTTAAGTATATCTAGATAATCGTCGTAAGTATATTTAAATTCTGGTTCTTTTGTTATTGAACTAGGAATATTTGGTTTTGTACCAAAGATTAATTCGTGAGGTGAGAATTTGGTTGATGTGTGAGGTGTTGTATTGTATGAAAACATAGCGTGATCGATCCAATCATCCCAATTAGTTTGGTCTTGATTTATATAGTGTTTCAAATAGTCGGCTAAAGTAGCATGACTTCTTTCTAGTGCACCATTACTCTGGGGGTGATATGTAGTACAATTAATTTGTTTAATTTTAAAATATTTAGCTACTTGATTTAATAGTTTTGATGTGAAATCTTTGCCTTGATCTGTAACAATACATTTAGGAATACCGAATTTACAAATAAAATTATTTGCAAAATTTTTTGCAATTGTAATTGCTTCATGATTAGGTATAGCATAAGCTTGTGAAAATTTTGTTAAGTCGTCTTGGAGAGTTAAGATATATTTATTTCCTTTTTCTGTTAAAGGTAAAGGGCCAACAATGTCTAAAAATATTTTTTCTAAAGGGTTAGAACTTGTCGTAGTGATTTCCATGGGTTTTACTGTTTTATTTCGAACTAATTTATTTTTTTGACAAGATTCACAGGATTTAATGAAGTTTTTTATATCTGATTTCATATTAGACCAATGGTATGTTTGTTTGATACGATTATATGTGCGATGAAAACCCGAATGACCAGAGGTGGGGTTAGTATGATTTTCGTGTAGTATGATAGGTATGTCTGAATCTTTAGGAGTTTTAAGTATATCATGACATATTTTTACTGTAATGTTAGTGTTTTTAAAAATGTATCTAAGCATTGCTCTTATTTTATTCCAATTTAGTTTACTATAGGAAAATTGTATTCTAGGCATGAATATAATTTGTTGGTTTGTTTCTAGTAACTTGTTTTTTAATTTTATTAAAATATTAAACAAATCTTCGTATGAAATTGATTCCCAATAATGTTTATTTATAAATCCATAAAATATTGAAAAGTTATCTTGTTTTATCGTAATAAGATCTAGTTGATTTGGATTTAACTTTTTTAATTTTTCTATGTGATTAAATTTTTTATTTATTTCCTCTTGAGAAGGTTCAGTAATCTGTAAATCGCATGAATAAAATATGCATGTATTATTTTGGCAATCAGAAATTTTGTTGCTTATCTCTTCTATATTATTGTTGGTAATTACAGTGGTTAAAAGCTTCTCATTGAAATCCTTAAAGGTGTTAATGGGTTTACTTTGTGTGTGGTTTACGTTAGATAATGAGGTGTTAGGTAAAATTTCAGTGTTATCAATCGTATTTGGTAGTAATTTATGATCTATGGTAAGAGGAGGTCTACTTAGGCAATCAGCGTTTTGGTTAGTTTTACCTGGTTTATATTCGATTTTATAATCATATTCTTCAAGAATTAATCTCCACCTTACGAGACGTGATCCTGGATCCTTTACATTAAATAACCATGTAAGAGGTTTATGATCTGTTAAGATAATGAATTGACGTCCATATAGATAAGGTCTAAAGTGTTTCACACTCCATACAATACTTAAGAGTTCACGTTCGGTAGTACTATAATTTGATTCTGCGTGATTAAGTGTACGACTAGCATAAGCAATAGGTAAATCATTAGGAGGTTTATTTTGCGATAATACAGAACCAATTGCATAATTACTAGCATCAGTTGTTAAATAAAAAGTTTGTGTGAAATCAGGGTATTGAAGTAAAGGTTCGGTACATAGCGTATTCTTTAGTTTTTCAAATGCATTTTGTTGATCGCTTGTCCAAAGAAATATGGCATCCTTTTTTAAAAGTTTTGTTAAAGGCAGCGTAATTTTACTAAAATTTTCTATGAAACGTCGGTAGTATCCTGCGAGTCCGAGAAATGATTTTATATCTTTAGGATTCTGAGGAGTTGGGAATTCTAAAACGGCTTTTACTTTATTAGGATCAGGTTTTACACCTTTATTAGTAATTAAATGACCCAGATACATGACTTCTTTTCTTAAAAATTCACACTTGTCTGGTTGAATTTTTAAATTAAAAGAGGACAATCTTTGAAAAACTTCTATCAGTCGGTTATTATGATTTTCTAAAGTATCTGCATGTATGACGATGTCATCAAGATAAACAAAACATTTAATATTTTGCAATCCTGCCAAGACCGAGTTCATTAACCTTTGGAAGGTTGCAGGAGAATTTTTTAGACCAAAAGGCATACGATTAAATTGATAATGCCCAGATGGTGTGGAAAAAGCTGTTTTTTCCGCATCTGTAGGAGACATTTTAATTTGGTGGAATCCTGACGTCAGATCAATAGTAGAAAAGTATTTAGAGTGACCTAATTGATCTAAGATGTCGGATATATTAGGTAAGGGAAAAGAGTCGCCAACTGTGACGTCATTGAGCTTGCGATAATCTATCACAATTCTCCATTTCTTTTTACCGGACGCGTCTTGTTTTTTTGGGACAATCCAAACAGGAGAATTCCATGGGGAAATTGAGTGAGAAATAATATTTTCATCCAACATTTTTGAAATTTGCCTATCTACCTCTTCTTTATGAATTTGGGGATAGCGATAAGATTTTGTATTTATTGGAGAGCAAGGAGTAGTATGAATTTCATGCATAATGGCATCCGTAGTTGTGAGCTTGTCACCTTCTAAATGAAATATATTATTATATTCGTGGCAAATACTAATAAGGCTAGATTTTTCTTCTTGATTTAAGTGATCAGTACGTAATAGATTGGTGATTTTTGAAAGCCTACTAGAGTCAGAATCAACACTGTTATTATTTTTTGAAATTTGCATAATATTTTTATTATCAGAGAAAGATATGTCGTCAAGATATATTTCGATATTTTTTATTTTTACTTCCTTTTCAGTTGTGTTTAAGATAGATGTAATAGCGTGTTTTGTTTTATCTATTCTAACTATACTTGGGCAGAGATAAACGCCGTCTAAGATAGGTACATCAGGACATATACCTTCATTAATTTTAGAGTTAATGACCTTTATTTTAATAATAGTTTCGCATCTAGGTTTTAATATATATTCATTGGAATTATTTTCAGATTGATTTGCGTTTTTTATTTCGTCAATTTCGTGATTTTGAATTTGGTTGTTAGATATAAGATTTTCTGAATGATGTAAAAAAGTTTCGTCCGAAAAAATTTTAAGTTTATTTTCTTGATAGTCTAATAGAGCATTGTATTTTAAGAGAAAATCATTTCCTATAATACCGTCAAATTGAATTGGAAAATTATCTTTTACTACATGAAATAGGTGATTATAGATATTGTTTCCTATTTTTAAATTTAGATAAGTATAATATAGTGTTTTATTAGGTTCAATGATATTATCGTCTATGCCTTTTAAGGTAATTGGATTATCGAAAAATTTTTGATTAGTTTCATGAACTTGGTTTAATTTAATTAAAGAAATATCGGCTCCTGTGTCAATTAAAAAGTTAGAATGATTTTGTGAAAGATTGCATGAGTATAGAGAGACAAATGTAGTTAAGCTAGGATTAATTACTGCGATTCGGCCTCTACCTTGTGAACGCCCCTCGTAATGGCCGTGGATTGACGAGGGCCTTGAGAGTTTAAAGATAAATTTTGCAAGTTAGGTAATTCAGAATTTCCTTGTGAACCCTTATCTCTAGTATTATTTGAAAAATTACTTTGATTAGGAGGACGACTATTTTGATTTTGAATTTGATTATTTTGATTTTGTTTCATTTTATTATTAAATTCGCGTTTTCTACACTCTTCGATTAAATGACCCGATTTTTTACAGTAACGACAAAATTTAGTATTTTGAGAGAAATGCCTGATGTTTGGTTGATTACGAGAAAAGTGATAAGAATTTCTTTGGAATCTGCAATTAATAGTTGTATGACCTGGCTTATTACAGTTAAAACAGAGTTTTGCTGAGGAATTGTTTACAGCTTGATATTTATGCATTTCTAATTTTGATTTTAATTCTTGTTCTTCGTTTAATGCTATAGATATTGCTTTTTCCAGTGTATTTGGGGTTTGAGATTTTACTAAGATATTAAGATCTTTGTTTAATCCTGTAATAAAAACATTTAATGCTTCATTTTTTAATAAATTAACACATGCTTCGCGCGCCACTGGAGGTAATTCAGTATCTAAGGCATTTATCAACTGAATGTAGCAATTTTCTATTTTATTTGCATAAGATATCACATTTTCACCAGGATTTTGTTTACATGAAGTTAGTTCTAATTGTCTCTGACCAATTGTCCTTTTTTCTGAATAAATTTCTAATAAATATGTTTTTAGGTCTTGCCAATTCTTAAAATCGCGATTTCTAATCATTGCTTTTGCGTTATCGGTAATTTTAGAAACAATTATTGCAAATAAAATATCTTTACATTCAGTTTTTACTAGCTTTATAGCGCTGTCGCAATTATCAATAAAATCGTGTAACTTTGATTTAGTGCCGTCAAACCTAATTAACATTTTTTCCGCAAGTTCGATGGATAGTGACATTTTGTTATAATTTAAATTTAAAACTTCGTCGAAATATTCGTTGCTTAAATCAGGGTAAAAAATCATAGAATGTTAAATACAAGACTTACAGTATAAAAAATATTTGGTTTCCGGCGTGCATCACCTTGTCCACTTGTAGCTTGTAGGTAAGGCTTTGTCCCGTTGCTGTAGTCCTGTAGGATTATGGCCTGGATTACAGGTTCCTGTTGCTGGCTGCAGCGGTGTATCGAAATACTGGGACTGGGAGCTGAACCTCGGATTTTTCTTTGATCAGGGGATCCTTCACTTCTGACACCAAAATTTTTGTAGTGGATGGCGAAATAAAGGCACTTGGAAGATTTTATACTTCTTGTATTTTTTATAATGTTTTACAAGATGGCAAATTAGCACAACTTACTTCTAAATCTTAACAACGAAAAATTATAATGAATGAATAATATCTTACTAACTTCTCTAGTGGTTTTATATAGTTAAAAATAATGAGGATTTAATTACGTTAAATATAGATTGCAATTATCTTCTAATAGAAAGTCCAGTATGACAATTTATTTACTTAAGAACAAAGAAATATTCATGTGATTCAATAATAGTGTTTACAATCATTTATCTTAATGACTAAAGGGACAATTTAGGAAAGTTACAAATAAAATATTGTTTTGCAGAAAAATATAATATTATATGTATGCTAAAAAAAATATATGTATAAATTATACACATTGCAAATAGGCACATTACAATGTCTCCCTTCAACTTCCAAACACTCTGTCACTCTTTTTCTGAATGAATATCGTAACCGTTTTAACATTTCAGGGCTTAATAATAAACATGCAACGCGGATTAGGTCTTTCATATCATCTAAAGTTGTAGGTGTAGCCGCTATCACTTTGTCTTTTATGAAACCCTAGAGGAAAAAGTCAAGGGGGGGTCAAATCCGGGGACCTAGCAGGCCAGTTTGCCAAATCAGCTCGACCAATCCACCTGTTTTCAAAGAATTCGTTCAACTCATTACGGGCCTGTATCGCATAATGCGGTGAGCTCCGTCCTGTTGAAACCACATGTCAGGATTTATGTTTTGTTTTACTAATTGTGGTAAAAGGTTTTTTAAAAATGTGTATACATTTCTCCATTGAATTGGCCTTCGAAGAAATGCTGGCCAATAATTCCCTTTTTATAGCCGATTATACCACACCATTCATTAATTATTGACCAAGGATGTTGATTTGGCAGGGTTCTTATCCAGTGGGGATTTTTCGACGCCCAATAGTGCATATTGTGACTATTTACCTTTAAAAAAATAAACAACAAAAAAAAAGAAATTTTATTTCTACTGACAAGGGATAACTTAAAATCCTACCTGGCCACAATTATGGAAAGTAGCTTCGTCAGAAAAGACAACATTCTTGAGGAGCCTGTTATTTCCTTGCACATGTCTTTTAACCCAATTGCAAAATATAACTCGATTTTCAAAGTCTTGCCCATATAGCTTTTGGTGGAGTGTAACGCTTATTGGTATGGATAAAATTTGTACCGGGTGTTCCACCTAAGGAGGTAATCGGCTATATCTCAGAAAGTAATAACACTAGGACTTTGGGAAAAAATATATATCGATAAAAGCGGCCAAGAGAAATTGCTGGAAATTATTTTCAAGTTCGAAAAATGACCGCTAGGGGGCGTAAGAAAACTTTCAAAATAGAAATGCCGATTTTCTCTTGATTTTGGCGTAAGAAAACTTTCAAAATAGAAATGCCAATTTTCTCTTGATTTTTCTTAATAAAAATATGTTAAAGATATAAGCATTGTATTCTTCATAAAATTATGCAATGTTAGAAATAGTTTTTTTCTATTTTCAATAATAAAGTGGTGGGAGATCAAACCTTTTTTCTTTCAAACGCTGATATCTCTGCTTTGGATAAACCAATTTTATTCAACTTGGTCTTGAAAAAAAGCCCTTTTTTTCCTCTAACCGTAGATCTATTAACTATACCATATTGATTCTGATGGTGGCCACTAGATGGCGTTTTTCTGTAATTCCTCAATGAATAAGGATTTTCTCAAAAGAATCAAATGTTATGATATGACTTTTTCATCATATTTTATTTTAGGCTTATAAAGGCTATTAAATAGTGGAATAAAAAATCCAGGTCCGTATTTAAAATAAAAAAGTTAATGATGGTCGCTCGAATCCGAAACGTCGGATTAGAAAACTAACCCCATCAGCTTGTAGAGGAGAAAAAGTTACTATAAGGAACTGAAAACCGCAACGTGATATCTTTTGTTAAACTAGAGAAATTAGGGATAATAATAATTTTATTAATATGGAAAAATGGGCCATTTTTTAAAACATTGATTAATTAATTAAATCACTGTTTTTTTCTCTAGTTTAACAAAAGATATCACGTTGCGGATTTCAGTTCCTAATAGTAACTTTTCCTCCTCTACAAGCTGATGGGGTTAGTTTTATAATCCGACGTTTCGGATTCGAGCGACCATCATCAACTTTTTTTATTTTAAATACGGACTTGGATTTTTTATTCCATTATTTAATAGCCTTTATAAGCCTAAAATAAAATATAATGAAAAAGTCATATCATAACATTTGATTTTTTTGAGAAAATCCTTATTCATTGAGGAATTACAGAAAAACGCTATCTAGTGGCCACCATCAGAATCAATATGGTACCTATAGTTAACAGATCTACGTGTACAGGAAGAGAAGGGTTTTTTTTCAAGACTAAGTTGAATAAAATCGGTTTATCCAAAGCAGAGATATCAGCGTTTGAAAGAAAAAAGGTTTGACCTTCTCCCACCACTTTATTATTAAAAATAGAAAAAAATGATTCCTAACATAAAGTTACATAATTTTATGAAGAATACAATGCTTATATCTTTAACATATTTTTATTAAGAAAAATCAAGAGAAAATCGGCATTTCTATTTTGAAAGTTCTCTTACGCCCCTAACGGTCATTTTTCGAACTTGAAGATAATTTCCAGCAGTTTCTCTTGGCCGCTTTTATTGATATATATTTTTTCCCAAAGTCCTAGTGTTATTACTTTCTGAGATATAGCCGATTACCTCCTTAGGTGGAACACCCGGTACAAGTGCAATATGGTCAAAGCTGATTTCTGGACTTATTCCAGCCTCTTTACCAAGCCGCCTAGAACCTACATGCGGGTTAATAGCTACAATTCCTAAAACTCCAAATGCCCTTTTTTTATTCGTTTTAGTTCGCTGTCGAACTCGTGGTTTCGTCTTCAGGCTGCCGGTTGTACGACTTCTGGTTTCCCGCCTTTTAAATGCCATGTGAGATTTCGGATTATTAGGAAGCCTCTCCGCCCACACTAATGCAGCTTGTCTGTAGTTTATCTGCACTTCCCAAACATTAATAACATATCAACTTGCACACTAAAATTCGCATCCATGTTTAATTAACCAAACTGAGAAATAAAACGTTAAAACGTAAAAAATCTCAACGGACATTAGGTAAAACAACGCATTTCCATGGAAACGAGTAATAATTTTAAAATAAGTGAACTTGATTTATTGGTATTTATTTTCTTTGTCAAAATTGAATAAATAAGTTGTTAGACAGAGTAAGACTAGTAAAGAGTTAATTGGTAAATTATTTTAAATAAATTTTAATTTCGTACCCAGGGGAGCAAATCAAAACATTTTTGTATACGTACGTAGTTTTTTACGTAGATTCGTATTTACCAAAAAAAATTGCATTATTTCGTTTAAGATTTCAAAGATATCCCTCAAAATGGGGAAAGGGGGTAGACGTCAAAAATATGTCCCCTATCTCCCTATTCCCTCACTAAAGTTTCAAGAAAATATTTTATACCGCCGTTTTTGAGATATCGCCTTGTAACACTTCAAAAACTTACCCTGTATAGTAAGATAAAATAAAAATACTTATGCACTTATCTGCATAGTCATATTGACACATCAGGCGATGGAAACCTGACGGATAAATATTGCAAGATGTGCTTAATTTTCCTATAATTTATGGAGTTTTGGTTTTGGTTTGACAATTTTTATTGTCACAGGAAGCCCACTGCACCCCCTGTATCATCCACTGTATTACAAATTTACACAATTTTAAAATGTTGTATTAAAAATGTATATCACAAATTATGATATCAAAGATCTTTGTTGTGGTCAAAATGTTTATCTATATTTGCTTTAAAGTTGCTGCCATTATACAGTGACCGGCAGAAAGTGCGCAGCATATGGGAAAATTTTTTATCTTTAAGTTTAGAAAATTAATTTCATTTTAGATAGGTTCTGCATGTTCTCAAACCAAAATAACACCCAATAAATCCGGTAAAAGTCTTATGGTATACGAGGTAGGATCAAAAATTTGAAATTCCGCTAAGAGTAAAGTACCTACATCTTTCATTTTAGAATTTTTTTTTTACTAAGAATTATTGTTTTAATTTAAAAGTTATACCCAAATTCCAAATTTCGCTTATTTTGGACAAAAAAAATGAATTTAATCGTGTTTTCCGAATAACCCTGTATAAAAAATGAATGGCAACCGAACAGTACGAAAATAAGATTCTCTGCAGACTTTGTTAGAGATTACCGTCGATCATAAGTCCGATTAGTTTGTTTTCATAATATTATGGGTTTTTAAAATAAAAACATAAAAATATTAAATATTTTTGCTGCACACCGTATTTTATTTTCTTAGAGAACAAGTTAACTTCATCTAACTGATATTTTTTGATTTGCATTGACATAAAGCATCTCCATAATAGTTTTTTATACATTAAAGTATGCATAGAAAGCTTCATTTTGATTTATAAAGAAAAAAATTTAAATTAAAAATATGTTTTGAACGGATTTTATTCGTCACGCAAAATAAGGAAAACTCTATGCATACTTCAATGTATAAAAAACTATTTAGGAGATGTTTTAAGTCAATGTAAATCTAAAAATATCAGTTAGATGAAGTTAACTTGTTCCTTCAGAAAATAAAATACGGTGTGCAGCAAAAATATTTAATATTTTTATGTTTTTATTTTAAAAAGCCATAATATTATGAAAACAAACTAATCGGACTTATGTTCGACGGTAATCTCTAACAAAGTCTGCAGAAAATCTTATTTTCGTACTGTTCGGTTGCCATTTATTTTTTATACAGGGTTATTCAGAAAACACGATTAAATCCATTTTTTTGTCCAAAATAAGCAAAATTTGGAATTTGGGTATAACTTTGAAATTGAAACAATAATTCTTAGTAAAAAAATATTCTAAAATGAAAGATTGAGGTACTTTACTCTTAGTGGAATTTCAAATTTTTGATCCTACCTCGTATACCATACGACTTTTACCGGATTTAATGGGTGTAATTTTGGTTTGAGAACATGCAGAACCTATCTAAAATAAAATTAATTTTCTAAACTTAAAGATAAAAAACTTTCCCATATGCTGCTCACTTTCTACCGGTCACTGTAGTTAGGTTTTGACATGAAAATTTAATTTTATAATTTTTATGCTGAAACAGAGTAGACATACAGGGTTAGGAAAAATTACCAGAACGGTCGATTATTTTAAAATATACAGGGGTTATCAAAAACGTCTTATATAAAAAATGTAGGGCTATTAAAAATCTACATATCGGTGATAAATTGAAATATATAGGGTCGCCCACAAAGTTGTGGAGAATGATAGTTATATTTTTTTAAATGGAACACCCTGTATATTTTTACATTTTTAAATTCCACATAAAATTATAATTATTTTTTATTAAGTGCATTATTAGAAATACTTCATAGTTTCCGAGATATTGGACTCTCGAAAAGTGACATTTTTGAACTTTGACAGCTTCTAACTTTCTAACAGTACGTCTTAGAGCAAAACGGCTTACATGTCCCTATCTTCAATTTTTATTATCTTCCCATAAAAATCAACTTCCAGTTAAACCGGAACAACTATATTTCCTGCTTTCGAGTTACATCCGGTTTAACCGGAAGTTGAGTTTTTGGAAAGATAATAAAAATTGAAGATGGGGACATGAAGCCGTTTCGCTCTAAGACGTACTGTTAAAAAGTTAGAAACTGTCAAAGTTCAAAAATGTCACTTTTCGAGAGTCAATATCTCGGAAACTATGAAGTATAGACTAATAATGCATTTAATAAAAAATAATTATAATTTTATGTGGAATTTAAAAATGTAAAAATATACTGGGTGTTCCATTTAAAAAAATATAACTATTATTCTTCACAACTTTGTGGGCGACCCTGTATATTTCAATTTATTCCCGATATGTAGATTTTTAACAGCCCTACATTTTTTATATAAGACGTTTTTTGATAACCCCTGTATATTGTGAAATAATCGACCTTTCTGGTAATTTTTTCTAACCCTGTATATTTTTATATGGCAAAATTTTAGCAAAAAAGAATATTAATGGGGAGGCATTTTTACCAAAAGCAAGTCATTTTATTTGATTATAAATTGATAAGAAGAAAAATAATATAAGACTGTAATAGGTTTAGACATTTTTAACCCTTTCATTGCTGATCATATACAGCTATACACTCCAGGAGGGTTAGTGTTTTTTACGAAATAATAAACATTTTGTTTGTTACGGTCATGCAAAAAATAAACACAAATTTGTGGCCTAAAAGGCAATGACGTCTCTTTTGACGTCATCAGTCTCCTACAGTAAAAAACCTCGCTATATACGGATGACGTCGAAAGATGCAAGATACCAAGCGGGCCTATGGCGTCTAAAGACGTCATCCGCATTCAACCCGAAAGGCTGATGGCGTCTTTCGACGTCATCAGCACGCAAAGGGTTAGTCAGATATAAAATTACAAAACGAGCAGTTATTTCTAAAAATATGTTTAGAAATTTCGGCGAAGATCCTACTATTCCGATTTTTTTTAGAACATTGTAATTCTGACAGTTAAAGCCAGTCACGAAAGTATGTGCGTCATTTTTTTCACCCTATGACAAGCAAGAACTTTCGTCAAAATAAGACTTTAAGGTGGGAGTATCAACATGCTTGCCAACCTATAATCTATTTCGCGTAGATTTATTTATGTTTTCTAGCTTTTATACAAAATTTAAAGAAAATCAGTGTCGACTTGATATTCTATAGGTAATAAATGACATATTTAATAAATATTAAGGAATTTCATAACTTATTTTAGGAGATTTGTATAGCGAAAAATATCGTATCTAAATTATGTACCTATATACCGACGATATTGATTTTCTTTAAATGTTAGTTCTAACATTTAAAGAAAATCAATATCGTCGATATATAGGTACATAATTTAGGTAGTAACTGATATATTACAAAAATATCAATTTATTTCATTGCTAATTTTGGGAGAATTGTATAGTGAAAGAACAATGAGTGACAATGACATAATAATGTTAAAACAAATCTTACCCGATATTTTTCGCTATACAAATCTCCTAAAATAAGTTATGAAATTCCTTGATATTTATTAAATATGTCATTTATTACCTATAGAATATCAAGTCGATACTGATTTTCTTTAAATTTTGTATAAAAGCTAGAAAACTAAATAAATCTACGCGAAATAGGTTGGCAATAGATTGAATGACGTTGAGAATTCAACCTTAATTTTAACTCAATACTATCTTAAACATACATAAAGTGTGTACCAGAATACTATTTTTACATTATTTATATATTAAGTACTTACCCCCAAACCGCTGAATGCTGGGATAAAATAAACACCTCCAGTATCTTTGACGCTGTTGGCTAAGATACTCGATTCATTTGGACTTGAAATTAAACCTAAAAACGGGTTATAAAGTCAACTTAATCTAAGAACTCGCCGCATCACCTGTCATTAACAGTGGCGCACCCAGGGGGGGGGGGCAAGGGGGCCTTGGCCCCCCTCAAAACCCCCAATGAAATGAAAAATTATGAAAGTGGATAAGTATTTTTTAAAGTCAATTTTCTTAGATTTACCTCACGGGCCTCGTTTGAAGGGGGCCAGGTGGGGCATTTGCCCCACCCCTTCCCCTGGAAGTTGACTTATTGACAAAAGTTGCCTTATTGAGGTTTAATATGGTTTGATTGAATGTATGAATTTATTATTTCGAGTTTTCCTTTATATTTTTGTTATTATTTTGGGGTAGTAGAGACTTATTTTAATAAAAATAAACAGTTTTAATGCCAAAACGACCATGAATGTTTGAGAAACAATTTTAGCTCATTAAGTATTAAGCATAAAATTTAAATTAAAATTAAGGGAAGACCTAAACTCTCGAAATTAACTTGATACATACCACAAAGTGTAAATCTAGGGACTTTATTGTTATTGATAAGTTTACTGCAAATAAAAACAGATGAATGAACTTTACTTTTAAACAATGTACCCACTAATGAAAAATAAATTAGCCTTTTTATTTTTATCTTATTTTATTTTCAATAGAATAAGAAGGTAATCATAAATTTTTAAAATATTTACTATAATAATTATTGACCAAATTTGGGCGTGGTCTTAAAAAAATTTCGCCTGCGGCGCATTTCGCCTACAGCAAGCTTTTAGTACACCTCCAAGTTAACAAGTCACAAGCCGCCAATGCCCCCCCCCCCTAAGAAACCGTTTAACGACTCCCATAGGCTATTGCGATCTTCCCTGCAAGAGTACCTGTTAAAAAAGCTCCAAAGTTCTAGAAAAATGCGTAACTTAAAAGTTTATTAAAAAATTTGCTTCCAGCACTGGTTGGCGGGCCCCCCCTAACATAAAATCCTGGGTGCGCCCTGTTGAAGTCTGGTATATTTTACGTTAAGAGGTTGGATACAGAAACAGAACCGGACTAAGTTCTTTTACCTTCGACTTCGCAATTTGTTAAATTTTGTAAGGGATTATTAATATTTTGTAAAGATATAGCGTAGATATACTAATTTTATTATTTATAAAATAAAATATTGACAGACCCATACCCCCAAAATAAGTATGTGAAAACACTTTAGTATTTATTTATAAAAAGCAAAAATAGGTATTTATATATTTATTATACAAGGCAAAAGTAATACATTTTTGCGAGATGTAGGCTTTGTGGCGCACGTCTAATTAAAACACAATATTGGGAACCCGATGTAATGGAACGACATGACAATATTTTGAAAAATAATTACTGAAGAATTTTTTTAAAAAGAAAGAAAAAAATTAATTATTATGTGAATGATTTTACTGTTAAGATTAAAAAAGGATTATATTTAGAAACAAAATAATTGTCTAAATTATTTTGTTCTAGTTACTCAATATAACATTTTACAAAAAACCGGAAAATAAAAACTTTTCTATTTTCTACATTTTTTTAAAGTTAAGAAATGGACTTAATTTGAAAACTCACTTAATTTCAATCGGCATGTAATCCAATTCCAAAAACAATAAGTAAAACTTAACACAAGACTTCATTAAAGTCGACACATTTAAAATAAATAAAAATTATTTTATTTTATTTTCAAAATTCAACAACTGTTTCCTCGCGTCACTTTCGACTGCTCACTACCGACCGAACGAAACTAATGAAGAGCCACCAAAATTTTATATTGAGTTAAAAACATTATTGCACTTGGCACTACAATTTTGCACACGAATACTGCGATATATCCGCAGGTCTTTTAATAAATTGCACGCGTTACCAATAGTTGCTCACTACTCTACAGTTACTTCAGGACAGGTTTTGCAGGAGCTTTATACACTGAAAGAAAATATTGAATTGGACATATGCTTAACTATAAAACATTTTACTTTTTCTTACAGTGTAGAACTCATAAATTTTATTACCTTGTCATGTCGATTGCGAAACATTTCACCCGGCACCAATATAAAAATCGAGTAAGGTGTAATTTTGCGCTAAGCACCACTGCTTTTGCGGGTATAAAACATGAAATCTTAGCGATTGAGAGTTAGTCTGTTTTAAAGTCGGTGAAAAAGGTCTAGTCTGAAAAAGTGTACCGTGTTGTTAAAAAGTCGTTCTGCCGGAAGTAGTCGCGAAGTATTGTTACAGTGGAAACGTCCTAGTGAAAAAGTTGTCTGCTAAGTGGAAATTTAATCACGATTCTTTTTATCCAGTGTATTTAAGTACGGATCGTTTAAAAGTGACAATTTTGACTAATAAGAATACTACTTAAGTATGTACTCGGCTCGGTATTTCGGGATTGTCAACAGTAAGTGTCGAATTTAACATTGTTTATTATCTTGAATCATGTACATGGTGGTTCCGATTTTATTATTTTAAAATAAACTTAAGTTGTTAAAGTGATTCGTCGTTTAACTTATTATATCATATAAGGTAGGCTCCCTAGAAAGAATATAATTTCATGACGAAATAGATTTTGACAAATAAATAGAGATATACTTATTAGTGAAATAGATTTAACAGAGATTGGTAAAACACGCTGGTGCTGAGAACCTACCAAGTGAAAAATTTGTAAACGTCCCAGAAGTGAGGTCGAAAATAAGTAAGTAAAAATTTAGGCCATAATCATAATAGGGGCGGGCGTTACACCTTTTTGTATTGTTAGTTTTGTGGGAATTTTATATAGAGTGTCCCGTAACTAAGGGGCTATACAGCAACAGAAGATAGTGGACTTGAAATAATGTCATAATTTCATTTCTTATACGGTTAAAGAGATACAGGGTGATCCAAGTAAATATTTACTTTATAAAATTGGCGATGATTTGATGAGTTTTAAGATACCGCATATATTTTTTGTCTCTAACAATTCTGAGTGCTTTACCTCAAATTATGAAAGAGGGATCCTTTATACGTAAAAAAGTTGTACTTCATTAGTCTCGATATTTCAATTAGTTTTTTAAATAATTGCGTTTAAATGCTAGATGGCAAGAAACATTTAAATAAAAACACCTTTCCTAACGAAACATGTTTATTGAAATTTAACCGTGCGTTCTTAAGCATAACTGACATTTTTTCAAGTATACTATCTCCTGTCAGGGCCGGAGCTAGAGCTGAATAGGCCCCGGGGCAAAACAAATTTTGGGGCCCTTTATTGAAATTGCTTTTGATAATACCACAGTATTAATGTCGGGTATAGTAGTAGAGTATTTTGTTAATGTAGCTATTTATTGTATCTTACACCAACTTGTTGGAACAGCTATTACTATAATCTGGCAATCTTCTACACATAGAATCTACGTAAACACAGCGCTCTCATGATATTTTGTGACAAACGCAAGAACTTACAACTAAAAACACTTCTTTCTAGATTTTATAGTGGCAAATTCGTTTATCACTTTATTAAAGTCAATTTTGCGCGCTCTTCGATTTTCAATGGACAGTAGCGTTAAATTACTGAGTCTATTTTGTCCCATTGAGGTATAGTATTTGTAGAATTATACCTTTGACTCTTACTGCCAAAAATAAACTACCTGATTAAACCCTATTGTATAGGCCTCTACCTCTGCTAAGGGGATTAAATGGGATCAGGGTCGGCTTAAAAATGTACCTACACCACAGGATTTCTTTTTATAATTTAAAATAAATAGATAGGTATTTTTAATTTTAGGTAGGTACCTATAATAAATGTAAAATAATGATAACAAGTAATGATAATTAAAAATAATATAATTTAAAAGTATAACTATTAGGATAACAAGTACAATAAAAATTAATTAAATTCTAAAAAACTATTGATAATTTATTCAAAATTTAACTCTATATCACTATCACTATCTTCATCTAAGCCTAAACTTATAATTAAGGGTTAAACATTTGTAATCATACAATTGTAAGAATTTTCCACCTTAAGTACATGCTGTACACAGTTTTTCCAGCTGTCTGCAGACATTTTTCTTATTTCGTTTTTAATTAATTCTACTACAGATGCATGTAATGTAGGAGAAATATTATTTCTCGTAGGAGAAATATTATTTCTCCTAATATTGGATTTTAATTGGTGCCATATTAGCTCAATAGGATTGAATATACAATAGTATGGAGGAAGACGCAACACTGTATGTCCATTTTCTGCTGCAAGTTTGTCACATTCGTATTCCTTATTTATTTTAAAAGCTTTTAATACTTCTAGCAGTTACCGTTTTTTGTAAGTTTCTTCAAAATATAAATCATTTTCAATCATAAAATTTTGAATTTCTGATTTTGTATTATTAGAATGGAGAATGATTTTTGCTTGCCGACTATGATAACTAGCATTGTCCATTACAATGACGCTATTTTCAGGTATATTTTTAAGAAGTTTATGTTTAAACCATTCTTCAAAAAGTTGTGCGTCGGTATCTTGATGGTAATCTAAAGAAGAATCTGCTATGTTTTTAGCTGAAAGCAACAGACAATTTGGAACAAACCCGTTCTCTGAACCAGCATGTAATATTGTGATTCTTTTGACTTTATTTGATGGTGCCTTAGTTTGACATTTTTTGAAAGAATCATCCCAACCTTTTCTTGGAGTGTCATGGGTATCGAACCATGTTTCGTCAAGGTAAATAATTGGACGATTTTCTTCTCTAAATTGTTTAACAGTTGTTAAATATTTAAGTCTCCATTCCCGTAAACGTTAAGATTCCATTAATGTTTGTCTTTTATTAATGCTTCGGTATTTAAAACCCATTTTACGCAATATTTTCCTAAGGCTTGAAAGGCAACAAGAGATATTTGTTTCGTCTTTAATCAGCCGCTCTTTGAGGGAAATCAAAGTGGGTACAGTTTGTGCCACATACATTTGGTAAATCTTTCTTCTTAATAGATCCATCCATTATCGTCAATGCTTCTAAATGTGCCAGAATCACTCCGATTTTTTCTAGGATTAACAGGTTTAAGTACTATGTCTCTTACCATAAAGGAGTTTTTGTCAAAGTAGACGTCTCTGCTAAAGCATCGATCGAATTAAAATTTCTACTCAACAAAGATTGATACACATTTTTAATTATTAGTTTGGCATCGGTAGATAAATGCTTTCTTTTAAAAATGACACTTGAAGATGCCCCCCTATCAGCACAATTCCAATGACGCCACATTCTACCACTAATAAGCCTAACTAAAAATTACTCGCCGGAAAACCACTAAAGACTAAAATTATTAAAAATCAGTTTGTATTTATATATGAATCAGGCATAGGTATAAATTGAATTTGTACCTCTGCTCTGCTCGAAAAGGTTTTAAAATTTGGGATTTTATTATTTATTTTATGGTCAAAGGGATAATGAGGGTTTATTGCAGTCAAAAGATCAACGGTATAATTCTACAAATACTATACGCAATATGAAACACTGGCGCGGGAAATTAAAAATCCCGTGATAACATTAGGCCCGATCAGCAAACGTTGAGATTTGCTTTTTTCTATTACCTGAGCATGTTCTTTAACTTTTTTTTTAAGTTTGGGTTTGTTCGGGTTTGTCAATACTCCAAATTGACAAAAAAATTGTTTGCAATGTAGGTATTCGAATAAAGCTAAATATTTTCCTCTTCCCAACTTTTCTTCTTCCCAACCCCTGTCGGGGGCCCCTCTGGGTCGGGGCCCCGGGGCGCCGCCCCGCTGATGTAGATCCGGCCCCCTGCCTGTTGCTGTATTTGCCCATTAGTTATGGGTTTAACTGAGCACTTTATTGATTTGATAATAGATTAGTCGCCCAAAATGGTGTTAGTACTCACTATTATAATTAGCCTTAAATAATAAACACCAAGAAGATTTGTCTCTGAAATATATAAAATCTAAAAGTAATATGTTTTAACACACTAGACAAAAAACAGCCTCAGAAACACTTAAAAAAACACCAAAATCGGAAGAAAATAATGTGGCGCAACCTGACGCGTGACCTTGCTACGGCCCACTGCCCACTGCTGATCTGGGAACTTTAACGACCAAACCAGATCAGCTGTTAATGTCAAATGTCGTTGTCTAATGTCGAAACGCTTTGTTTTAAGAAAAAGTGAACCCTAGTGCAAAAAATATCATCTAATGTTGTCCGGATTGTACACCCTGAATACTGAATAGATGGGCCTAATTACCAGCTATTCATGAAAAAAGGCCCGTTTACAGGTTTTAAAAAAATAATTTTTGATTTTGTTGTTTTTTTGTTATTGTAAATGTCACTGTTTATAGTTCCATATTCATTTATTTCTACAAAATAAAAAGTTCGCCAAAATAAGTAGGTACATTTTTTCCAAAAAATAAATGAATACCCTTAGGTGTTCCTTATTACCCGCAGTTACATTGTTTTGTGAAAAGTCAATAATGTTTTAGAGCCAAGAAAGAAACAATAAGTAACTAATTCTAGATATAGAATTTTACGAAAATATATACCTGTAGCTAGCATCCATTCTACTAGAGATCCGGCGTCTGTACATGGAACTTCTGAAAAATACACTATTTCTTTTTCCGTTTTCCATCCAACTAATGGGTACATTCCATTTAAACTGCCCCTAACAGAAGTACCTGTATTAATATCCAGAAAGGCTCCGGTTCCCAAAGTCAACTTAATATCATTTTCTTTGAAGCTACATGTACCGTACATTGAGGCAGATTGGTCAGCCATCTAAAAAAGTAAGTAGGTACTTATTTAAGTTTAGTAAATGTATAATTTGAGTAATTAGAAAAAACATTGATTAAAATATACTGCAGAGAGTTGCATTAACTGAAAGGTTTTTTAAGGTTATTTTTCATGAAAAATGTTATGTGCCTAGGTAATTTTTTTTTATAGTGTCCAAGTTTTTAATCAAAGAAATTCAACCAAAAGACTATCTTGGAATCCATCGACATCATTACTATGGAGGGCTTTAGGAAGGAGTCCGATCGAAAATGGCTGTTTTTTAAATTTACGTCCCTGTTTAGTAGTTAGTTCGCTGTTTCCCGGTCGCGGCGCAGTGATCGTCAAGTGTTTGACTTTTTACAGGTTCTGATAGACGTCAGCGGTATTTTTATCCAATAATTAATAAAATAAGCTTTATTAGATATAATATATACATATCTCAGCCTGTAGAGGGTTTTAGTTAACTAAATTCAATAAAACAGTTGATTATCCCATAAGAACCCATGCATTTTACAGATTTAAAGGAACACATGCGCCCCTGACGGCCATTTTTAAAGCTGCTTTACCGATCCAAAACTTTGCCCGAAACTAATGTATTGCGATCGGACTCCTAACCTAAAGCCCTCCATAATCATTACTTACCACAGCGCTTATCTTAATGGACTCTCCAAAAATACTAGGAAGTGTCTCCCCAAATTCATAATCATTATTTACAATAGGTGGTAATATATTTACAGGAATGTTTAAATACTTGGGAATAAAACTCCAACAAAGGGAGAATGGATCATACATTCCAGTTGCACTAGCATTTGAGATATCGCTAACATATGTTTTTCCTCCAGTTAGTTTATAGATTAACCATGTCTCCATAGTTCCAAACATTAAGTTTTTGTCGGCATAAGCTTTTTGAACCTCGGGGTTATTTTGAAGGAGCCATAAAAAGCGAATGGTGACCTAAAAAATATGTTTTGATAAATAAAAAGGCACTATGGTTTAATACAGTTTATGCATGTCCTACTCGAATATTATTGTTTCATAATCCATAGTTACCAGCAGTGGCGGCTCGTGGGGTAGAGCCACAGTGCCATGGCACTACCTGCCCTCCTGTCCAGCGTCCTGCCCTTTACAAATTACCAAAACCTATTAAAATTAATATTCTCGTTTTTAAAGCAATTAGCAAAATAATTTAAAAATGGAACACAGTCGGGTGCAAATTTCCATCTATTTAGGAAGCGATTATGCGTAAAACGGTAACGTAGCTTTCGCGCCACACGGCGGAGGCCCCAAGTGATGACGAAATCGCCATAACACATCAATAAAAAACATTGAAAAATGACCTTGAATGCAAGCAGGAAGAAATCTCTGAGTAGCCAGGCTCTTCGCTTGACCGTTTGACGTTAGACGTTTCAAACAGTAGTCAGTTCGTTGTCCCTGTCCGCGTCGCGTCGCGATTTGTTTGTGGTAGGTTAGGTTGTTTGTAAATTAAATAATATTCGTTCGGCCGGCTTATTTAATGTTAATTTTATTTTAGAAATACATAAATGAATACTATTAGATAGGGTGTGCGGTTGTGGTGAATCTAATAGACTATTTTGTTTTATTTGGTGGGAAGCAAACCTGGTCCCAAAAAGGTACAGATGATTTGGTCCATATCTGGGAAAAAATGAAGACACATGAAAAATCGAAGGTACATTTAAACAATATATTTAATTTCAGTATGCTTGGTAAAATTAACATTAAAAGGTGCCTTTTTGCTTATTTTTCCTACTTCAAAAGCAAGAACTATTAACAAAAAAGGGCGTGGCACCCAAAATTTGTTTGCCTGCGGCGCTAGGGTTTACCTGGCCCTACTTCACTAAAATGACACGAGCCGCCACTGGTTACCAGACACTTTAAATGGTATTGGTTATTTACATTACTAGACGCGAAAGTTAATTTGTTGGTGTGAGGAGGTTTTTGAATTGTCGAGGCAAAGCCGAGGTGATTTAATACCTCCGACCACCAAAAAAGGCTTTCGCATCGTGTAATGTATTAAATTTTTTCTACTACTGTTCTCTTGCTGATCAATATATTATTAAGTAATAAACTTTGATTTTATTTAAATTAAAATGATAAAATAAGTTTTTTTTTTCCACCTGTAAAATAATCCATGACAACTAGTTATTTGAGCATTGTTGACAACTAGTTATTTGAGTACTGTCAGAGTCTGTCAGTTTGAGTTTTTTGTCCTGGCACCGAAAGTAATACTTAACTTAGCTAGCAACGCTACCTACTTTACATAGTACTATAGTACACACGTACACACAACGTATAATATTCAGGTAAGTAACTCGAATGTTTACTTTTGTTATCTGTCGTGTTGCTAGGGCCCGAAAGTTGACTTATCTATACAGTAGTAGAAAAAATATAATACCCTAGAGCATTAAGGAAGTTGCTAATGCCCTCGGGCATTAAGAGAAATAAATAGGAAAAATCAAAGTAACAACTTTTGACTTTGACACATCAGAACATTGAACACTTATTACCTTTGTTTATTTAGCAACTTTATAGCTAAAAAAACCTTTCGTGATTTTGAATTTTCTTTTAATTTAACTAGGAATTATTTGAAGTAGGACAGAAAATATTGTATGTACCACGGGCATTACTTCTTGATGTCTATACCCCCGGGCAACTTACAAACCCTCGGGCCAAAGGCCCTCGGCTTTGTGAGATTGTTGCCCTCGGAGGCATAAACATCATCATAATGCCCTTAATACATAAATAACTATAAACATCTTCTATGTAAAATAAACCGAATTTTTACCCTCCGCTGCACAGAGGCGATTTTTCTCAAAAACGTGGTCGAAACCCTAAAAAGTCAACATTAAAATTCTGGGAAAAACACATTACTAATCGATTATCTTAACCCCAGCGTGTTATAAACTACCTCCTTTAAAAGTTTGGTATCATCGGATACCAAGATATTTCAGTTAAAAGTAGAGATTTTTAGTGAGTGGTGAAAAGTCGGAGAGAAGTGCGTTTAAAATTTACTGTTTTCTGTTGCGTTTTTCTGCTTACTTCTTTTGAATATTTTTAAAAACTGTTATGGAGCCTATTGCTGGTGGTAAGTAAAAGCCTAAAAGAGTTAAATAATCAGGAAATTTGTAATATATTTTTTTTAATTACATTTTTTATATTTTATTACATAATATAGGACAAATATTGAATTTCATGAAGTTTGTTTAGACAAAAGGTAAATTGTTTAACATAGTTTAACATTGATATTAAATTTTTTTTATGCCTTAAAGAGTCCTTTTTTAGATTTTATAAAAAAATTTTGCGATATGTTGCGATCTTGTCGTAAATTTGTCTGTTAATTCTTCGATATTATGACAATATCGATCACCCAATAAACGACGATTTTTGTTTTGTTACAGGATCTGGAGCAAAGTACGTTTCTGTGACCAGAACAAAACTTGTTGAGTGGGTAAAGGACTGTAATACATAAATAAATTTAAAAAAATTTAATTGTACCTATCTATGCTGTTTTTTTAAATTTATTATTTTTTGGTGTGCAGAATTTACAAATTTTTAACACTTTTTTTTGTCAATACTAGTATCTATTATAATTTTTAATATCAAAAAAACAAAGACTTAGTTTTGGCCAGGATATCTAGAAAATTCGCCTGTGTGCGCTGTGTGTCCACCAGTGCACCGATAGAGTTTGGAAGAGGAAAAACTTTTTTATTAATAGGTATAGAAGAAAAAGTAGTTCTTTATAAAAAACGTCTGCTTGTACTGAAACTACAATTATTTCGAATATTAGATTTGCGATTACTATACAGGGTTCGTCAAAACCAATATTTTTAGTTTCTTGGATCTTTTTTTTTTCAATTCCTTGATTTATTAAATGGATTTTGCTAGTGTTAAAACCACAATTTCAACTATTATATTTGCGATTACTATACAGGGTTCGGCAGAAACAACAGTTTTTGTTTTTTGGATTTTTCTTCAATACTAATTTTCAATTCCATTTGATGATTGGCTAAATCATCACTTCGAAAACAAATGGATTGGAAGGTACCTATGCTATGGTCCAAATCAGTTGGCACGTAGGAGTCCCGATCTCACACTTATCGACTTTTATTTATGGGATCTGAAGCCACATGTGTATAAAACCAATTTCAATAACAAAACTTAGATCTCTTGAAAGAAAAATTAAGAGTATAGTTATTGCAAATATCCCAATACAGCAAGTTAGGAACTGTTATCGGGAATTCAAATGTCGAGTTGAACTATGCGCTACCTTGGTGGTAAAGTCTATACGAAGTCAGTTGAGACAAACAAAAAAAAATTAAATATGGCAAAATCGGCATTTCCTTTGGGAAACATGGGCGGCGGTAGAAATTTAAAAATGTTTTACTAATTGTATTTTTAAAGGAATTTATTACAATTTTAATCAATTCCAACTATAAGCTATCTGATGTATTTATAAACTGAATATAAGATGACGGTTAATTTTTTTGATTTTTATGGTTTTCTTTATAATGTATGTCATTATAAATTCATATATAAATAGGAAAATAGATAGGTATTTAGGGTTTATACACAGTGTGTTTATGCAATAGGTAAAGTTTTTCTCAGGTCAATTTAATGACATAAAAATGTATGAAACTCCTAATAGGCGCCCCAAACAAATAATTTAAATGCAGGGTATTGTTTTAATTTGTTAATATGATAATAATATTATAAATAAAGCAACTTTAATACGTAACACGCAAAGCTGCTGCTTTGCCCATTTCTCGAATAGTTCGGCCGTCATATCTTCGTGGTAATCAGCTGAGGATTGTTTTATGTTTTTGGCCGATAACAATAAGGCATTAGGTACGAAACCGTTCTCACTTCCAGCATGCAGAATTATAATTCTCTTTCCCCTAGAGCATGGAGCAGATAAGGTGTATTTTTTGCTGTTGTCCACCCAGCCATATTGGACGACATCATGAGTGTCAAACCACGTTTCGTCGAGGTAGATTATGTCTCTGTTGGCTGCTCGGTATTCCTTTATTTTACGCAAGTAATCTTGCCTCCATGTAACAATACGTGCAGATTCCATAATTATTAACCTTTTGTCCAATTTTTTGTAGCTAAAACCAATATCTATTAAAACACTCCTTAAAGTATCTAAGGACTTATAGTCATAATATGGATATTCCTTTAACTTCTCCCGAACCATTTCTAATGTTGGAACTTTGTTGTCCTTATAAAATCCATATACGATGCGACGAATCAGCTCTTGGGTACCCATATCAATTTTTTTTAGTTTTTGAATAACGCTTTTACGTTTAACAGAATGGTCAACTACATCCCCCGCTTTTAATTCTAAAAATTGTAGCCCGGCTAAGTTTTGTTAATTCACAAATTCTCGGAACAATTTGGTTGTCCGAAGAAGCACTATTTTCACCTTTTAAACAGGAATATATATTCAAAATAATTCTTTGAGTTTGTACTTGTAAGTCTTTATTTGCAAACTCGGATTGCGTCGGTTCTAAAAAAGTAGGAATTCAGGAATTTTCAACTTTTATTGCACAAAAAAAATAAATATAATAGCTCGGTTAGGATTTCTTTCTAAATAGCACTTATACGGACCTCAAAACGTCGAAAAATGTAAAAACAATTTTGAAATTTTGTACGGAATCCGTATCCGTATGTGAGAAGGCATAATTTTTGTGATGCACCTAATATTCCGTGCGTATGCAAAATAAAAATTAAAAATACCCAAATTGTCCGTTTCGTTATCACTAGTATCAAAAGGCCGCCAAAATACCATTGTAATTGTCTAATTAAAACTCGATACTAAAATACACTACAACACACACACAAAATTATCACTAATCACTAATGCAAATTTAAGAAAACATCAACAACAATTTTCCCCATTCGACACAGCACTGTATTAAAAATCATACGATACGCATTCCATCAAAATGATCTAAATATAGAACTAAAGTATTTCTAACCAACCAAATTCACAACTGACAAATCAAATTTGCGGAATATAACTCCGCCCATAATTTTTAATGACAGACTCGTCAAGTCCACGTGGACTATCTTCGAGCATCTGTACAGGGAGCGATCAATACAAATTTGGTTATATTTGTATTGTAGTTTCAGTGTGTGATGCAGTAAATTGATCGTACCCCCAATAGTTATGTAGTCTCAACTGACTTCGTATAGACTTTACCACGTTTGAATAAAAGTTTTATAATTTATGATTAAATGAATTGAGTGGTTTCAACAAACTGCTTTTTTTAAAGTTTCTGTGCATTTATTTAAAATAAAAACACATACTGTTCGTCAAAGCCTCCCTGAACAGCCGTTCCAAAATTAGATACTATTTTTTTTTTAATAATTGCAAGGTTCCGGAAGTTTCCACTGCATTCAAGCCATTTAAAGGTCTTTTATACATGATTGACCTTGACAACTGTGCCCTTATTACGTTGTGAAACATAGTGTATTCTGGTTTTAAATACATATATATATATTATAGATATGTACAAACCGGAACAAACCATCACAGGAGTACAGGACACGTGTTACATAAAATACATGGTTTCCCTAAATGTGTTCAGTAAACTAAATTCTTGTATATATACTTACATGATTACTGGCAAATTTTAATCTACTAACCATACCAAATTTTATATGCCTAGTAAATGTGTAAAGAAAGTAGGAACCGATATGGAGCGCCTAAAAATAATAAGTATTTTTGTGTTTTAAATTAATAATATGTACCGGGTGAGTCAACGATTGCGCGGAGTAAATATATGCCTTAAAGATAAGATTTTTCGAGAGCTTTTGTATGAAGGTATGGTTGGATATCTGGCACATTTTAAAAATATTTTCAATTATACAGGGTGCGCCCAAAAAGTAGGGTGTCATAAAGTTACATTTTTTAAAATGGGACACTCTATATTTGATTACATTTGTTAATTCTACGTGTTATTTCATACCTTTTTATTAATGGTTTAATATACGAAAAAGTTATAGTTTTTAAGATAATTCGAGTTATAATGAAAATTTTGCATTTGCAAGCATCTCGTTGTTGTGAAAATGCTACTTAAATTTTGACACTAAGCGATTCATAATTTTTATACTTACTAAATAAAGTCAAAAATACATATTCACTTTAAAATATTTTGACGTCTCATTTACAGGGTGTTTACTTTCTAGGACCAAAGTCAGAAAACTTCTAATTGAAAAGTATCACTTTTATTAAATGGAACACCCTATATATTTTTCTGTCATCTTATAGCTCGTCATAAACTCTGCAACTTTCGTAAAGAACGTCCTATCCCTATCTCTAATAGTTTTTGAAATAATTTGATATTTCGAGATTTAATGTCCTCGTTATAGCATTTTTTGTCAATGGATCACGCCTGTTGGATCAAACATTGGCATTAAATTTTGAAAACTTCGAGGACTGGGTGTTCGCCGCTCGGGATATTTCATCCTGTATAGTTGTTCAGCAAAAAGACACTTTTAATGCGCCTCGCCCAAAACATAAATCATATCGATTATATAGGTAATTAATTTTTTTTTAAATTCATTTTGAGTACCTACCAACTTATAAAATGACTGGACAATAAACTTTGCAGTAAAAAGGCTTAATTTTTACATTGATCTGATTCTTAATGTGTCATCCACTGCCATTATTTTCATTTATTTTCCATGGCTATTAATTGTGATCCATTGAAAAAAAATGCTATAACGAGGACATTAAATCTCGAAACATCAAAATATTTCAAAAACTATTAGAGATAGGGATAGGACGTTCTTCACGAAAGTTGAAGAGTTTTTGACGAGCTATAAGATGACAGAAAAATATATAGGGTGTTCCATTTAATAAAAGTGATATTTTTCAATTATAGAAGTTTTCTGACTTTGGTCCTAGAAAGTAAACACCCTGTAACTGAGACGTCAAATATATGACGTCAGAGTGAATATGTATTTTTTACTTTATTTAGTAAGTATAAAAATTATGAATCGCTTAGTGTCAAAATTTAAGTAGCATTTTCACAACAATGGGATGCTTGCAAACGCAAAATTTTCATTATAAGTCGAATTATCTTAAAAACTATAACTTTTTCGTATATTAAACCATTAATAAAAATGTATGAAATAACACGTAGAATTAATAAATATATTCTATCAAATATAGGGTGTCCCATTTAAAAAAATGTAACTTTATGACACCCTACTTTTTGGGCGGACCCTGTATAATTCAAAATATTTGTAAAATGTGCCCGATATCCAACCCACAGAATATTAACAGCAAGCAGAAGCGACAATACCTGTCGGTACCTTTGATATCGACTGGTCGTTTTTCAGTGACCTTCACACAACGATAACGGTCGATCCACAACTTAATACTCCGAGAAAACTTGCTTATTCTCTACACTGAACGACATTACTTTTTAGTACAGGTGCAAATGTTATAACTTGATTTTATTTTTCAAACATAAAAACCTAAAAAAAGTTGTTAATTTGTTAGTCTTGGGAATTAAGAATATTATTGAAGTAGAAAATGAAAAAAATTATTATATTAAAAAACTTTTAAATTTCTAACGCTTTTACAGATTTGTTTGAGTTTCCTTCGATTTGTGACGTGCAAAAATATGTACTTATATATTATAAACATGTTATAACATAAATTATAGAACACTATTAGGTACGTCAAAATATATCGTGACTAGGTATAATTTATCCAATGTCAGTGTGATGACATTCCAATCATTCCATACGGCGATAAACGTCGGTCTCTTTGAGACTGTTTACCGCCGTATGGACTGTCATCACACTGACTTTGGAATAACAATATACGTAGATATGGGGTGGCGTGAGATAAATACCATTTTATTAAAACGTCAGTAATTTGTTAAACAGTTTTTTGCGCTTTAAAAACTACAGTGAGGTTTTTGACAATTGCTTTAGTGTCATTGTTACTTACCCATGGATAAAAAAAATATGGTCCTTCGGGGATTAAAAAAAAGTTAATTCACCCTGAATAAGTAAAAAGCTGTTGTAAAAAACAAAAATTTTATTCAGAAATACATGTTAATTCTGAAATTACTAGAGGAATAATAATTACATATTGTTTTACATTTGCCTATTTAAAAAAACTTATATATTTGATAAAATTCGTAGCTTTCGTATAACTTTTTAAGTTCTGCATGTCCCTAAACAAAAAAGAGCATAGGCAAAACTAGTAAATATTGCGCTGTATACGAGGGAGAGGTAAAACGTTAAATTCACTCAAGAATAAAGTGCCCTTATTTTTCACTGTAGAAAATTTTGTTATAAGGAAATGTTGTTTGCACTTAAAAGTTATCCATAAATACCAAATTTCAGCTCGGTACCACAAAAAAAGTGTTTTTACTTTTTTTACGCCCCCTCGTATAACGAATCGATAGAAGCTATGCAACCTATAAATTCAATTTTTTAACACCTCTTGGGCAATTAGACACATAACTTACTTAAATTTGTTTAAATACGCGAGAACTGGACGTTTAATAAAATAACGTCAAAAATAATTCAACTTTTCTGGTGTTTAAACCCTTAAAATAAAATTCGTTTTCATTTAAATCTAGTAGCCATGAAAAATATTTATATTTGTGCTACCGAGCTAAAATTTGGTATATTTGGATAAGTTTTAAGTGCAAACAAAATTTCCTAATAAAAAAAAATTTCCACAGTGAAAAATAAGGGCAATTTATTCTTGACTGAATTTAACGTTTTCACCTCTTCCTCGTATACGGCGCAATATTTACTAGTTTTGTCTATGCTCTTTTTTACTTAAGGACATGCAACCGCCAAAAAAATTTGGTAAGTTTTTAAATAAAAAAAAACCCTTGGTGCGAACTTTCTGCCGGTCACTGTATAAAGCATACAAACCTGACAATATAATAATTTTTTTGGGAGGCTCTCCTAATGAAGGCATAATTTCTTCAGGCATTTCTTCACATGTTGGCGAAAGGTTAAAAAACTTTGTGGGTACTGCTTGCGGAAATAAGGTTTTTTTAATAGTTGCACTTCTTGAAAAATATTTTTCTTCGAAATGGTTTTCACAAAGCCGATAGTTTTTGTGTGCATTTATAATCTTTGGCAATAAATCTGGCCTACTGCAGGCGCCTATCCACAATTTTGCACTATAACAAAATATTGTATTTAAAGCAACATAATATCCATTATTTCTACCCGTTTTGAAATAAATCTACCCAAAAACTATTTTAACCAGACCTTTACAACTTATATCTTATTATTTTATTTTATCATATCAACAATTATTCGCGATTAAACATAAAAACATAAGGAAAATAATAAGCTCCATCTTTATTTATCAAGTCTGTTAAAAATATGTACCTACATCCCAAAAAACTTTAAGATTAAAAATGTTAAATCTATTATCCATATTATAATTAATTGATTATCATAATAATTACCGTTCGTACTCCTTTGGAAAACTAAATAAACTTAATCCTTGGCCGGTTTTGACTGAACAATAAGGGTAGGCACAATAATATCCAGACCTTTTACAACACAGAACGAAAACAAAATAATATCACAATTAGCTAGGCGCAACGTCAGCTCGCGGACTAAACACAATTTAGACGAGCACATGTTTTTTAACGCTACACAACAGCTTTGCGACATGCGCGTACCAAAACAGGACCCGCAAAACGCCGAGCTGTCGCTTCTCGTTGGCTGTGTGTTCTCTGATCCAACCATACCTTCATACAAAAGCTCATTATCGACAAATCTTATCTTCAAGGCCTAAAATTACTCCGCGCAATCGTTGACTCACCCGGTACCTACGTACTTATAACCCTAACTTTTTTTATTTTCACGTCTCATTTGTGTCTTATTAACATCGACTTTTATTAACTTAATATTGTTTATTGTATCTGCTGGATTTTTATTAATAACTTTTTTACAATATTTTACTATGTATTAAAAAAAGTATGCATCAACATAAGGGGAAATTTTAAAATATTTTTTTATATTTCCGTAGGTAATAATAAAGACCTTACCATGATACAAAGAAAACAAGATTTGACATTGCGCATATTATGAGGCGCGGAGAATTTGAATGTGAACTGAATTCATCAACGCCCAGCCTAAACCCCAAATCATGAAATTTTGAGGATGTGTTCTTTCTATAATCCACTAAGAAGGGATTTTTCGAAAAACGACCCCTAAGGGTGTTGAAATTTTTACAGGAATTTCTGTATCTCAGAAACTATAACTGGTAGAGAGGTTTAAAAATTGGTTCTTTGTTCTCTAAGCTGCAATTGATCCTAAATGATATTCAGTACTTACCCACATTTTCCATGATCGATTAACCTCCTTTATTAAATCGGACGCTCTAAGATCTTTCCATGTAATAAAATTGTGAAAGGGTTTTCCATTGTCTCTTCGCCAAGTAATAAAAGTGCTTCTTTGGGTGCTAATGCCCATTGATTTTACATCTTTTATGTTTATATTGGCCTCTAAAAATAATAATAGTATTTATGAACTTCCTTTTTAAAATAAATAAACGGGGTTGTTCTATAATACTTAAAAATTAAGAGTGTACAGCAGAGGTTCCAATGGGCGTTTTCACTATAACAGAATTCATCATATTCAACATATTAACATCCTATAACATGAAATCAAAACCTTATTACGTCATCGCATTATCTACGCAATTCTTTTATTTGTCAACCTCAACCGATTATATTGCTATCTTTGTTTTGATAAATTAAATGGACAAAAAGAGCTTAAAAATAGGAAACAACCCGCCCGATATTCAGGTAGACGCGGCGTTCGACCTTCAGCTGAATCACTGCGACCCATGCGTCGAGGCAGATGTGACATCAGTCAGTTTTTCGCGTGTTTTTATTAAAGAGCGCATCTTGTTTATTTATTTTCTCAGTAAATAGTTCAAAATTAAAAGGGTAAAAAATTTTTATTTTTTCTTTTATGTGATGTGCTTTTTTGTGATGAAGCAACTTTTCACAAAAATGGGAATGTAAATAGACATAATTTTCACTATTATGCGACTACTAATAGTACTAATCCCCATTTTGATAGATTGCACTCTCAAAATAGGTGGTCCTTAAATGTGTGGGACGAGGTGGTAGGGGACTATGTAATTGGACCACATTTTTTAGAAGGTAGAGTGACAGGCGGTGACGTATATTTAGATTTTTTACAAAATCATTTGCCACAATTAATTGCCCATGTTCCAACCACAGAATATTAACAGCAAGCAGAAGCGACAATACCTGTCGGTACCTTTGATATCGACTGGTCGTTTTTCAGTGACCTTCACACAACGATAACGGTCGATCCACAACTTAATACTCCGAGAAAACTTGCTTATTTTCTACACTGAACGACATTACTTTTTAGTACAGGTGCCAATGTTATAACTTGATTTATTTTTCAAACATAAAAACTTAAAAAAAGTTGTAAATTTGTTAGTCTTGGGAATTAAGAATATTATTGAAGTAGAAAATGAAAAAAATTATTATAATAAAAAATTTTTAAATTTCTAACGCTTTTACAGATTTGTTTGAGTTTCCTTCGATTTGTGACGGGCAAAAATATGTACTTATATTTTATAAACATGTTATAACATAAATTATAGAACACTATTAGGTACGTCAAAAAATATCGTGACTAGGTATAATTTATCCAATGTCAGTGTGATGACATTCCAATCATTCCATACGGCGGTAAACGTCGGTCTCTTTGAGACTGTTTACCGCCGTATGGACTGTCATCACACTGACTTTGGAATAACAATATACGTAGATATCGGGTGGCGTGAGATAAATATAATTTTATTAAAACGTCAGTAATTTGTTACACAGTTTTTTGCGCTTTAAAAACTACAGTGACGTTTTTGACAATTGCTTTAGTGTCATACTTACTTACCCATGGATAAAAAAAATGTGGTCCTTCGGGGATTTAAAAAAAGTTAATTCACCCTGAATAAGTAAAAAGCTGTTGTAAAAAAATAAAAATTTTATTCAGAAATACATGTTAACTCTGAAATTACTAGAGGAATAATAATTACATATTGTTTTACATTTGCCTATTTAAAAAAACTTATATATGTGATAAAATTCGTAGCTTTCGTATAACTTTTTAAGTTCTGCATGTCCCTAAACAAAAAAGAGCATAGGCAAAACTAGTAAATATTGCGCTGTACACGAGGGAGAGGTGAAAACGTTAAATTCACTCCAGAATAAAGTGCCCTTATTTTTCACTGTAGAAAATTTTGTTATAAGGAAATGTTGTTTGCACTTAAAAGTTATCCATAAATACCAAATTTCAGCTCGGTACCACAAAAAAAGTGTTTTTACTTTTTTTTACGCCCCCTCGTATAACGAATCGATAGAAGCTATGCAACCTATAAATTCAATTTTTTAACACCTCTTGGGCAATTAGACACATAACTTACTTAAATTTGTTTAAATACGCGAGAACTGGACGTTTAATAAAATAACGTCAAAAATAATTCAACTTTTCTGGTGTTTAAACCCTTACAATAAAATTCGTTTTCATTTAAATCTAGTAGCCATGAAAAATATTTATATTTGTGCTACCGAGCTAAAATTTGGTGTATTTGGATAAGTTTTAAGTGCGAACTTTCTGCCACTCACTGTATAAAGCATACAGACCTGACAATATAATAATTTTTTTGGGAGGCTCTCGATCCTAATGAAGGAATAATTTCTTCAGGCATTTCTTCACATGTTGGCGAAAGGTTAGAAAACTTTGTGGGTACTGCTTGCGGAAATAAGGTTTTTTTAATGGTTGCACTTCTTGAAAAATATTTTTCTTCGAAATGGTTTTCACAAAGCCGATACTTTTTGTGTGCATTTATAATCTTTGGCAATAAATCTGGCCTACTGCAGGCGCCTATCCACAATTTTGCACTATAACAAAATATTGTATTTAAAGCAACATAATATCCATTATTTCTACCCCTTTTAAAATAAATCTACCCAAAAACTATTTTAACCAGACCTTTACAACTTATATCTTAATATTTTATTTTATCATATCAACAATTATTCGCGATTAAACATAAAAACATAAGGAAACTAATAAGCTCCATCTTTATTTATCAAGTATGTTAAAAATATGTACCTACATCCCAAAAAACTTTAAGATTAAAAATTTTAAATCTATTATCCATATTATAATTAATTGATTATCATAATAATTACCGTTCGTACTCCTTTGGAAAACTAAATAAACTTAATCCTTGGCCGGTTTTGACTGAACCATACGGGTAGGCACAATAATATCCAGACCTTTTACAACACAGAACGAAAACAAAATAATATCACAATTAGCTAGGCGCAACGTCAGCTCGCGGACTAAACACAATTTAGACGAGCACATGTTTTTTAGCGATACACAACATCTTTGCGACATGCGCGTACCAAAACAGGACCCGCAAAACGCCGAGCTGTCGCTTCTCGTTGGCTGTGTGTTCTCTGGTTCCAACATGCCATTGGGGAACGGATGTGGTTTCTTCAGAGCACCCGTTCACTCTACGATATCAATTAATGATCATTTGAATGACACTTACGGTGAACGATGGATAGGAAGACGCGGACCAGTTTCCAAAGTAGATGAAAAACAGAATTAGAAACTGTTTTCAAAATATTACAGTCGAAATGTGTAGAAGCTTAAATGAATCATTTCATAGACGTATTGAAATGTGTTTAGAAATAAATGGAGGCCACTTTCAACATTTGTAGATAGGTACATAGATAATTATAATTAAAGGTGCAATATAGTTCTAGTTTTGCTTTAAAGCTTATTCAAATTATGTATTGTTTTTTGGGTTAATTTAAGTTATGAATAAATAAATACAGAACTATTGTTATTAATTTAATTTAATCTGACATTAAAGGTTTTAATTATATTTTGTTTTGATTTTGCTGGTCATGGCTAACTGGAAAATTAAAAATCATAGGTTTCTTACCAAATTTCAAATAAAAATCGAAATATTAACAAAACTAGTAAAGATAGGTATAGGGATGACTTAACAAGAATAAAGGGAAATTTTTGATTTTATATTTTCTAATTGAGAAATATAGATAATTTTATACTATCATGTTTTTTCCAAAATTTTAGGAATTTTCCATTTTTCTTGGCAACGCTGCAAAAAAATGAAAAAATAAATATGGTGTCAAATAAACAATTTTGTAGGAAAGATAAAAATGCAAAAATATACAGGGTGTCCCATTTAAAAAAATATATATTTTTGTTGTCCCACTTTTCTGGACCACCCTGTAGAAATAAAAATAATTTTAAAACATGTATTTGTTTATACATTAAAACTTTTGTGAAAACCTTTTTTGGATAACTATAATAGTAGAGCCGATATCTTACTTGGTCACACAAATGGGCCACCCTGTATAGTATGCATGACCGACTGTAAGCACAGTAATTACTTCGAGGCGCGCGGCGTTAGCCGATTAACGAGTTGCTGCCACGTTCTAAATTCTGATTTCGATTGCAAACTAATAAACACACTAAACAGGTTATAAAATAATTAAATAGGCTTCGTATTGGTATTGTTTCTTTTAACTGTAATAATATTTTTTAAAACGAATTTTTGCCTAAAAATTTTGGGATTTCTGCAGATTCTCTGCACCAATCGCCCGCTAGCGGCTTTCAGTGGCGGAGGTGTAGGTTTTTTATTACTACAAAATGAATAGATATAGACGGAGAGAATCGCCAACGTTCACCTATAGAGGACGTCCCACGCCTTGCTGTTTAAATTGTTACCAATGCCAAATAAACTGGCCTGTTGCACGTATCAACCTAACATATTTTTTCGTATTATACAGTGTCCGCATCGAATGGGATTTTTTTTATTATTAGGTATAGGTAAAAATTGAAAAGGCAGTTAGTTTTTGCTTACCTAAAAACCAAAAATGACGTATACTGAAGCAGCTGCACGACTTGCGTGACCTGTCAAATTTGACATTTTTAATAAAATAGGTTTAAAAATGCCCTTATTTAACAAAATATCGAAAAACTTTATTCGAAAAAGTTGTTTATTTAGGCATTTTTAGTCTTTGTCCGAAATTTTGACTGTCTAATACAATTTTTACTTTTTGCCAGGTTCTTGAAAATTTTGATCAACCCTCGTAGATTAACTTTTATACATCGGTGTAAAACCATTTGCCTTTACTTCATTTGTAAACTTAATGCAATTTTGTGTAAAATTTTTGTTTCCTATTATTTGTTTTGCTTCAAAAACTGAAATTGATATTGATTAGTATGTAATGTTTGATGCAAAGTTTATCTAATTACATCAGTTTTGCCAAAACCGACGTTTCCTATTTTTCTTAAGTTAGTAAACAGATGTACAAAAAGAAAATATTAGGATGCTTTCGTTGAAATTTTACTTAATTAATATTGGATTAAAAAGAATATATATTAATCGCTCGAAACATTTTATTCAACAAAAATATAGTTTAATATAATTAATTTAATTTAATATTAATTAAGTAAGATTTCAACGAAAGCTTCCAATATATTCTTTTTGTACATCTGTTTACTAACTTAAGAGAAATGAGAAACGTCGGTTTTGGCAAAACTGATGTAATTAGATAAACTTTGCATCAAACATTACATACTGATCAATAACGATTTCCGTTTTTGAAGCAAAATAAATAATAGGAAACAAACATTTTACACAAAATTGCATTAAGATTACAAATGAAGTAAAGGCAAATGGTTTTACATCGATGTATAAAAGTTAATCTACGAGGGTTGATCAAAATTTTCAAAAACCTGGCAAAAAATAAAAATTGTATTAGACTGTCAAAATTTCGTATAGAGACTAAAAATGCCTAAATAAACAACTTTCTCAAATAAGGTTTTTCGATATTTTGATAAATAATGGCATTTTTGACCCTATTTTTATTAAAAATGTCAAATTTGACAGGTAACGCAAGTCGTGCAGCTGCTTCAGTATACGTCATTTTTGGTTTTTAGGTAAGCAAAAACTAACTGCTTTTTCAATTTTTACCTATACCTAATAATAAAAAAAATCCCATTTTGCGAACTTTTGTGCGGACACTGTATGTTATTTAATTTTTTTTTACTATATGTTTATTTCATAGATTTATAATTTCTAGTTGGCTGTTATCGAGGCTGTTATATGTTATGGCTACAGCTATATTTTATTTATCGTATTATAGGTATCTTCGTTTGTTGTTTATATTATACTAGCGTGTACCCGGCCTGCGTTGCAATGCCTGGCATTATACGCCTATGAGATAATAATAAGGCGAGTTCACCATCACGTCAAGATTTATAAATACAAACCCAAACAAACCTCTAAATTTATCAGTGTTTCTCTACAATGTTATGCATGTATTATTCATAAAAACATTCCTCTTGAATCACTCTATCTATTTAAAAAAACCGCTTCAAAATCCGTTGCGTAGTTTTAAAGATTTAAGCACATATAGCTGGGGACGCGACAGCGACTTTGTTTTATACTATGTTAAGATTACAATATAACGATAATATGAATAATTTTATTTCTTTTTCACTTAAACATCCAAAAAATTATAAAAATTAATCTATCTATGTCCACATAGTAAATGGGCGGGTTTTAATGTATTTTACGTCAGACGTCGCTGTTTAAGAACGGTGTTTCGGACATTAAAGTATTTTTCACAATAAATGGTTGACTCCGTTTAACTACCTGGGACGTTTTGCAAGAGCTCGGCCATAAAAATAAACTGTCGGTCAGGGTCGGATTATAATTTGTAATTATAGCAGGTAATATTTAACTATCTTGTGCTTGCAATAACATCTTTGAGTCTTTGTGTTTCTTAGGAAGTGTTCAAGTTGTGCTACGGTTACGATACAACAATTTTAAATTATTTCCAAAAATTTATACGTATAAAAACGGATATTATGTGGCGTCCGTGGGTAAATATTAATAATAATGGTTCTTCTAGTGTTCCGTTAAGGAAAAACCACTTATCTCTTGATGCTAAAAACATTGTAATAAATGTATATAGCTCTTTACTTGACCAAGGACTTGAGGCGAGTGCTGCCGCAAGTGTAACAAGTGATATGACTAAGGTGCCTCTTACTACAGTAAGACGAATTGCAGTAAATCCCGCCAAATCAATTGTTATAGGTAGGTATACCTACATAATGTAATTTTTTTTATATATCATATCGCTGACAAATGTAATTATTTCTTTAATTTTTGCAACACTTAATTATCTGAAGCAACTTTAACCAAATACAAAAAGTTCTTGTTTTATTAGATTTTACTTGATATACTATGTATAAGGCTTTATATTTTAATTTATTTGTAAGATTTTGTGTCTAATACACAGTGGCGTAGCCAGTCTTGCGGGGCGGGAGGGGCAAACATACATGGGGGCGCTTTATGATTTTTTAGAACCACTATTAGTATTAAAAATATGGTGTTTGGTTTTCAAAATATGTTACCAAATATTTTTCAATTTCAATAAATATGTTACAGGTTGTAAAATTTGACAATAAATGATTTTTGATTTGATATGTATTATTTATTTAGGATATTTCATGTCATTAAATAATATATAATAACGAATTAAATATTTAAAGTCCTACCCTGTAGTGTATTTGCTTGTTGATTGTGTATAACAAACCGGTAATTTTATTGCTGTCAATAAGTCGATACCATTTAGGGTGAAAAATACCTATGTTGTATAATAGTATTTGCAGAATTATACCGTTGACTCTTACTGCCAAAAATAAACTACCTGATTAAACTCTATTGTATACGCCTCAACCTCTTCAAAGGGGATTAAATGGGATCAGGGTCGGCTTGAAAATGTACCTACACCACATGATTTATTTTTATAATTTAAAATAAATAGATAGGTATTTTTAATTTTAGGTAGGTACCTATAATAAATGTAAAATAATGATAACAATTAATGATAATTGAAAATAATATAATTTAAAAGTATAACTATTACGATAACAAGTACAATAAAAATTAATTAAATTCTGAAAAACTATTGATAATTTATTCAAAATTTAACTCTGTATCACTATCACTATCTTCATCTAAGCCTAAACTTATAATTAAGGGTTGAACATTTGTAATCATACAATTGTAAGAATTTTCCACCTTAAGTACATGCTGTACACAGTTTTTCCAGCTGTCTGCAAAAATTTTTCTTACTTCGTTTTTAATTAATTTTACTACATATGCATTTAATGTAGGAGAAATATTATTTCTCCTAATATTGGATTTTAATTGGTGCCATATTAGCTCAATAGGATTGAATATACAATATAGTATGGAGGAAGACGCAACACTGTATGTCCATTTTCTGCTGCAAGTTTGTCACACTCATATTCCTTATTTATTTTAAAAGCTTTTAATGCTTCTAGCAGTTCTCGTTTTTTGTAAGTTTCTTCACAATATAAATCATTTTCAATCACAAAATTTTGAATTTCTGCTTTTGTATTATTAGAATTGGGAATGATTTTTGCTTGCCGACTATGATAACTAGCATTGTCCATTACAATGACGCTATTTTCAGGTATATTTTTAAGGAGTTTATGTTTAAACCAATCTTCAAAAAGTTGTGCGTCGGTATCTCTTGATCTTGATGGTAATCTAAAGAAGAATCTGCTATGTTTTTAGCTGAAAGCAACAGACAAATTGGAACAAACCCGTTCTCTGAACCAGCATGTAATATTGTAATTCTTTTGCCTTTATTTGATGGTGCCTTGGTTTGACATTTTTTGGAAGAACCATCCCAACCTTTTCTTGGAGTGTCATGGGTATCGAACCATGTTTCGTCAAGGTAAATAATTGAACGATTTTCTTCTCTAAATTGTTTAACAGCTGTTAAATATTTAAGTCTCCATTCCCGTGAACGTTGAGATTCCATTAATGCTTGTCTTTTATTAATGCTTCGGTATTTAAAACCCATTTTACGCAATATTTTCCTTCTGCTAAAGCATCCACCGAATTAAAATTTCTACTCAACAAAGATTGATACGAAGGCGTAGAAGGGCCACATAAATTTTTTTTTAATATTCCGACTTTAAACTCGGAATTTAACTAAATTCCGACTTTAAACTCGGAATATAACTAAATTCCGACTTTAAACTCGGAATATTACTAAATTCCGACTTTAAACTCGGAATTTAACTAAATTCCTACTTTAAACTCGGAATATTACTAAATTCCGACTTTAAACTCGGAATTTAACTAAATTCCGACTTTAAACTCGGAATTTAACTAAATTCCTACTTTAAACTCGGAATTTTACTAAATTCAAATAATTCAATACCATACATGAGCTGGGTCCACCGTTAATTTGAGAGAAAAACAAAAAACACGTCATTTTTTTTTATTTTTTAATAAGAAAGAAAGTTGAAAAAATTTATATGTCAATCTGTCAAATTTTGACAGGTGTCACATCAACTTTCTTATTTAAAGAGATAAACAATTTTTGATTTAAAAGTTTTTTTAAATAAAAATTTTCATTTAGACATCATGTAGCTACCATCCCAGACAAGAAAAAAATGTAAAAAAAATTGACATTTACCTGTCAAAATTTGACAGCTAAAGTATAACTTTTTTTCCTTACTTTTGATATCGCATTCTTGCACCTACGATACTAGACAATAAAAAAATGAAAAAAAATTTGACACCTACCTGTCAAAATTTGACAACTCAGGTAAAAAATTTCGTTAGTTAGGTACTGACAATTTCTTAAATTTCGTTTTTTTAAGCAGCAATTACCAGACAAACGAAATGGATTTGTGAAAAAACTATACATACCTATTTGATAGGACGATCTTGGGTTGTGAAAAAACTATACATATTTGATAGGACGATCTTGGGTTGTGAAAAAACTATATATACAGGGTGTTCTCAAAGTTGAGTCATTTATTTTACCAGGTTGTAGAACTCGTAAAAATAAGTAATTGTACCAAAAATCATTTATATAAAAGTTGCAGAATAAAGAAGTCATTAACAATTGGAAAAATTTTAAATTTAAAAACTTAAGACCTGCTCTTTGGTATTCTCGACCACTGCGTTTTATTTTTATTGCAACTCACAATAATTCATTACTCACCGGCAAAATGCATCCCGATGTTACAAAAATTGTTCAAATTATCACCATTTGTTCGGTTTGCGCAATGTCTTGCTCGGCGTATCCATGAGTGACTACACGCTTCAAAAATAAAATCCGGGTGTCCACGAACAACATCACAAGCGTTTCTGATGCGCTGTTGTAGTTCTTGCACAGTATTTACCTCTGCATCGTGATAAACCAACTGTTTTAAATAGCCCCACAGAAAAAAATCGCAGGGCGTTAGATCCGGAGAGCGTACAGGCCAAGAAATGTAGCCATTGTGCCCTATCCATCTATTAGGAAACTCATTATTTAAATGTTCCCTAACTTCTCGTCTAAAATGTGGCGGTGCTCCATCATGTAAAAGCCACATATTCTGTCTCACATTTAAAGGAACATCTTCTAATAATTGTGGCAGAGTGTTTTGAAGAAAGTCTAAATAAATGTCATCTATCAGTCGAGCTGGAAAAAAGTAAGGCCCAATAAGCATGCAATTTACTACGCCAGCCCAAACATTTACTGAAAATCTGTCCTGAAAATGGGTTATTTTCACAGCATGCGGATTTTCCACTGCCCAAATATGGTTGTTGTGAAAATTTGTAACTCCATTTCTTGTAAATGTGGCCTCGTCAGTAGCCAAAATAAATTTGGTAAAATTTTCATTTCTGTTGTATTGATTGAATAGCCACTGACAAAATTCAACTCTTCTAGGACCATCTTCGGGTTGTAACGCTTGTACCCGTTGATAATGGTAGGGATAAAGTTGTTCTTGTCGTATAGTCTTCCACACTTTGCTATGAGCAGTTCCAACTTGAGCTGCTACTGACCTAGTGGACGTTGTTGGGTCGTTTTCGACAATTCCTAAAATGTCCTCCTCAATCTGTACCATTCGTGGAGGAGGTCTTCCAGCGTGACCACCTCGTTGTTCCTTTAAGTAGCCTGTGTCGCGAAGTCTTGTAACTAAATTTACAAACATCCGCGGAGCCGGACGATTTCTTAAAGGAAACCTTTCCGCGTACAAACGACATGCGGCGGCTGCATTTTGTTGGCACTCCCCGTAAGTTAATATTATGTCCACTAGTTCATTGTTTTCATAAACTTGCGCCATTTTTATCGCACAAAATGCCCAAAAATCAAAAATATCACGCACTTTAGCGAATTATTTAGCACTGGTCAAATCGAAATTCGCACTAAAGCCCGTAAAATGAATGAATGATAAGTAATTTGTATCCTACAAAAAAAAGGGCATACCTTATCGCCAGTAAACAAAACATTCATAACGCAGTGGTCGAGAATATCCAAAAAGCAGGTCTTACAGTTCTTAAATTTTACATTTTTTCAATTGTTAATAACTTCTTTATTCTGCAACTTTTATATAAATGATTTTTGGTACAATTACTTATTTTTACGAGTTCTACAACCTGGTAAAATAAATGACTCAACTTTGAGAACACCCTGTATTTGATAGTACGACCTTGGGTTATGAAAAAACTATACCATTGTGAAAAACTACAGACACCCGAACAGTGCCGTGCCCGAAGGGTTCAGCACAACAGTATTGTTACAAGTATGCAACGATCTTAGGTTGCAGAAAAAATGACACACACGCGAATAGTGTCGTGTTCACATATATTTATTACGAATTGAAAAGATGAGAGAAAGAGAGAAATAGGTAGCCAAATATATGGATGAAAATTTAAACGAAAGGATAGCTCTCTGCCCTTGAAATGAATGCCAAAATATTAAAAAACAAAAACATTTACCTACAATTTTTTTTTTAAATGGTGTAAAATATTTATTTGACACTATTTTTCGGTATTTCAAGTTTTCATATAATATTAAAAGTATATTCTGTCATATTTTCAAGTTTTGACAGAATTTTAAATTTCGACAATTTTTCCATGCATGTCTGAAAATATTATGAAATCCATAAAAGGCAAGTTTCCTCGAAAACTGTGAGAGATACGGCAACAATGTATATAACTATTAAGTAGCATCTCTATGAGATCTTCACTTTTACTTCTTAGAAATTTTTGGTAAGTCTCATAGTTTTCTAGATATTGACTATATCTCGGAACTGATAAAACTTAAATGGAAACTCTTCAAATAAAAAAGTTGTCTTATTCTATGGTCCACATAAAAGGTTATATTGACTTTTGTTCCAAAGGCCGTAATAAGGGAGGTATTGAGGAAAATATAAAAAATGGCAAAAAAATTTGAGATTATAAAATTCCGAGTTTAAAGTCGGAATTTAGTTAAATTCCGAGTTTAAAGTCGGAATTTAGTAATATTCCGAGTTTAAAGTCGGAATTTAGTTATATTCCGAGTTTAAAGTCGGAATTTAGTAATATTCCGAGTTTAAAGTCGGAATTTAGTTATATTCCGAGATTAAAGTCGGAATTTAGTTAAATTCCGAGTTTAAAGTCGGAATTTAGTAACATTCCGAGTTTAAAGTCGGAATTTAGTTATATTCCGAGTTTAAAGTCGGAATTTAGTAATATTCCGAGTTTAAAGTCGGAATTTAGTTATATTCCGAGTTTAAAGTAGGAATTTAGTTAAATTCCGAGTTTAAAGTCGGAATATTAAAAAAAAAACTTATGTGGCCCTTCTACGCCTTCGTAGATTGATACACATTTTTAATTATTAGTTTGGCATCGGTACATAAATGCTTTCTTTTAAAAATGACACTTGAAGATGCCCCCCTATCAGCACAATTCCAAGGACGCCACATTCTACCAGTAATAAGCATAACTAAAAAATTACTCGCCGAAAAACCACTACAGACTAAAATTATTAAAAATCAGTTTGTATTTGTATATGAATCAGGCATAGGTATAAATTGAATATGTACCTGGTCCGGCTCTGCTCGAAAAGGTTTTAAAATTGGGGATTTCATTATTTATTTTATGGTCAAAGGGATAATGAGCGTTTATTACAGTCAAAAGATCAACGGTATAATTCTACAAATACTATACCTATACTTAAACTAAATTCTAGACAAGAGAATTTTTACCTCGTATTGCTTTCTTTATAATATTTATTATATTAGTCCATAATTCTTCTGGATTGATTTCTACTGCATTAAAATCTGGGTAATGTAGGTTTACCTAAAGAAAAAAATACTGGTTTAGAATTATTAGATATATTACTATGTATATAAAATTTAAAGTTATAACCACAGCCCTATAAAAAAAGAATGCTATTCCCCACAAGACCTTTATTATTAAAATTTACCTCTCTTGCCGAACCACAGCGAGTCGGCGAGCCAATGAAGCCTATTGTTGTGGGATATACTTGTTCGCGTATTTATTGTGGTGTTTTTTAATTTTGTTGAACAATTTGTTGTGTTTTTGTGATATATAAACTTTCAAAACAATAAGTATGCCACTGCGAGTTTAATTCATATCATAATTATTGTTTTAATGGTGTGAAAAATGCTGCAGAGGATATTATTATCATCTCTTTCAACAAGTAATGAAACATTATGATGTTCACTTTTGGATAAAGAAACCCAAAATCATTAAGCAAGCAAGGGCAAATATAGGTAGTTTCCATGTTCCTTTTAAACTGCAAAGTAAAAATCTTTGCTTTGCTAAGGAACGCTTCGCGAACAACTTTGTACAGTTCGTATGGGAAATAGAGAGGGGTGTACTCAACCGCGGCAAGAAGGGAGGAAAAAGTCTTTGCTGTGCTGAGTTAAATTTTTAAAACGAACGCTCAACTTAGACGTTGACTGTGCTTTGCTATTTAAAAGAAGGTTGAAGGAACTCAGTAGTGTAGAAATGGGAATTGACCTTCTCCCCCCACTCCTTCCATTTGACCTTGACCGCATAAGTGGGCAGGTGGTCATTTGACCTTGAGGTGTGTTGTGACCTTCGATGATGTGACCTTGACCAAACATACATTTAAGCAGGTGGTCATTTGACCTTGAGGGTTGTAGATGTTTGGATTTTACATCTTGTAACCTTGATCACCATAAGTGCTTCCACCCCTTATAGTGGCTACTCCACCATCAATATTGTCGACCTTGAAAATTACTATAAATTTGATTCACCTTCTAAACTGTTTACAGTCACACAAGCATAGCAGTAGTATTAACTGTGGCATTGAAAAGTGAATAGAAATATTTTTGTATTGTGTGTGTGTGTGTGTGTGTGTTCCGAGAGTGTATATCGAAGGTAGTTTAAATTGTTTTATTACATATTTCAATAATGAACATTTCACAGCAAACCTTGAGTGAAATTAATAATACGATAAACAAAGATATGGAATTTCCTGAGCGTAGAACGATTTCAACCTTGGAGGTGGGAAAAGTTTATATCATTAAAAAGCTTCAACCAACCACATCACGTTTTGGTAAAACTATTGTTGCCACGTTATACGATTCATTACATGATGCAACATTTCAAACATTTTTACCTAAACGTGCTGTTGATGTAATTACTGTCGATATTATCGATATTGTAAATATATCAAGCGATAAATATACATTAACTTATTTGGGGCAAAGTTTAAATGGATCACCGGGAAATGTCAAACGATCAATTATAAATTTTGGTTGCTTGGAGTAACCTTTTTAAATTTTCATTTAATCCCATTGTTTATCATATTATTTAATCATTAGCTGAATATGTAATATAATAGTGGAAAACAACAACACACATGTGAGGAAGCACATACACAATAATTTAAAGTATTTTCTATTTAAGATGTGTGACGAAGACGCTATTAGAGCCGCTCAAGATTTATATATTAATGAATTATCACATAAATTATGTGATATGGGTGAAGAAGCTCTTAAGTCAACCTGGGACCAGCCCGGTTTTGGTTTGTTTTTTAATCCAAGTCAATACAAAAAGGATATGGTGGATTCAATACGTTTTGCAGTTGGAGCTCATCTTTGCCAAAAATTCATATATGGTTCCATTGGTTTAGATGAATTTTGTACCGGTATGTTTAATGAACAGCTGGAAAAGTTTCTTATTGACATTCCAAATATTTCAAAAGAAACATTGTTAAATTATGGTAAGATGGACGTAGACGATGATGGTGACCATAACAAACATGAAACTGATACCAGCAACTTGGGGATTAAAGAAAGCAAAGAAGAATTGAATAAAGAAGAAAAAGAAGAAGAGGAGGAGGAGGAGGAGGAAGAAGAAGAAACAGAACAAATAGACAATTCCTTGTATGTGTGTTGTGGTGGTGGTGGTGCCGGCAGTAATGGGGAAGCAATTAATGATTGGTGCAGCAAATGCATTAACCTAATTTTTTATAATGAAAATTTGTAAATAAATTATCTTTTGTGTAAAACAATGTTTTATTTCCACCAACGCATAAATAAGTATATATAAGTAAATGTAATATTAAAAACTGATTAGTTGTAAAGAAAAATGGGTCGTGTTAACAACACAATTGATAAATTTGGGCGACATAGGGTAAATCAACAACAAGTGCAATTAGTGCGTGCTTTGCCTGGTATTGGTTTTAAACTAACCTCAGACGGACAATACGACATTGGTGGAAAGACTTTATCAAATGTTGCGAGCCCAACTAAAGATACTGATGCAACAACTCGAATATATGTTTTTAATGAAATTCACACTTTACGCAAACAGGTATTTGAAGCAATGAATAAGGATTACTTCCCCCATTTCAATAAACTTCAAAGTGATTTTGAGGAAAAAACTAATAAGGTTATCTCAGACCTTGAGATGAGAATTGTAGCCCTTGAGAAAGGACGAACAAACGCATCCACCTATTTAGTCGTCCCAAGGTCAGGAAAACCAAAAGTCAAATATTGAACATCCAACTTCATTGGTTTACCCACTCCCAAAAAATCCTCGAAGGTCAAATTAACAGAAGGTTATCTGTTATGTATAAATACACACACACACAAATAGTGGTTACTCATTCTGTATACCTACACCCATACGCATCTGTCAAGTATTCTTCTGAAAATTTAAAAAACAAAATGTCATCTGAACGTCAAACTGCATTGGTTTACCCATTTTCCAAAAATGGTCGTCAAATGTGTGTCAATTGCGAGCATTGGGAAATAATAGGAGGGACGAGAGGTTTCTGCGATTGGTGCACAAAAGAGTTCCCAATACAAGATCAATCATCGTCATCAACAAGACCAAATCCAACTCAAACACCTAATATATTGGGGGGTGTTGGTGGTGGTGGTGGTGTCCCATCCCAATACAACAACCCAACCGAAAATGTTGTAAGCGATGAAGAGGAGGATGCATTAAATAATACAATAAGTCAACCAGTAGGACGAAGCCCATCACCATCAATGCCGGATGCACCGCTTGACACTTCAGACGAAGAGTATTTCAATGGTGGTGAGGATTATGATGATGATACAGATGATGATGAAAATGAAGAACGACGATTTCGCGCCATCTGCATTCGTAAGAATGAACTTCTCCAGTTTGGATATAGACCATAGTATATATTAATAAAAAATGTAAAATATGTAATAAAACAATATTTTAGAGTTATAACCGTTTTTTATTTCTTTTTACATACACCATCAATTATTATTAACAAATCATTCTCAATAAAATTTATTTATACAGTCACATTTCAAAAAAAAAAAAACACTTTATAATGATGTTGTTACATAGAGTACATAAGCTATTGTTTATACAATATTAGACTTTTCTATCCATGAGTTGGTACAATCAATTATTATTAACAAATCGTTCCCTATATTTTTTTTTCTATAATCCCAATCCAAAACGGTTGCCAAAGCTATTTCCATTTGGTTTATTCTTCTTTGAAAACGGTCTCTATCAGCTCTAAGCTGTTGAAAGTTGCTTTTTCGAGCCTGTCTATATGCAAATGCCCAAACAAATGTTAGGTGTACTGTATTTATTTCTTCTTTAAATGTTACTTTCTTCATGAAGAATATTATGAAAATGATGGATTTATACAATATTAGACTTATTTATCCAAGAGTTAGCTTGGTTTGGAAACCCTAACCATTTTACAAACAACTGATCAACGTGATTTTTCTTACGTTTTCTGAGAATTTTTTCCACTAAATAAACATCTGGGCTGTTTGTTTTCTGCAACTCTGGCTCGTAAAAACATCCTTTAATCGGCTGTCCTTCTTCCAACGACTCCAATAGGTATGTTGGTGGGTTGGTTACATTAACTTTTGATATTTTAAACAGTTCCGTTGACCAAGAAGGTGTATATCCTTTGTCAAATATACTCTTATATTTGCTAATACGAACAATATCACCCAAACGGTATTTTCTTTTTTTTGGAAAGATTTTCAAATAGTCATAAGCATTAATTGGCGTATCTTCTTTCACATCTTTCGGTTTCATTCCAATAGTTCGATGTTTAGTGTTGTTATAAGCTTTCGTTATAGATGGTAATATTTGCAACCATCTATATGACCCCCTAGCTGAGAATTGCTTATACAAATTATTTTTCAGAGTTCGTATAACGCGTTCAACAATAGCAGCTTTCTTTGTGCTGTAGGTGGAATAATGGTTTATATTATATTTTTTCATAAGAGCTTGAAAGTTACTATTATAAAATTCTTTTCCTTGATCACTATTCAAATTGGATGGTGTATATGAGGCCTCTTTAATTATGCTCTTCATCGCATTAGTAACTTCAACACCGGTCTTGTTTTTAACAGCTCTAGTATAAACAAATTTCGAGTAACAGTTTATACAGACGACGATGTAACGGTAACCATCGTTTTCATCAGCATATTGCTGCATTTCAGCCAAATCAATTTGCCACAAATCTTTATATCCCTTTATTATAGTGTGTCTTCTATTAAAATTTTTTCTTGCATTTCTGTGTAGTTCGTTTACAATTTTAAGTTTTTCGGGGCTAGGATCCATAGTAGCTTGTCTTAAGGTTTGCTTAACACTAATGTAAGTAACTGATTGTAATACTTAATATATTATTCCCTCTTCTCGAAGTTCTTCAATAATTGACATAATTTCATTATCATGCCCTGTATGTCCAGCTAGTTTTGAACTCCACAATAGGCGTAATCGATCCACCAACTCATTGGGTTTATTCCAATAGACATACTGAGATTTCTTCGATGATAGTGTCTTCTTTACTGGTAACCGAATTTTAGCCGTCTTCTTTTGTCGCACTATTCCAGCGCCAAGTTTAGTTTCCTCAATTAATGGTTTAATGATTTGTTTATATTTTTTCCATCTAGTTTCTGTTAAACCATTATTTTTATCATACTTGACGTATGCGGCATTTGTTAGATCTAAAATATCTTTGTAATTTTGAAGAGTGTCTTTATTCAATTTATCTTCGTTGCCCAGGATTTGTGGTGACTTTAGGAAAATCAGATCATAAAGATCAGTATTACCATCAAATCTAGCAATATTTCTCTCGTTTTTATATAATGCAACTTGTCCATTATTAAAACGTACCTCCACGTCACCGATATAGGTTTTTTCTTTATTAGTTTTTCCTAAACCATAATGAACACCATAAATGGTATCATAATGAGATGGGTGCTTTTGTAACCCTAATAAATAGTTATGAATACGTTTAGAAGGTGATGTAGATACATTAGATATATTTGATGTTTGTTCCGACTGGTTTGATGGAGAGGGTGTTGCAAAAACCGATTCGTATTGGCTATGCTTTGGTGTAGATGTTTGAAATGTTTCCTTCGGCAATTCATCAGATTTATCTTCATCTGATGCATCAGTCGATATATGTGATAAGTCCCTAGTTTTGCTTAAAGTGTGACGACTTGTTGGTTTAGTTTTAGTGTGTGATGGAGACGGTTGTTGTTGCTTCTGCTGCTGCTGTCGTTGTTTTACTACATTGGATATGGATGATAGTGGTTTAGTAATCGGCTCGTAAAACTTTTCTAAATCGACATGATTTTGCTCTTTAACTGCTTTAATTTGCTTAAATTTTTTTCTCACAGCATTGGTAGTTTCCAATAGCTTACGCTTTAAATCGATTTCTTCATTCATGATGTTTTCAAATGAACGGTCAATGGTGAAATGATCCTCTAGGGTTACATCTATAAATATATATAGCTATCAAATCCCTTGCGATATCTCCCCGCATTGATTTCACTATCTTTATCGATAACTAAAAAACCATACTTATTACCCCAACATTTGGCACACATCTCTTGAAATTGTGGAAACATAAGATCGGGTGAAACATGGTCGGAAAATATGTGTCGCATATTCATCTCATCCTGTTTAAACATTATAATAAAGTTGGCATTATCTCGCACTAGTTGCTTTGGAACACGTGAATATGTTTGGGCTAAGTAAAAGGCATCCACGTTTTTGTGTCGTCCCATACTGAAGTACGATCTTATAACATCCTGCTTCTCACACATAACATCATCAAAAATAAATACAGAGTTTGGTTTCGCATCTGATGGTTCCACTATATTATTTCCATCACTAAAAGTGTAGTAACCAAGCCCCTTAATCGGAGAAAGAATTTTTTTTAAATACTCATATTTCGGTTGATAAAGCGACTTTGAGTAAATATAGATATTTTCAAAACGTAAACCCAATGGGTGGGTTAACAATGATATCATAACATTGGTTTTTCCACAATTTGACGGACCAATTAGCAATCCGCGAATAGATGATGGAAGCAGCGGTCCATGTCTTCTTAATACTTTCGGTTCATGACCGGATCCAACCTTTTCATCAAAATTATCGACTCGCAGTTTCTGTTTAAGCTCCACAATTTTCATTTTTACTATATTTGCTTATTGTTTTCACGTAGGCAATCATTCAGATGTTATCCGTCAAGCGAAGTAGACGGTCTCGTTTATCAAGTAAGACTGGAGCTGGTATTGTTAATTCACTTATTAATAGGCTACCAGTTGAGTTGCATATCCCCGGTTATCAATATTGCGGACCCGGTACCAAAGTAGTAAAACGTGTTAAACGTGGTGATCTTGGAATAAATCCATTGGATGCCGCATGCAAAAAACACGATTTAGCCTATTTGCATAACAGCGAAGATTTAAGTGCACGTCACCAAGCCGATTACGAACTCGAGCAAAGTGCTTGGAAAAGAGTAAAATCGAATGAGGCTAGTGCAAAAGAAAAGGCAGCAGCTTGGTTAGTAACAAACATTATGAAAGCAAAACAGCGTTTCGGTATGGGTATGTCAACGACTAGTCGAAATAAGCGTCGTCGCTTTCGACGTGTAAAGGTTTCAAAAGGGAAGGGAGTGAATAAGCTTAGACAACGGCAGCGACCAAGACGAAGACGTCAACAACCCAAGAAAGCGAGGGTGAATAAGCTTAGACAACGTCGACCGCAACGAAGACGTCATCAACCCAAGAAAGCTTTTGGATCTGCTTTGAGACAACCTATTCGATCTCAATTACTGAAAGCTGTTGCAGGGGGAAAAAAGGTTATTGAAAAAAATCTAATGCAAGCATCGAAAATAGCTATAACAGCAGCACGTAAATCTGTAAAGTCAGCCGGTGGTAAACGGAAAATTCGCACTCCCAGAATTATACCAATCCCTAAAACTGGTGGATTATTACCGCTAATACCGATATTCGCAGGATTGTCCGCCTTGGGGTCCCTAGCAGGAGGTGCAGCAGGAATTGTGCGGGCTTTAAAGACTGTAAAAAATGCAAGTGCTGAAAAAACAGGTGCCACCTTACGTCTATGTTCAAAAGGAAGTGGGCTGTTCCTTAAACCATATCGTAACGGCATGGGCTTATATCTAAATAACAATGGTGGAAATTCAAAAAACTAATTGAAACCCTACCTCGAAGACCGCTATCCAATATCGATCTAGAAAAGTATGCGTTGCTAATGAAAATACCACATTTTCGAGGGGTGTATATGAGAGATGCGCTGCCTCTGCGAGCACCGAAACGTTACGAAGCCGCAATTATTAATTTGGATAGTATATCGGGAGGTGGGACTCATTGGGTAGCATATAGAAAAAACCGATTAAACGTAACATATTATGATAGTTTTGGAGATTTACCCCCTCCCATCGAATTGGTGCATTATCTGCAAAGGGGGCCCGAAGCATCAAGGAAAATTTACTATACATATGAGCGTCAACAAGATTTTGGAACAGTCTGGTGCGGACATTTGTGTTTGAAGTTTCTCTCCGAAAATGGAAACAATGATGGATGTGAACACCCCACAAATGGATCGCGATAACTACACTAAAATGTTGTTATCACTAAAAGCATACAATCAAGTCGGTGGATTGAATAAAATGTCTACAAAACAACTAGAATATATGCCTAAGGAAGTGATGATAGCGTTAGCCCCAAATGAAATTGCATGGGTTTGGCATAAGTTACCTGCACATTTAAAAAATGATTGCGACATGTTAAAATATCAGTACTGTAACGAACATTACAACGATATCAACGACAGCAGTAGCGGCATCGGTAGCAGCACCGGAAATAATTTGGAATATGATGAAGGAGATGGACCAACGCCTAAAAAGTTATTTTGTTGTTATTGTAAAATCAGCGATGTCAAAATAAAAGCTGAAAGATTGAAACGAAGTCCCAGCTTAAACCCGTTAAACTGTTGTAAACAACAATAAAATACCCACATAATATGTTTCATCATCAGTCATGTCTTACACATTCACGCTAACAGGACACTCTAGTGTTTTAAACGCGGATTTTTACCCGCCTATTGAATTGAATCCAGCCCATAAGTATGGTCTCGCATTGTTGGGATTTTACACATATAATTCAATTTTCAACGTCGATGAAAGTAATTGTTGGTTTGCCTACAGGAAAAACGATAGTGAAAAGTCGATTGATGTAAGGATTCCACCAGGAGCTTATGAAATAAATGAAATTGCCAATGCCATGCACACAAGCTTAGAAAAGTCGTGCAAACAAGAAAAGTGTGATGGATTATTCTCATTAGTGGCCAACAATAATACATTAAAATGTGAACTCAGGTCGTTATATAGGATTGATTTTAGTGGAAAAAACAGTATCGGTGGGTTATTGGGCTACAAACCGGTTGTGTTAGAAAGTGGAAAACTACATGAGTCAACTAGTAACGTGGACATAATGAAAGTTCGTATTATAAGGGTGGATTGTAACATTATTTCCGGAGCATATCTAAACTCCAAAGAAAGCCACACCCTATTCGAATTTGACATCGATGTTGAGCCCGGTTACAAAATTTCCAAAGAACCTCAAAATAATATTTATATGTCGATAATGCCAGAAGGACGTCAGTCAATAGACAACATTACTCTACGCATCTTGGACGATAACGGTGTTTTGATAAATTTTCGAGGTGAGAAAATTATTGTTAAACTGGAACTGAAAAGAATTTTATAAATATGGGTTTCTGTTATAATCGTCAACTGAATATGTTGTCAAACACTAAGAATTCTAGAAGCATTAAACATAAAAGTCAACATATAACACATCCCAGACTCATTCGCAATCCAGACGTTAGAGTGAAAAGACGTAAACAATTGTCAGCGAAAGAACGCAAATTTCTACAATCGATTGGTTTGAAAATACGAAAATAAAAATGGCTAGCACCAGTGACAAAATTGAAGTTTTTACCGAACCCATTTTCGATAATTCCATAATCAGTTTACAGGAACACACATACAAGCCATATGGTTCTCCGTCGTTTAACAACTCTGACGAAATTCGTATCCCAGTGCACTTTCAGGATATAATTTTGGACATATCAGACAGTTACATTTACATCGAAGGAAAATTTAAAAGTAAAGATGCTACTAAAAAATGTTATCTATCAAATAATGCAATCGCTTTTCTGTTCGATGAAATCCGCTATGAAATGGGTGGTGAGCAAGTTGTCGTCGTTCGAAAACCCGGCATTACTTCAACATTGAAAACTATGACGTCGTTGGGTGCATCCCAAAAAAGGACTCTTATGGCATGTGGATGGGGTTTGGATGATAAAAACCAGTGTATTTTTGATCCCACCAGCAATGTATTTTCGGGAAAGTTACCTCTAAAATATCTTATGGGGTTTGCCGAGGATTATACTAAGGGAATATTTAATGTTAAACAAGAACTAATTTTTATTATCGCCCGCACTTTTACCAATTGTTACATTGGTGAAGTAGATGCAGACATTACTATAGAAAAAATAGAATGGAAAATTCGTCACATTATTCCCGACGATCGGCAAAAATTAAAAATTTTGTCTCGCATTAATAAAGGCGGAAATAATGCAACCATTCCAATGGCATATCGTAAATGGGATCTTTACGAACTACCTGCTTTGCGACAAACATCATCAGATGTATGGGCCTTAAGAACAAGTACGAATCTTGAAAAACCAAGATATTTGATTATCGGGTTCCAGTCAATCTCTGCTTCCGATAATAGAGAAAAGGATGCTACTCAATTTACAACCGCTGATATCAGCGACATTAGGCTTTATCTTAACTCTACGGTATTTCCTTATGAAAAATGGAATTTGAATTTTGCGAAGAAACTGTATGCGCCAGCATATTACAACTATGAGAATTTTCAAGTAAGCTACTACCAACGAGAAATGAACGACCCAATGATGAGCTTTGCCGAGTACCTGAATAATCCCATATTCGTAATCGATTGCAGTCATCAACCAGAAGCGATTAAATCATCTACTGTGGACGTAAAGTTGGAATTTGAAACACGCAAGGGCAAATTTCCAAAAGACACTAAAGTATACGCACTTATAATTCACGACGCATTCTTTAGCTACAATATATTAAACGGTTCCGTTACTAATAAATCGATGTATTAATTTTAAGTTAATATTATTATTCACGTAATGTAGAAATAAACCCATAAAGTAGATATTCTGTGTTTTATTTTGTAACTATAAGGTACTACTACTAAAATTACATTAAAATATTTTGGTGCCCCATAAGGGCGGGTAGTCCAGGTGCGCAGCGGTCGTCAACATTGAGTGAAAAGATGCTTTACGGTGTGCTTGAGTCCGCCGGGCCAGATTCTACAGCGTCCTCAAAGTTCCACCACGAAGTGGAGTCGCAAGGGCCGCTAAATTCGTCATCGACGACGTCTAATGACGGCCTTGCTGAGGATGTCGTAGAGTCCGGCTCTGCGGCACCAACACTGTTGCCAGAAGGAGGCAAACCGTGGTCGTAAGCAACATCCCACTCGAGATTTTCGAGAGTTGCGGCACTCCAAGTCGAATGGGAAGATGACCTGCTTTCAGGTCGTTCGCCTTCAGCCATGACTTGGTTTTGCATGAAGAAATAACGAATTTATTTCAAATATGAATAATTAATGTAGTTACCAGACTGTGTGAACTAAGCAGTGGAGCCCTCTTATATTTACTTCAGAAACTAACGCTGCGGTTTTCGAACCAAGCGTCAGACTCTAGTACTTCTTTCTTGACACATTTATTGATCGTACAGGAGTACTGATTAGCTTATGTACTACTAATAGAGATGGCGCTAAATGCAATATGTAACCAATGGATTTCTATAATATTAGTTTAAGTATTTTGGTGGATTGGCTAACGTCATTCCTCCGCCGGACTCACTATGTCGAGACTTATGCTTAAGTCAACAAGAGAGCCCATTATTGCGGATTATTGGGAAAAATGGAGGCTAAAGAACAGCCATAAACCGACTCAGGTTGTCGAACCTGTACCTAGGGTTCCGACACCACCACCTCCGCAGGTTCCTACCGAGCCTGTCGAGATGGTGGAAGGGGAGGAATTTATCCTCGGACCTGAGGAGCGAGATGCTCTATTAAGAGAGCTCTCGGAACGTCGACGCGAACGTCGCGCTCGGCTTCAGGCTGAAAGGCCTCGAAACCGTCGAGCACCAGCGCCGCGGTCGGTGCAAATCGCGAGGGGAGAGCAGCCACTCTAGCTGCATCTCAATAATGAGCCCTCCATTTTTCCCTGTAAATCAGCCCTTTTCAGGGCTACCTGCCTCTTCGGAGGCTCATAAGAATTCAAAGTAGTTAGTTGGTCACTAAATGACGCGATTTTTGATCAAAACTAAACGGTGGGAATAACTAAGACTATCTTAATAAGAAATTTTTAGAAGTTCTTTTACTTACCATTACTTATTATTATAGAACAAATAAAACGTTTATTTTATAGAAAAAGTATAGGTTACAAGAAATTATTATACCATATTGTATTGAACATATTGTCGAAGTTGTTACTACGAACAAGTAAGCTTAAGCTCAAGCAACTTTTTCCAAAGTATCGATTAAAAATATACCATATATAGGTCAAATGACCACACTCAAGTGTATATATGTAAAAAATATTAAAAATACGCTCGTCATACCTCAAGATCAAGTAAACATCCGAACACGTGTGTCGTCAAGGTCATATGGATGGTGATCCGGGTTTTCACTCTACTGAAATTATTGAAATGACGTTTTCGGGTTTTCACTCTACTGAGATTTTTTTTTAAATACTAAATAAACGAAATTTATACTTTTTTCGTATCATCTTACTACAGCACAATAAGTTAGATAGTGTTCGCCTTTAGTTTATTCTTTAAAATACATCACTAACTTGCTCTTGGGAAAAATTCATATTTTTTGACAAACCCCGTATACGCTTAAAATAATTTAATATCTGATAGTTGCATTTTAGGTTTTAGACCATGCCAAACTTTTTATTTAGAATACTTTTTTTCGTAAAATGAATAATAAAAAAGTTGTCCATATGGTCCCAACTTACGGAGACATACTGTATTACAAACTGGCATATAGTACATCCATAGTTATTTACATCGTTTGTGAAATTACTTATTTTAACGTCATAAAAATCCCATATCGGTAAATTTATTTTCGCTATAATTTCCTATAATTCCCAAAAGATAAATTATTACCCTTTAATTAATAATAATGTTCTGTTTCTTGACACAAATTTTTTCTGACAATTGGTGAATAAGTTCATGTAAGTATCGATTAATTTCTATAGTTACCGATATACTGTTTCTTGACAATTGGTGAACAAGTACTTATTCCATAGTCACCGTGAGATGGTGCCAGCTGATTTATTTCGGTGAATATATACAATTTATAATGAGATTTTCAAAAATTCATAGCTCCCTTAATATAAGTCACACAAAAATCTGCAAACGCTGGAATGCTTTGAAATATTTTGTAGAATGCATTGTTGAAAACAGAAATGAAATCGGTTGGAAAATAAAAAAAATTCTGGTACCAGAAATTTTTGAATTTTGGCAAAAAAAAGTTTAGGCCTTTCAACTGGTCAAGACAGCGTGTGAGGCTCGAACTCGCTGTCTTATCCACCCCACCTCTCCCATCAAAGACGGCGAGACGTCGAACCCACACGGCCAACCTAACGGCCGATTAAGAAAAGCAAAAGTTTCTACCGTACAATATTATCCGCCCGCCCGTCCGTTATAAACTTAAATGTCCATGTATTGTGTGTTGTATATTATCGGTAATGTGTGCTATATTAGAAATAAGATAAAATAGATGTTTACGTAAAACTATGTAAATGGCTATGGGTGTACTATATACAGTATGTTTCCGTAAGTTGGAACCATATGGACAACTTTTTTATTATTAATTTTACGAAAAAAGTTATTCTTAATAAAAAGTTTGGCATGGTCTAAAACCTGAAATGCAACTATCAGATATTAAATTATTTTAAGCGTATACGGGGTTTGTCAAAAAATATGAATTTTGCCCAAGAGCAAAATACCTTTATTTTTGACAATATCGAAAATTGTTATTAAGAAAAGTTGATTAGAACTAAAAACCACGTTCAAATATGTAAATGGCTATGGGTGTACTATATACAGTATGTTTCCGTAAGTTGGAACCATATGGACAACTTTTTTATTATTCATTTTACGAAAAAAGTTATTCTTAATAAAAAGTTTGGCATGGTCTAAAACCTAAAATGCAACTATCAGATATTAAATTATTTTAAGCGTATACGGGGTTTGTCAAAAAATATGAATTTTGCCCAAGAGCAAAATACCTTTATTTTTGACAATATCGAAAATTGTTATTAAAAATAGGTTGATTAGAACTAAAAACCACGTTCAAATATGTAAATGGCTATGGGTGTACTATATACAGTATGTTTCCGTAAGTTGGAACCATATGGACAACTTTTTTATTATTCATTTTACGAAAAAAGTTATTCTTAATAAAAAGTTTGGCATGGTCTAAAACCTAAAATGCAACTATCAGATATTAAATTATTTTAAGCGTATACGGGGTTTGTCAAAAAATATGAATTTTGCCCAAGAGCAAAATACCTTTATTTTTGACAATATCGAAAATTGTTATTAAAAATAGGTTGATTAGAACTAAAAACCACGTTCAAATATGTAAATGGCTATGGGTGTACTATATACAGTATGTTTCCGTAAGTTGGAACCATATGGACAACTTTTTTATTATTAATTTTACGAAAAAAGTTATTCTTAATAAAAAGTTTGGCATGGTCTAAAACCTAAAATGCAACTATCAGATATTAAATTATTTTAAGCGTATACGGGGTTTGTCAAAAAATATGAATTTTGCCCAAGAGCAAAATACCTTTATTTTTGACAATATCGAAAATTGTTATTAAAAATAGGTTGATTAGAACTAAAAACCACGTTCAAATATGTAAATGGCTATGGGTGTACTATATACAGTATGTTTCCGTAAGTTGGAACCATATGGACAACTTTTTTATTATTCATTTTACGAAAAAAGTTATTCTTAATAAAAAGTTTGGCATGGTCTAAAACCTAAAATGCAACTATCAGATATTAAATTATTTTAAGCGTATACGGGGTTTGTCAAAAAATATGAATTTTGCCCAAGAGCAAAATACCTTTATTTTTGACAATATCGAAAATTGTTATTAAAAATAGGTTGATTAGAACTAAAAACCACGTTCAAATATGTAAATGGCTATGGGTGTACTATATACAGTATGTTTCCGTAAGTTGGAACCATATGGACAACTTTTTTATTATTCATTTTACGAAAAAAAGTATTCTAAATAAAAAGTTTGGCATGGTCTAAAACCTAAAATGCAACTATCAGATATTAAATTATTTTAAGCGTATACGGGGTTTGTCAAAAAAATATGAATTTTTCCCAAGAGCAAGTTAATGATGTATTTTAAAGAATAAACTAAAGGCGAACACTATCTAACTTATTGTGCTGTAGTAAGATGATACGAAAAAAGTATAAATATCGTTTATTTAGTATTTAAAAAAAAATCTCAGTAGAGTGAAAACCCGAAAACGTCATTTCAATAATTTCAGTAGAGTGAAAACCCGGATCACCATCCATATGACCTTGACGACACACGTGTTCGGATGTTTACTTGATCTTGAGGTATGACGAGCGTATTTTTAATATTTTTTACATATATACACTTGAGTGTAGTCATTTGACCTACATATGTAATATTTTTAATCGATACTTTGAAAAGTTCCTAGAGTTTAAGGTTACTTGTTTATAGCAACAACTTCAACAATATGTTTTACACAATATTTAAGTTTATTTTAAATGGTAAATAATGCACTGTACTTTAAAAATCAAATTTTATTTTAAATATAAAAAATATACTTACAATATACACACATATAAAATATTTCTACACATTTATATACAAACTTAAATACGTTGTTACCTAAAAAATCTATTTTATGTATACCTACATTTCGTTGAATGGTGCAGGTATATAGCGTTTCTAATATTGCCGTTAAAATGTTTGTTATGAGATTAACTAAACGTGAAAGAGTGCAGATGTCCTTTTGATACAGGTAACTTGGACCGATTGCAAACATGAAATTGAGTTATAAAATCTCTTTTTTTAAGTCTTTTATTAAAAAAAATATTATTTATAATATTTACATTTATATTTACAATGCTAATTTCATACACTCCTATACATATTACACTATATACAATCTTATATAATAATCTAATCTATGACTTAGACTTTCTCTTACTGCTATTCGTAATCTAATAATATCTAATCATATTGTTTTTTTTAACAAAAACCTACTGCCATACCTAATCTAAATATTTCTATACATGTATATAGAAACATAACCTAAACTATATATATATATATTTTTACAAAATTTACAGCAATACTTAAACTTATTATTATTTCTATACATTATTTTAATCTTAAATATACTTACTCTAACTTATTACTATCAAATATTTCTAATTTATTTCTAAACCTACACACATTACTCCTAACTATACCTAAACGTTGCTTAGCCTCTATTAACTTATTTTCTAATTCACTTATTGTATTTTCTATCTCTACCGCTTCACTCTCACAATTGTCAATTTCCCGCTTCCACATCTGCCGAATATTTAAAATGTTCTTTATCGCTTTCCGTTCATAATCTTGGCTGAAACCATCCACCCAGCTGGGGGTCTCTGCATCTGCAGTCGCAGGTAGTGGTGAGGAAGGACCGACCACCCGGCTGGGGGTCACGGCATCCGCAGTCGCAGGTAGTGGCGAGGAAGTTGGTGATGATTCTTCATAAATTCTTTTTGTTTTCCTTAAACATTTTCCTCGCCGCTTGGTGTTTAATATCGGCGACAGAGGCCGCTCGATGGTGACAGCGGACGGTGATTGCAGCCGCTCGGTGGTCACAGTGGTCGACGATTGCTGCCGCTCGGTAGCGACAGTGGTCGGCGATTGCGACCGCTCGGTGGTTACCGGGGTTTCCGCCGTTTCCAGCCACTGTGAAGGGAGAGCGCCCACGTTTCGCTTCGTCTTAAAAACAAACTTTTTCTCGGCCTTTCTTTTCCTATTATTCTTGGCGGGTGGTGGCGGTGGTGGTGGCAGAGCAAAGCTCGTTGATGGTTGAGCTGTCTGCTGCGGCTGCTTTTTATTACCCTTCACTTTCTCATAAAAAGCGACTTTGCTTGTTGGTTTAGGTCCTGTTAATAACTTCGCCAACTTGGATGGTGTTGGCAAAGGATTTACCGGGGTTTTTGCTCGCACCACCACCACATCACTGAGCACATTCACAGTTTGCGACGGTGGATCTTGTTGTTTTTTAAATCCTGACTCCAACAACCGATCCATCGCCGCTGACGCAAACGCCTCCATGGTTTCATCGCCCCACTCATCCGCACCGACATCTTGGACTACCACTTCGTGGGTTTCATCCCCAAGCAATGTGAGATCGAAACCGTCTAACACTGGTAAACTCATCTTAACCAAACTCAACTTAAACAAAACAAAACAAATATAACACGAACGACTGGAAGATTTGAACTGAAGAAATTTGGCTGCTGTTCATTCTTTTATGTTCACCTACCTACTTCCACCCCACTTCTACCATCCCTTCCTTAACATCCCAACCTTATGCACTTCCAAGAATCCGATACACCATACCCTCAAGGTTCAGGTACGTCCTTGTGTGTTACAATGTATTCTTCTTTGAATTAGGTATTTATTTTTAAGGTTATTTTACCTGCTTGGGTCGGAATGTGGCCTCGGTGTAGTTTTGAAGGTTACAAAATAAGTATATAAAATACCAAATACGTGCTTGTGCCATAATATATTTTTCTTCGAATTAGGCATTTATTTTACCTGCGGGGTTGAAATGTGGCCTCGGCGTATTTTGGATGGTTACAAAATCAGTATATAAAATACCAACTTAGTGTTAAATGACTAGATATCTTTTAACTTAAAATAAATCAGGCATGAATTTTCCAGTATTTTATTTAAAAGTTTCGATGATGCGTAATAAATTTTCTAAATTGGTTTCCGGATCTGTATTGTAAAAGTCAATGTCGGCATGACCCCAAGGTAGAGTTTTTGTTGTTGACGGAATAACATACCGTTTATCATCATAGTGTGACAGGGCGACTTTATTTATTATTTGTGTATAGACGTCGTGTAACACACTACGAAAGGTCTTCATTTTTCTAAAAATTAATCCGCCCTGTTCGACGATTTTTTGATAATCCGCCAGATGAAGTTCCTTCTCGATAACTGATTTTTTTATACCCTTTGCCTTTTTTAACTCAGCATTTACAGACCTCACATAATAGGCTTTGGCTCCGGTACCATAAAAATCAATTATTGGGTCACAAGGAAATTCATCTTTCATTTTACCCGGCACCGAAATACTTTTGGTGATATTAAATTCATTTTTCTCGGGATAGTTAGATGTATCGAATCTATCGGGGTTTTCAGCTATTACGCGATAAAAATCTTCCGTGAACACTTTTAATATAAGTGAATCGGTATCTGTGTATAGTAAAGATGCGTTACTGCCAAACTTCTCTTTAATGAATTTGTAAAAAAAATCATAAATTACTGTTTTCGAAATATCCAAAATGGAAAACCCAATGTAAATTGGTTTATTGTATAAAATTTTTAATTTATCCATATGAATGGCCACAAAATCTTCTGAAAATATCGACCGACTATTAAAATTAGGACGAGCAATTAACGCTCTAGCGCCAACTTTACCCACAGCGTTGTCCCAATGTGTAATTAATTTTATATCTTTACGTTTTTCGACATTCTCCATGGTTTTTCCGAAAATAGCATTTATAATTAGTTTAAAAAGATCTTTGCCAAATTTTGATGTTGTTGAGTTTCGTAAATTCGTATTAAAATCAATATATGTCTTAAGCCACTTTGATTGATTAAATTGTAATATTCTATGGGTCCGCATTACCATTAGGCCGCTGTTAATGGCTTGTTTTAGAGTTCTATAATGAACAACATACCTTTTTTTATCGTTTAAATTCGGAATTAATTTTGGTAACTTTGCTTTTTCCGTTGGCGGTATAATGTTTTCAACCAAAAATGGAAGATCAGAATGTGCATCATGCAATTCTTCAGGATAATGCACATCCACTTCTAATACGTAACCTTGTGGGCTATCATCATCAACATTCATTATATTTAGATGTAACATTTCGCGCTCAGATAACCACCTAAAACCACCAGATGGTAATGCTTGGGACATACTATGACCATACAAATTTGTTGCATCTAAATAAGAAATATATGAAGTGGGTTTAGTGGGGTCATAGTTCGGTAAATAAGAATTATTGGCAGTATGCTTCCTTTCTGTACACTGACTTATACCGCCCCGAATACCTTTTTGAAAAAAATGAATTATATCTATATCGGTCAAAAGCTCTAATTGTACCTTGGTCATGCGCAACATGCAGTCAAAACTTAAACTTGGTAGAGTGAAATATTGGGCTGGATCTAATTTATAAACTTTTAAGCATGTATCGCGAAACTGTTCGAAAACATCGCATAACAGTAAAACATCTGATTTTAAGTACAAATCGGAATATTCACCCAAATTCTTACACCTAAACACTTGCCAGACCTCTTTCGCTCTATCATAGCATTCCTCGCTGATATGCTCACCGCGTAATTGGTCGAAAAATTGATTTTTTGTAGGAAGATTTGAGTTATTCATCTTTTCAATATTATCAATGTAATTGTAAGGAAAGACCCCTTTCTGCCTCATTAAATTAAATTCCGTATTATTAAGGAAATGCTTACGGGTTTCCCTAAACTCATTGCGGCTTAGGCCATTACCCAAATTTTCCAACGATGCAGATAAAAATTTAAAGCTATCTATAAAACGAAGTTTTAAATTTTTTCTTTTCGTTTGGCCCGTTTTTTGATCAACATAATCGTGCACGTAAATACTCTTTGTAAACGATATATATTTCTCCTTACTTTGAGCTATAACATCAATTTTGTCCCCATATCTACATAATTCCTTAATAAACATGTGGCTATCATAACCGCTTAAATTATGAAATATTATGGGGACAAAACTGGGTAATTTATAATTTAAATTACAGACGGAATGTGCCGCACCAGTTCTTTTTTTACCCGTTATGTGACAATGGTCTTTAACTTTCTCTTTAGCATCGTGGAAAGGGCATTCGCAAATACTACAAATCGTAGCATTTTCAAAATCCTCTTTTTCTTCACGCGTCAATTTCGTCATGGGAACGATATCTTTCAGGTATGTATTATAAAGGTGTCTCAAATCCGTTTCAATGCGATCAACAAAAACTTTTGCGGCATCATCTCCGCGATATAGCTCAAATTTAGAAATAGAATCATCAAAAGAGCATTTAATGAGATAGGCGAAAGAATATGGTTCATGTTTTAGACTTGCAATGGTGTAAGAATTTTGGGGATTTGGTTCTACTGTTTCAACAGGTTTTAGAACAGATTCAAAATCCGCGTAAACAACAAATGGAACTCTCATTTGCTTTTCAATACCCTCAAATTTTAAAATATTTTCTGGAACACTCTTACCAAATTTATCAACCTTTTGATCTGTTGAAGGTGTCAACGTAAAGATATGTTTACAATCATTTTTTTGATGTAGCAATAAAGCTAATGGTGAAATAAAGTGTATAAGACAACCGTCACAAAAGTATAATTTATCATGATGTTTGGAAATTTGACTTGAGACTAAACGAGATAAATCGCTTATCCAACAGTAATGGTTCTTTAAACAATTGTTATCACAAACATGTCTATCATCACCAACACCATCATCTTTAATGCTACAATCTTTTGTTATAAGCAACAAGTTTACATGTTTTTGTAACTTTTTTGGTGCATATCTCAACGGACCGACAACTTCATATTTTATTTGATTATTTTCAAACCTCGACTCTAAACCATATACATTAACTGAAATATTATTTAATTCCTCAAATTTCGAAATATCGCGCAATTTAACTGGAAAATTCATACCTGTAAAATTTAATACTGATGAGTAGTGTGGGTATGAAGTAATATGTGTGTTCATTGTGGTTGCTGGAAACAATGCTGACGTCATGGCCCAAGCAAAGCAACACTGATCCTGGTTCATCACGTTCACAACAGCCCTTTTGAGTTCGATGAACCTTGGCAACTTAATATATGAGGAACCACCCAGCGGTGAGAACTTGTTGATATTGACCTCGAGATATAAAATTTTTTCCAATGACCACCCTGAAAACCAAACAAAAAACTATCAGTAATTTTCCAATGAAATATATTATTAACTTTTGATCAAAATATTTTTTTTAATATACCTGAATCTTTCTCCTGGAATTCGGTGGATTGAACTTTCATTGCTTCCACAAAAGATTTATAAACATCACTTAAATTGCTTCCTTCGGTGACGATCTCATTGCATGTGTTAAATGACTTTTCACTATAAATGTCTTGTGATGGTAGAAAATATCGTCCAACAACAACCATATTAATTTTTAAGGATTGATGCACTCTGAGAACCTCATTTACTAATTGCAACACTTTCGGTTTAAGTTCATCAAAAAAAATTGTATAGTCCACATGATCACTATTACTGCTAACATGGTAGGATGCAATTCTATTTTTAAAGCTGCTGTGTACTAGTTGAACACCTGGACACACCGCTACACATGATCTGCTTTTATGTTGCAGTGTTCTTTGATGAGCTAGCATATTACTTTTTGGCACACTTATATTGCATATCTCACATGTATGCATAACGGATGTTGATGCAGCACCATCAACTTTTCTTCTCTTTTCCACACCCACATTATTAAATCTAGCAGAACAAGACTCTTTTTGATGACGAGATAAATTGTAAGTGCGAGTAAACGCCACACCACATTTTTCACACTTAAAACTTGCCATTTTACTATTATTATGCGAGAGAAAGAGTAAACTTGCACATCTGATGAAAAAACGTATACTGATAAATTTGACTCCCCCCGCCTATTTATAGTGCACCAACAACTAAGGTTAAACCACGCGGAGTCCGATTTGTCAAGGTTAGGAAATTAACAAGTAACCTCGTTTGCAACCCTCAAGGTCAAATGACCACCTGCTTAAATGTATGTTTGGTCAAGGTCACATCATCGAAGGTCACCAACACACCTCAAGGTCAAATGACCACCTGCCCACTTATGCGGTCAAGGTCAAATGGAAGGAGTGGGGGGAGAAGGTCAATTCCCATTTCTACACTACTGAACTCAACTACTAATGTGTTTCTACCTTGTACTGTTTAGGTGCCACAAGAATTTAAATTAAATAAATGGCTTGCTAAAATAAAATAGCCTACTCCTACTCGTATCAATATATTAGGTTAGCAAGCACTGCATTTTAAAATATTATTTATATTAAATTATTTCGTAATATAATGGTTTATCGTTCATAAACTTGATAAAAATAACCTCTGTACGGAATATATTGATTACGTATTAAATCAAGAACTTTTGTAAGATTATGTTTGTATACAATGCGTCCATAAATTCCGAGTAACATTTTTTGTAATAGAATGTGGGAAATAAATCCAAGCGAAAGTGGCTTAATATTTAATGGTGTTATGTGTAGGTTTACAGATATTAACATTTTAAGTTGTGGTATTTTTTATAAAAAATTGATGCAGAGTATCTACATCCCAAATTAGAGATGATGATATCGATAAAAAATTTTAAATAGTAATCATGTAGGTATAAAAGAGACCTATAAATGTCTTGAATGCAGGGATAACTTCCGGAACCTTGCAATTATTAAAAAAAAAATTATAATTTAATTTTGGAAGGGCTGTTCAGGGAGGCATTGATGAATAGTTGCAGGTGTTTTTTTTTAATAAATGCACAGAAACTTTAAAAAACGCAGTTTTTTTAAACCATTAAAATTGCCACAGTTTACCTGAAAATCCTTGGAAGTAAACACGTTGATTTTCAGAACTGAAGTAAAAACAACAATTTTTACTGGTGACACGATATTTTCTAGTCTATCTAGATGTCATCTCTCCTAAGAATTCTAGAGAATATGTGTTTGTTTGAACAGGAATGCGGTTGTAATTGCACAAAACACGAAAGTAAACAAAACTATAACCGGCTGACTAACATCTGCCTTGCTCTACCAGGTCCAGAATATGTCTGTCTTTCTTCTTCATATGCCAAAAGCATAATAATAACTACTCTGATAAACACAGCACTGCAGTGCGCATGCGAATCGTTAATAGTTAGGCAAATCGAATTGACAGTTAAAATCTAGAAAATGGCGTCGTTAGTCTCACCTTAAGGAGTTGAAAGCAGGAAGAAGATATTGAAGGTTAATTTCTCCCGAAGTAATTAGAAATGTTCAGAAAGAGTGTGTGAGTTACTTGCGTTTAGGATATTGCCAAATAGTGAATGGATAACATTTTGAGCATTTATTGACGAAGAAGTATTAAAAATGTTTTTCAATTAAATTATTTTTTGTTTGTTGAATATCTTATAAACGACAAGGAATAAAAATTTAAAATTTGGTACTTATATACAACTTAGTATGCAGTTTAAAAATAGTCAATAAAGAACGATGGGCTGCCATTTAAAAAAAAAACTATTGATATTATCATATCTTCAATTTGGGACACACTGTATAAATATATTTTTTTTAAATATCACAACTTTAAAACGTTAATACTCAAGCATTTGTCCAAAAAGGAAACTGTACTGAATTTACTGAATTTATTCCCAGTTACAAACTGACACTGTCACTGTATAATATGCTTGCTATTTATGCTTGCCTATATTATGTTTGTATAAGAATCGAAAGTATTCAACCCGGTATATTGATAGCGCTATTTTATCTACAAGTCATATGACAATATTCGTTTCTGTATTTTATAAGATAAAATCTTTCTTAAAATAATGAGGATGAGGAACACTGTGGATTTGCCTACAAAGATAAGATATTATTATAAAACTCACAAACTGGGTTTTTATGTTTTCAAAAGAGTCTCTCAAGTTTTGCGCAAGTGACACCGTGTACAAATGTAATGAGACAAGGTAAATTGTAATCACGTTACGTTATTCATTACATTATCTATTGTATAACATTTGTTTTGAGAATGGGACAATCGTGGTTTTTAACTTTACAATTCAATAACATGTTGCAAAGCTGTGTAGTAAATTGCAGTCACACATTTACAAATTTATAACATTACTGAAAAATTATGTTAGTGGATTTTGCGTCCTTAATAATTTAATTCTTTCAAAGTATTAGTGGGGAAGAGGACTTCAATCAGGGCCGTTTCTGAGTGGTGTGCTGGGAGTGCCCCCGCACAAGGGCGGCCAAAGTTATAGGGCGGCGAAAGCCGCCAGCAGTTTCCCAGAAAAAAATGTTAGACGTAAAAAAAAATTCTAGGAGATTTCATAAATATGAAGGGTCAAATAAGAATGGTAAATTCAGTTTTCAAAAAAAAATTATGCAGTAGCTGTCAAGAATGAGGCAGCCGCCCTTTGTGTTAATTAGAGATTTCTTTTTAGATAGATAAGTATCGGAAAAATAAAAAGAATTCTCAACGGAGGTGGCCGCCCTGCAGCCCACGTCAATTACATTTTGTCTTAGCTTTACTCAAAAAATTAAAACTAATTGATATTATTTGAATAATTATGTAGGTATAGTTGAATTCACATAAACTTTTAATGCCGTGACATTTCAGTTATGTCATACTTGTCAAATACTGCAGCAACTCATAAAATATAAATTTCTAATGGCTAAATTTAATTAGTATAATTGCACTGCATACAAAGTATGTCTATCTTGTATTATTTCATACGATTAAAAAGAGATAGAAATAAAAAGAGTTGGCCGAACAATTCCAGAAAAGAAAAAGAAAAAACACTGAACAATCTCAGCTGTATAAGAAATTTAGTAAGTTGGTGCAATCTAAAGTAACTAGACAATGACAAGTCTTGACATTTGGCATTAAAACTTTATGTGAATTTAACTATAGGTCTTATTAATTTGGTAGTAGGGTAGGTGGGGGCACAAATACTCACAGGGCAAAAGAACGCACCCTATTTAAATTTGCCGCCGATGTCCGGTTTGAAATGCTGTTACAAATAACTTTTCCGACGCCGAAAAAAAGTACCCAGACATTTTGATTACGAATTAAAAGATGACCCCATCGTCGAGGCCAAACAGAGTTTCAATGTGAATTTTTATTTTTCGATTTTGGATATTTTTTTTTTTTGCCAGGGAGGAAACCCTTTATGGGCACCGGTTACTTGTTCTTTGGATATTGCGATAGAATCAATTAAGGAGAGATTCGTTTCACTTAATAAATGTAATGAAACTTTTGGGTTTTTGTCGAACTTCTATGAAGCTAATTCCATAAATGACGAGAAATTGTTAAAATCCTGCAAAGATCTCGATATAGCGCTTCAATAGCAAGGAAGTCCCACAAACAAAGATATTGATCGCTCAGAGCTCGACCAGGAAATTTTGTCGTTCCGAGAAATTTTTCCAATAAAATGTACAAAATAATAATTGTAGATACGCTAAAATTCATAGCTGAAAAAGATTTAATCTCATCATTTTCAAAGCTTTGTGTTGCGCTGAGAATTTTTATTACTCTGCCGGTTACTGTTGCATCTATCGAACATAGTTTTTCAAAGTTAAAATTAATTAAAAATTACTTGCGGTCAATTATGTCCCAAGAAAGGATTAGTGGCTTGGCCCTTATCGCCATTGAAAGCCAAATTGCTGAGCCCCTCTGTAGGTAAGTATGAATAAAAGAAAAATATTAAAAATAGGCACCTATTAAAGATTTATTTTTCTGACCATTGCTTTGCGCCATAATTTCAGGTAGGTAATTGTAAAATAGTAACTGATTTGATTTAAAGGGCAGCCAGTTCATATGTCGCACAAGGGCGGCCAACAGGCCAGAAACGGCCCTGACTTCAATTAAAACACTTTTCACTTTTTAATCATTCCCAACGTTTCGGTTTAATATTTAAACATTTTTCAAGGGCTAAAATAAATAACGACACAACCTACAACTACATACACATGTAAGATTGTAAAACAACTAGTGGTAGTGAGTTATCTAATATAATATATAAATACTAGCGTGTACCCGGCCTGCGTTGCAATGCCAGGCATTATACGCCTCTGAGATAATAATAATAAGGCGAGTTCACCATCACGTCAAGATTTATAAATGCAAACCCGAACAAACCTCTAAATTTATCAGTGTTTCTCTACAATATTATGCATGTATTATACATAAAAACCTTCCTCTTGAATTACTCTATCTATTACAAAAAACCGCTTCAAAATCCGTTGCGTAGTTTTAAAGGTTTAAGCACATATAGCTGGGGACAGACGCGACAGCGACTTTGTTTTATACTATGTTAAGATATGCAGTACTTAGGTACTCTAGAAAATTGTAGAAAGTGTATAAACTTAATGACCTGACATGGCATTATGCATTTTTGTTAATATTTATTTAACTTATTATTACATCAAAAACATGGCTAACCAACTGAAAACCCACAAGGAAAACATTCAACAAGGCATGTTTTTATTATTTTTATATTTTTCCTTTTTTACCAAAATATGCGCGCTGCCAAAATTAATTCAAATTTAATTATATTTTAACGTTTATTTTTCAATTATCTGTAACGTTGTTTTGTACCTTTATGGTACGTGTAAAGCTCCGACATTTTTAAGTTGAACGTAGGGTAAAGTGGGCAAATGGCGGTCACTTAGGAAAAATGTGTTATCCTAAGCACAAAAATTATACATAACGGTAAATGATTTTAAAATAGCAAGTCACTAGTGCACTCACTACCGTTTTTGATGCGAAAGAATCTGAAAATTATTTGTATAATTTTATGACAACAAAATATACAAAAATGTGCTTTTGACTGGCATTGCCATATATATGGGGGAATGCCGGTCACCTATCCGGGCAATGCCGGTCATGCAGAAAAATATTTTAGGAATTATAAAATAAGCTGGAAATACGTATTTTTTTATAAAAAATAAAAATTTATTGATATAGAAAACATATCTATTTAAGAACAAAAGGTATATTTACTTGGTACAACGAAAAATGAAACAAAATTTGAATTTAAAATAGCTGAAAATTTTAAATAGCTATATAGAATAAATCACCTTGAGTAACAGGCTGACACTCATCAGTCATCACAGATGTATCCCTCTGCTGTGTCCCATCCACTGCATTCAGAATACGCCCATCTTCCACATAGGGTGCACCTGACCGCCATTACCCATCTGTGACAATTTTTTTTTTGCCTCATTTTCTCTGTTTTGTTATTCTTTTTTATACAAGAAAAGAAAGAAAAATAGTCAATCTTTACGTAGTAACTGAGCTTTTATAAAACAATAGAAAGATTTTATCTCCAAGTATTATTTCACTTACCGTAAATATTACATCAAAATTGTCGAAAACACGTGGTCCGCTGTACTGAACAAGCAGTGGCGTATTTAGAATATTGCCACGGGGGGGTCTAAACCTTTCGTTTTATCTTTTTATCTTTCTTTCTTTCTTTCTTTCTTCCTGTCTTTCTTTAAAAAAGCGCCGCAGGCGAAAAAAAATTCGGTGCCACGCCCTATTTTGAACTATCAAAATTATAATTTCTATGTTTTGATAGCTGAACCCAAAAAAGGAAGAAACTAAGAAATTTTTAAATATAAACGCAATAATGGGAATATATATTTTTTTAAATATTTATGTTTAAAAATATACATATATTTCTACATAATATGACTGATTCCGAAAATGATTGGTTTTCAAGTTATTTTTGCCATTTGTTGTTGTTGTTTGTTATCTGTGACACAGTTACTTAATTATTTGTAAAAACAAAGTATTGCTAATAGTTCTAGTTTGCAAAAAAATAACAAAACTAGGTGAACATCATTTCAATTTTTTAATAATTTTATTTAATAATAATAATAATAATAATAAAGGTCTTTATTCAAAAATTGTAAAATAGAAAATTATTACATTTTGTTATCGGGCAAGGTTCAGTTCAACCTGTCTACATTAAATGCAACAAGGCATCTGATCTGTTCTGAGTTTTTTTTAATGTTGAGCCCACGGGGGGGGGTCCAGATCCCTCGGACCCCCCCCCCCCCCTAAATACGCCACTGTAAACAAGGTATTAATGCAAACTGCTCACAATCACAAATCGGCTATCGAGAATCAGAGGTCAGCTGGCACATGTGCACGCACATTGCATCGTTGCCAAAATTAACTATAAGTGCTTTGACGCCCTGACCGGCATTGTCCACCTGACCAGGATTTGCCCACTTTACCCTACGTAATAAAAATACGCTGTACTAATTTGTTGCTTCACTTTTTTAAACCTTTTTTTAAAGTACGTGCAATTACTGATGGGTATTATGTTGGATGAATGAGAAAGAATTTAAAAAATTAATTTTTATTGTAAAATATTAACCAGGCGTCCATAATATGAGATCGCGACGATCGGCTAGTATAACCGAAAATAGGACCTTAACATAGACTTTACTTATATACAGTTTTATTCGCCAAATACACTTCGAAAGCAAAATTTTCCTTATAATTGAAAAATCAGTCTGGTACTTTCGTTGTCGTCGCGTTGATAAAAAGCAAAAAGAAAATTTTTGTTTAAACAACTGGAAACATCTGCCTACCTTAAGGTGCCAATAACCCTAGAATAAAATAAAGCTTTAAAAAAAATACTTACCCTATCAAAGGCACTTCCTAAACAATTTGCTTGATGGTCGAATATCTGACATCGAATTGTAGTAGTTCCCACATCCAGAGCAGCTATGTACCCCAAAGTATCCCCTGACATATTTAACTACTCTTTAACAAAAGGTAATCTAGAAAAATCTTCAATAGTCCTAAAATAAGAAATAGTTGGCAGTAGATTTTTAAAATACGAATCCATAAAAATTTTTTTTTGTAATTTTAAAAAACTTATTCTAAAAGCAAATAAAACGCAAGAAAGTAAGAAAGTCATAGACTTACTTAGCTAGTGTCTTAAGCTATTTTTTTTTATATTGGCGCAAGCATTGTGCTTTGCGCCTAAAGTATATTTATTTTTAACTGGCAGGAAATATGAACAAATACAAGTGAACTCTCGACATGAACACTGAACAGGGTCGCATTCAAACGCTTACAATACTTTTACGGCTGCACGATTTAAAAAACATTTCGGCTATTTTGCATCACAATTTACAGATTAGTATAATAAAATGCCTGCACCCATATAGTTTTTATACGCCACATAAAACAATAACTATTTAAACAAAGACTATTATACACTATAGTATACACAGAGAATATTTTAAACAAGACTCAATAAGACAAGTGTAATGTAATGAGGGTAAAAGCAGTAATAGTGATTTAAACTGAATTTATTCTATTTTACGTATTTAATTGTTCACCAAGGGTCGCCTTAATTACAAACAAGGAAACAGTGTTTATTTTATTTTCTCACCTGTTTTTTTGATATTTCTACCTCAGGTTGAGGTCGGGTTAAATCTAAGGATTATTCTACACTCACCGGCATTAACTTTGAGACAACCAAAATTTTGATCAAATTTAATGTATTATAACTTTTTCTTCCATAGTCCGATTTCAACCTTTTTTTTTACAAAATGTAGATAATTGTTTCGGTTTTAATTAATTTTATTCAATTTTTAAAAATACAGTTTACATGTTGAAAAATACAGGAAAATAAAAAAGTATGTTTTTTCCCTTTAAGTTTGTAACACTCTGTAGAGTAATTTTGCAACATAAACTACACTGGATATGCTTGTCTGCACAATTTGATTAATTTTTAAAATTTTGCTGTTTTATTCTTCTCTGTATCGTTATCGGTTTAAGAGATGTGAATTTTATAAATAAACAATACACTTTTAGATTAAGCCTACTTTTAATTAAAACATAAAAAGTAGGAGTTTTAAAAGTTAGCACCTCGTGTTACATCCTCTACCTCTTATAACAGCTACTAAACGTCGATTCATTCCTCTAATTAGGTTTTGGATATCCTCTTGTGGAATATTACCCCATTCTTCTTCTAGAGCATTTCGGAGTTGTTGAATAGTGAATAACTGTCCTCGGCGTTTTCTGATTCATCTACCTAACTTGTCCCATACATTTTCTATCGGATTAAGGTCAGGACTACGAGCGGGCCAGCGCATAACGTTTATTCCAACCTGTTCTAAATATTGGGCCACTATTCTGGCAGTATGTGGACGGGCATTGTCATGCATGAAAACGAATTCGTTACCGACAAATTGTGCAAAAACAACAATATGTTCTTCCAGAATTTCTTGAATGTACTTTTGGGCAGTTACAGTTCCTCTGTCAATAAAAACAAGTTCTGTTCGAGCGTCAAATAAAATACCGCCCCACACCATAATGGATCCACCACCAAAGCTAACCCTTTCGCTAAAATTACATTGGGCGAATATCTCTCCCCTTGTCATCTCCATACTCTTTCTCGTCCGTCAGGAGACCTCAGGCAAAATCTGGACTCGTCTGAAAATAGAACTTGCCTCCACTCTTAAAGGTTCCAGTTAATGTGCTTTCTTGCGAAAAAGAAGTCTATTAACTCGATGCTGTCTGAGGAGCTTTGGTCCAGTTGCCGGTCTTCTGGCCCGTAACTTGACTTCATGAAGTCTTCTTCTTACTGTAATTTCATTGACAGCAACTTGACGAACTCTTTGGAGTTTATTTCTTATCACTACTGCACTGGTATGCCGATCTCTTAAAACTGAGACTCTTATAAAGCGGTCATCAAGGGCGGAAGTAGCTCGATTTCTTCCAGATCCAGGTCTTCTACTATAACTTCCAGTCTCACGAAACCTTGCAGTGGCTCTTTCCACGCTAGATTTTGTGAAACCAAGCATATTCGCCACTTCTCTATAGGAATAACCAACATCATGAAGAGCAACGGCTCTAGCTGAATCTTCAGATGACAAAGGCATCGTAAAATAAAAAATAAATTTGGAATTCACTCACGAAACGTTTTAAACGCTCGAAATGTCTGATAAAACTGATTGACAAATGCAGAATACGTTTCCAAGGAAACCTAAACATCCCAAAAAAAAATCCAGAGTGTTTTCAATAATTGCTGTAAAAAGAGTATTGTTTATTTATAAAATTCATATCTCTTAAACCGATAACGATACAGAGAAGAATAAAACAGCAAAATGTTAAAAATTAATCAAACTGTGCAGAAAAGGATATCCAGTGTAGTATATGTTGCAAAATTACTCTACAGAGTGTTACAAATTTAAAGGGAAAAAACATACTTTTTTATTTTCCTGTATATTTCAACATGTAAACTGTATTTTTGAAAATTGAATAAAATTAATTAAATCCAAAACAATTATCTACATTTTGTAAAAAAAAAAAAGGTTGAAATCGGTCTGTGGAAGAAAAAGTTATAATACATTAAATTTGATCTAAATTTCCCGAATTTAATGTCGGTGAGTGTACGTTAACCATTACAACAAGCACTGCATTATGCAAAACTAAAATGCCAAACTCTAAATAATTTTTAAAATAATAATGTTGGGCAAAATAAAACTATATAATCGCAAAACCTGTTTATTTAGATGCGAAAACTGAATGCGGTCCTGTACCGATCGCATCGGACGTTTCATGTAGTGTTGGGAAAAATCGACTTATATTAATAATCGACTACCGAGAATTCGAGTGATTTAAAAAATCGAATGATAATCGATTTTTTTTCACTCAAATGCTAATATTAATTATCAATATTGGCGGTTCATCGTTTATGTTGATATACAGCATTTGTATTGGGAATAACTGACTCGGTGTTGTTAATCGATTGTTTTTTTGCGGATTATTAAATGTGGCGGAGATATTTGTGGATTTTTTGGCATGGTTCCCAGATCTTACAACTTACAATTTAATTTAACTAACCACTTGACTACTTGACCTTGAGATGTCACGATATTGCATAACTCATGATATTTATGAATACTGAATACTCACCACTATAATAAATCCTATTATCCTACGCAGGCAACCCGTAATGCAGTATTTAAATCTAAATAAATCATATTTATTATCTTACGCAGGCAACCCGTAATGCAGTATTTAATATGAATAATATCGCCAATAATAACCGAAAACCACTCGGTGTAGCCGCTCGCTACGAGATGGCTCTGGCACTGTTGCCATTGCTGGGGAAATTTCCCTAAATCTGGGTAAAATCTGCAATCAGTAGGGAAAAAGGGAAATTTTGTATAATTTAGGGAATTTTTTTTATTTTTGATTTTGTGATATTTGTAAAAAATATATTAAGTAATCAGTTAAAAAATTATTATTAATCGATTGACCCATGGCAAAAACGCTATGTATATATATATATATACACGATTTTTAACTAGAAACCTTACTCTGAAGATATAAACAATTTTTTATCACACTTACACGCGGATGCAGCGGTGTTCTGGTTACTTTTTTTTTTTTAGAAGTCGAACCTGCAGCGCAACTCTAATTCATAAATGACCAATCACTCATTGCGGCTACACAAACTAGTTGCTTTACGGAAGTGGCCTTTTTTTTTTTTTAGAAACGTAAAATATATTGAAGTGAATTAAAAAAAAAACCTTTCTTGTACTACTTTGCCAAACTTTTTAACTGGAATACTCGGAAGTCGATTATTAAAATAACCCGATTTTTCCCATCACTACTTTTTTCTTCAAATTAAAAGATCTGGGGAAAATCTGAGGAATCTGGGGAATTTTAAAAAAATTATCTAGGGAAAAAATTTTTTTGACCTGGCAACACTGGGCTCTGGCCGCAGTGAGTGATTGACAGGCGGGCAGCAACTTTGGAGACGCGTTGAAAAATAAAAACCATATGTTCGTCACTCATTTCGTCACTCGAGTTATTTCCGAAGATAATCGAATAATTCAAGTGATTGAAAAAATCGAGTGATCGGTTATTTTTCACTCGAGTGATCCCATCACTAGTTTCGTGGTTAGGTTATTGTTTACTGTCGCTAAGTGTCCCCAGTTGAAAATAAATAGACTTTAGATCAAAATAACAAGAAATTATAATGTACGTTTTTATTTTTAAATCCACAAATAAAAAATTGTTTAAGCCCAACATATTCCACGGGTCAAGTTCTTAGTCACCAAATTGTAAAAGTTGCACTTTAATTTATTTTCTCTTGTAAACAGTTAAAATTTGCCGCAATTTATTGCCAATAAATTGGAGCTTACTAAACTATACAGATTTAATAAAAAATTTGCATTTATAACTCAATACCTATAACCTATATAACCTTCTCACCACGAATTGTTTCTCTGCGAAATACAACCATTTTATAACCTGTTTATAATATAATAGCCCTTATTAAAGTATGATTCGAATAAGCATTAAACTGCCTCGGTGTTGTCGCGTAGATATAATATGATAAAGAAACGGATTTTATATATCTAAAATACCGTCCACTTAATCAAGCATCGCTCGGACCCGCCAAATTTATTTTTTGAATATGCATATTTTTTAGAAAAATATATCCATTATTCAGGATAGATCATAAGAATGTTACGTGTATCAACTTGAATTTTTTTTTAATATATATTTTTACATTCTACAATCAATTCTAAACATTTTTCATAAATCATGCCTTATACGTATCTTCAACCGTTTACGAAATATTAACACTTTAATGTTGGCACATACTGCCCTATGCTTGCCACGATGGAAGAATTCAGAAAGAATACTTTTATGAGTTTTTATTTGTAGTTAATTAATTTTATATTATTATTATAATTTATTTGTTTCACAGCTTTTTGTTGGTTTTGCTGGTGTTTTTTGACAGCACAGAGAAGAAATGGGTTAGCCTGTACTTTTTAAAAACTTCCGTACTGTTCCGTACTTTTGTGGCAAGTTTGAAGAATGACGCTTTTCTGAATTTGTTGGTATAAATAACCTGAAAGGCCTAGTTTTTTAAAGTTGTAGTAGTAGTAGTAGTAGTAGTAGTAACATGTTTTATTTAGCAGAAAGCTACAATTAAATATTTTTTAAAACATTTTTTTAACACATTTTTATAGATTTATTTTAAATTTTAAATGCAACCTTCTTTTAACAAAAACAGACAGAAAAGTTAAACATTTTGCAAATTGTATCAAATTTTACGTATCATTTTGTTTTTTTAATTAAATGTAATTTTAAAGTTTTTTAATGGTTTTTGAGATTTAATAGAATTTTCCAAATTGTTATATTCTGTCAAACCTTTAGAAAAAATAGATTTATAAGCTAATATTTTAGACACTCTATCCACATAAAAATTTTGATTAGTTCTTGTTTTATAATTATGATGGTCATAATTAAAAGAACAAAAAAAATTTAAACAATCAGGAAATAAATTATTTTTAATTTTATGTATAAAGATACATACTAAATAAAAAATTAAATTTCTGACATTCAACCAATCTAAATTTTTCAACATAAAATTAATTTTTGTATATTTGTCACAATTTAAAATAATTCGCATTGCCTTATTTTGTAAAATTTGTAATTTATCAAATATTTCCTCACTAGCACAATATAAAATGGAAGAACAATAAAGAAAATGTGGTAATATAATAGTTTTAAATACAGTTTTTTTAGAAAACAAACTTAAATTAGAACTGATTCTTTTAAAATAACCTACTTTTCCGGCAATCTTCGATATAATACTTTCAAAATAATTTAAAAATTTTAATTTTGAATCAATGATTATCCCTAAATATTTAAAACTGTTTACTAATTCCAATTTTTCACCATCAATTACAACATTTATATTTTGACAATTTAAATTTTTACCCATAACCATACATTTAGTTTTTGAAATATTTAATTTTAATTTATTTACTTTTAGCCAGTTTAATAATATATTTATCTCAAAATTTAGAGTATTTAGGCCATCAAAAATATTTAAAAAATTAATGTAAATTAAGGTGTCATCAGCAAACATTTGTAACGTACACATTTTTAAAACTAAAGGCATATCGTCGATGTATAAAATAAATAATATTGGACCTAATATACTTCCTTGAGGAACTCCTACATTATTTATTTTTTTATTTGAATATGTTTTTGATATTTTTGTTTTTTTGTGACCTGTTACTTAAATAATTTTTACACCAGTTATAAACGTTTCCGCGAATACCATACTGATACAATTTACTCAATAATGTAGCCCTTAAAAGGGCTTACAGTTTTTCGGCAGAGCTCCCGCCACTGATATCATTATTGGAATTATATCTATTTGTTTAAGCTTCCATACATTTTTGCTCTATCGCCAAATCTTGATTTTTCTTTCGTTTCGGTTTTAGAGAGGTTGGGTGTGTTAGTGCGCACCATATATCAATAATTATGAAAGCGTTCTTGTTATTATTTTTGATTAGAATACTATATCCGGACGGTTGTAGTCTACTGTTTTATCCGTTATTATTGGCCGGTCTACTAATATGAGCCACAAGCACTGGACTTTTCAACAGCGCGGGAAGGGAAACTTAAAAATAAATGTGTTGGTATGCTTACATAAATCATTGTATTATTTCCTATTAAATTGAGGCGAAAAAATTGATGAAATAAAAACTAAACAAATTATTTTGATTTCCGCAGACGAAAAATAGTGAATATGGAAATATATCCCAATGCGGACGTTTTTTTGAAGAGGCTAGTTTAGATTGGAAAAAATTATATATTTTTGAGAACGGTTTAGACTAGTGATGTTACAACCTTCCCGAGTGACTATATTATGTTTGACTAAACCTGCTACTTACCTACGTTAATAATGTACTTTGAGACAGAACAGGTGGTGGGTGGCAAGAAAAGACAAATTACGGGGGATAGTGACCTTTTATTTCGACGTCGTGCTAAAAAATACCCAAATAACACCAGGGTATTATTGGAAACAGAAATATCAAAGCGGCTTTCAACCAGCAACCCCAAGGGTTGTTATTAAGTGTCGATAGCACGAGGCTTCGTATAGCAGTAAAACCCGATTTTATCTCAGCCAGCAGATTTCGCGTTGCCGTACTTGGGCCACAAAAAGGGACACAAAAAAAACTTAATGGGTACGACTTTATGCCGGAGCAGTACTACTACCGATAAAGTATTTACCACTCCAAATCGGGACCGCTACCATGCAATCGATTGAGAATAATACGGAAAATTATAAAGCTATTAATATTCTGCTTCAACTACCCCCCGAAGCTGGTGATACCATTTAATCAGTAGAGCCAGATTCTCCTGAAAACCAGAGTTTTAAATGGCTGGCGTGAAATATCCCACGCTCAGTGTTCGTGGTTGGATCCACTAAAAGAAAACTAGCGTGACTAATAGGTTTTTTAATTTTGTAGGGTCCTTCAAAAAGGAGGAGAAATTTTTTCGTTTCGGCATTTATAGCCGATGACCTTGGGTTGGCCCTTAGAAGAACCAAGGTACCGGGTTTAAAGTCGGGATAGGGCCGTCCCGGATTATGAACCCTTCGACGAGCGGCCTTTCCCTGAAGAGTTTCCTTAGCCAAGACTAACCTTTGAGTATTGTCGACAAAATCGCTTGAAGGTGGACGGAACCGTTCTGGAAGTAATCGCGGGCGATCCCCACCAAACTGCAACTCATTAGGGGTAAAGCCGGTCGATTCGTGAACGACATTATTTAAAAAATTCCCGAATTTTACGACCTCGAAAGCCCATCTGGTGTGTTTATCATGACAATAAGCCCGAAACAACCTACCTAACTCCTTCATGACTCGCTCTGAAGGGTTAGCTTCTGGGTGGCGGACGGAAGTGTAAACGACTTTAATATTATACGTATTAAGCGCTTCTTTCCAGCGAGATGATGCAAACTGCGTACCTCGATCGGACAGAATACGCTGGGGAATCCCGAAATTTGGAAAATAATCTACAGTCAGACGATTTAAACATGAGCGTGTGGTTGCGGTACGTAGTGGGTATAAAACAACATGCTTGGTAAAAACATTTAAAACCACTAACAGGTAAGAAGCAGCGGCACGACTCCGAGGGAGCGGTCCATAAAGATCCAGGGCGAGCAGATCGTCCTTTGATTCAGGGATTATAGCCTGCTGCGCGGGCCTAGGTAAAGTAGTACTTTTGGTTTTTTGACAAACCTCACACGACTTAATAAAGCGCTTAATATCCCGTGACATATTGGTCCACCAAACTTCCCTTCGCAAAGCCGACCAACACTTATACGCGCCGAAATGTCCCAACGCCAAATGGAAAGCCTCAATAAATTTTAGTTTAAGTGCATCGGGTACGCAGAGCAAATTTAATTCATCATCTCTTCGCAAATATAGTATATCATTAAATAAAACAAACTTATCGTTAAGAGTCCCTGTCTTCAAAGTTTCTCGAATATTTTGTAATTTTGGGTCATCTAATTGAAATTGTTTTACTTTTCGTAATAGTTTAAGAAACTCCTCGGGAAGTTTTAATACACTCAGAACAGCGAAAGACTTTTCGTTCGGCGTCGGAGGTCTTATACAAGCAAATCTAGATAAAGAATCAGCAACGACATTCTTATTACCGCTAATATGTTTTATACTAAAATCAAACTCTTGCAGGGCTAACGCCCACCGAGTAACACGCGGGGATAACAATCGACAAGTATTTAAATATGATACTGCTTTGTTGTCAGTATATACAATAAACGGACGTCCTAATAAGTATATGCGCCATTTATTTAATGCAAAAATTAATGCTAAGATTTCCTTTTCAAAAATGCCATACCGACGCTCGCGGTCAAGTAATATTCGACTTGCCCAGGCTACAACCCTACGCTCTTCATCAACTAACTGGTAGAGCTGCGCAGCTATACCAATATCGCTGGCATCCGTTTCGATATAAAACGTTAAGTTAGGATCCGGATAATATAATAAAGTAGTATTTTTTAGTTCATCTTTTAACGAATTAAAAGCCTGTATTTGGTCTGAAGTCCAAGACCATGCTGTTTTTTTTCTTAACAATCGCGTGAGCGGTTCCGTGAGTGCTGAAAACTTTGGACAAAATGAACGATCATACTGACAAAGTCCCAAAAATTTCTGTAGCTGGCTTACGTTTTCGGGAGTTTTATAATCTACTATGGCTTGAATACGTTCGGAATCCGGTCGAAAACCCTCTTCGTCCAAAACATACCCCAAAAAATTTACTACTTTACACACGAATGTACACTTTTTTATTTTCAATGTTAATCCGGCCATTTTAAGACGACGAAAAACTAAATCTAGGTGCCTTAAATGAGAATCAAAAGTATCACTAATAATTAATAGATCGTCAACATACGGTATTAGAAAATTGCGAAACTCAGCACCGAAAATTTTAGAAATGCATCTAGTAAAAGATGAGACGGCATTGGCCAGGCCAAAAGGTAAAACATTGAAAAAATAACTACGCGTACCAAAAAGAAACCCCGTATATTGCCGGTGCTCCGGCTTTATTGGTATCTGCCAATAGGAGTTATTTAAGTCCAAAATTGTTTTATATTTAAAACTAGTCATACTGCGCATTATTTCATCAATTTTAAGCGGTAATTCATGATCTTTCTCCGTAATTGAATTAAGTTTTCGCGCATCCAAGCATACTCGGACGCTTCCGTCTTTTTTTAAGGTGGTCATGAGTGGAGAAATAAATGCACTCGCGCCGCGAGAAATTACCCCCCATTCTTCCATTTGATCTATCGTTTTTTGTACGGACTCACGGTGAGCCAGTGGGACTGGATACGGTTTAACAAAAAATCCAGTAGTATCTGTTAATTTAATTTCATGTTCATAACACTTTGTTAAACCGGGTTTGTCCGAAAAAACGGTTTTATAATTTTGTATTAGGCCTCTTAAGGCGCGAATCTCGTTATCGGAGAGATCCCCGTGAACAATCGACGCGTCGACGGGACAAATATTATTATCATCTTTAAACAAATTTTGCACAAAGATATTTTTTATTCGTACGGGTCGAATGTTTACTTTATCTGACGGATACAATTCATGACCAGTTTTTATCGCAGGTGCTGCACACCTTTTTTTATTTATTAGAAATAATAATTGTTGATTTTGCAAATCAATTTTTGCATTTATAAAACGCAAAAAATCTATGCCCAAAATTACCGGATACAACAGCTCGGAAATAATTAAAAATTCATATGTAAATTCATTTTTCGCGATCACAAATTTTAAGTTAACCTGATAATTAACCCGTTTGGGCTTAGACTTAAATGCACCTGAAATACGCACACCAGTGCTGGGAAAATGAGGTATTTCTTTGTGAAAATTTGCCAACTGTGACCAAACGTCTTCTGATAAACAGCAAATTTGACTACCCGTGTCAATAAGGGCGGGAAAATTTAAGTTATATAAATTAAGAGAAACTACTAATGGCTTATCATTTAAAAAATCATGATTTAGATCGCAGTCCTCAGTTAGCAAATCATCACGGGGGTTGTTATTAATAATGCGGGCCTCAATGACTCCAGTTACAGTAGGCCCTGTTGGTAACTGGTACTCTCGTTTCCCGACTCATCCGGAAGTTCAGGGGAATCGAGGTTAATCGTGGAAATATTTTTATTTACTGGTTTTTCAATTTTATTTAAAAAACCATTTTTATTTTTATAGTCGAAATGGTTATCTTTTTTTTGAACGGTGGTGGAAGCAGAGTATTTTTTATTAGGTTGATGAAGTGACTCAAAATTTTTATGATAATAAATATCAGCCCTTCTGAGATGCTGCGCTGCCTCCCATAGGGTGGTACATTGCAATAGCAGCATCGAAATTTGGGGTGGTAAAGTTCTAGCAACGGTTGCTAAAATCATTTCATCGCTATAGGGCGGATTTAAATGTTTAGATAAAATTATCATGCTATTCAGAAAATCAACAAATGATTCCCCTTCTTTATAATATTTTGTCTCTAATTTTACCCTAGCTTGCCACTGAAAATGATCATTCCAATACATATTTAAAAATTGTGATTTAAATTCTAAGTAAGTGGAAAACTTGTCTAAAAAGGCATCAGCCCATATTTTTGCCGATTTTTTGAAAGAGTCGGCAATTAAAAATTTAAAATCTTTATAATCAATATTTTCTGCATTAAAACCCTGTTCTAATTGCTGTAAAAAATCCATGGCGTGAGTAAAATCAGGATCAAAAATGGGTAGTTTTTTAGTTGCTGGTGGATTACAAATGTTATTAGAAACCCCTAAGTTACTATTGTGAACCTGATTATTTTGATTAGAACCTAAATTTATGCTGTGAAACTGTTGCGCCACTTGATTAACGAGCTGTGTTACAGCTTCAGGCGTAATTAAATAATTTGGTGGTATTCCGTTTGTGGGTGCCCCATGGAAACCAGCACCCAAATTAGGTGGTAAATGTTGAGGTGCAACATTTGGCGGCTGCATCCATTGTGGAGGTGGTATGAAGAGTGGCTGATGGCCCTGTGGCACCTTATGACCCCTCGTGGGAGCAGAATAGGAAAATGGAAAGCCCCTACCTGATGGATTTTCGGGCGAAGACCTTGATTGTTGTTCATTTCCCCTTTGGTTTCGTAGGTCTGCTACTCTCCGTGGAATACCCTCTTCTCTGAGCATTCTATTCCTTAAGTTGTACAAGATTCGGGGTGTCTCCCTTTCATTATTTTCGTTGTTCTCCATAATTCACCCTTGCCTCTAAAGTTGGACGCCAAAAAGATGAGACAGAACAGGTGGTGGGTGGCAAGAAAAGACAAATTACGGGGGATAGTGACCTTTTATTTCGACGTCGTGCTAAAAAATACCCAAATAATATTATAAATATGGTGAATAAAAAATCAGTGATATTTGAGTTAATAATAAATGATAATTAAGGTATTTTAAGCTTCAAAAATAACTTACCCAAAAAATACCCAAATAACACCAGGGTATTATTGGAAACAGAAATATCAAAGCGGTTTCCAACCAGCAACCCCAAGGGTTGTTATTAAGTGTCGATAGCACGAGACTTCGTATAGCAGTAAAACCCGATTTTATCTCAGCCAGCAGATTTCGCGTTGCCGTACTTGGGCCACAAAAAGGGACACAAAAAAAACTTAATGGGTACGACTTTATGCCGGAGCAGTACTACTACCGATAAAGTATTTACCACTCCAAATCGGGACCGCTACCATGCAATCGATTGAGAATAATACGGAAAATTATAAAGCTATTAATATTCTGCTTCAACTTTTACAGGTTTTCATTTTTTTACTGAGAAATCTTATTGCAAAATACAAAATAATTATTAAGTGTGTGTATGTGTGTGTGTATATAGAGGGGTTTTGGCACTGGTTGAAACCAAATGGCCAGCATCGTTTCTAAAGGATCCATTTTTTTTCCGCGTTTGTAGTGTTAAATAATTTTTCAACCTAAAGTTTGTTTAGCTTGTGGTCGTTACATGGTTTCGGTATGTATTTTATAAAGATGTTTTTTTTTTTTTTTTTTTTTTTTTTTTTTTTTTTTGTTCTTTATTTTTTTCATTTATATCAATCCGATCAATAAATATAAATATTTTTTTTTTTGTTTGATATATTATATATTTCTACTTTTTTATCTTCCTTTTTTTTTTTTTTTTTTTTTTTTTTTTTTTTTTTTAAATAAAATTCTTTAATAAAATATTTTTATTCAACAATTCTCGTTACGTAACAACATTGAAACTGTTTATCTTCTGGGGTCAAATTCAAATTATAACATATAAAATTGTTAAATGGTCAAGTATTGTATTTATTCTGTAATGTTGATATTTGTAGTATGTACACTTGTAAATCTGATTATTCCTAACGTATATGTAATATTTTGTTGCTTCCTTTCATGCCTTAAAATACACTGTTTATTGTTGAATTGTTTATTATATTCACAACACTTGTTTTTTTTTTGTATATGATGAACTTTTGAGAATTTTGAAAAGAAGTGTTTTTGGCATACCTACGTGACGTTTCAAAAAAACCTAAGTAACGATATAAATAAATAGCATTTTATGTTCCTAATTTACAACCTCAAATTTACTTTCTTTAAGACGGCGGCCTATGCATGATTGGCCAGTTGAAAAGTCCAAAGTCAGACTCTAGACGTTTGTATATATGAGCCAGTCCCTTGTGGATGATTTTTGCCACCCAAGGGCGTAGATATATTTTTTTCCGGGGGGCTAAAGCAAGAATATCAATATTTTTTTAAAGTTTTATTAATATCACAAGAATCTTGTCTAAATTTTATTTTTAGTTAGGTATTCGTAGTATTTTGTGACTTATTTTTGGTACTGGGGGGGGGCGGGAGTATGCACCCTCCTCTACTCCCCATATCTACGCCCTTGTTGCCACCTAATTATGCCTTCCCATGCAGATCAGCGTTGGGTGCCATAGCACCACAACGCGCCGTAATATGTTTATTTATTTATTTGATAATATTACAGACAATGTTTACCCAATTACAATGTTCTATCGTTTCCATAGGCGTAGTTAGGGGGGTACTTGGGGTACTAAGCACCCCCGAAATCTAAATTAGCACCCCCAAAAAAATTTACAATATAAGTATAGGCTAATTTTAGAACTAACCTATTTTTATAATATACATTATATGTAATGAATTTTTCATATTAATATTTCAAGCATTCGAACTCTGGTACAAATTCAAGTATATTTAGATAGTTGCGGATTCTGTTGAAATTTCTCTCCGTGTACCGTGTAGTTCACGCCCAGTTTACTTGTCAGAGCGGGTCTATGATCATAAAAATCTCGTCAAATACGAAAGCGGCATAATAGCTTGTGTATGTCATGTTCTGCAATTCTGCATTATTTGATAATTTAAATTTAACCAGTCATAGTCGTTTAAATTCGCAGAAAATTTTAGCCGGTATTTTGACTTTTTTTTTTGTTTATTAAGGTTTAATATGGTTTTATTGAATTCAGTTAAAGTTTAATGTTAAATATACACGAAAAAACAATGAGTGCGTCGTCGGATATAATATACACCGTGGAATTTTTGAAAAATTCTTTTAGCAGGTTACCGTTGGAGGAGAAAGTGACTGTCAAGAACATTGAAAGACCTGAACCTGCTATTAACATCACCATCACATTAAAATATTTACTAAAAATGATTGACCAAATTTGGGCGTGGTCTTGAAAATTTTTCGCCACGTTAACATGTCACGAGCCGCCACTGGACTTCAGCACCCCCAGTGTTGACAGTCTAACTACGCCTATGATCGTTTCTCCAGGAAAATTGCACTTTCTGCATACATCTTTTCATAGTTTCTTGTTCGAAATGACGTGGTCTTGGATAGAAATTAAAAATCCTTTTATTTCAGCGCACCTTCTTTAATCAATTCAGTGACGTTTATCTATATATGTGTTGATTTTGCAGTACAGTATGATATATTTGCCCATTCGAGTCTTAGAAGTACTTTCGTATATGGGTTTTTATTATTATTATTATTATTATTATTATTGTTATTATTTTAAACACAATTCTTGTTCTTGTCAATTATTAGTTTTTGTGATTTTATTTTTTTAAACGTGGCAACATTGCCTTCATACTTTCTATTTCGGCTTGATTGTTTTATCAATATTTAAGTAGGTATTTGTAGAATTATATTTAATACAATAATGTCAACTTCAATAAAAATAAAATAATATAACCTACCTTACTTTAAACTATAATGTAAATATATAACGTGATCAGTCACACACATCAGATCAGGCAGGTGCCTTTAGTAATTTTTAAAACTATCATCAAAATTTATTAAAAAACGTTCAAATAAAACAGTTGCGCATTCGTAGTGAATTTGTTATTGACTGAACTACTGATTACTGACTGAACAGTACTCCTACTCCAGTATTGGGTACCAGCACCGGGCACCGGCTATACCAAAAATTTGAAGATATATTATATTGGGTGTTTTGTTTACGGTTATATTTTATTTACTGATAAATATGGTAATGTTAAATTTTAAAATTAGGCACATAAAATTCATAAGCAGCTCATTTTACACTGAAAAATTAAAAATTACTTGAGTGCATTGATTACTTTCCTAACAGAGAAAGTAAAAGTATGCACGATAACTATTTTTTTGGAATGTTATTAGTATTAGATATCGACGTTTTATTGTCCCAACAACCATTGTCGAGTTCGGTTTTTATCTCGCAGATGAGACCAGAGCAAGGACATTTTTAGATCGATGTGACAACGGAGGATTCAGACCTAAAAATTATCTGAAATTTTCTTTAAATTTTAATCTTTCTTTGTATCACACTCCTGCGGACTGTGATTAGGAAGCATATTACTCAAATTGTCAAAATATAATAGAAAATGTTTTATCATTTGTTTTTAAATTAAATGTAGAATGTTGTTCTGTTTCCATGGAAAATCTAACGGATTGTAACGGATGAAGACATCTGGTAATATTTTGATTTTTATGAAAAAAGAAAAACAGGGGACATAATAATATATAAGCCTATAATGAAATAAATTAAATTACAAATAAATGTGCAAGGACCCTATTTAATTACACTCGAATTATAATAATATTATATATTTTGAATTTCCAGTTAAGTAAGTAATTATTAATACTTAATTGAATACAACAATCACAATTATTATTTTAAATTGTTTGTTTTTACTAGTCTACCCTACGGTGATAAATAAAACGCCGCAGTATGCTCCTCGAGTTCTAAATCTATCAAAAATATTTAAGATAGGTTTGTATGTCGGGACATGTTGGTTGGGATTAGAGACCGACCAATGATTCGGTTTCGGCTAGTTTCGGCCAAAAAAATCTAGTTTCGGTGACAGGTTTCGGTTTCGGTCTTTAGGTGGAAAGAGTTCAATCCGTTCCCAAACTATATAAAATAAATTAGATTTTAGTATACAATAAAATTTTTAACATGTATAAATAAGTTTCGGTTTCGGCCAAAACTGAGACCATGAGACAAAGGCCGAAGATTCGGTTTCGGCTGGAAATCTTGTTTCGGTCGGCCACTAGTTAGGATACAAAAATGCAAAGCACCTATATACTTCCTCTGCACTACCAGCTGTCGCATACCATAAAATAATTTTAATTTTTTGCCAATAAACCATTTCAAAGCACCAGCAGATATTTCAAAATTGTAAAAACTGAAACCGGAAAAAAATGTATAATTTCTTCCTCTATGCGGTAGGGTCAAAATCAAAATCGAGTGAAAAGCCCATTGAGAAAATAAATTAAGAACTGAAACGATATCAGTATACGAATGCTAAGGTTTGTTTGAAGGTGGTAGACAATGAAGTACCTAATATCAAAGAAATTACATTGTCGTTATTTTGTTACTTAACACAACGTTTCGTTTAGTTAGTATCTCTAAGTGTAAACTAAACAGTTTAGTTTAGTCAGTTTAGTTTAGTTAGTTTAGTTTAGTCAGTTTAGTTTAGTTAGTTAAGTTTACACTTAATTGAAAACGGTTAACTGAAAACTAACTAACCGAAACGTTGTGTTAAGTAACAAAATAAAGACAATGGAAGTCCGACAAGGTAATTTCTTTGATACGAATGCTAGTGTTGCTAAAAGGTAAGAGTTGGTGTTTGATTAACTAATTTAATTGGACAAGATAAAAGAATATAGAGTGTGTCCATGGATAGAGTTTGGAAGAGGAAAAACTCTCTAATTATATAGTAGGTATAGAAGAAAAAGTAATTCTTTAAAAAAAGTCTGTTTGTGCTGAAACAACAATTTCGAATATCAGATTTGCGATTACTAAACAGAGGGTTCGTCATAAACAACATTTTAAGTTTGTTGGACCTTTTTTTTTCAATTCCTTGATTTATTAAATGAATTTTGCTAGTGTTGAAACTATAATTTCAACTATTAGATTTGCGATTATTATACAAGGTTCATCAGAAAAGACAGTTTTTGTTCTTTGGATTTTTTAAATTCTAATTTCCAATTCCTTTTGATGATTGGCTAAATCATCACTTTGGGAATAAATGGATTGAAAGGTACCTAATTAAGGTACAAATCAGTTGGCGCACATAGGAGTCCCGATCTCACACCTATCGACATTCATTTATGGGGATATCTGAAGCCACATATATGTGTATAAAACCAATTTCAATAATAACTCAGACCTCTTGAAAGAAAAAAATAAGAGTAGTTATTGCAAATATCCCAATACAGCAAGTTAAGAACTTTTATCCGGAATTCAGATGTCGAGTTGAACTATGCGTTAATTCGGTGGGACCACGTTTGAATAAAAGTTTTATAATTCATGATTGAATGAATTGAAGAAATATGACATGTAATAATAAAAATACTTTAAAAGTAAGCAAATAAAAAATGGTTTTCTTACAACTAAATCATTACTCGGCCAGATATTATATAAAATCATATTCGAAGTAAGAAAGCAACAATAGTTGTTTGTTTTTAAGTAAATTTATTTTAAACGAAATCCAAAAAACTAAAAATGTTGTTTCTGACGTACCCTGCATAGTAATCGCAAATCTAATATTCGAAATTGTAGTTTCAGCACAAGCAGACGTTTTTATAAAGAATGACTTTTTCTTCTATACCTTATGGTTTTCCGCTTGCAAACTCTATTCGTGGACACACTGTATAGATAATTATATATAAGAAGATCAGAGTCATTTAAATAAAGATTTTAAAATTAAAATTTTACATCAACGAGGTCAGAATGATACAGAATGTGAAAAATATTAGTAAATTATCCGGAAAGTATCATACAATTAAAGTAATGAACTTGATTGATTATTTTATTATTTAACCAATATAACTAATTATTTGAAAAATGGAGAAAAGCGCCGAGCTTAAATGAGCATTTTAAGTAGGATTTTACATGCCTATTGAGATATTATATTTTACGGCAAAATTTGTACTGGCATTTAAGAGATTCGCGTAAATAAAAATACCTCAAATTCCCTTATGTCCGCCTTTGCGCATAGCCAAGACCTGCACTAGATAGAGTTGTAATGCTGTTCTATTTCCGTAAACGTTAAATTGGCAAACTATAATATTATAAAGTAATAAGTTAAAGTAAGTACAGAAAGGCGATGTATATGTAACTTTTTTTAATCGATTGGAAAATAATGGCACCAAAAGTTGAAATGAGCTGACTCAGATAACCATCTATAAAAAAATAAACCATTCCTTTATTGTTTATAGGAATTGTGCGAATATATCGTTTTAAACTGAGCTTTTTAAATAGGTCTTATTTTTTATTAGCAATTTTCTATTCGATTTATTCGGTCTCATTTGTCGAAACGAGAGCAGTTTGTGGAACTGAAAGATTGTAAATCGGCTAAGCATAAAAGCATATCTCTGGAGTACCGCAAGGCTCTAATTTGGGTCCTCATTGTTTTTATTAGCCATGAATGCCATTCTTAGTGTGCCAAAGTACCTCCGAGGGTTTATTGTTTGCAGATGACTTTAAGTTTGTTTCTTTTGGAAATTGCTACCATGAATGATTGTGACAAGTTATAGAATCTGCGTAGTGTGTCTGATTGATGTAATGTAAACGATTTTACCCTTAATGCGAATAAATTTAATGTTTTTGTATGTATTTCTCTCTAAGTCACAATATTATTAATAGTAATTACACCATAAGGGATAAAAACTTAAAGAGATAGGATAATCAGCGGGATTTGGGTGATTTGACACCAAAATGGCATTTACTGGACATGTAACAACTAAAGTACAGGAGGCACAAAGAATAATGGTTTTTATAATTAGAAATACCTACTAAGAAATTTGACACTGATGTTTGTTTTCGATTGTTTGACACATTGGTATTGTCAAAGTTAGAATATGGTTGTATTACCGTGCGAACAAAAATTATTTGCATCAAAGAGGGCCTTGCATCTAAGAACGTAATGCTTAGCCGGAGAGCTTAATACCTGTTAGGTGTCAGTAACTACCTGAATTAACAATCAATCAGTTATTCCGTCATCTTTGATAGTAGTTACAAGTAATTTGATTCATCGCTAATTTTTTCAATTTCTTGAACAATTTACACAATGGGCTTTACGGAACAGCACAAAACATTCATGGTTAAAGAGTATTTTCGAAACGGGGTTATAGTAAATGGTGAGTGGCAATACAATCCGGGTTTGTGCTTGGCGATTTTCACGAACATTTTCCTAATGTTGCTTTTATTGCTGGGGATTTTTATCATTGCCTGAAAAGAACCGTGGCTGTGTTTAGGGAAACAGGTTCTATACAACACAAAAAAGGAGCAGGAAGACCACCTGTAAGAACAGAAGAACTTGTTGCAAACGTTCGTGAAATGATGCAAAATACGCCAACAAATTGTATAAGACGCCTGTCCCAAGAAGTGGGAAGATCTTATGGAACATCCAGGACTATTCTTAAGCAGGAAAAAGAAAGGATTATCCAAGAATGTGGTACCATTTCTCCAGAGATGCTGGTCAACACTTTCGAAAATATGAAGAGATGTGTGAATTTATGCTTGGAGCATTGGCGGTGGTCAATTTCAGTAATTATTTTTCTTTTTCTTTCTGTATATTCTTACTTTGTTAATTTTGTAAACAACAAAAATAAATTTGTATTTGTCTACTTATTTTATTAGGTAGGTATTCCATACTTTGGCATATCATCAGTGGCGGCTCGTGACTAGTGAGTCAGGGGGGCGCTGGCTTTAAATTAAAAAAAAATTAAAATGCCTATTATTTTCGAAAGTACGTGTCTGTTTTTTCTAACTTTCTCGTTGTGAATTTTAATTTCATCAGCATAAGCACTATTTAAACAAGTTAAAATATTAGTTTGTCCTAACATCTCAAAACTTACCACATTATAACGATGTTTTGCACTATTTTCATGTTTTTTATTTTCTCTGAAAGATGTTTTAAGTCCTGCACCCCATTTTTAGTCCAATTATCATCCCCGCCAAAAAGAAGACACACGAAACAAAAAAAAATAATTTTTGTCCTCACACCCACATATCCACAATATTTTATTATATATTTCTTTGTCAAACTTACGCGTAAACTGTGCCTTACTTTTACATTTTGATTGCACTTGTACAATGTTCAATATTGGTAGTGGCCGCCCTGCATTTTTAAATCAAGTTTTTCACTTAAGCTCAGAGAACTAAACACAACCTTCTGTAAATCACTGACCTTCATATTAGACGAAATTTTCCAACTTTATAACAACTAATAAATAACTCAAAACAAATAAACAAAACGTCAGCGGCATCGACAGGCGGCAGGTCGCATCGCGATTCGCGAACAGTGGGAGCGGAAAATTGGAGCTCTCCATGGCTGCTCGTTGTGCGATGTGTAGGTGACGTCGGGCCTCCGTCTTCATGACAACCCATCGAGAAGGCGCGTTGAATCGGGACGGATAATCGGTCGCCCGCCGCCGCCCGTGCTTGGTACAACCTTGAGAGCGCGCAACTCGCTTGTCTATGAGTATAACCTGCCCGTTAGAATAGGGCTACGTTTTGAACGGGTTTGAATTATTTTAATTGATTGCTTACATACATTGCGTTATTGGTTTTTTAAGTAAAGTATTTTTGGATTCTGTTTGAAATAATTGCAGGGAGGGCGGCGCCCCAGAGCCCTTCATTAACCAGCCGCCACTGCATATCATGTCATAATATGAATTTGACAAAATTTTAACCTAGATTTGGTTAGATATATCGTTCCCATATCATTGTGATCTAAACCAAGCCCCACAATTTTTAATCCAAGCCCTCTTTGATGCAAATAATTTTTGCTCGCACTGTAGTAGGATCGTCGTATTCTGTCATTGCTCTATATGTAATATAATAAATTTTTCATTTTATTTTGTTGTTTTTGGGCAAGTTTATTTTACAAATAAATATTTTTACCAGGATGTGGTCATGAAATTAGGTTTAGTTCTATTCATGGCAACAGTTATAATAGTCGTTAGAGTATACTATACATACCGAAATTATTTTTTTCTTTAATGGGACGATTCTGTAACGACAATTACATTTCTATAGGCTTATAGCGACGTACGAATATGACAGCTAGCTGACGTAACTGTCACGGTTACATTAATCCTACGTGCGACATAACATGGGGTAAAGTTATGGAGAACTAGAGGGTAGGAGGCCGATCGACAATGGCAACATTTTCAAATTCTGTCCTGGTTTTTTGGTTAGTTCGCTATTGGCCGATAGATGGCTCTCGCGTCCGAAGTGGGCTGATGTTGTCTTCTTCTTCTTCGTTTTTAATATGGAAAACTAGATCCTCCATAGTTTTTAAATTTAACTTTTGACAATTGACATTTTATTTTTCGAAATAACAACTAACGTTTGAAGGCAAGACAAGACAAATAACGTTGTATTGTAATTAATTTCCATATTTATAATGAATAATGGTACAATTTATAAAAGTAGAGTTTGCTTTGTGTCGGGGTGTAAGACAGGATCTTCTTCAGAGATAAAACGCAGCCAAATAAGTATCTTTCTAGCTCCAAAGGTAAAACCCTCTAGCTAGAATGTTCCTGTATTTTAAAAACGAAGCATCGTTGGAACTTTATACAGGCCGAGTTTACTAATAAGTATAACAAAGTAAGTGTAAATTCATATAAAAGTCCTTATTTGTTCCTTAAAGAACTCATTTAAATAAAAATAGTTATCGCGTCCATAAGAAACAATTTATTTGATAGCCCACTCAGGTCAGCTCACCGCCTCTCTTCATCGACATAAATTAAGTATTCAGTAATATTTAGAAATTGGTGTGGGTCGTACTGAGCATTTAAATTCTTCAATAATCACGCAAGTGGCAAATTTATGGGCTCGCGCATGCAAACAAAGCTACACCGAATTAGGCATGCGCACTGCAACATTTGACAGATGGGAAAATAGATAGGTCTGGGCTGTAAAATTTAATTATTGCTGAAGAAATTGTAAAAGTTGACCTTCAATTTATATTTGCTTGTAAACAGCTAAAATTTGCTCCAAATTCTTGCCAAAAAATTGGAATTTCTTCTCAATTTTTGATCAAGTTGGGAAAAAAGGTACCTAGTGATTTCTGGCATTTTAAGTAGTTGCAAACCTATCAGATTTGAAGATAGAAAATTGTTTTTAGGGTTTTGTTTCTAAAATTTGTTTAAACTTAATTCTTCGTCGTGTTTTTAGTTTGAAAAGGAAGGAAACAAGTCAATGAATAGGTCTTATAAAATCAAATATAAAAAACAAACAAAACCAGCAAAATAACCAATCTTCGATGTTATCGCGTACCTAACCTCAAGTCAAATATTAGTTGGTAGGTATACCTAAAACTTGTATTAATTTTTACAATTTGGCAAAAACTTGGAAAGAAAAGTAAAAGTAGCGCCGTTTTGAATATGACGCCTATAATGGCATACCTATTTATATGTATTTATAGGTATGCCATCATAGGAAACCAATGGATATGCCATCTTAGGAATATGTCACACTTCTAGTAAATAAATTATAAAAAATTAAAACCACAACTTAGATATAAAATAATCATAGCAAAGTAACATTATATCCTATAGTTATCGGAAAAAAATCGTGCATTCTAATCTAATGCATCTAACATAATAAATTTTTGGTTTAAAAACTGGCTAATATTACGTCGGCATTTAAAAATTTCTGTTCTATTAAATAACTTTACATAAAAACGTCCCTCACGACTGAAATTCGACTCACAACTGAACGGTCAATACGCGCGCCCGTCTAACTAAGCGGGATGACGCAAAACCTGTTGATTCCCGGGATACCTGTGGTATGCCATCATGGGAAGTATGCCATCAAAGGCGACCTTCCCCTTCTGAAAATACGAAATACCCGGTATTTTACACCTATTTAAGCATAATAAAATCATACAACGGTTTTTACTAGTCATTGTTTATATGCCAATTTGAGTATTCGAGTCACTAAAAGCACAAACGCAATTCACTAAACTACACAAAAACTGGAAATCCGTAAATATTAAACACCGACAATCCACAATAGCAAAGGAAACAACAAAAAGAATCCATAGAGAAAACTTAAAACACAACAATAAAAATCGCGCCCAGTCCGTTCTGGAGTGTACTTTGAGCATGTCTCTAAAGACGGACAGGCCGATAACAAGAGGTTTGTGCGCATGCCAATCCTGCTGCGAAGAAGGCATCTGGCCGGCAAGCTATGCGTCCAAACGCATTTTTTCACCCTTAAAACTTAACTTTTGTTTGCGCACGAGATAAGCTGTAGGGTAGAGTGGGGCTAACTGATCCATTTTCTTTCCAGCTTTTTCTGAAGCATAAAAATGTTAGCCTTGTTTGTATCATAAGTGTTATTGTCAGAACAACTAAAAATTATAATCTTTAGAAAGAAAAAAAAACTGCGTATTTGGCAAATAGCATTTTGTAATGATCTGTAAAATGGTTCACTTAACCTGTCAGGCAGGTTAACTAATTCATGTAAATAGGTTAACTGAACAGTACCATAATTATGTTTGTAAGTAACAGAGATAAGCGCAATAACAAAACATTTATTTATTTGTATAAACATACTAAATATTTAAAAAATATTTTTAATATACAGTGAAACTCATTTCAGTAAAATCTACATTAAATGAAAACATGTTTTAAAATCTGGCACTGCTATTTGCTACTTGTTACTGGCATTGGTAACTTATAAATAATGTCCTCTTTTGGAACAAAACCGCTTTCATTTTTTGAGGAAAATTTGACTGCCGCGTCTAAGGGTTGCAACTTGTGACTGCAATGGTGTGGTAAGGTTAATAGGATTATTCCATTTTCTTTTGCAAAATTCAACGCAGCAATGCTTAAATAATTACTCTCGTGGTTGTCAATTATAAATAGTTTATTTGATGGTCTCTCATGTTGTGCGAAATATTGCAGGACAGGTAAAAACAACTCAGTGTTCATCCACCCGGACGGCATTGCAGCTCCTTTAGTGCCAAGAGCAGTTCCGTTTAGCATGATCCTTAAAATGAACGCGCGGAAAGATTAAAAATGGTGGCATGAATTTTCCTACAGCACCAATAATTGCTACTAGAGTGACTAAAGTTCCTCTTTGACCAGAAGTCGATTGGCCTTCTTTTACTCGTTATATTGTTGCTAGGATTTCGGCCGTGCTAACTCCGGTCTCATCTAGATTGTATATATCGTTAGCGTGTAACTTATGTTTATCTCTTAGGTTTCGCAGATTTAAAAAAAATACTTTAACTTAAAAACAAGGGCGTCCGAAGGGGGGGGGGGGCAAGGGGGTGCGCTTGCCCCCCCTGGCCCAAGTAGGTTTGAGATATTTTATTTAACTGATATACATATTTATTGAGATACAATTCAATTGACAAAATTGGTAAAACGAACTCTTGTTGCATAAAATGAAATGGGGAATTCAAAAATCTTCACTAAATGAAGGAGAAATATTAGAATAGAATAAATAAAGCTTTATTTTAATTTACACAGCTAGTCATAATAGCAATATACAAATAGATATACAACCAACACATCTAAAATTCCTAATCCAAAAATGAACGACAAAAACAAAACCCAAAGTGTAACAAACCGCCAATTTAACCGAAAAATAAAACATTTCTTATAGATACATCCATGTTAGAATTACTGGAACATTGCAAGTTCTATCCAGCTATTGGTCAGGCAATTGCGATAGCAATTTGTTCACCTCCAACTACATGTAGAGTCGAAAGATCATTCAGTACTCTCAGAAGAGTAAAAACCTGGATTCGCTCGACTATGACTGAGCACCGATTGGACGGTTTATGTATGATGAGTGTTCATCGCAAATTTGTAAAAGAAAAAAAAAAGACATTTAATTGAAAAAATTATTCATGAATTTGCAAAAGATTCAAGAAAATTAACATTTCTTTTCTCCGATAAATCTGAATAACTTTAAGTTATTTGTTGTATTTTTTTTGTTATATTTGAACATTTTTAAATATTTTGTTTGGCTTTTTTTGTTATTTAATATAAATATTAGGTGTTTTGCTCTATTCTTTTATTGAAGGTTTGTTGAAGTGCTAGAAACAAAAATTATTCCAATTATGATTTGCCCCCCCCCCCCTTGGAAAAGTTCCTTCGGACGCCCTTGCTTAAAAACATATATTTAAAACCAATAAGAAAACTCTGGCTGCAGGTTAACTGGACACCTGTTTATTTAACCCACATTGAAAGTGTCCAGTTAAACTACTCCATGCTAAAACCGAAAGACTATAAAATTTGTTAAAAATAACGGCTGTAGGAAAACCTACATACCCACAAATGACACTAAAATACTTACTAAGATGAACTATATAACACACTTCTTTTAAAACAAAGTTATTTCGGCAATAATAAAAATGAAACGGGAACCAAATAATTTACTCGGCCGCCATTAAAAATGTTTATACTAAATGAATGTATTCCTGTGGATAATAGAGCAACCTGTATGAACTGCTACTAAAGTATTTCTGTTGAAAAATCTTAAGAAGAAATTTAGTTGTACCCCTAGCTCACAGATGTCAGTTAGATCACACTGTTCAGTTAACCCGTCTGTTCACTTAACCCCGTTCTACCCTACATATCTAAAGGTAAATGTCTATGATTACACCACACGCATGCACTGCATGTTTTATTTTCACCGAAAAAGTAATAGCGGTATTTTGCTGTAGCTGCCTAATAAGCTAACTTAACGAAAATAGATCTAGGTTGATACGCTGCAACCTTCACATGGACCCGACGACGGCGGCTATTACGACAGCCAAAACCAGGACAAAATAGTTCGTTCCCGACCAACAGAATGCCCCGGCGCCGTTAACTCCCTTTCTGTCGAAAACGCGACGCTCGGATTACTAAGAATAAGGCCGTTTTACTCCACGAAAATCGAATCAAAAGGTGAAATTATTTAATAATATATCTGCCATATTAGTTTAAAGCAGCGGCGGAGTAACGACAGTGCCGATAACGGAGTTGTGCAGTCAGTGAGAATAGGGGCCAACATTTGCTCTATACTTAAAGGATATGGTGAATTTTTGCATAGAAGTAACAAACTACTGAATAAAAGATTATATATGTAGGGCGAGCGACATACTCTTTTTTTATTTAAGAGTCAAAAATTTTATGTGGTTATTGTCAAAGCGGCCTATATAGATACCAGTAGTATTTGCACTCCTACTGCATTTTATATACAGTGTCACCAGTAAAGTCCGCATCATATAGGATTTTTTTTATCAATAGCTTTATTCAAAATTTGACTTTGGCATCAAGTTCTGCTTCGATCGAGATGAAAATTAAGCAAAAAAATAGTAGTCAGGTGATTCGCATCATCTGTCAAATTTTAATTTTTTCCAAAAAATAATTCAAAAGTGGGGTTATTTCTGAAAAGATCGAAAAAAGTTATTAGAAAAAGTTTTTTTAAATGCAGATTCTAGCCCACGTGCAAAATTTCAGCTGCATAAGATAATTTTGATTTTTTACCTATATTTTGTAAATTGCACCCCTTTCGCAAAATAAGACTCAACGCAACCTACATAAAACTTCTTAGTTTTGACAATGCTTTATTTCAGATACATTTTCTTTAAAGTAGCGCCTTATTAAATGTGTGTTTTTCTACAAAATCAAAATTGGGCTATTAAAATTTGGTCGCATGTGATGCAAAGTTTGCAAAGTTTATTTGTTTTGGACCATGTATAAGGTAACTTCATAAAATAAGTATTTTTGAAAACGTAGTAAATTATCTTATGCAGCTGAAATTTTGCACGTGGGCTAGAATCTGCATTTAAAAAAACTTTTTCTAATAACTTTTTTCGATCTTTTCAGAAATAACCCCACTTTCGAATTATTTTTTGGAAAAAATTAAAATTTGACAGATAATTCGAATCACGTGACTACTATTTTTTTGCTTAATTTTCATCTCGATCGAAGCAGAACTTGATGCCAAAGTCAATTTTTAAATAAAGCTATTAATAAAAAAAAATCCCATATGATGCGGACTTTACTGGTGACACTGTAGGTACCTAATTACATTTAAATTAAATAAATTTTTTAAAAGACCCGAAATATTTACTAGGTACTTATATATCTATAAGTAGGTACTATACAGTATCCTATTGGTTTAATTTTAGCCTTGTCGCACAATCTATGCAGCTATTTTTGTTATTTTCTTGTATTTGTTTATCGCTTATAACATTTTAATTTACCCATTGATTTATTAATGCTACTGTCTACTTTTTTCGTCTGTATTTATCTACATTATTTGTTAGTTTCAAGTTTCCACCATAGACATTTATCTTTAAATACGTAAAGCTTATCTCGTGCGCAAACAAAAGTTAGATTTTATGGGTGAAAAAATACGTTCGAGCGCACGGCTCGCCGGTCAGATGCCTTCCTTCCCAGCAGCATTGGGCATGCGCACAAACCTTTTGTTATCGGCCTATTCTTCCACCACCAGCTCGGCGCCATTTCTGTTGTTGTGTTTTAAGTTTTCTCTGTGAATTCCTTGTTACTTTCTTTGCTATTGTGGATTGTGGGTGTTTAATATTCACGGATTTCTAGTTTTTGTGGAGGTAGTTTAGTGATTTTATTATGCTGGTTTCGTTTGTTTTTATATTCGATTTTTTTGACTTAAAATTTGAAAAAATCACTACTTTATTTCCCAACTTGATCGAAAATTGAGAACAAATTTTTGCTGTAGTATTTTTGGCAAGAATTTGGGGCAAATTTTAGCACGTAAAAATAAATTGAAGGTAAACGTTTACAATTTCTTCAGCAAGAACTTAAATTTTACAGCCCAGACCTGTCTATTTTCCCATTTGTCAAATGATAATGCAGTGCGCATGCCGAATCCGATGTAGCTTTGTTTACATGCGCGAGGCCATAAATTTGCCCCTTTCGTGATTATTATCTGCTTATCTAAAGGTAAATATCTATTGTTTCAACCTTTAATGTTGGATTGCACAGTATCATGGGTTTCACAAAGGTTTTCAACAATAATTAACTAACCAGGCAACTTTTACTGACATTAACGACATTGTTAAAAATATATTTTATTCACAATCAAGTTGTCTGATTAGCAAATATTGAATTAAGCTAACTGGGCCACTCTGTAAAAATAGTAATTTTTACCAATGCCATTTATGTCACGGTCAAAGTTGCTTGTCATTATTACTGTTTAAAATATTTGTGCTACACGACATAATTATTGCTGAATAGGGAACTTGACAAAAATTTTAAATGGGGAAAAAATTCTATAAATTATAAGTATATATTGTCATAAAACATATGGCAGCAAAAAAAAAACATATTTCGTCCCAAAAGACCGCTAGCAAGATTTAAAAATGCCCCAAAATTCAAATTATCCCAAGCGGGTAATGTCTGATTAGCAAAAAATATTGATTTAAGCTAACTGGGCCACTCTGTAAAAAAAGTAATTTTTGCCAATGCCATTTATGTCACGGTCAAAGTTGCTTGTCAGTTAATTACTGTTTAAAATATTTGTGCTACACGACATAATTATTGCTGATTAGGGAACTTGACAAAAATTCTAAATGGGGAAAAAATTCTATAAATTATAAGTATATATTGTCATAAAACATATGGCAGCAAAAAAAAACAACATATTTCGTCCCAAAAGACCGCTAGCAAGATTTAAAAATGCCCCAAAATTCAAAATATCCCAAGCGGGTAATGTCTGATTAGCAAAAAATATTGATTTAAGCTAACTGGGCCACTCTGTAAAAAAAGTAATTTTTGCCAATGCCATTTATGTCACGGTCAAAGTTGCTTGTCAGTTAAATACTGTTTAAAATATTTGTGCTACACGACATAATTATTGCTGAATAGGGAACTTGACAAAAATTTTAAATGGGGAAAAAATTCAATAAATTATAAGTATATATTGTCATAAAACATATGGCAGCAAAAAAAAACAACATATTTCGTCCCAAAAGACCGCTAGCAAGATTTAAAAATGCCCCAAAATTCAAATTATCCCAAGCGGGTAATGTCTGATTAGCAAAAAATATTGATTTAAGCTAACTGGGCCACTCTGTAAAAAAAGTAATTTTTGCCAATGCCATTTATGTCACAGTCAAAGTTGCTTGTCAGTTAATTACTGTTTAAAATATTTGTGCTACACGACATAATTATTGCTGAATAGGGAACTCGACAAAAATTTTAAATGGGGAAAAAATTCTATAAATTATAAGTATATATTGTCATAAAACATATGGCACCAAAAAAAACAACATATTTCGTCCCAAAAGACCGCTAGCAAGATTTAAAAATGCCCCAAAATTCAAATTATCCCAAGCGGGTAATGTCTGATTAGCAGAAAATATTGATTTAAGCTAACTGGGCCACTCTGTAAAAAAAGTAATTTTTGCCAATGCCATTTATGTCACAGTCAAAGTTGCTTGTCAGTTAATTACTGTTTAAAATATTTGTGCTACACGACATAATTATTGCTGAATAGGGAACTTGACAAAAATTTTAAATGGGGAAAAAATTCTATAAATTATAAGTATATATTGTCATAAAACATATGGCAGCAAAAAAAACAACATATTTCGTCCCAAAAGACCGCTAGCAAAATTTAAAAATGCCTCAAAATTCAAATTATCCCAAGGGGGTAAAAACGGGTCGTGACGTCACGAAGTATAATTCGTGTGTGACATCCAAGAAATAGGTTATAGGTTGGCAATAAATTGAACGACGTTGAGAATTCCACCTTAAAACAACAATACAATAACAATAACACACGGCAATCCAAATGCAAACTCGGTAGCTCGGCCACCGCGGTCAGGATGACGGATGACGGAAAAGTCATACTTCGTGACGTCATCGGGCTTGGCGCGCTTAAAAGGTCGTTTGAAATGCTTTTGACACGCGCGAAACGTTAAAGAATTTTTACCAAGATATTACTGATTTTTAAGGAGTAATAATTGGGGAATATTTTTTTAGGCCTAACTAAATCATATTATTGAAAAAAAAAATTGTCACGACACCTGTCACCTGCGTTCTAGACGTGCTGGTTTTGTGGAATATCACCTAATACAGATACGCACACCGAAGAGGATTTGAAGGTTAGAATCCCTCCCAGGATCCGGCGAAAAAAATATATAGGTGCATATATTAAATTAACATTAATTTACTACGATCAAAAATTTAGAAAATTTGCTTTATTTAAATGTAATAGCGTATTGCGAGTGAACCCCTCGCTCGGTGCGCTACTGACATAATACTAACATTTGCATGTGGGAATCAATTAATAACTTAATTTTATTTATTATGTCAAAACGGAAAGTCATTCCAGAACAGCTGACTTTAATAGATTCTGGCAGGAAATGTTGTTTTAAATTAGAAATCATTAAGTTTTTAACAAAAATTAATGATTTAAAAGAGAAATATAATGGCAAGATCGTTTTTACAAACATAAGTACCTGAGAATACCATAACCAATACCTAAAACCATATAAATATGGTCCTCTACTAGGTACTCTAGGATACGTAAAAGTAGAAAAGACAAATACAAAGTGTCTATAGAGTCTGACTGTGGACTTTTCAACCGCCCAATCTACGTTCGCAATAAAGCGCGGCTTAAAAATAAATGTATTAAGTATGCGCACATAAATCATTGTATTATTCCCTATTAAATTAGGGCGACAAAATTGATCAAATAAAATAAAAAACTAAACAAATTACCTTGATTTTCGCAGACGAAAAATAGTGTATATGAAAATATTTCGTAATGCGGAAGCTTTTATGAAAAGGGTTAGTTTAGTTGGAAAAAATTGTATATTTTTAAGAACGGTTTAGATCAGTGATTTTAGAACTTCCCGAGTGTGACTATGTTTGACTAAATCTACGTTAATAATGTACTTTTACAGGTTTTGTTTTTTTTTGTTTTGAGAAATCTTATTGCAAAATAAGTTAGAAAACAAAAAAAGGACACGTGACAATTCTTCTTAGTTTATTTTAAAATATTTTTATAAAAAAAGTCTTATAACTTAAGTAACTCATTTTTTGTGTGTTGAACTTTTGAGAATGTTGACTACCTAGAGTGTTTTTGGTTTACGTGACGTTTCAAAGAACTGTAATTATGATATTGACAACTAAACATATTCTTATTTATAATAATACCAATATTAATAAATAGCACTTTATTTCTCTAATGTACAACAATCGGCTTTAGGGCTTTACATCGCTTAACCTCAAAATTACTATCTTTTAGACGACGGCCTATGATGGCCGGTTAAAACGTCCATACTCAGACTCTAGACGCTTAATAAGGTATTCGGCCCATATATATATATATATATATAATTTACCTTTAGATAAGCAAACAATAATCACGAAAGTGGCAGTTTTATGGCCTCGCGCATGTAAACAAAGCTAGCAAGCGCGGATTTCGGGGAGGGGTAGGGGGGGTAATTACCCCCCCCCCTGGATCCTAAACCCAACCAAACTTGAGTGTCCTCTTATACTTATAAATATTAAAAAATCGTTTAATAGATTTACTTTTATAAATGTGTTTTTACTAAGTAGAGATTTGATTAATATTATGTTTCTTTTATTCTCTTTATAAGTTCCTGTAAATTTTGTTGTAGGTTGTAGGTTGGGACCTATAGTACCTAATATGATAAATAGTTATTTTTGCACATGTTACATACACTATTTTTTCTACGATCGTTTTTTTATTTAACAAAATAGTTTAAACTCGCTCCTTTGTGTGCAAAAGTTGTAATTCAAATTTGACAATGGATCATGGATTCTTTTGACTTCAACATAATAAAATTATGGCGCCCTGTCAACGTGAATTCAATTTCGATAGGGATCGACGGTGTGCCACACACAATACAAATACTATAAACAAATTGTTCGCTTCCTAGGTAATTTACTTTATTGCACTAGGGCAAAAAGTACTTTTTCTAATTTTGTATCATAAGTCATAACAAATCTATTTCGATACGCGTTTTTTCTTTATTTGATGTTGGTAACATTTAAATGTTTTATTTCATTGACTTGCGCGGCCTTTGTGATTTACGAAAAAACCCATTTTTCGCAGAGGAAAAATAGCTTGATAACCTACTTTTTTTATTCTGTGTGAATAAAAGTCATGTATGTTGGTTGCATAAATCTATAAATCAATCTTTTGTAGATGCTTCAAGCTATCATTTTCTGCCAAATCCTATCCAAAATTCAATCTATTAACCTTCCAATGTCGATTTTAACTTCAACTTTATTTGAATTTTCCATCCCTATACTAAATTGCAATGCCGTGACGTAAAATCACGTCTTTTGAAATTCGAAAAAAAGTAGCAAAATTGCCCGAATTTCCGAACGCTCTGTATATGTACCGAATGTAGAAGAATCACACAACGTATTCCGTCAAATTTCAAATCTCATATCGCTAAAATAACTTTAGAATCTCGTGGTGAAAATGGGTCAATAAATCAAAAAATGAAAGTTCGCAAAATAATTTTTGTTGTCCATAGGCTACTATGATAAAAAATAGTATTACCAACATAAAATTTAGACATAAAAATGTACAAAATTTGAAGGATTTATTTTCTTTTTAAATATGTGTTTTTTATTGAAAAAACTACAAATTAGAAAAAATAGTATAACGTACGTGTTATATAAAGCAGTTTTAAGCACTTTTCTCGTTATTTAACATGGACGCGTGCTATAAAATGATGCTTTATAAAACGTGTACGTTAATATACTATTATTGCATAGTATGCAATAAAGACCTACTTTTGTCATTAGAAATTCATACACAAAATGAAATTTTTTGAACGATTGTAAAAAAATAATGTTTCGTTAATGTAATGGTTTGTTTATTTTTCAATAATTATTAGACAATTTGACACTAAAAATATAGGTACTTAAAAGATATGGGTTAACTATAACTATATTAAAAAATATATCTCTAGATTCAATTACCCCCCCCCTAGATTTTGACCCAGATCCGCGCCTGAAAGCTAGACACTATAAACTATTAGACATGCGCACTGCAACATTATCGTTTGACGAATATGAAAATAGACAGGCACGGGCTTTAAAATTTAAATTCTTGCCAAAAAATTGGACTTTTTTTCTAAATTTTTTATCAAGTTGGCAAAAAAGGTAGTGATTTCTGGCATTTTTGGTAGTAGCAAACCTATTAGATTTTAAGGATAGAAAATTGTTTTTAAGGTTTTGTTTTTAAAATTTTTTAAAAAATGATTCGTCGTGTTTTTAGTTCGAAAAGGAAGAGAACAAGAACAAGTGAATTAAACTAGTCCTATAAAATCGAATATAAAAACAAACATACTTAACCAGAAAAATAACCAATCTACGGTGTTATCGCGTGCATATAACCTCAAGTCAAATATTATAGTCGTTGGTATATAACTTGTATTGATTTTTACAATTTGGCAAAAACTTGGTTACGTGTAAAAGATTTTTAAGCAAAATTTCTTGTTCAAGAATTTGAAAAGTGTTTCACCACTTGACTGACACTGCGAACTTGACCCGTGAAATACTGGCTTTATTATTAAAAGCTTAATGTCGGGGTGAACAGATTTTAACCAAAAAATTAACCAACCAGCAACTTTGACAGAATTAATTTTCTCACAATCAGACACAACTCACTAAACTATACACAAAAACTAGAAATCCGTAAATATTAAACACCCACAATCCACAATAGCTTAGAAAACTACAAGGAATCCACAGAGAAACCTTAAAACACAACAACAAGAGTGGCGGCCGAACCGGTTCTGGAGTGTATTTTGAGCATGTCGATAAAGTAGGACAGGCCGATAACACGAGGTTTGTGCGCATGCCCGAAGGGGCCCAGAGGGAAGGCAGCTGATCGGCGAGTCATGCGCTCGTACGTATTTTTTCACCCATAAAACGTAACTTTTGTTTGCGCAGGAGATAAGCTGTACGTATCTGGTATCTAAAGGTAAATTGTCTATGATTCGGCCACGGCAAAATACTGCAAGCTGCTGTTAATATGAAAACACCGTATCTACAAAAAAATGGCATTTCAATAAAATTGGTATGGCCATCAACATTATTTAAAAAAATTTTAATACAGTTTATTCAGTATAAATATAGTAAGGAGACAAGACGTGTTATTCATTTGGTAATAATTAGCGACGGGATTTCAAATGAGTCATAAAAGTTTTGAGCGAATTTACAAATTCTATATAAACAAACTCAATTACATATTAAATTAAGATCTTACCTTAATTATGTACAATATGACTGAATGGTTTGCTCAAATATCCTAAACAACACAGATAGATATACACACCATAATATCAACACAACTTTTTAAGATAACATTTAAACTGTAGGTAGGTGTACTTAACATACCGGGTTCGCTAACGATGCGGGGGTCCGTTACATTAGCCCCCCCCGGTGCCCATAACTGCGTAAAATTTTAGCACCCTATAGACCATACCTAGCACTACCTAGCACCCAAATTATAGAGCTAGCACCATAGTCGTTACGGAGTTATTAAGCACTTTTACCGGGGGGGGCTAATGTAACGCTAGCCCCCCCCGGTGCCCATAACTGCGTAAAATTTTAGCACCATATAGACCATACCTAGCACTACCTAGCACCCAAATTATAGAGCTAGCACCATAGCCGTTACGGAGTTATTAACCATTTTTACCGGGGGGGGCTAATGTAACGCTAGCCCCCCGGTGCCCATAACTGCGTAAAATTTTAGCACTATATAGACTATACCTAGCACTACCTAGCACCCAAATTATAGAGCTAGCACCATAGTCGTTACGGAGTTATTAACCATTTTTACCGGGGGGGGCTAATGTAACGCTAGCCCCCCCCGGTGCCCATAACTGCGTAAAATTTTAGCACCATATAGACCATACCTAGCACTACCTAGCACCCAAATTATAGAGCTAGCACCATAGCCGTTACGGAGTTATTAACCATTTTTACCGGGGGGGGCTAATGTAACGCTAGCCCCCCGGTGCCCATAACTGCGTAAAATTTTAGCACTATATAGACTATACCTAGCACTACCTAGCACCCAAATTATAGAGCTAGCACCATAGTCGTTACGGAGTTATTAACCTAATTTAAGAATGAGGTTGCCGCTAAGCAATTAGAGAATGAATTAGAAGACCTTCGGATAGCATAAGATGCGTGCGCAACCGGAATATCGCCAACATACTAAATGCGACGTTGTCACGTTGAGTAGGGTAGAAAATAATAGTTTTTTGCCATAAGGATGACAGCTCTGTTTTGAGGCTTTATCGTCTAACCATAAAAACTTATGTTTATTATTACTTAAAATATTATACTATTTACAAAATAAAACTTTTAAAATATATACAAAATTTTCAAGTCTGGTTCTGGAATTCATACCAACCTATCAAAATTAAATAGACCAAAGTTGTTGTCACGTGACTTTGCCTCCATCTTGCGAGACTATTTAAAATATTTACTATATTAACCAACTGGTTAAAAAAAGGTGTTGTATATGTTTACTGTTTTATGGATAAAAATAATAATTTTCATATAATTTAGTGCAGGTCGGCAACATCGCGGTAAGATCACAGCCATACTACTACTACAGTGCGTAAATTCTTGTACTGTAAATATAAAAGTGTTTTTATGGCCAACTGTAAATAGCTTTGTCTCTGGTAATTGGCCTGAGGCGGCAACGTTGTTGATGTCATTTTTAAATTAGGTTGATAACTCCGTAACGACTATGGTGCTAGCTCTATAATTTGGGTGCTAGGTAGTGCTAGGTATGATCTATATGGTGCTAAAATTTTACGCAGTTATGGGCACCGGGGGGGGCTAGCGTTACATTAGCCCCCCCCGGTAAAAGTGCTTAATAACTCCGTAACGACTATGGTGCTAGCTCTATAATTTGGGTGCTAGGTAGTGCTAGGTATGGTCTATATGGTGCTAAAATTTTAAGCAGTTATGGGCACCGGGGGGGGCTAGCGTTACATTAGCCCCCCCCGGTAAAAGTGCTTAATAACTCAGTAACGTCTATGGTGCTAGCTCTATAAATTGGGTGCTAGGTAGTGCTAGGTATGGTCTATATGGTGCTAAAATTTTACGCAGTTATGGGTACCGGGGGGGGCTAATGTAACGGACCCACGATGCGGGGACGAAAGATTAAATCCTTATCGAGGAACTTATCAAAAATAGTAAAACAGCATGAGGTATGGACTTAAAAGCGGCACATTTTAAAAATATTTGACATTATACAGGGTGGCTCAAAAAAGAGTGGCGGACTAAGCTTGCATTTTTAATGGAACACCCTGTATATTATTGGCCCAAAAGATGGGTATAAACCCATAGTTTCCCGTAGGTTCATTGTTAGTAGTTTGAGAAATAATAACGATTTAATCTTAAAAATTGTGTAAGTTTAGTAACCATTTTTAAATTGAAGACCTTGGTGCAAGAACCGGACAAGTCCATATTTTATAAGTTTTGGGAAATTGAAAAAAACAACAATATAAAAAAACATAAGAACTAGAATTTTTTGGAAATTTGGACTTGTCCGATTTTTGCACCAAAAATACTATAAAAAATAAGTAATAACGTAAATGATAACTTTGAAGAGCTGTATTCGATCGGCGATATTTTAATACATACATTTTAATGGAAATCGTTATGTCGACCAAAAATGGACTTGTCCGGTTCTTGCACCAAGGTCTTCAATTACAAAAAACAATTAAATGAAATAATATGTAGTAGGTAACAAAAAATGAATTTAGAATGTGGTCTGTCTTTACAATGAAAAATATTTTGTGTTCAGTGCATTTATCATATTATGGAAAATACAAAAATTTCTCTTTTTTTTTAATGGATTTGGTGTCTAGAAAGCCCTTATTATTGATTGGATCGTTATTATTTCTCAAACTACTAACAATAAACCCACATAACTTTTTATGATTAAAATGATCAGCAGCTCTATGCCCATCTTGTGGGCCAATAATATACAGGGTGTTCCAATAAAAAAATACAAGCTTAGTCCGCCTCACTTTTTTGAGCCTCCCTGTAGGTATAATGTAAAATATTTTAAAAATATGCCGCTTTAAGTGCTCATGCTGTTTTAGTATTTTTGATAAGTTCCTCGATAAGGATTTAATCTTCCGTCCCCGCTTCGTTGGCGGACCCGGTATAACTGATGTTCTAGATGGGCAGGAGTGAGATATATGCGTCTTTTACTGAGAATCCACACCCCACACCTACTTACCTGTAAAGTGAAAATGATCTTTCATAGTCTCTAGAAGTTATAGTACCTAGCATATTTGAAATAAGTAAAGTTTTGCAAAAATTATACCTAATTTAGGTTTTCATTTGAAAAATCGACTCCTTTGCCGGCCAAAAGCAGGATCTATAAACTCGCTAGGTTGTCTTATTCGATGCTAACAGCATCATTGTCTTCTACTTGCGGTAACCGGCCACCTATACCGGGTGTTTCTCAAAAGACGTTCACCCCTATAACTTTTCTGTATTTATATACATTAAAATGAAATTTTGAGATTATGCATAAGAGATGAGTCTGCATTTATTGTCATAATTTTCAATTTGTTAGCACTTCCGGTTTGACCGGAAGTTGCCTTGACATTGGTATTTTAAATAACATATTTTATATTTTTACTTATTGGGATTCAGTATAACATTCTGAGTAAAATGACACCTCACTCATCATTTTTTGACACTTTTATGTTTATTTTTTATTTTCAATCTAGAGTGCTACAAATTAATTAAATCTGTTAATTTATAGTCAAGTAGTATATGAAAATTAAAATTATGTCATAATAATTGACTTTCTAAGTTTCACAAGCGTTTAAAAAATGAAATTTTGTTTTTTTGACGTTTACTCCATTTTTCCAAATAAAACGATGTTGGGTTCGCTAGGATATTTAAAACGAGCATTTTTTCCAACAATTTAATACCATACACTCCTATCCTATTTTAAAATTGACACGAAAAAATTTGCCTTAAGTAACAATCGAAAAATTTAAAAGCGTTATGCATTGTTGCCGCCCTGTCTTTTCTAAAGAAATATAAAGGCGGCTCTCTACTCTCGAAAATGGTGTCTAAACCCAAATCTTGATAAAAATGCAATTTTTAAATGTTATTGTGTTTTAATTTTTGCACGCTTTTTAACTTTTAAAAAATGATGATGAACGTTCGAAACATGTAGAGACCTTTTAAACTAAGAATTTTTATTCTATTAAATTTTGTGGAGAAAGACTTCGTGTTTTTCTTTCCTTTTCATTAAAAAAAAAGCTTTTTCCCAGAAAACCTTAATTTTTTTTAACACCAGCATTTTATATTTCACCGTAAGCTAATAAAATCAAACCATTTAAAATAATTGTGGCATTTTTAAATGCAATACCTAATTAATTAGTCAACTACATAAAATGAAAAATACCGACGTAAAATAATTCAAAAATGTGCGGTAGAGCGTACAACCTAAACGAATTTCAAATATTACTGAATTACTTAGGTAAATACCTCCAGCATTTATTTACTAAAAAATAAATGATCCCCTCTCCGGCCTCGCCATGCATTGTTCACGCCGCACGCCGGCAACACTGATTGAACTGTTGTCCCTACTGCGGACATCTAAATATACCGGGTGTTTCTCAAAAGACGTTCACCCCTATAACTTTTCTATATTTATAGACATTAAAATGAAATTTTGAAATTATGTATAAGAGATAAGTCTGCATTTATTGGCATAATTTTCAATTCGTTAGCACTTCCGGTTTGACCGGAAGTGACCTTGACTTTGATATTTTAAATGGGACATCTTGTATATTTTTACTTACCTATTGGGATTTAGCATAACATTCTGAGTAAAATGACACCTCACTTGTCATTTTTTGACGTGTTATAAAATTTTTATGTTTTTTTTTTATTTTCAATCTAGAGTGCTACAAATTAATTAAATCTGTTAATTTATAGGCAAGTAGTATTTATGAAAATTAAAAATTATGTCATAATAATTAACTTTCTAAGTTTCCCAAGCGTTTAAAAAATGAAATTTTGTTTTCTTGACGTTTACTCCATTTTTCCAAATGGAGCGATGGTAGTTCACTAGAATATTTAAAACCAGCATTTTTTTTTCCAACAACTATCATATCATACAGTGCTATGCTATTTTAAAATTGACACGAAAAATTTTGCCTTAAGTCCCAATCGCAAATTTAAAAGCGTTATGCATTATAGCAACAACTCCTACACACATCTAGGAGTTATTGATTATAGCCGCCCTGTCTTTTCTAAAGAAATATAAAGCCGGCTTTGACAAACAACGGAATGGTTTTGAAAATTATAATGCCATTCGTTTTATTAAACTTACATTGTAAATCAGAAAAAATGGTTAGTTTTACTAGAAATGAACAAGTTGATATGCTCCTAATTTTTGGAGTGACCAGAAAAACTCTTCTGAAGCCGCAAGATTGTATGTATAGTATGTTTTATAAACTAATGACATTACAGATTGGTTTAGGCTTTCGCGGCCAGTCGGTGAGCTAGTGTAGTCATCATTCGGGTCTAAAGGCCGTCGTCGGTTGGAATTGCTTCCTAACGTTTCGCTAGCACGAGTGGCGAGCTTCTTCAAAGGTCCTTCCATCTCCGGTGCTGGAAATAGACTGACGAACTCTCGGGCGCAGGTTGTATTTATACTGGTGGGCAGGGGGCGGAGCTTGTTCCGCTTCGGTTAACTTCGGGATATCTATCGGCATTACTCGGGAGTGTCTGAGGATAGGATTCCAGATCTGGTTGAGCCTGAGGGTCTCTTCTTTTCTGTTGAAATTGTCAGGATGCTTATGGATCTCGATGGCTTCTCTGACGAGCCTGTTGTGATAGCCATCGACTAATGCTAATAACTTGCAGTTCTCAAAATGTATCCTGTGGTCCCCGTTACTCAGTGCGTGTTCGGCTACTGCAGACTTCTCAGTTCGTCCTAGTCGGCAGCTTGCTTTATGCTCCTTGAGTCTCGTTCCCATTGATCTTTTAGTGGTTCCAATGTAGACCTTTCCGCAGGAACAGGGTATGCGGTAGACGCCTGCAGCTGAAAGTGGGTCCTTCTTGTCCGTTGCTGATCTAATGGTCTGCTGGATCTTCTTTGTTGGCCTGAAGATTGTCCCGATGTCGTGTCTTCTCAAAACTTTGCCAATCCTGTCCGTGACTTTAGGAACATATGGTAGATATGCCCGAGAGGTGGTGGATGTCCGTTCGGTTTCCCGTGGCCTAGATGATCTCAAGACCGAGGACTACAAAAGGAAAATTGAGGAACTCTTGGATCCGGAAAACTACAGACCCCTGAAGAATGATCCTACACAAGCTAGACTACGACTTACCAACCGGCTCATCAAGTCATCTTCACTGCCAGAAGACACCAACAAACACATTTTGAAGACAGAAGCTGTTCCACCGAGGCTGTACGGACTACCCAAGATCCACAAGAAAAATGTTCCATTGAGACCGATAGTAGGTGCCCCGGGATCACCAGCGTACTACTTGGCGAAACACTTGGCATCGCTGCTTCAACCACACGTGGGGAAGGGTACCAGCTACATAAAAGACTCCGCCGACTTCGTGCGCAAGATTCAAGACATCAACGTTGGACCCAACGACATCCTGGTGAGCTTCGACATCGTCTCGCTCTTCACCAAGGTACCCCTAAAAGAGTGTCTGGACCTAGTGACCAGTTTCTTCCCGGCCGACATCTGCAAGCTATTTGAGACCTGCCTCACCGGAAGCTACTTCGTGTGGGGAGGAGACTTCTACGAACAAAGTGGACGGAGTGGCAATGGGGAGTCCACTGAGCCCAGTTATAGCCAACCTCTTCATGGAGAGCTTTGAGAAAAAGGCGATCAACACATCACAGTACAAGCCGGCAACATGGTTCCGATACGTGGATGACACTTTCGTGATTTGGGGACACGGTATGGACAAACTCAACGTTTTTCTGCAGCACCTCAACAGTCAGCATCCCAGCATCCAGTTTACCATGGAAACTGAGAAAGACCAACAACTGGCATTCCTAGATGTGCTAGTGAGGAAGCGGGGAGACAAGCTGGGCCATACAGTGTACAGGAAATCAACACACACGGACAGATACCTACACGCTCTTTCCAACCATCACCCAGGTCAAAAGTATGGAGTCATCAAAACCCTGACAGAACGAGCTCGAAGGATTTGCGAACCTGAGAACCTCCAGGCGGAACTTGAACACCTAAAATCTGCGTTCGAGGCGAATGGCTACAACAAGAGAGAGATCGAGAGATCAATGGGCTTGAGATCATCTAGGCCACGGGAAACCGAACGGACATCCACCACCTCTCGGGCATATCTACCATATGTTCCTAAAGTCACGGACAGGATTGGCAAAGTTTTGAGAAGACACGACATCGGGACAATCTTCAGGCCAACAAAGAAGATCCAGCAGACCATTAGATCAGCAAAGGACAAGAAGGACCCACTTTCAGCTGCAGGCGTCTACCGCATACCCTGTTCCTGCGGAAAGGTCTACATTGGAACCACTAAAAGATCAATGGGAACGAGACTCAAGGAGCATAAAGCAAGCTGCCGACTAGGACGAACTGAGAAGTCTGCAGTAGTCGAACACGCACTGAGTAACGGGGACCACAGGATACATTTTGAGAACTGCAAGTTATTAGCATTAGTCGATGGCTATCACAACAGGCTCGTCAGAGAAGCCATCGAGATCCATAAGCATCCTGACAATTTCAACAGAAAAGAAGAGACCCTCAGGCTCAACCAGATCTGGAATCCTATCCTCAGACACTCCCGAGTAATGCCGATAGATATCCCGAAGTTAACCGAAGCGGAACAAGCTCCGCCCCCTGCCCACCAGTATAAATACAACCTGCGCCCGAGAGTTCGTCAGTCTATTTCCAGCACCGGAGATGGAAGGACCTTTGAAGAAGCTCGCCACTCGTGCTAGCGAAACGTTAGGAAGCAATTCCAACCGACGACGGCCTTTAGACCCGAATGATGACTACACTAGCTCTAATGACATTACAACTTTAAATTAAAGCCATATTGCTTTTCAAAACTATTTCATTGTTTTTCAAAGCAGCCTTTATATTTCTTTAGAAAAGAGAGGGCGGCAATAATGCATAACGCTTTTAAATTTGCGATTGGGATTTAAGGCAAATTTTTCATTGTCAATTTTTAAAAAAGCATAGGAGTGTATGGTATCAAATTGTTGGGAAATAAAAGCTTGTTTTAAATATTCTAGTGAACCACCATCGTTCCATTTGGAAAAATGGAGTAAACGTCAAGAAAACAAAATTTAATTTTTTAAACGCTTGTGAAACTTAGAAAGTCAATTATTAGGATACAATTTTAATTTTCATATACTACTTGACTATAAATTAACAGATTTAATTAATTTGTAGCACTCTCTAGATTGAAAATAAAAAATAAACATAAAAATGTTATAACACGTCAAAAAATGACAAGTGAGTCACATTTCACTCATAATGTTATGCTAAACTCAAATAAGTAAAAATATACAAGATGTCCCATTTAAAATATCAAAGTCAAGGTCACTTCCGGTCAAACCGGAAGTGCTAACAAATTGAAAATTATGCCAATAAATGCAGACTCATCCCTTATGCATAATCTCAAAATTTAATTTTAATATCTATATAAATATAAAAAAGGTAATAGGGGTGAACGTCTTTTGAGAAACACCCGGTATTATTCACTCTCTCATACTCAGATAAATTGTCACTGTAACTTGGAGTTGTGCATATACATATATAAAAGGCAAGGGGGTACATTTAACGACTAATAATTGATCAATCGTATTAGGTCGCTGGCAGGCATCGTCCGGCATGGTTTTGTTTACATTGAGCTACAGACTTATTTAAGATTAGTTTCAAACTTCATGATAATAAAATGTCACGTAATTATTATTATGAATTTTTTTTTAGCGGCCAACACCAAAGTTTAACAAAGCAAAGTCAAACTAAATAGAAGCAATCATGGATCCCGAGGCATTTCTCGATATCGCTAACCAGGTGGTTAAACTAAAAATGTTCCCCTACTTCGATATAGCTCACTGTACTCTGTGCGCTTTGTCTGTCAGGGAAGATCTAGGAAGCGGTAAGTAAGCACAGGGATAAAATACTAACAGCGGTATGTAAGGTTGTAGGATCAACTTTTATCTCGTTTAAATTAATTTTTGTTTCATGATACAACATACCAAAAAAATAATTTAAAGAGAGATAAATAATCTGGATGAAGGACAGGTGTGGCATACCGCTATAAGTATACCTTATAGTGAGAACTTTATCGCATACTTTATATTTTTTGGAGAAATTGATTATATCTATAACTATAAGTCGGAAATAATAGTCAGTGACGTCAGTCACTAGTTCGGAAATAACAGAACAAGAGCGGCTTAAAATAATAAATAAATATGGTATGCAATGCTCGCAAAGTGCCGCTTGTTCTAATAATGGGGGCACCAGCGCGCAGCGTGTCGACACAAAACGTGCATCGCTGTCAAATTCATTGTGCCCCGTATACTGGAGCTTACGCGGAGCATTTCAAGCAGCTCTATTTTAAAAGAGGTTCGCGATCGACGGACGTAATTGTACTGATATTTTACGACCACCAGATGGACGTTGCAACGTTGCAACAGTAAACGAGCATGAGCCTTGTCGAGACGAGTTGAATAGGCGCGCTTGCGGGTTTAGGTTATTGTTTTGTTTTTGTATTATTAATTCAAAATATTAATTTGTAAAATGGAACAGAGCGAAGCTTCGACAAGTCTTGGCCCCCCTGCGGAAAAAGTGAAAAGACATTTAACTGTGGCCGAACATGCGTTGGTAAAAACCGTTTATAAAAGTATTCGCGCTCGAAATCCCGATGCAGCAGAATTGTGCGGAAATTTAACACAATTGTCGTCTCGGACAGTTTTCAGATCACTTCACGTTGATAAAAAGAAGGAAAAAAAGGAAACAAGAGGTAGAAAGAAAGTCTAGATGATGACGTAAAATATGCAATTCGCCGGAAAGTGCACAGTTTTTTTTAGAACGAAATGCCAACCCTGAATAAAATCAAAGCTGAATTAAACGCTGATGAATCTTTACCCAAAATATCCTTTGGAGTTTTAAAGCGAACATTACGCGATTTAAACTTCCGGTATTTAAAGCGAAATCGCAAGAGCTTTTTAATCGAAAAAAATGAGATAGTGTTGTGGCGAAGAACATTTTTAGAAGAAATACGTGACCATAGGCTTAAAGGTGAAAAAATATATTATACCGACGAAACATGGTTAAATGAGGGACACACCCGCTCCAAAGCATGGCAGGACTTAAATATATCAAATTCGCGTCAAGCATTACTTGACGGGTTTTCCACTGGTTTGAAATCTCCTTCCGGTAAGGGCCGTCGGTACTGATTATTACCCACATAGGTAGCAACTCTGGTTTTTTGGTTGGTGGTCTTAACGTTTTCGAATCTAGGAAAACTGGCGACTACCATTAGGATATGAATGCTGAAGTGTTTGAAAAGTGGTTCTCGTCCGTACTGATGCGCGTGGAGCCCGGTTTGGTAATCGTAATAGATAATGCGCCGTATCACAGTCGGCGAGTAGAAAGAATACCCACTACTGCTTGGGGAAAAGCCGACATAATCGACTGGTTAAAATCAAAACACAACCAACATACAACTTGGTGAAAGTACAACTGCTTGATATTGTCCGTGTTCATAAAGGCAAGTATATTAAATATGTTGTCGATGAAATGGCGCATAAACGTGGTGTTATTCTATTGCGAATACCGCCATATCATTGTGAATTAAACCCTATTGAACTTATATGGGCCCAGATAAAAGGTGAAGTTGCGAGAAAAACACATTTAAATTAAATGACGTTAAAGTTTTGTTAAAAGAAACTATTGATAACGTTACAGATAATTGGCAGAAGTGTATCGGACATGTGATAAAACAAGAACAAAAAATGTGGGATTTGGATAATACGGTCGAAGTTGTAGTTGAACCTCTTATTATCAATCTTGGTTCCGAAAGTAGTGATAGTAATGATTCTGAGTCAAATTCTGATCAAACCTCCGATAACGAGTAATAATTAAACTTAAAATTTTTTTGATTTAAACTTTTGTTGCAACTTTTAATATGATGTTTTATGATAAGAAAAACCCCTTATCATCTAGGACTATTTTTTTTCCTAGGCTTAATAAATACATAGTACTACCTACTATTTTTGTTTGTATTACAATTTTGTTTCTTATTACTAGACAGACATAATTTTAAATATACTTTTTATTGCATATTTTGGACTAAAATCATGCATATTTATGCGCATAAACTTAATTTTTTTAAGTGCATATTTGCCCAATTCTACTTATTACTATTCCACGATATAGTTATTATAAAAGATTAATTAACAAAGCAATTGATCCGCCACTGAAATTTTCTTCTCTCTTCCCTTACCCCTCTTAGCGTGCCCTAAAGCTAAGAATAAGTCACTGACTAATTATTTCCGACTATAGTACGTTACTATTTCGAAATATCATCGTCCAAGGAAAGGTGCGAACACATTAAATTAACATCCTTTTATTGCATTAAAATCGTACCGTTTATTGCCTGCAACACATACAATGTAACATGTAACCGACATGCAATCTATTAACAAGATTGTTAATATCATAACGTGGCTGTATTTATTGATTGAACCTTTAATATTCTATACCAGGTGTTTAGTGGCGTAACAAAAATTGAGAATTGAGTGGGCCTCCCGCAAACGTTTTCAGGGGCCCCCTCTCTACAGTGTGTCTACGTAAGTTGGCGGCATATGAATATGAAGAAACTTTTTTATTATTAATTTTACGAAAAAAAGTTATTCTTTATAAAAAGTTCTGCACGGCCCAAAACCTAAAACGCAACCATTAGATATCAAATTTTATCAGTCGTATACGAGGTTTGTCAAAAAATATGATTTTTGCTCTAGAGTAAAGTACCTTTATACTTCGTCGATATTTAATGTTTTAACAAACTCGTGTTCGATTAGTTCGATAGGTACTGATTAAGGATAAATCCGAAAGGCGTTGTTGTCCCATGGTCAGGGCCGATCCTAGCAGGTGTGCAGCGCGTGCAGAGCACGCGGGCGGCACAAACAAGGGGCGGCCATAGGCCGCAGATAGCTGCCAGCGCCAGTGGTGAAATTTCTAGTTTTTTTGATGTAGTACAAGAGGTATATAATTACTTTTCTGCGTCCCCATATCGGTGGGATTTACTCAAAAAACGCGTGAAAACTTTTACTTTAAAACAAAGTGAAACAAGATGGGAAAGTCGTATCAATGCTATTAGACCTCTAAAATTAGAGCTAAAAAACATTATTACCGCATTAAAGGCCTTAATTGAAGATACCACCAGAGACACGAAAACAAAAATGGGTACTAAATCAATACTTAAAAGTCTTGAAACATTTAAGTTTTTGTGTTCAATTTTAATTTGGTATGATTTATTATCAAGAATTTGATGTATTGAGTAAAATGCTTTAAAATCCTAAATTAAACATGGCGGAATGCATTAAAGGCTTAGATAATCTTAAAAAATATTTAGTCTCTCAAAGATCTGACGATAATTTAAAAATATTTGTCGATTCAGCATCAACACTTGCTAGAGATTTAGGTATTGATCCAGAATTTCCCATCTCGAAGCTGAGAAAAAAGTTCATTTATTTGATTACGAGGGCAGTGATGAACCAGTTTTAAATCCCTTCCTGCAATTCAAGATTGCTTTCTATTTTGCAGTTCTTGATTACGCGATCTCTTCGATAAATGAAAGATTTACCTTATTATCTGAGTGCTATTCAATATTCTGCTTTCTGTATGAGTTTCACACCATTTCTAATAATGACCCCATGAAAGCCTGCATGGAATTAGATATTAAGTTACAGACATAGGAGGAAGGAACTATTGTGAAAGATATAGACGGTATACAACTCTTTAATGAAATAATTTCATTTAAAGATATTTTTCCAGGTAAAAATCAGCCAATTAAGATATTAGAAATTTTAGTCAAAAATGATCTCATTCCCTATTTTCCCAATTTTTCTCTAGCAATAAGGATTTTTTTAACCTTACCTGTTTCTGTGGCTTCAGGTGAAAGAAGTTTCAGTAAATTAAAAATTATTAAAAATTACTTTAGAAATAATATGACACAAGAAAGACTTTCAGATTTGGCCATCATCTCTATATTGAATCCGAAATCTCTGAAAAAATTGATCTCACCGCAATTATTGACAAATTTGCTTCTCAGAAAGCCAGAAAAATTATTTTATAGTTAATTATTAGGTAGTCTTCGAGGAAGAACTGATTTATATACTTTTCGTTTCGCGAGATTTATGCTTTAGTACTTTTTGTTCTTTAATATTTTCTGGTAAATACTATTGTTTTACATTTCTAATTATAAAATGTCCATTTTTGTTTCAAAAGAAATATTTTTGTTGGTTTATTATTTTGTTAAAATAAAAAGAAAAAAAGGTGTCGCTAATATAACATATTAGCTGGCCCAAAAATAAAGTCTTTCCCGTAAAATTTTATTTGTAGTTTGCATTTTTATTAATGTAACGTTTTACTCTCATGTACATGTAGATGGGTTTATAACGTCAACGTTAAGTATTACTCAAAATAGGAAAAATTCTTTAGTGGGGCGGCATAATAGGCCTTTGCACGCGGGCGGCCTACACCCTAGGATCGGCCCTGCCCATGGTGTTACGTAAATGGGTTTTTACTATTTTAAATTTGGAAAAAGATCGTTCCGCTGATGCCCCACTAACTGGTAACGTTAGAAATAACATCACTGCACTAGATACATCTGGAAAATTTGAAGAACACACTGATTTTTTATTAATAAATGATCCGCAAGTTCATACACTGTTTTTAATTTTGAAATACTATCTCCAAGTCCCTCTCTGAGGCTTAAACTTTGACTAGGAATTTCAATGTAATAATAATAATAAGTTTATTTAAAATTTAATATTATAATAAATATGTTTATGCTGTCTTCGATAAACTTATTCTTCAATCCCCTGAAGCTGAGCTTGTTAGGGGCAAATCTTATTTTTTGTTTTAGTATGTAAAATCATAAATCATAAATATGCATTAAAAATCAAGTTTTTTAAAGTAAAAATGTTAATTTATAGTATAAACGCAGCTTTTTTGAAGAAATATATTACCTATAATAAAATTATTAATTTGTAATTTTTAAGTAAAAAATATTACTTATATAAATTATTCAGAACAATATTAATTAATTAAAGCATTTCTAAAAATATTTTCAAATTGTCTGTTTTTAATATCCATGTTTTTATTTCGACTTTAAATTTTTTTAATGAAATCAATTTTTTAATTTTTGTTGGTAAATAATCGTTTAAATAAAAACATAAATATTTGAAATTTTTTTGTCCTATGGACATATTTATTTTAGGTTTTATGGTTATTTCATTTTTATGACGTGTATTATGATTATGGTTTTTAAATTGTATAAGGTTTTTATTTTTAAATATATATATTAAGATGTTATAAAGTTGTCTTATGTTCAACTTTTTTGTTTCTGAATATAATTCTTTTGAAGGATAAAGATCATCTTTATTGTATATAATTTTTAGAAACCTTTTTTGTAATATTTCTAATTTTTTAACTAAAGTTCTATTTATTCCTCCCCAACCTAAAATTCCGTAATTTAAATGAGTTTTAACTAACGCGTAATATAATATTTCCATGTCTTATATTTAAAAATTTTTTAATGTTTTTAAAAATCGGTAGTAAACTTCTTAATTTTTTATTTAAGTATTCTATGTGAAAATTCCAATTTAATTTACTGTCAAAAATAATTCCTAAATATTTTATTTTATTAACTTTAAAAATTTGAATGTCGTCATTTATTTGAATACTATTCATATTTTGTGGTAGGTTATTTAGGTTTAAAGTAAAAGGAATATAATTTGTTTTATTAAAATTAATTGTTAACAAATTGTTATCAAACCAATTTTTTATAATTTTAAAATCTTTTTTATTTTATTATTTAAGTTTTCCCAATTTGTATCGGTATAAAAAATTGTAGTATCATGTACAAGTCTTTATCGTATATCGTTTGTAAATTCCGCGCTTTCACGTACAATTCTTCTTTACTTAACGACGAGAATTCTCAGGATATAAAAAAATAAAATTATGAAATGAAATACCTATGAAAAGCAAAGCTGGCAGCAAATTTTGCCCCCGGCTGACCGCCCCCCCCCTCCCCGTGCGGGGGGGGGGGGGGCTTGTTACGCCACTGCAGGTGTTTCAGGTGAAACACTCAACTCTATCACTTTTTATTGTTTAAATTACAGAAATAAAATTTGGTGGGTTAATAGGTAGGTATGTGATATTATTTTGCATTTTATGACACAACGGGTATCATTCTATCACTTCCGGTAACCCACTCAACTTTAGCGACATCAACTTTAGATTTTAAAATTAAATACCCTGTATATTTTGCGATATATCGATTCTTAACACCATTCCAAATTAAACACACAACATCCCAGATCCATACGCCGCTTTTTAACACCTTAAATCATTTTGCTTTATAAATCTTTTTTTATCTAGATTATTATCAAAACTCTCTAAAAATAATTTACTTCTAAGCCATAATCTTGATAAAAATGCAATATACAGTGTGTCCCGCTTTTCATGAATACACCCTGATATCTCAGTTATTAATAATGCGATTTTTTTCAAATTTTGGTGGTGATTGTATGTTAGAAAAATTAAGTATTTGGCATAGTGAACACTTTTATGCATCATAGGCGTGCGGTCTTGGGGGGTAAAAAAGGGTTGATTTTTTGAGAAATGTATATTAGGGCTTATTTTAAATAATTTTTTCTATCAGATTTAGAATCAGCATCCCAAAAAACCCCGTAATTAATATTTTCAAAATCTCAAGAGCTGATTTTATTTAGCAGTAAATTTTTTTTTTAATTTGGCACTTTTTTTTTAATAGGTTGTTTATTTCTAACTTTTTGGTTTTAATGTCCTGATCCTATTACGTTTCAAACGCCTCCATATCATTTCGTTGAATTCAACTACAACAACTACTATGATTGTTTTTTTTTTAATTTTACTGCTAAATAAAATCAGCTCTTGAGATTTTGAAAATATTAATTAAGGGGTTTTTAGGATGCTGATTCTAAATCCGATAGAAAAAATTATTTACAATAAACCCTAATATACTTTTCTCAAAAAATCAACCCTTTTTTACCCCCAAAGACCGCACGCCTATGATGCATAAAAGTGTTCACTATGCCAAATACTTCATTTTTCTAACATACAATCACCACCAAAATTTGAAGAAAATCGCATTATTAATAACTGAGATATCAGGGTGTATTCATGAAAAGCGGGACACACTGTATAAGTTTTATTTATTGTGTTTTCTATTTTTTACAAACTTTTAAAATTTTTAAAAATGCTTTTTCCCAGAGAACTAATTTTTTTCAAATGGAAACATATTGGCTCACTCGGGCAAAAATATAGAGCACTTTATTTCCAACAATTTGATATCACACAATATTATGTCAAGTTAAAAAAGGAGAGATAATTTATTAGAAATACCAATTCATGATAAAAGATACATCAAGAAGCACAAACGGCTTTGCATTTGCCATAATGCTAACAAACAAATGAACATAAAAACAAATTTAAAATCCGCCACCATTGAAATTAGTAGTAGCTTGATATTTTATCGTTTGATATTTCGTCAGTGTATACAACTTTCTAATTTAAAAATACAATATTAAAATGGGAACCCTGGTCGCTTGCGACTCGTTTTGCAACCATTTGTTATAAATGAGTACCATATCGATTTTTTGTTTCCGTTATAAATTTTAGATATTATAACTTCACTAGTTTTGCCAATATTTCGATTTTTATTTCGTAAAAAAACTGATTTTTATTTTTGTAGTTAGCCATGAGCAGCAGAATAAAACATACAGTGTCACCAGTAAAGTCCGCATCCTATTGTTTTTTTTTATTAATAGCTTTATTCAAAATTTGACTTTGGCATCAAGTTCTGCTTCGATCGAGATGAAAATTAAGCAAAAAATAGTAGTCACGTGATCCTCATTATCTGTCAAATTTTAATTTTTTCCAAAAAATAATTCAAAAGTGGGGTTATTTCTGAAAATATCGAAGAAAGTTATTGGAAAAAGTTTTTTTAAATGCAGTTTCTAGCCCACATGCAAAATTTCAGCTGAGTAATATAATTTTGATTTTTTACCTATATTTTTGTAAATTGCACCACTTTTGCAAAATAAGACTCAACGCAACCTACATAAAACTTCTTAGTTTTGACAATGCTTTATTTCAGATACATTTTCTTTAAAGTAGCGCCATATTAAATGTGTGTTTTTCCACAAAACCAAAAGTGGGCTATTAAAATTTGGTCGCATGTGATGCAAAGTTTATTTGTTTTTTACCCTGTGTAAGGCAACTTCATAAAATAAGTATTTTTGATAACGTCATTTGTGTCTGAAAGTAATACACCTTAATATTAAGACAAAAAAGAACACAGTGTCATCAGTAAAGTGTTCATTAAGTGGAAAATAAATTTTAGTTTAACTTAACGTAAAGTTTATCTATTTTCAACGATTTAATTTAAACCCCCTTTATTTTATTTTTTATTTTTTTACTTTCAGACACAAACTACGTTTTCAAAAATACTTATTTTATGAAGTTACCTTATACAGGGTCAAAAACAAATGAACTTTGCATCACATGCGACCAAATTTTAATAGCCCAATTTTAATTTTGTGGAAAAACACACATTTAATATGGCGCTACTTTAAAGAAAATGTGTATCTGAAAAAAAGCATTGTCAAAACTAAGAAGTTTTATGTAGGTTGCGTTGAGCCTTATTTTGCAAAAGTATGTATGTATGTATGTATGTAATTGAAATTTTTAATAGAACTATATTATAATTACGTACAAACTGTATATAATACTACTAGTATTAGTAGTATTATATTCTAGGTTCTGGCCGTTAATTTTAACATTTAAGAAATGAAATTTCAGTGACATATAACATAACGCACCCATAGTTGAACCATAGTACAAACATCGACCTATTCTACCCGTTTTTATCAGTTTGCTCTTAAATGAAAAATAAAGGTGGTGCGCGACAAACTCGACACAATTTAGTATTTTCGCATTTTTAAGCACTTTGTAGAAAAAAGTAAAAAACTTTCTTTCTTTTAAGCTTTTCAAAAATGATATTCTCTCGAACAATGAACTTTTTGGTTTATAGGTAGGTACTGTACTTGATTGCTATTTTTTTCTGCTTTGTATTTTATTTATATGAAATATTTATATATCATTAGGTAAATATTTATTTAAATGTTTTTCTATCCTTAACAATTCATGGAACATTTTCTAATTGACAAATTGAGGTAAATTTATACTATAACTTTTTTTCTACACTTTTAAGAATTTTCTGTTTTGTTTGACAACATTGCATTGCATGGCGTCATATGCATAATTTTATAGGCAGACCAAAAATGCTAAAATATAACAGGGTGTCCGAACAAAGGAAGTCAATCCGTTAACCCTATAAATTACTCAAAGTATTAAAAAAATCAGTTTTTAATTTCAAACTTTTTTAAAAACCCTTCAAAAACGACAAATGCACTGACATGCGGAAATTCCTGAAGAAGAGATCGCGATCGAGTCTCTGGTCACTGCATCTTACCTAGTTGTTAAGTTAGTAACAGCTGAACGTTTTTTTTTAACACAGAACATATTTTAATTGTAGGGTCTCAGACATTTTCTCGAAAACATCCTTTATCATGCTGGCTTTCATACATGTTGGTAGTATTCGCAGGAGGCATGGTCGCCAACGGACTCCTTGCCGAACCCATATTAGCACCACTTAAAAATACACCACAAGTTTTGGTTGCAACGGCTGTTTGGTAGGTACATAAATAATATTAATACTATTATAGTGTAAATTTGTGAATTCAGTAAATCCAGCACAGTTTTTTTCGGAAAAAAAAGTTTTGGACCCCAATGACTTCATCCTTTTTTTTTTAATTTTTGGGACATGCGATTTTTCTAAAATGACTGGAGCGTTGGAAATTTCATTCGCTATAAATTGTAATTCGTTACCAGAATTGTTTACTTTACTTTCACTCTCACTACCATCAGAGGAAGACATAGTGTAATCTAAACGCCAACCAAATTACCTTTACAATAACCATAACGTAAACAACTATTCAAAACGGACTAACGGCGGGTTACACAAAGAAATATAGTTCTCGATTAGCTTAACCACATATTAAAAAGACAAAATTTTATCAGAGGTTGGCAAAGCCAACTTCGTTTTTGTACCAACTCGCCTTGTATTAAAAAAAACTGGAATCTGACATATTAACGACATTTACTTCAAACATGAAGTATAATGTATGCATACGGAAAGAAGATCATGCTTACTTATACTTCTACCTTATACGTTAAAGCAGAACCTTTTACTTCAATCTTATACTTCGGAGGATTTCCTTCAGTTTTAATTATGAATACGGCTAATTGATTAAGATGCGACAGCTATCTTTAATGCATATAAACAAAATAAGTACAAGGTGCAATTTTATCGACATTGATGTATAGATACAATTGAAGCGTGAAAATTCAAAAGCGTCTAAGTGCCGGATGGCCCAAATTTGGGATATCATTAATTTTGCAATCTATGTGCCAAAGCCAATAACATACAAAAGAGTCTAAGTGCCTTACTCACTATATTGATATTAAATACCCAGTTAAAAGATGGCGAGGCGTCTAAGTTGGGTAGGCAATTATAGGGAAGAACCGTCTAAGTGCCAATGCATTACACATGCTCCAATGGTATTTTTAAGGTTATTATTTTATTATTAGTCGAAATGAGCGAACACGTGGAAGTTGTGCCTCAAAATATCATGGTAAAAAGAAGAAAAAAGGGTACTGAAAGTGTGATACAGGACATTTTAACGGAACTACCTCTCCTAGAATGCAAAAATCGAATCTCCGCTGAAAAAATTAAAAACTTTGAGGATATGCTAGAATATATACCTTTAAAATATTTAAGTTATTGGGAAAATTTGATTGATGACGCCAAAAACCCAAAATAAGTAGTAACTTAATCTAAGTTCGTGTTTAATTTTATCTTTCTGGATGTATATTTAGTTGGGACATAGACGTTTTTAAACATATGTTAATTTGGTACTTAGACTGTTTCTTCGTTTTATCAGTTTGGTATTTTTTTGCAACAAAACTATTCTCCTATTTAAAGTTTTTTGACATGTTTTGTACTTTAAACACCTATTACTAATTAATAAAATAGTTTTCACTTTCATATAGGTACTTGTTTCTTTTTATTCACTACAAGAAAATCCTAAATAACTCAACAATAACTTTTTGGCACTTAGACGCTTTTGAATTTCCACGCTTCAATTATTGTTGTTTGATATAGTTTAAACGTCATTCAGTTTATATACAAAAATGGCTTGACCTTGCAAAATGTCATGTAGCCTTAGTTTGTAAAGATCTTTTTAGAACCTATGCCAATAGGAAGAAATCGAGTTTGCAGCTTCAAAAGGTCTGTGCGAGTTGAACAATGCACAACAACAGATAATTTTTTGCACACATTTCGGTTTTTGCTCAATATCTCTTAAATTATGTGTCCAACAGAAATGTTATTCGTATCTTTTTTAAAATAGAATCAATTTGCTAAAATATAATCTTAAACCTAGCATTATACAATCACAGACAATTTCTCAACTTCGCGGACGTGATTCCATCGGCACTTTTCCTGGAACTTGATATGTATATATTCTCCAGTGATATTCTCTCATAAAAAACAAATTGTTGGAAAATGTCGGCCACTAATTGGATGCTTGGAGAACAGGATCCCTTCATCGGCGGACCAATGCTTCAACATTACTTTCAACTTTCAACAGTTTTGAAAATCCATTTTTGCAATTTATCAATTTTATCATTTTGGATGGAAGTATTAGACCCACGGCATCCGTCCGAGCTCAATTTAAAGCTAAACCAATTTACTACAAATTTATTTCTCATGACATCTTCGTATTTGGAAAATACATTATCCAAACGACCTAGTTTTTTCCTTTGTAACACATTTCCATTCTTTTAGGTATGTAGTGTTTTATACTCCAGGGGACGTAGGATATAAGCTAGCCAAATTTCTTCCTGTTAAAATTGTTTTTTCAGCTATGAAAGAAATATATCGATGTAAAAAAGTATATGATGGTGTTACCCATGCAGCAAAACTGTACCCGAACGCCTATCTAATCATGATTATTATTGGAACGTTAAAAGGCAATGGAGCTGGTTTTACGAAACTAGTGGAAAGGCTAATTAGAGGCGTTTGGACTCCAACCGCCATGGAATTTATGCAACCTACTTTGTAAGTATTAACCTGCTTACTTACTTCTCCAACAAAAATAGAATTTTCGTTCTTCCTAGCATTGAATATCAAACTATAAGAATAGCGGATCTTCGAGAAAACTTGACAACCCTGTTTTAGACTGTATTGGAGACGGTTTGGCCGCCATTGTGGAGTTGATCGTAAATCTATAGTTATAAATGCAGCGCCTCGGCAACAGATGTCTCAAATTCACTGATGTGATGTCGTGCAGGTGTTGCCTCATATTGTATTTTATTGGAATTTTTAAGGATTTAAGCATTTTTAACAGACAATAAAATAGGAGGTTCTCATTTCCAGCCGAATGTATGTTTTTGATAACAATATGTACGATGATTTCTCTGGGGTAATTGGACCGATTTTCATGATTTTACCGTTGCATTAGGTGTTAAATGTTATACAATTAAAAGTAGATAAAAAGCGACAGCAAGTATAACTAAAATAGGTGTTATTTTGTCGAAAAATAACAAAATACGTAATACACTAATACAAACAAACTGGATGTTTCTTAAGTAAGAAAGCAAAACCTACTTATTTTAACCATTTTGAAAAGTAGTAATAAATTGCAAATAAAAACCAAGTTATACAAACCGCACATCATTTATATTATACCCATCATATACATTGTAGCCTAGGTATGTATTCAATAGTGAGAGTAGTCATTTAATTCTGTTAAAAATAGAAAACATGACAGTCAATATGTTTTCATGTAATTAACGTTGGAACGTCAAAAGGTTGAAAATATTATATGCTACAAAGCAATTAAAAATAGGGACATTTTGAGGTCTAGGTCTAGACTATACTATAGGTAGGAAAATAAATGCGAGCTACTTAAATCTAGGATAGGTGTAGGTACTTATGTGAAAACAAGTTTTACGATAAGCTCTAAAAATAAATTTTAAAAACTCAACGACTTAGAGTCCAATTAAAAGTTATGTTTGTGCAAACAGACAGGTGGCAACAATGTTTTAATTTAGCAGTAAAAAGGCTTGTCGTTAGTGGCTGCATCAACACGCTTTATTGTTGGTGACTCATTGTTCCATCTATGCATTTAACTAGCAGATTTAGGAAATCTGCTTATATGGCCTTCTTATAGTTTAATATTCAATGTTCCTAGTCATAGTAAATATTAAAAAACACTTTCGAGCATGAGAAAATTTAATTTAAGTTTAACTAAAACATTACATTTTAGTTCAATCATTGGGGAGGGGGCTATAAACAAGGCTTTTTAAGGGAAAAAAAGTTGGAATCCTTGGAAAATCTGAAGACAAATAACAGGTTCTTCAAGTAATGAAGAAGCTGTTTAAAGTTTTTTTGGAACACCTACAATTTAGAATTAACAATCCTTAATGATAACAAAAAATCGCTATTCATATTAAAGTTTTTTTGCCTAATTGAGATTTCAATATCCTTTTTATATTTTAGTTATACCAAAGCCTCATTAGTTGCCTCAATTATTTTCATTTTGGATAAGAAAACCGAGCTTATATCTGCCCCTCATGCATTAGTTTACTTTGGAATCGTAATATTCTTCGTGTATTTCAAATTATCTTCAATAATTTTGGGAATTCACGATCCGTTCATTCCGTTCGAAAATCTAATGTGTGCACTGTTCTTTGGTGGAATATGGGATAGCTTGGCGAAAATTTTTGGAAAAGGACAGATCAAAGAAGGGGAAGTGAAGGATGTTAAGAAGACCAACTAAATGTGAGTTTATAACCTTATAGTGCAAGATCTACTTTCCATTTTAGATTTAGATAATTAGGACGGCAGATAGTCAAGAATTGTCATGTAACCATTAATGTATTTAAACACTTGTACCTATTGTGTATACATTTCTTTGGGACGTTTAAGAGTAGACAAAGACAGATAACCAACCATGTCAAAAAGGAGTTTTGAAGAATCTCGGGATCAGGAGTGATTGAGGGGCTGAGCGACGCCCGGGACTCGCTTGTCAAATTGACAATTTATTTATACCCAAACCGATGCCAACGTCTTGTTAATTTGGCTTTGTTTAACGTAACTCGATCTCTCTCATCCCCCGAACCACCCCGCTAACACCCTTTGCTATGGCCTAAGAATTATAGCTTCTTTGTTTTAACGTAGATCGTTCGGCCATGGCATACAGGGGTCTTACGGTGACCATCCATTAGAATATTTCAAAAATTAATGAGTTTTGAATCCTGCAAATTTGGATAATGAGGGTTTCGGAGACACTCTCTTGAAATTAAATTACAGCGACCATATGCGACTTCCGGTTTGTCGAAAGTTGTCACAAACTTGCCTATTTTAAATTGAACACCCTGTATAATATATATTTTTTCTATCTTCACTTCCAATAACTCTTATTAAAAGTTTTTTGCCCTACTCTATCCATTTCTGAGAAAAAAAATAGTTTTTCTTAAATTTTGACTTTCAACATGGTCTGGCTAGAATTGAACATCTTAAGAGTGAAAGTCGAAATTCCGGTTGTGGAATTAAATATTATAATGCCCGATAATGAATTGTCGAAAAATGAAATTTTAGATATGGGAATGTGGAAAAGTAACATCAAAAAATTTAAAAAACGTATTTTTTTAAATACGATTCCATGCTGGCGGTTCATTAAATGGATAGGCAAGAATATCTGTACATCTAGGGCCTTCCTATACCTACACTATCGGACAAAAGTAAAGCAACACTTTCGAAAAATGAAAGAAATTTCGATTTTCTAATAGTAAATGCATGATATCGTATTTAAATACATTGTGTCTTAAATATCAAAGTAGGCTGCTGTTATCGACGGCAACAGCTTTTTCCAACAATCAAAACAAATGAACTGATATTGACGTAAACTTTCAAATACAGTATTGTAATGCGTCAAAAGTAAAGCAACATTTTAATATTTTCCTAAAAAACAAAGGTTTTAGTGAAAGTAAAAGGTTAAAAAATGTTCCAGAGTTTATTTTATGTTTAACTAATATTTCTGTGCTGGATTAATCATGCCAAGAGGCAGTGGCGGCTCGCGGTTGTAAAAAATGGTGAAGAGCTTAGTAGCAGTTTGTGCTCAGAGGCATAAAGCCCGCCGCAGGCGATTGCGCCGCAGGCGGAATTTTTTTTTGGACCACGCCCAAATTTGGTCAATAATTTATTACTTTATTACTTATAAACGAAAAAAAATGACCACAATAATAATTAATATAATTTTTTAGACCTACAAAACAATTTTTGTAAGGCGGCACTACTAATACATAGCCAATTATACTCTAAAAACCAGGAACACTTAAAATTATAATCTTATATAGGATCTGCCACTTTTTTTCGATTCTTTTTTTAAATCTATGTTTAAGATTCCAGTAGGTCGCCCGTGTACTAAAACGTATCTTATCCTCATCTGTCCCACGACTGAATGGAGTTTCTAACAAATTACAAATTATGTCATTAATTGGGTTTATTTTTAAAACGTACAATAAAAATTAGTACTTAGGTCTACTGAATTAACTGAAAAATAAAAACAAAACTTTCTAATCACACAATAAATAACGTAAAAAGGGTATCTATAGCCGTAAGTTTCGCGAAGCCTCAAAATAAATACCCGAACCAATACTTAAAACAATAGTGCATATGACTGATCTATTTTTAGATGCACTTCAATCACGTCTCACATGCTGTCGCGTACCTGACGTAACGTAACCATAGCGACGGTGGAAATCAAAGCCACTTGACTGTACGTTCAGTATGTTGGGTTTTCGCCGCTCTTCACTTGCTGCTTTGACCTTTCGATGCGACTGACGCGGTCGGCTGGGGCGCGCCAAAATGCACGAGTGTTTATAATAGAATTGTCCATCGGAGTTAACCGTGGTCCTATTATGCATAGCTACATTTGGATTAAATTAATATTATTAATTCGAACATAATTATTTTTTAAGGTAGCTGTATTGGTACATTTAATATTTAATATTGTCGAAAAAAACTTCCTCCTGGTTTTATTTTTATTGGTGAAGGGCCCCTTCACCTACTTCACCTGACGAGCCGCCACTGCCAAGAGGTATTCCAATTGCGAAAGAATTAAAGCAGAGAGTAGTGAATGCGCACTTGGAAGGTACAGTTGAGTTCAGAAAGAAGTAGGACACGGATTCTTATCCTATGTAAACCAGGCTTTTAAAAAACATCAAAAGTTTGACATGACACTGACATCCTTTTTTTAAATTTAAAAAAATATATTTTTTACAATAGTTTTTTGATTCGAAGCATAATGCCTAGGCTTGACAATGTTCAAAGGACTCAAATAATTGTGTTTTTAAATGACGGAATATCTATACGAGACGTTGCCGCTATAATGCACGTAGCAAAAAAAAAACGGTAGAAAATATTAAGTACAGATGGGAAGCGGATGGAACTTTGGATAAGAAAAAGCCTCCTGGAAGACCAAGAAAAACAACGCAGGAAAATTACAATGGTCTTGTGCAATACTTGTAGGAAAATCCCTTTCAAATAATGCGAGCTGCTATTCAGCAAACAAATTTTCCTGGTTCGAGACCGACAAGTTGTCGTAGGGTAAAAAAATCCCATTTAAAAAATTATGTTGCCGCCAAAAAAATTAAATTAGGGGAAGAACATAAGCAGACACGAATTATTTTTGCCTTAAATAATATTTTGCGGCCAGACTGGAATAGAGTAGTCTTTACTGGCGAAAAAGTTTTTCAGTCTACGTTCAACGGACATATCAGGGTATACAGACCTCGCAATACAAGATATAGATACTGAAAATTTTATCAGTAATTCCGAAAGATCAGGGAGATTTTCGGTGAATGTATGGGTATGGGTAAGTTATTATGGACTTGGAGTGTGTTAGGATGTGAATGAAAGGTTTAATGCAGTCACTTACAAGAACATTTTGGAATATATTATGATGCCTATGTATCGCAACATTTCCCTGATCAGAGCTTTATTTTCCAACACGACAACTGCCCGGTTCACAGCGCGGGTATGGTCAAAGATTGGTTCCAGAGAAATAACGTGGAAACTTTACCGTGGCCTTCAAAAAGTCCCCATATTAATATAATAGAAAACGTGTGGGGTCTAATGACACGAAAAATATATAAAGCAAATTTCAGACCAGCTAACAGAAATAAACTTGTTTCATTTATTAAAGAAACGTGGAACGAGTTAAGTGATGATCTTGATTTTGTGAGAGGTCTATACTTATCGATACCCAATAGACTGATTGAGCTTTTACAAAAAAATGGAGCGATTACTAAATATTAAATAGGTGTAATTTTCTTTTTTTAATTAATTATTGTGTACAATGAAATGTTTGAATTAAATTAGACTCGTTATTTTTTAATGAAACTAAGAAAAAATGGTAATAAAAATTATAAATATGACACGTTCAAGTCTAGCCCAATAAATAAAA